>CM053259.1:1841398-2474571 GCA_028583405.1 Pogonophryne albipinna | reverse complement strand
GCATCCTAACTGCCGTACATGTCCTTTTCTTCTTCATTTAAAATCTCTCGCTGTAACTTCCCTTTCAGGACCTTCAAGCGATAACACTCAGTGAAGTGAAGCATCTGAGCCTTCAGACTGTAGAACAAGCTCTCAGTGAAGAGAAGCATCTGAGCCTTCAGACTGTAGAGCTCTCAGTGAAGAGAAGCATCTGAGCTTTCAGACTGTAGAGCTCTCAGTGAAGAGAAGCATCTGAGCCTTCAGAGAGCTCTCAGTGAAGAGAAGCATCTGAGCTTTCAGACTGTAGAGCTCTCAGTGAAGAGAAGCATCTGAGCCTTCAGAGAGCTCCCAGTGAAGAGAAGCATCTGAGCCTTCAGACTGTAGAGCTCTCAGTGAAGAGAAGCATCTGAGCCTTCAGACTGTAGAACAAGCTCGTGTCAGTAAAAAACTCACTTTTAGGTTGTGACTCGGTGAGAGGCTGGCTGGCCTCAGCACAGTCCTCATCTTCCTCATCCTCCTCCTCCATCAATTATTCCTCCTCTGCCTCCTTCACCACCTCCACCGTTTCATCCTCTCTCTCTCCCTCCTCACTCACTGCCACTCTCTTGGCCTGAGAGCCATTCTCTTTCTCTTTTCTTTGTACAAACTTGAGCTTCAATGTTCTCTTCGCTTGCAGCGGATGCAGAGAGTTCTGCCGTCTCCACTGTTTCTTTCGGGACGACCTTTTTTCCCACATCAACCACAAGGTCACTTTTTTCATTATTTTTCCCATTAGTCTTTTTTCCCATTAGAGTTTTCCTTATCCTGCTTAGGGAGCTCTGAACCCTCAGCCTTCTTTGGAGGCTTTGAGGGACCCTCAGCCTTCGTTGGGGGCTTTGGGGGACTCTCATCTTGCTTTGAGGAACCCTCACCCTGCTTCGGGGGCCCCTCAGTGGGGTTTCCCGCTGCTGCTGTTTCAGCAGGAGTCTCTTTTGGATTTTTATCCTGTTTTTTATTTTTTTCCTCCTCCGCCTGTTTTTTTTTTTTTTTTAAAAACACAAACAGCGTAGCATGTCTCAGCAAATTAAATCCACAGCCGTGCATGTTGACTGTCAGCAGTGTTCAGCCGTCATCTCTGCAGATGATTTAATGTACATAAAGACTGTTTATCAGCTCAGCAGGTTCCCGTTGTTCTCGCCTTAAAGACTGACTGTCACTCTGTTCTCTTGCACCTGATGAACATTTCTAATCCTTCAAAGCGATCTTGTTGGGAGCTCATTTTTATTTCGTTTTTTTATGATCTGGCATTGTGGACTCACAAAATATAATTGATGTTTACAAATGTATGTACAAACCATAGATTCTTTGGCATGACAAGTAAGGTCGCTGCTTTATTGATGTCACATGATGTTATTTTAATACTTGGACAGAGCGGATACAATGGTAGTAAAGCTACCGTTAAAGCTACCATAAAAGCTACTGTGCAGGCCTTTTACCAATCAGTGGGTGTTTCTCAATATCGAGGAAGGCTGCTCCAGAGCCACTATTTCAAGCATACTACGCCATTGAGTGCCCGCAAAGGACTGTTCCAATGTCCAGCATACTTGGAATTCTACCGAGGCCGGCGTACTTCGTAGCGAGAAATTTCGAAGTAGCACATGTGTAGACTCCACGGTCTTAACATCCCGACAATGCTTTGCGCACTGAAGTATTAAAATAACGTGTTATAGCAGAAAGTTTAATACAACGTAATTCTGGTATATTCATTTATATGTCACCTGATATATAGGATGTGTGTTAACTTGAGTGGACGGAAAATGATGTCCCATTTTGAGTGGAAGTAGATTAGCGCAAATGGTCTTTTTCTTCCACTTTTGTGTTATAATCAAAAGGTGTTTTTTTGGCTATTTGTGAGTAGGTAAGGTACAGTACAGCCTGTGATTTCTGCCTTGAGTAAAATAATTACCCGTTAAGTATTTTTCAGAAAGTCATTTTGGGCTTTCAGGGGCAGAACTCAGTAGGTTGTCTGTAAGAGTTTTCTGTATGATCTGGAAAGCTTAAATTAATAGAAGGAGGAAATATTATGTCAATTCTTGGACCTTCTCAGAATGTAACTATGCTTTAATTACAGTTTACAGATATTTGAAGAAGCCATGAGATGATGTGAGTCACAGTTAGAGAGACAATGGTCCTTCTGAGTTATCAATAGATGCATTCATTCTAAGTGAGCTGACTTTGGGGTGGAAGGAAGTTCAGAGGAAGGCCTGAGGGTATAAGAACAGTTAACCTTTGTTAGTTAACTAATCCTATGGATGTCATAAGACAAGGACGTTTAAAACATATACAAGTATAACTTTCAGAGGGAAAACATGTGACATTTGTGTGGTGGGCTGCATGATGAAATGAGTGTGCGTTCTGTCAAAGAGTCCTCTGTCTGTAAGATTCAACTACTCCAAAGCATGCTGTGGGACTGCCTGAGGGTAGAGGGACACACACACACACACACACACACACACACACACACACACACACACACACACACACACACACACACACACACACACACACACACACACACACACACACACACACACACAGTGTAAGGAGATGGGGCGAAACAGATGGAGTCAACAACTGCTGACTCATTGCCTAGGGTCCCGCCCAGAAGTGAAACTGGCCAATGGAGAACTACCAGCTCGCGGTCTAGGGCTCGCCCAGAAGTGAAATCGCCAATAACAAATAGCTAGGGAGGAGCAACCAACAGCTCCTCCCACATCATTTGTATGTAAGCTGTAACATTCTTACATTTGGCGCTCTTCTTCTGACTGGCCGTTCGTGAGACGTATCTCACACGGTGGTAGAACTTGAGCCCGGAGTACTCTGTATCTTGTACTATTGCAGAGTGCTCTGTATTGTGTATTGTTGCTTTTACCATTAAAACTGATTATTGTTTAACCTTTATTCTGGTGCTTTGAGTTCCTTCTTTTATAAATTGACCAGCTCATCAGTCATCAAGGGACGGCGCGGAGCAGAGGTGAACCTTCCACCACCGCCATTGGGTGGTGCTCCAACAGCACGGACCAATTTCCAAATCTTTGTCGGAAATTGCGCTCCATTTAAGGCGGGGCGCACCGGTTAGCCTGTTCCACAATTCTTCATTTTCCGAGGCTAGGAAGGAGTCTTGCCTCCCTTCTGAAGCAAGTGACTCGGAAGACATGTGCTACCAAGCAAGCGTCGTCGA
This sequence comes from Pogonophryne albipinna, assembly GCA_028583405.1. Taxonomy (NCBI): domain Eukaryota; kingdom Metazoa; phylum Chordata; class Actinopteri; order Perciformes; family Artedidraconidae; genus Pogonophryne; species Pogonophryne albipinna. The sequence continues at coordinate 2,471,372 of CM053259.1, read as the reverse complement.
CATTGAGAAACACCCAGTATCATTAGGTTATTATTTCAGCGTCCTTTTGATACGTTTATTGCAATTAAATCACGGCGAAATATGTAATAACACCCCTCCCGTCGCCTCAGGTCTGCTGAAGCTAACCTACTACAGCACATCAGGACTAAGCTCCGACCTGGGGCGACTCAGCGAAGGTCCAGTCGCCCCTGGAACTCTCTCCCCAGTCATGTTTGAGCTGACAAGACTCTCACATCCTTCAAAACTCACCTTTTCACTCTTGCTTTCAACTGCTAATCCCCTTCACATTATAACATCCATTAGAATGGATGTGTACAGAGAACTGGATATAGCGTCGGAGCTGAACGCAGTGTTAACAGTTTTGGAAGAATCACTTTGAAAGCTGAATGACAAGCATATACAGTCCTCTCCAAAACTATTGGAACAGCGAGGCTAATTTCTTTATTTTTGCTGTACACTGAAAACAATTAGGTTTGACATCAACATATGAATATGAGACAAAAGGTCAGTATTTCAGCTTTTAATTCCAGGTATTTACACTTAGATCTGTTAAACAACTGAGAAGATAGCACCTTTTGTTTAAACCCACCCATTTTTCAAGTGAGCAAAAGTATAGGAACAGAGACTTAAAATTGTGTGAAAAGTTAATAATACTTAGTATTTAGATGCAAATCCTTTGCTTGCAATAACTGCATCAAGCCTGCAACCCACTGACATCACCAAACTTTTGCATTCTTCTTTTGTGGAGAATGCATGCTCAAAAGGGTTTAAGTCTGGAGATTGACTTGGCCAGTCTAAAACCTTCCACTTCTTTTCCCTGATAAACTCCTTGGATGTTTTGGCAGTGAGTTTTGGGTCGTGCTGCATGATGAAGGATCTCCCGATCAGTTTGGTTGCATCTCTCTTTAAATTGGCAGAGAAAATGTTTCTGTAGACTTCTGAGTTAATTTGGCTGCTGCCATCATGTGTTACATCATCAATGAAGATGAAGCAACCTGGTCTCACCAGAATGCGTGACTCCACCACGACTCCTTAACACCGTATTGCGTGGTGGAGTCACAAACTTTGCTACATTTACTTGTTTGCACCACGCAAACAACCCCAATGTAAAGTGAATGAGGCTCCTTTGTCGTGGTGCACACACGCATTTCTACAACGTCCAGCAGTGAGCTTTTATTCTATAAAAGTTTTTTAAATCGACTTTATAGCTTGTAGTAACTCACGGGAGGCTTCTTTTATTTTATTTGTATTCATAATAATTTGTATTTTTTGTCAGAATGTATTATGGCAACCCTGTCTCCTAAAAATGACGTTCCCACAGAACTAAACTGCATTCTCAATTACGCTTAGCTAGAAACGTATTTTCTCCCACGTTACATTTGTTATGAACGTATTTCAAATACGTTTATTTTCTACATATCTTTGCCATTTATTGTCTTGCTTATAATAATTATAATAGTCATTTATAAATATCATTTTAGAGCACACATTTGAAATCAGTAGACGAGGCTGTAATTTCTCCAGCTGTTACTCTCATGAGCGAGGCAGAAAATAATAGTTTTAACATGCCAAAAAGCTGCTGTGTCGTTTATTGCACCTCAAACATTAAAACAAATCCAGAGTTACGTGTTTCTGTACTTCCTCTAAGAAGAAAGGACAGTAACAGAAGAGCTCTGTGGCTTCAGGCTTGATCGCCGTTCAAATGACAGCGTTGGTTTCCCCAAAAGTGGGCGGGGCTGTAAAGTGACGTAGATTTTACTCTCATCTATTATTCAAAACCATTCTATTTATTCTAACGTAAATTACATGCCAGTGTTTTATCTTTTTATTTATTTGTTTTTATTTTAAATCGTATAATGTCAGACTTTTTTTGCCGTCTGTGAGGAAAATAAATCAAAATACTGAAATCTGTATTTTTAATAATCTTTTTTTCCTTCTAATTTGTTATTCTTTTCTAAATAACACACTGTTATTTACTCAACAATAACACACAATTATCCTTGTTTTTATTTATTCGTTTAATTCTATAATCTTGGGCTTTTTAGCCGTAAATAAAGTCACCGGAAACAGACGTAGGCCAATAAGGGACATTTCGAGCGAACAGATTACCCAAGATCCTCAGCTTGAAGCTCGTTGATTGGATGTTTTAGCCGCAATGCATGTTGGGATATGATGTTAATGCGATATGATATCCGAAAACATTTAAAAAAATAATAATAATACTTTATTCTGAATGTTCTTGCTTTTGTCTTTGGAAGTCATCACATAACGGCATTGTAATACACGGTTTGGCTGCATTAAATATTACACATCTGCCGTAGTTCTTTATTTATAGAGCCCTGATGAGAAGACTTCTGGACAAACTGGAAGAACTGCATCTTGCATTTCTTTTCGCACAATACGTCTCCTTGCAGTATCAATAGTAATTCGGCTGACTTTTATATTTGATCCAATTGGTAGATAGGTTATATTTACACCATAACGGTGCACAGCTGATAGAAAAGGACTTGTAGTTTTTAAAGATATTACTGATTTTCTCTGAATATAAGAATGTAAATACTGAGTTGAGAGAATAGTCAGGGGATTTGGGTGATGGGAGACACATCTATGGAATCACAATTTCAATAGCTTACCATTAAATGACGGATATACCTTTCTGTCTGTGATGTTTTACAAATCAGATATTAATCTGTAGAAGTAAAACATGAGAAATAATATAGTAATATCCTGTAAAATTATGTAAAAACATGAATAAAACTACACATCTTCAGATGTTATACATAAGTGTCCTACACTAATAATACAAAGTTATTATTAGTATGCTGTGTGTACCTTGTGTGCACCTCCTAGTGGTTAAAGCACGTTATTGAATTATTTTTGTTGAATAATGTTATTTGATGAAAAAAAAATCAAGAGTAGGCTACATACTTTCATAGGGGGAAAGTAGAAGGTCAATGATAGAAATATAGAATATAAAAAATCAAGAAGATACTGTAAGTCAGGGGTGTCCACACTTTTTTGGCTGGTGAGCTACTTTTGAAATGACCAGCTCACCGAGGTCTACCAACCAAAAATATAATCCCAAATTGCAAGGGTTGCTGAATAACACGTTTTATTTATACATGGGATAACTACAATAGGGCTGCAACAAACGACTAATTTGATTAATCGACTATTCGGACTATTACTGTATGCCTTGCACAATTTCTCAAACGCTCTTATTTAGCCATCAACTTTTAGATTTAGCTTGAGGTTGTTTTAGGCATGTGGAAACTAACAATGAAGACAATAAAGATGAATACTTGATTCAAAAATACATATATTATTAAATTAACTTAACAAATTGTGAACAAAATTAACATTGCTTTTTATTTAAATAAAATAAATAATATTTCACATAAAAAGAAACAACAATGTTTTAACAAATCGTATTAAATAATCTGATAACAGAACTGTAAACAGAATAGCTGAAACTTTAACAAAATAAATAACTCTGTTACCTCTAATCATTAACCCATGTTTGTATAATTGAGTTAACTCCGTGTGTTGCTGCTAGCATACATAACACCTGACGTGGAAAAGTTACTCGTGGATGGGGCTACAGAGCTACTAGAAAGACAGTCGAACCCGGTGCATTCCTCCGTCTGAATGTGGTGCACTTTTGCTAAATGTTTAGACAAATTGCTCGTGTTACCACCCTTACATGCTAAACACTCTTGGCAAGGAGCATTGTCCACCTCAAGACGGGTAACATTTAACCACACCTTGGAGCGCTTCTCTCCGCCATCCCCGCCGTGTGCTGCTGCATGTAGCAGCCGTGTGTGTAAACTGCCCCGCCCCCCTCGCACACAGACGGGAGAGAGAGATCTCGTCTGGATTGGAAAGGTCGAAAATACACCGACCATAGACGCATTTGTTTGTCTTTTTGCATGTTAGAAACGAGTTGGCGACACTACGACTGCAAGATAATGTTTTTGTAGCAATAATACATGACCTTTCACTTTCTCAACTCGCTACTTGGAGGGAAGTCGCTGTCATATGCCTTGTGAACACTCCGATAATGCCTCTCCACGTTACCTTTCTTTGGCAGAGCGACGCTTGCTTTACAAATAAGGCAAATAACCTTTGAATGTGACATCAAACAAATATTCTTCCTCCCATTCTGGGTGGAAGTGGTATGTCTTTAGCTTTTTGCTCGGTCCCGCACTCATTTTGTTGTTTGTCTCTTGTTTGTCTCTTTAACTTAATTTGAGTTTTCCCAGCACTTGACTGATTTTGTATCGCTTTGCATTCTGGGTTAACAGACTGGAAAGCGATAGGTCGCTTTTTCTGTCAATCAAGTAAACTCCTGAATTAAGTGGCAGGGAGGCCAAGGGAGGAGGGATCAAAACCAGTTTTGTCTATTTTAACGGAGCTGGATTTTTTTTTTTTTTACGACTGACTCGCGATCTACCAGCATTGCCCCCGCAGTCGACGACGTACTGGGCACCTCTGGGATACTGTAAGTGATCTCTACAATAAAACAATTTAGTGCAGGATGTACAAAGATATTAATATGAGGATGTGCAAAACAGACAAACTAATTCAATCAATCAATGTTTATTTATATACGTAGAGACACTACATACTGATATACACCTGAACCTGGTGATCCTTCGACGGACCACTATTGCGGTGAGCATGTTGTAACTTCCGGTTGTTGTTGTCATTGTCATCTCCGGGTATCCCGTGTGCCTGTTCTGTTGCTGATAGCTTATTATCTTAACTTAATCGATCGTTTTAAAACTCTTGATCACGGCAACTACCTGACATTGTAATCACACGTTACTACAGCTTAAGCACTCACAACTCTCCTTCTCTTAGCGACTGTAACTCCACAGTTGCCTACACTCTTTTCGGGTTTGCTAACGGTAGCTACTTTAGCTTGATAGCTAGCCATGGCTCTTTCCCCAACCTCGGGTGCTATTCCCTGCTCTAACTGTCTCATGTTTGGTTACTTCCCTACCTCCTTTACTGGTACCGTACATGTGTTAAATGTAGTATAGTTGTTAGGTTGGAGGCGGGAATCATAGCCATAGAAGCCCGGCTCCGCATCTTAGAAAGTAACTCAGCTACAGTAAAGCCCATGTTAGCCGGTGCGGACCGGCAACTCCCGAGCAGCAGGGAGACTGGGTGACTGTTCAGAAGGGGCATAACGCGAAACCCGCAGGTCCCCACCAACCCGTTCACGTATCTAACAGATATTCCCCACTCAGCGAGACACCCGCTGAGAAGCCAACTCTGGTTATTGGTAGCTCTATTATGAGATACGTGAATTTAGAAACCAAAGCCTCCACAGTCACATGCATTCCGGGGGCCAGAGCGGGCGACGTTGAGGCGCATCTTAAACTGCTGGCTAAAAATAAACGTAAATACAGTAGGATTGTTATTCACGTCGGTGGTAATGATGTTCGTTTACGCCAATCAGAATGCACCAAACTTAATGTGGAGTCGGTGTGTAGTTATGCTAAAACAATGTCGGACAGCGTGATCTTCTCTGGTCCCCTCCCCAATCTGATCAATGATGACATGTATAGCCGCATGTCATCATTTCAGCGCTGATTGTCTTGGTGGTGCCCAGCAAACAATGTGGGCTTCGTAAATAATTGGACAGCCTTCTGGGGAAAACCTGGTCTGATTAAGAGAGACGGCATTCATCCTACTTTGGAAGGTACAGATCTCATTTCGGCAAACATTTCAGGGCTTTGTGGACTTAATCCATGACAAACTGGAGTTGAGACCAGGAGGCGGAGTCGCAGTCTTACACGCTTCTCTGCGCTCTCTCCTAGGCAGTCATCCATAGGAATCCCGAACCCAATAAAATACCCAATATTAGCGGTGTGTGTGTCTGCCCAAGGACAATTAAAGGTAAAACCTAATAGAGGTGTCATACATAATAACCTAATAAAAGTAAATGTAACAACTACTACAGTGCAACAAAACAGGAATATTAAATGTGGTCTCTTAAACATAAGATCTCTAGCATCTAAAGCAATATTGGTAAATGATTTAATATCAGATTATAATATTGATATATGCTGTCTCACTGAAACTTGGTTGAGACATGAAGAATATGTCAGCATAAATGAGGCCACTCCACCCAGCCATATCAATACTCATATTGCCCGAGGCACAGGCCGAGGAGGTGGAGTTGCAGCAATCTTTGACTCAAGTTTACTTATCAATACTAAACCAAAATTAAATTATACCTCCTTTGAAAGTCTCGTTTTTAGTCTTACGCATCCGACCTGGAAAACTTTGCAGCCAATCTTATTTGTTACAGTGTACCGTGCACCAGGTCCTTATTCAGAATTCTTATCAGAATTCTCTGAGTTTTTATCTACTTTGGTACTTAAAACAGATAAAGTAATTATCGTAGGCGACTTTAATATTCATGTTGACGATGATAAAAATAGCCTTACTGTTGCATTTAACTCTATATTAGATTCTGTTGGTTTCTGTCAGAGTGTAAATAAACATTGATTGATTGATTGATTGATTGATTGATATAGCCCAATATCACAAATGTTACATTTGTCTCAGTGGACTTCACAGTTTGTACAAAATATCAGTATGACAATACGACACCCTCTGTCCTTAGACCCTCACATCGTACAAGGAAAAACTTCCGAAGAAAACCCACAGTTTTAAAGGGAAAAATGGGAGAAACCTCAGGGAGAGCAACAGAGGAGGGATCCCTCTCCCAGGACGGACAGACGTGCAATAATAATAATAATAATAATATATAATATTTTTATAGCGCCTTTCAGGAAACCCAAGGTCGCTTTACAAGTCGGGTAGGGGGGGGGGGGGAGTAGGGGAAAAGAGGCAGACAGGTTAAGGGGGTGGGGGGGGGGGGGAAGTAGCGGAAAAATAAACCTATTAAACTAACTATACAGTGGGGAAAACCTTGGTAAAAAGGTGCGTTTTGAGGGCTTTTTTGAAATTGTCCAGGGTTGGGGCGCTGCGGATTTCGGGGGGGAGAGAGTTCCAGAGGGTGGGGGATGCCACACTGAAGGCTTTGTCACCGAAAGTCCGCAACCTGGTGCGGGGGGTGGAGAGGAGATCCTGTCCAGATGATCTTAGCTTCCGGGATGGAGTGTGGTAGCGGAGAAGGTCAGACAGGTATTGGGGGGCGAGGGCATGGAGGGATTTGTAAGTCAGAAGAAGGAGTTTATAGGTGATACGGTGCTTGACTGGGAGCCAGTGGAGGTGGATCAGGGTGGGGGCAATAGATGCTGTGTGTAAATTGAAAAGATAATACATTTGCAACATAGGTAGTCCAAATGTTTGGAAATGCATGTGTGTATAATAGGAAGATGAATCCACGAGGATATCCATCCAGGACTTATGATCCAGGACCACAGCCACGACTCAAGATCCAGGGCTCGCGATGCAGGACACAGGACCGCAGGATCGTCCATGATTAATCCACAAACGAATGAACCTTTAACACATTAAAGAATACTTTAGGTTAAGGTCTTCTTTCAAATAAGAAAAATACTTTGGGGGTATCTATCTACAGATACATATTAAGCCTGACAAAGTACTTAACGTCTAATATATTGCTTTCCTGCAATGTAAACTATGTTGAAGCACTTATTTTGACTGATATTATACACATTAATTATACTCTTATGTATGTAGATAGTATAATAAATGTGCAGAATTTGACAGTTTAATGGTGGAGGTATTCACACATATTGATAGATCTCTTGTAATGCACCAACCCAGTCTCACGGCATTTCGTGTTCACCAACACAATTTTTAATCTATTGATTCGTGTTCACCAACACGATTTGCCCCTTTTTTTCGTGTTGCACAGCACGATTTTAAAACAATGTATTTCTACTGCCTGCAGCACGTCTTTTTCTCCGGTCGGGTCGAGGAAGACCGGAAGCTGTGTGGTTCATAAAAACATGTTCTTACTCAATATCAAGCCACAATTATTGCTTTTATTTGAAATCGTATAATTTCGGACTTTTGTTGCCGTCTGTGAGGAAAATAAACGGGGCTCAGAGCCTCAGGATACTGAAATCTGTATTTTTTAAATCTTTTTTTCCTTCTAATTTGTTATTCTTTTCAAAATAACACACTGTTATTTACTCACCAATAACACACAATTATCCTTGTTTTTATTTATTGGTTTAATTCCATAATCTCTGGCTTTTTTGGCATCCGTCAGGAACTGAATTTCAAAATAAAAATAACCGGAAACAGACGTAGGCATTTCGAGCGATTACCCAAGATCCTCAGCTATGGTTTTAAGCTCGCTTATTGGATGTTGTAGCCGCAATGCATGCTGGGATTTGGTGTTAATATGATATGAAATCCGGAAAACATTTTAAAAGAATAAAATAATACTTAATTCCGAGCGCTCTTGCTTTTCTCTTTGAAAGTCATCACATAACGGCATTGTAATACACGGTTCGGCTGCATTACATATTACAGATCTGCCCTAGTTCTTTATTTATAGAGCCCTGATGAGAAGACCTTTGGAAAAACTGAGGAAATGCCGCCGAAACTGAATACTTGACGTGGATCATAAATATATTCAACAATTAAACAACATCTTCAATTTCTCTTCACACAATACGTGTCCTTGCAGTATCAACACTAATTCGGCTGACTTTTACATTTGATCTAATTCACAGATAGGGTTATATTTACACCATAACGGTGCACAGCTGATATAAAAGGACTTGTAGTTTTTAAAGATATTACTGATTTTCTTTGAATGTAAGAATGTAAATACTGAGTCTGAAATAGTATAGCAATATGCTGTAAAATGATGTGAAAGCATGAATAAAACTACACATCTTCAGATGTTGTACGAAAACATAAGTGTCCTACAATAATACAAAGTTATTATGGCTGTGTGTACCTTGTGTGCACCTCCTAGTGGTTAAAGCACGTTATTGAATTATTGTGTTATATTTGATTAAAAAAATATTAAGAGTACATACTTTCATAGGGGGAAAGTATAAATATAGAAATATAGAATATAAAAAATCAAGAAGATACTATAAGTGATCTCTACAATAAAACAGTTTAGTGCAGGATGTACAAAGATATTAATAGGAGGATGTGCAAAACAGAAAAACGAATTAACCTTTATTTAAACATTAAATAACAGATTAAGGTCTTCTTTTAAATAAGAAAAAAACTTTGGGTGTATCTATCTACAGATAAATATTAAGCCTGACAAAGTACTTAACGTCTAATATATTGCTTTCCTGCACTGTTAACTATGTTGAAGCACTTATTTTAACTGATATTATACACATTAATTATACTCTTATGTATGTAGATAGAATAAGAAATGTGCAGAATATGACAGTTTAATGGTGGAGGTATACACACATATTGATAGATGTCTTGTAATGCGCTGTTGAGGAACCTGTGACCCAAGTGTTTCATTCATTGCATAACTACACCGTAGTTGTGTATATGATATGTCAATAAACCTTAGAAAATCTTGAAATCTTGAAAGGGATGTGCAAAATAGCCATAATATACAATCTTTAATTAACTATTAGTAGAGAATAACGAGTAATGAATATACTTTATAGAGATCTGCAGATAAATGTTTAGTCTTCTCAAGCACCAACTATCAAATATCTCTCCTGATTGTTGGCACTTGACAATCACCTTACCTGAATTTTACTCAGGTGTAACTAAAGTCTGATTTAAGGGTTGTTTATATTTCACATCATTAATCAGAATCTGCAAAGTAACTCAAATAAATGTAGTGGAGTAAAAATACCAGGTTAACTTCTGAATTGTAGTGGAGTAGAATTACAAAGTAACAATGAGCTGTCATGTGGGTATATATTAATGCTGCCCATTATGGACACAAGCGATTTTCACCCATTTATTAATTATATGTTTTACATTTGATAACACCAATGTGTTTAATACTGGCAACTTCTAATTGTGGGAAAAACGAAAACGTTCAGTAGAGACGTCCCATAGAACATTTTGCGAAACACAATAGCCAGCATGTGTAGTTCTGGGGGGGCGTTCGATTCCAGTTTTGGATAGTCTGCTGTGGTTTCGTTCCATTTCAAACAGCTGTTTGACGCTCTGCGTAACCTTACGGGGACTGTAGTCCTAAACGATAGCTGGGGATTATGGGTAGTGTAGTGTCTTCGGCCATCCTAAACTCAGAAATGTTGACAATCGCAATGATGCTCGAAATGTCCCTTATAGGCCTACGTCTGTTTCCGGTTATTTTTATTTTGAAATTCAGTTCCTGACGGACGCCAAAAAAGCCAGAGATTATGGAATTAAACCAATAAATAAAAGCAAGGATAATTGTGTGTTATTGGTGAGTAAATAACAGTGTGTTATTTTGAAAAGAATAACGAATTAGAAGTAACAAATATAAAAAAAATACAGATTTCCGTATTCTGAGGCTCTGAGCCCCATTTATTTTCCTCACAGACGGCAACAAATGTCCGGAATTATACGATTTAAAATAAAAGCAATAACTGTGGCTTGATATTGAGTAAGAACATGTTTTTATGAACCACACAGCTTCCGGTCTTCCTCGACCCGACCGGAGAAAAAGACGTGCTGCAGGCAGTAGAAATACATTGCTTTTAAAATCGTGCTGTGCAACACGAAAAAAAGGGGCAAATCGTGTTGGTGAACACGAATCAATAGATTAAAAATCGTGTTGGTGAACACGAATCAATAGATTAAAAATCGTGTTGGTGAACACGAAATGCCGTGAGACTGGGTTGAATGCACTGTTAAAGAACCTGTGACCCAAGTTTTTTATTCATTGCATAACTACACCGTAGTTGTGTATATGATATGTCAATAAACCTTAGAACATTTTGAAATCTTGAAAGGGATGTGCAAAATAGCCATAATATACAGTTTTTAATTAACTATTAGTAGAGAATAACGAGTAATGAATATACTTTATAGGGATCTGCGGATACATTTATAGTCTTCTCAAGCACCAACTATCAAATATCTCTCCTGATTGTTGGCACTTGACAATCACCTTTCCCTGAATTTTACTCAGGTGTAACTAAAGTCTGATTTAAGAGTTGTTTATATTTCACATCATTAATCAGAATCTGCAAAGTAATTCAAATAAATGTAGTGGAGTAAAAATACCAGGTTAACCTCTGAATTGTAGTGGAGTAGAATTACAAAGTAACAATGAGCTGTCATGTGGGTATATATCAGTGCTTCTCAAAGTGTGGTCCGCGGACCACTGGTGGTCCGTGAGCGCCCCCTAGTGGTCCGTGAGTATATTGGTAACATTTCACATTTTAAATTAATTAATTAATTTGAGTTTTCCGCACTCTCGCGAGAATATCTCCGCAATGGAGCAAGCTTAAGTTTCACTTTCAATTGCATTATAGCCCCGCGCAACACCTTCATCACACATCTTGCCACTTGTTTGTACCATATTCAGGCGATTTGTAATCTGTTCTAGAAAAACGATGTGATTTTGGATATTTGTGAAGTTAGGTGGTCCGCGAGTGTTTTTTTATTGGTTAAGTGGTCCTTGGTATGAAAAAGTTTGAGAAACACTGGTATATATTAATCCTGCACATTATGGACACAAGCGATTTTCACCCATTTCGTAATCACATGTTTTATATTTGTACACACCAATGTGTTTCCTATCGCTTAAACCTCCAGGGCTGTACACAGTTTAATACTGTCAACTTCTAATTTTGGGGAAAACGTCTTTTAAAACTACAATTCCCAGTAGAGACGTCCCATAGAGCAGAGGTTCTCAATTGTTTTTCAGCCAAGGACCCCTTACAAGATAGAGAATACACCAAGGACCCCCTCATTCTGATTTGTGATTTTGGGCTATATAAATAAAAATTGCCTTGATTTGACATGTATGTCCCTTGGAATAATCTGACGTAGCCTATTGTTTACACTTCTATAGTCTTAGTTATGTGAAAGAACAACACAAGAGAAATGTATTAGAAAGATATTAGATATGTATTACAAATATTTGCACCATCTCAACACAGAATACCCGTAAAACAATCAATCAATTAGCTGCAAGTAACACTGTACCTAAACAAAATATCAAAGGGAAATCAAGAGAAAAGTGATCATTTGAAGTGCATTTCAGAACACACACACACACACACACACACACACACACACACACACACACACACACACACACACACACACACACACACACACACACACACACACATAAAGATAACACATCAAGTGTTTCACTCTTAGTTAAATGATTTATAAAAGTCTAATCACAAAATAAATGCAGGCTATAAACAATTGAACACATGCCTGCATTGCAACATATATCAAGTACATTGCAAAACAACTGCAACTGCATTGCTACAATCCCAAACCACTTCTTGTAATGGCAGCCAGCTCTGGACACTATTGGAGTGATGCAAGGCAGTCCATGAAGCTGATTGCTTCTCTCTGCAAGTGAAGACACGCAAGCTGTGGCCCTTAGTGTGGGTGGGACCTTGGACATGCTGCGTGATGTTAAAGCACTCCAATAGTGACAGAAACTCAGCGGCAAAGGTGCAGGTGCTGGAGTCCACGTGGATGTTAAAATCACCTAGCAGTAGTGTGGATGGGGACATGGAGCAGATTGAGGTGAGAAGCTCAGACAACTCAGACATGAATGACAGACCCGGCGTCATGGGCGGGCCCCATGGGGCCGGGCCCGCCCATCCAGGATTTGGGCCCGCTGTTTTAAGGGCTGAATACAACATTTTAATTGTTTTATTATTATGTTGTTGTTATTTGTAGGGCTTTGTCCTAATATTTATTTTTGTTTTAAACTATGTTGAAAGATTAGTTTAATATCATTTTTTTATTTTGCAATGAAATTCTGAATGAAAGGCTGCGCGCGAGACTGGTTTTTCGATGGGTTGAGTCTTGTGGTTGAGCGAGTCGTGTGGGTTTTTGAGTGAGATGCGGCACAGCAGCATGTCAGTTTACTCTTGCTAGGTTAGTTTGGCTATTATCATTTATCTGCAACAATGGATATCAGGAAGTGGTTCATGAAAGGAATATGGCAACTCAGCGCCAGATGCAGGCACATTAGAAGAAATCAGTTACGTTACCAACAAGCTATCAAGCCAGCCAGGGACAAGGGAGGCTGGCAATCAATTATATTTTGAAGAGAAATTGACTCTCAAGCCGGCTTTCTCACAAACTCCGGCTCTGTGCGCAAGCAGACCGCTGCACACTCTCTGCCTCGCTCAATATCTCTCTCTCTCTCTCTCTCTCTCTCCCTCCACCTCTCCACCCTGTGTGCGCTCCTCAAGTTTGCCTGCGTGCTTGCCCAAGTTGGCACAGCGTTACAAATGTGCCACAATACCAACCAATGGATGTAGCCTATAATAAGACCGTCAACAGCCTTATGGCAACCTAAAACCCATCTGTTTCCGTAACAACAATTCACGAGCATCTCCCTCACCTACCCCCCCCCCCGTTGACAAATCAGATTTCCCGGGAAATGTCAGTTTGTAAAGTATGTCTGCCGCCGGGTCTGATGAATGAGGTGGAAGGTTTGGGGGGGCGGTAAATGAGGACGAACTGCTGCTTTGAGGGGGCAGCCACTGAGAAGGCAATGCACTCAAGTGAGATTTTATTCGTCACAAGCAGCTGTTTGACAGGGATATCTGCTCTGTGGATGACTGCCAGCCCACCACCACGACCAATGGAGCGGGGCTGTTGGAGATAAGCATAACCTGGGGGCGGGTGGCTAGGTTGAGTGTGAGGAAGTCCTGTTGGTTTTGCCATGTCTCAGTGAGGCAGAGAAAATCCAATTTCCTATCCATGATGATTTCATTAATAAGTGCTGCTTTGTTGTTAAGGGAGCGGGTATTTAACAACATGAATGTGTGGGAGTTGTTATATGTTGCAATGGCTGGTAAAACAGTGATGCCATCAACACAGGCCAAGGACTTCAGGTTAACACTGCACACGTGTGGTTTGTTGTGATGACGTAAGTGGGCGGTGACGGGGCGCAGGGACCACACAGTTGGGATAGTGTCAGCTGAGCCGGTGTAAACAAACCCACGTTTGGAACCTCTATGGACATACCTGGGTCTGCCAACTCGTAACAGCCCGAGGTATTCAATGACTGACAGACATAGAGGGGGTGTAGTGAAGTGGTTGATCCTAAAAAGTTGCGAGGCAGAGTAACGAAGCATCACGATGGTATGATGCTAACGTTAGCACAGCGTTAGCTGTGGTCGCGGATCGGCCGGGAGAATGCGCTATCAGCCAAGAGTACAGATGAACCAGGAAGCGACTCAAGGACGGACAGCACTGAGGAGAGATGCTGGAAGTTGAAGAAGTTTGCCGCAGAGGAGCACCGGTGGTGGCCAGAGCAGGCTAGCCTGAGCAGGTAGAACTAGGCTAGCTTCTGATCGCCGTCAGACTGGCTGGGTGGAGAGGACCGTTGTTGTGTCTTTTGTGGCAGAACAAAATCAAACAGCAGCTAAGCAGGTGATACAGTGAAGCAGGATCGGGACTCAAAACGGGAAAATGAGACGGAGAATCGGGCTCGTCGTCCGATGGAGCCACTAACGTTAGCGATAGCGTTAGCCCTGAAGCAGGAGCAACATTAGCAGGTGTAGCAGGGTGGACAGGTCGGAAGCGGAGCATCCGTAAAAAGTTGCGATCGGGTGTTACAAAAGTGTCCAGAACAGCGTGTGCAAGCCACTGAATGTATGAAAACTGAGGTAGAAACGTTGGTCCAAAACTCGTCAGATACATTTTCGGACAGAGAAGCGGCGAACAGACAACGCCAGCGTCCTCTCTCTCCAAAAGTGTTGCGTCACAAAAAAAAAGAAAAAATCTAATAAATCTGAAAACTTTTCACGGACCCCCTGGCAGAGTGCCACGGACCCCAGGGGAGTCGCGGACCCCACTTTGAGAACCACTGCCATAGAGAACATGTTGCGAAACACAATAGCCAGCATGTGTAGTTCTCGGGGGGCGTTCGAGTCCAGTTTTGAATAGTCTGCCGTGGTTTCGTTCCATTTCAAAGCGCTTGACGCTCAGCGTAACCTTGGCGCACTGCCACTCCAACATCCAATCCCAGAGCTTGAAGATTAATCACGGGGTTTGTCAACGGGATTGTAGTCCCAAACGATAGCTGGGGATTATGGGTAGTGTAGTGTCTTCGGCCATACTGAACTGAATTTTTTTTCGGATATCATAACAACACCACATCTGGCGTCACAGAGATCTTCTGTTACTGTCCTTTCTTCTTAGAGAAAGTACAGAAACACGTAACTCTGGATTTGTTTTAATGTTTGAGGTGCAATAAACGACACAGCAGCTTTTTGGCATGTTAAAACTGTTATTTTCTGCCTCGCTCATGAGAGTAACAGCTGGCGAAATTACAGCCTTGCCTACTGAATTCAAATGTGTGCTCTAAAATGATATTTATAAATGACTATTATCATTATTATAAACAAGACAATAAATGGCAAAGATATGTAGAAAATAAACGTATTTAAGATACATATTTAAAGGTGGGGTAGGTAAGTTTGAGAAACCGGCTCGAGATACACTTTTTGTTATATTCCATGGAATGCTCTTAACATCCCGATAGCAATGAATAACTTAAGTGCTTTGACAAAAAATCCATAAAAAAAATGTCATCTGTGGAAGCCGTACTGTAAAAAGCACGACCAATCATTTTAGCCGGCCCGGCTAAAATAACTGGATGGCCTACCTGTCAGCCTTCCATCTGTGCACAAACTTATCTCGTGCCCTCATTGGTCATGTGCGCGTTCGTGTGTGTTGGAGGAGGGGCTCTATAAGGAAGTGGCAGATTTTCTCCGGTTGTGTATTTTCAAATTCTAGCGATCTCGAGCCGGTTTCTCAAACTTACCTACCCCACCTTTAAGATACGTTCATAAGGAACGTAACGTGGGAGAAAATGTTTCTAGAAGATATGTAGAAAATAAACATATTTGAGATACGTTCATAACAAACGTAACGTGGGAGAAAATAAGTTTCAAGCTAAACGTAATTGAGAATGCAGTTTAGTTCTGTGGGAACGTAATTTTTAGGAGACAGGGTTGCCATAATACATTCTGACGAAAAATACAAATTATTATGAATACAAATAAAATAAAAGAAGCCCCCCGTGAGTTACTACAAGCTATAAAGTCGATTTTAAAAACGTTTTATAGAATAAAAAGCTCACTGCTGGACGTTGTAGAAATGCGTGTGTGCAACACGACAAAGGAGCCTCATTCACTTTACATTGGGGTTGTTTGCGTGGTGCAGACACGTAAATGTAGCAAAGTTCGTGACTCCACCACGTAATGCGGTGTTAAGGAGTCGTGGTGGAGTCACGCATTCTGGTGAGATCAGGTTGAGAAGAAGCCATGCAAGCCCAAGCCATGACATCACCTCCACCGTGTTTCACAGATGAGATGTGTGTTTGGGATCATGAGCAGATCCTTTCTTTCTCCACACGTTACCCTTTCCATCACTTTGGTAAAGGTTCATCTTTGACTCATCAGTCCATAAAACTTTGTCCCAGAACTGTTGAGCCTCGTCTCTGTACTTTTTGGCAAATTCAAATCTGGCCATCTTCTGGTGTAGCCTCTGTACTTTTGTTCCCAAAGTCTTCTGATGACGGTGAATTGTGATACCTTCGCTCCTGCCCTCTGGAGGTTGTTGGTGATGTTTCTTTACAGTTCTCACAATGTTTCTGTCATCAACTGCTGATGTTTTCCTTTGTCGACCAGTTTGAAGTCTGATGCTCAGTACACCAGTACTTGCTTTCTTCTTAAGGACATTCTAAATGGTTGTACTGGCTATGGCCAATGTTTGTGCAACGGCTCTGATGTATTTTCCATCTTCTCTCAGTTTCAAAATTGCTTGCTTTTCTCCCGTAGGCAGCTCTCTAGTCTTCATGTTGGTTACACCGTTGTAACTGAAAATGCAGTCTGCACAGGCAAAACCCAAAGCTCAAACTGAGAGTAGACATGCAGTGCTATTTATTGTTTGAATAATCAATGTAGCAGGACGCACCTGGGCAACAAAAAAACACCTGTCAGTCACATGTTCCAATACTTTTGCTCACTTGAAAAATGTCTGGGTTTAAACAAAAGGAGCTATCTTCTCAGTTGTATAACAGATCTAGATGTAAATACCTGGAATAAAAAGCTGAAATACTGACCTTTTGTCTCATATTCATCTTTTAAAGGAGACATGTCATGGCCATTTCCACTGATCATAATTCCATTGTTGAGGTCTACTAGAATAGATTTATATTGTGCAATTTTCCAAACTCACATTGGTTTCTCATGCAGCATCTCTGTAAACTACGTGTATTCACTGAATGTACCTCTGCCTTTAACGGCTCGTTGTAGCTCCAATAGCTCCAGCACCCACCCTCCCTGTGAGCACAGTGTGCTCTGATTGGTCGGGACGTTGTGAATCGCGCTGAGCTCCGTGGAGGTGTAGTTTCCTTGTTTAACGATACACATCGAAACACAGCCAAACTCATCCTGAGCACACACAAAGTCACAGCCGAAGTAAAAACAATAAGTGTGGCTTGATATCAGCGACGTGCAGTCAGGGGAGGCAGAGCCTCACCTGTCATACTCCAATGTAACGGAAAAACAACTAAAGAAAAACTAAATAGTAATAATAATAAAATGTCTCCACTGATCTGTGTTGTAAATGTGATTTCTGTATGATTCCAATCGCTTTTTATAGTCAAAATCAGCAAATTTGCCGCGCTCCGCTATAACTACGGGTAGCGATGAGAAGTGAGGCAGGGACGAGCTCTGCCTCTCGTAAGCCCACAGTAACTGGCTGGAGCGCGGGCACTAATTTAACGCAGGCACTTATTTTGTGAGCGTGCTCAAGCCAGTTACTGTGGGGTGAGGTGAGGCACAGATGAGCTCTGCCTCACCTCAGAATGCGTCACCCCACAGAAACTGGCTGGAAAGCGGGCCCTAAGCGCATGCCTGCACCATCTCACTGTATGTCACCAATGTAATGTTTGTAGATCCCTTTATTACATTTATCCTCGCCATCCATAGTCTCTAAATAACTTATTTCACGTATATATGATATTTAGGCTCGCTGGTCTCATCATACAACGGCAATGAAAAAAGCACCAGGGGAGGCAGCCATAACCTCTGCCTCACTGAAGGGGGCGCAAGTGAGCCCACAGGTTCTTGTTGCTGTTATTCTACGCAGACGACACAAACAACAAACTAGACTTTTGAAACTAGAGGAAGATAAGGAGGACTTTTACAAAAAAGTAATAGAGATTGTTGAAGGATAGCACAACCCAGTCTCATGGCATTTCGTGTTCACCAACACGATTTTTAATCTATTGATTCGTGTTCACCAACACGATTTCCCCCTTTTTTTCGTGTTGCACAGCACGATTTTAAAAGCAATGTATTTCTACTGGTAATGTGTTTCATGCCTGCAGCACGTCTTTTTCTCCGGTCGGGTCGTGGAAGACCGGAAGCTGTGTGCTTCATAAAAACATGTTCTTACTCAATATCAAGCCACAATTATTGCTTTTATTTTAAATCGTATAATTTCAGACTTTTGTTTCCGTCTGTGAGGAAAATAAATGGGGCTCAGAGCCTCAGGATACTGAAATCTGTATTTTTTAAATCTTTTTTTCCTTCTAATTTGTTATTCTTTTCAAAATAACACAGTTATTTACTCACCAATAACACACAATTATCCTTGCTTTTATTTATTGGTTTAATTCCATAATCTCGGGCTTTTTTGGCGTCCGTCAGGAACTGAATTTCAAAATAAAAATAACCGGAAACAGACGTAGGCCTCTAGGAGTTTAGGATGGCTGAAGACACTACACTACCCATAATCCCCAGCTATCGTTTAAGACTACAGTCCCCGTGATTAATCTTCAAACTCTGGGATTGGATGTTGGAGTGGCAGTGCGCCAAGGTTACGCCGAGCGTCAAACAGCTGTTTGAAATAGTACGAAACCACAGCAGACTATCCAAAACTACACATGCTGGCTATTGTGTTTCGCAAAATGTTCTATGGGACGTCTCTACTGAACGTTTTCGTTTTTCCCACAATTAGAAGCTGCCAGTATTAAACACATTGGTGTTATCAAATGTAAAACATATAATTAATAAATGGGTGAAAATCGCTTGTATCCATAATGGGCAGCATTAATATATACCCACATGACAGCTCATTGTTACTTTGTAATTCTACTCCACTACAATTCAGAGGTTAACCTGGTATTTTTACTCCACTACATTTATTTTAGTTACTTTACAGATTCTGATTAATGATGCGAAATATAAACAACCCTTAAATCAGACTTTAGTTACACCTGAGTAAAATTCAGGTAAGGTGATTGTCAAGTGCCAACAATCAGGAGAGATATTTGATAGTTGGTGCTTGAGAAGACTAAACATGTATCTGCAATTGACATGAATGGAAACGAGTAATAAAGTATATTCATTACTTGTTATTCTATACTAATATTTAATTAAAGACTGTATATTATGGCTATTTTGCATATCCCTTTCAAAATTTCAAGATTTTCAAAGGTTTATTGACATATCATATACACAACTACGGTGTAGTTATGCAATGAATGAAAAACTTGGGTCACAGGTTCCTCAACAGTGCATTACGACATCTATCAATATGTGTGTACCTCCACCATTAAACTGTAAAATTCTGCACATTTATTATACTATCTACATAAGAGTATAATTCATATGTATAATATCAGTTAAAATAAGTGCTTCAACATAGTTAACATTGCAGGAAAGCAATATATTAGACGTTAAGTACTTTGTCAGGCTTAATATTTATCTGTAGATAGATACCCCCAAAGCTTTTTTATTATTTAAAAGAAGACCTTGATCTAAAAATATTATCTAATGTTTAAATAAAGGTTAATTCGTTTTTCTGTTTTGCACATCCTCCTATTCATATCTTTGTACATCCTGCACTAAACTGTTTTATTGTAGAGATCACTTATAGTATCTTCTTGATTTTTTATATTCTATATTTCTATCACAGACCTTCTACTTTCCCCCTATGAAAGTATGTACTCTTAATATGTTTTTAATCAAATATAACACATAAAAACAATAATTCAATAACATGCTTTAACCACTAGGAGGTGCACACAAGGTACACACAGCCATAATAACTTTGTATTATTGTAGGACACTTATGTACGTACAACATCTGAAGATGTGTAGTTTTATTCATGCTTTCACATCATTTTACAGCATATTGCTATACTATTTCAGACTCAGTATTTACATTCTTACATTCAAAGAAAATCAGTAATATCTTTAAAAACTACAAGTCCTTTTATATCAGCTGTGCACCGTTATGGTGTAAATATAACCTATCTGTGAATTAGATCAAATGTAAAAGTCAGCCGAATTAGTGTTGATACTGCAAGGAGACGTATTGTGTGAAGAGAAATTGAAGATGTTGTTTAATTGTTGATATATTTATGATCCACGTCAAGTATTCAGTTTCGGCGGCATTTCTTCCAGTTTTTCCAAAGGTCTTCTCATCAGGGCTCTATAAATAAAGAACTACGGCAGATCTGTAATATGTAATGCAGCCGAACCGTGTATTACAATGCCGTTATGTGATGACTTTCAAGAGCACTCGGAATTAAGTATTCTTTTATTCTTTTAAAATGTTTTCCGGATTTCATATCATATAAAGACCAAATCCCAGCATGCATTGCCGCTAAAACATCCAATCAGCGAGCTTAAACCATAGCTGAGGATCTTGGGTAATCGCTCGAAATGCCTACGTCTGTTTCCGGTTATTTTTATGTTGAAATTTAGTTCCTGACGGACGCCAAAAAAGACCGAGATTATGGAATTAAACCAATAAATAAAAGCAAGGATAATTGTGTGTTATTGGTGAGTAAATAAAAGTGTGCTATTTTGAAAAGAATAACAAATTAGAAGAAAAAAAAGATTTAAAAAATACAGATTTCAGTATCCTGAGGCTCTGAGCCCCATTTATTTTCCTCACAGACGGCAACAAAAGTCAGAAATTATACGATTTCAAATAAAAGCAATAATTGTGGCTTGATATTGAGTAAGAACATGTTTTTATGAACCACACAGCTTCCGCTCTTCCACGACCCGACCGGAGAAAAAGACGTGCTGCAGGCACGAAA
This sequence comes from Pogonophryne albipinna, assembly GCA_028583405.1. NCBI lineage: Eukaryota > Metazoa > Chordata > Actinopteri > Perciformes > Artedidraconidae > Pogonophryne > Pogonophryne albipinna. Next base: position 2,450,146 of record CM053259.1, on the reverse strand, counting down.
CACATTACCAGTAGAAATACATTGCTTTTAAAATCGTGCTGTACAACACGAAAAAAAGGAGAAAATCGTGTTGGTGAACACGAATCAATAGATTAAAAATCGTGTTGGTGAGCACGAAATGCCATGAGACTGGGTTGGATAGCATGGACTTCATCTTCAAGTCAAGGTAAGACCCCAATTGTAATGAAAATGGGATCTTACTAAGAAAGAACAATCCAATATTTAGATTTTGGGTATCCTTTTGTTGAACGGTCTGTTTAAAATGAATCGAAGCATTAGACTAAAAAAGCTTTTGAAAATAACCGAATATTTCGATTAAGGTCAAAATATAATATTTGTAAATCTGACTCTGAAAGAGTCAGTGCCTCACCAGCCATGAACCTCACCGCACGTCACTGCTTGATATTGAGTAAGAAAAAGGTTGATAAACGCTGTGAGAATGGGTCTGCAGAGAGAATTTTGCAGCGATCCCAAATGTCTGTTGTCAGCCTGCAGCCAGGGAGGAGAAATCAGCAGAGCTGCCTGCACTGTGTGTGTGTGTGTGTGTGTGTGTGTGTGTGTGCGTGTGTATGTATGTGTGAGGAAGTCTGTGGATTGGTTAATTTGGACCAATCAGCCTGGTCATAGCTCTGGGCGTGGCTACTGGGTGTTCAGACCATACTTGACAACCCTCCCGATTTTCGCTGGAGACTCCCGATTTCATTGCCCTCTCCCGGTTTCCTCCCGGGGTCATATTTCTCCCGCATTTCTCCCGATTTCTGACAAAATCAGATTTACTCAGGACTGTTTCCACTCAGACTTTAATACAGCTACACCATTGTTTGCTTTCCGTGGTAGCGCGTCTCTTTAGTAGCACGCGCAACTGAGAGTCTGAGAGGGTGAGCCGATAGTCACAGAAAACAGAACAAGAATTGACAACTATACCCTCTGCTCACTCCTTTCCTGAAAAATACAGGTCCAGCCCACACATATGCTCCATCAAGGATGGTGCTACAGGCTGCAAGACAGTGTACTTACAACTACAATAAGCATGTGTAGATTTTAATCTAATACAGCTCCGGCGACCCCCCCGCGGTGGTTTTTAAATGCTCCCGATTTCTGAGGTCTCAAGGTTGGCAAGTATGGTTCAGACATCACAATGTCCAGGAAGAACATGAGAAATCTCCAACGAGGCGTTTTGGGGAGGTCTTTTCTGTGTTAGAGTTTTACTTCCTGCAGGGTGTACTTTGAGGGTTTTTGACTCTGCAGACCGTTTACATGCATAACAACCTTCATAACACACAAGGGGACGGGTAATAACCGGAAAAGCATGACACAGTTGTAGTCAAGTCACCAATTCACGAGCCCAAGTCACTCTCGAGTCACCACTCTTCGAGTCCGAGTCACCAAGGGAGAGTCATAGTCGAGTCCAAGTCCGAGTCACCCAAGGAGTGTCCGAGTCGTGTCCGAGTCACCCAAGGAGTGTCCGAGTCACCTAAGAAGAGTCCAAGTCAAGTCCGAGTCACAAGTCTTCATGTATTAATCTTCGTGGATATATGTGTTGAAATGTCTGCTCCTCTACATTGCTTTCATCCTGTCATGTTATACTAATCTGTCTATTGAACTGCTGTGAAGCGAGTTTAGCTACAATTCTTGTAATAGGTGCTATACAAATATAAAGCTTATTACTAATATTAATATTATTATATATAAATAAACTACATTTAAAATGAGTTACCTTTTAGAGAAGTGATTATATTTGTATGCCAATATTTTCCTATTGTAAAGTTTTCGTTTTGCACTTTTATTTTGATAGTAATAAGATCGAGACAGTAGCCATGTGCTTTCGTGTTATCGGCTGAATCTTTATTTATTGATTAGATCACGTTACTCTGATGATAGTGTTCAAGGCAGCCTATAAGTCTGAACTTGATCCTTAGAGTAATGTGTTACGGAGCCTTCTCTTCAATGTTGTTTCCACATAACGAGCATTTTTGCTGCTCTTTTCCAATGTGGAAGCAGAATGTGTGAAAGCATACAGCACTATGCAGGGTGTGTCTCTATACATCTTTAGACTGGAACAGCGGGGCCCAGTACGTGAACTCGCCTCGCAGGTGCACACGCCAGGATAGAGGACACCAGACTCCAGATAACATTTTGCTCGAGTCCAAGTCGGAGCGTCAATGTACAAGTCGAGTCCGAGTCATCGTGGGGGGGAGGGGGGAATTCACGAGTCCGAGTCCAAGTCAGCGTACGCGATAATTCACAAGTCCGAGTCCAAGTCATCGTGCGCGAGAATTCACGAGTCCAAGTCCGAGTCGCGTCAATCAGTGCGAGTCTGAGTCGAGTCACGAGTCCCGGAAATCGGCACTCGAGTCCGACTCGAGAGAGGAGAAGAACGCAGCAAAATCCGTTAATGTACGGATGAGTGGGGGGGGAACGGCTGGACAAAGGCCGTGGGGGGGCATCCGGGACTGGGAAGTGCCCCCGGTAGAAGGAACCGGGTGAAACGGGCCAAAACAGAATACAAATAAAAAGAACCAGAGAAAAAGGGTGAAAGTGAAATAAATGTATCCGAAAATAGTGCCTCATAACGCGGGTAGAGTCCCCTGCCAACTCCCCTCACATTCTTCCAGTCACATTTGTCAAAGTACATTTTTTTGAGAACCAGAGAAAAAAGGGGTGGAATTGACAAAATGCATCCGAAAATAGTGCCTCATAACGCGGGTAGTGCTGCCCCGGCAGTGGCTTACAACGCTGCGATAGGCAAGATGCCGAAAACGCCTATAAGGGGAGGAATGGATGATATACCGTGTGTATATGCATATTTACACATGTTCATTTTGTACATTTCTTATTCATATAGCAAACCATGATTTGATTTTTCATCAAACAGTAGTAGTTTATTACAGGTAAAAATAACTTACTCTTCTATAACCACAGTTGTAGGTACAGTTCGGTTAGTTAGCGTATAACATATACGGCTGTACCGCTGTACCGAAGACTGATGTTCCGCTCTCAGAGCGAGCCGAAAAACACACTGTTAGACATGGGCGGAGCCTCTCTGGTGGTTGACTAATCAGAACAGAGTGGCCGAGCTGACCAATCGGAGCACACTGGGCTCACAGGGAGGGGGGGGGGGGGGGAGCTCAAACAAGCCGTTTAGGACAGAGAGTGAATACCGGTGAATACACATACTTTACAGAGATGCTGTATGCGAAACCAATCTGAGTTTGGAAAATTGCACGGAATAAATCTATTTTAGTATACCTCAACAATGGAATTATGATCAGTGGAAATGGCCATGACATGGGACCTTTAACTAACCCTAACAAACGAGATCTCGCTAAGCGGTCCTACAACGCTGGTTATCAACTCGGTAAATCAAGCCAGGAATTCTCTCTCCAGCTGAGAGCGTGTTCACGTGAAAGGGGCGGGGTTAGCTAGCTACATTTGACCAATCACAAACAGGGACAAGTGTACTGACAGCGCAGCGTCATACTTCATTAATGAAAAGTAAACTAATATTAGACAAATATGAACTTTAAACATCCATGATTTAAACATATGATCCAGGATTCAAGCCAGATAGTTGCACCTGCAAGGTGAATATAGAACAACTGGTTAAAAAATAAATAAACTACCGAGTGTTTGAAAGCGTACAACAGTTTTATGATATCACTGCCCCATCTAAGACACGATTGGATCTGACTTTAATTACATTTGAGTTGAGTGTTTCGTCAACTTAATGTGTTGCATAAAATAATACTTCTGCATGCAGTATGTGACAATGTAAGTGTTGCACGGCCAGATACGGCTCAAGAAGCTGACTCAGATAAGGAAATATATGATATTATATGATCGATGATCTGATTGATGATGTAATATGAATGATGTGCGACACGTCGGCGTCTTCTCTGCATACGGCAGTTTAAACTGTATTTCCTTTATCCTGTAATATGACTTGATAGATTTAAACTCCACTGAGCTCTGATTGGTCACGCCCATCTACTTCCGGTCCATGAAAGGATATGGCGTTCCACTAAACTTGAAGAATCTCGTTTAATTTGGCATATTACTCTCAATGAATATAAGAAAGCACTGCGTAAAGCGAGAGCAGCCTACTACTCTTCATTAATAGATGAGAATAAGAATAATGCAAGATTTCTTTTCAGCACTGTAGCCAGGCTGACAGAGAGCCACAGCTCGATTGAGCCTTCTATTCCCATAGCACTCAGTAGTAATGATTTTATGTGCTTTTTTAACGATAAAATTGTTACTCTTAGAAACAAAATTAATGACCTCTTGCCTTTGACCAGTATAGTGTTATCAACAGCTCCCGGAAACGTAAGTTCTAATATTACACTAGATAGTAAACTAGAATGCTTTTCAGCCATTAACCTTGAACAATTAAATTAAATGATTCTCTCTTCTAAACCATCAACGTGCATGTTAGACCCAATTCCAACTAAGCTGTTGAAGGAAGTTTTTCCATTAATTAGCACTTCTTTATTAAATATTATGAATATGTCTTTATTATCAGGCTATGTTCCACAATCATTCAAAGTAGCAGTGATAAAACCGCTTCTTAAAAAGCACAACCTCGATCCAGAGGTTTTAGCCAATTATAGACCTATTTCTAATCTTCCGTTCCTCTCAAAAATTCTTGAGAAAGCAGTCGCAAAACAGTTGTGTGATTACTTAAAAAACAATGATTTATTTGAAGATTTTCAGTCTGGCTTTAGAACACATCATAGCACAGAGACAGCTCTGGTTAAAGTCACAAATGACATTCTAATGGCCTCTGACAAGGGACTTGTCTCTATTCTTGTTTTGCTCGATCTCAGTGCTGCATTTGATACTATCGATCATGATATCTTATTGCAAAGACTAGAGCACTTAGTTGGCATACAGGGAACTGCTTTAGGCTGGTTTAGGTCCTATCTATCTGAACTAGCAATATTATAAGGAATCATTCTGTAAATTTTCATTGTTATGCAGATGATACTCAACTATATTTATCAATCAAGCCTGATGAAATTAATCATCTAAATAAAATTCAAGACTGCCTCAAGGACTTAAAAACGTGGATGACCTTAAACTTTTTGATGTTCAACACGACCAAAACTGAAGTTATTGTACTTGGCCCGAAGAATCTACGAAACAAATTATCTAAAGATATACTAACTATGGATGGCATTCATTTGGCCTCCAGTGAGACTGTAAGGAATCTTGGTGTTATATTTGATCAGGATTTATCCTTTAACGCCCACATAAAATCAATTTCAAGGACCGCCTACTTCCATCTACGTAACATTGCAAAAATCAGGCATATCTTGCCTCAAAACGATGCAGAGAAACTAGTCCATGCATTTGTTACTTCAAGGCTGGATTATTGTAACTCTTTATTATCAGGGTGTACCAAGAAGTCAGTCAAGTCGCTTCAGCTGATTCAAAATGCTGCAGCTCGTGTACTAACCAGAGTTAGGAAAAGGGACCACATTACTCCTGTTCTGGCTGCCTTACACTGGCTCCCTATAGAACACAGGATAGAATTTAAAATTCTTCTTCTCGCCTACAAAGCCCTTAATGGGCAGGCGCCATCTTACCTTAAAGAACTCATTATACCCTACTGTCCTACTAGGGCATTGCGTTCCAAGAATGCAGGGTTGTTGGTTGTTCCTAGAGTCTCTAAAAGTACAATGGGAGCCAGAGCCTTTTCTTATCAAGCTCCACATTTGTGGAATCAGCTTCCAGTTTGTGTTCGGGCGGCAGACACCCTATCCGTTTTTAAGAGTGCGCTTAAGACCTTCCTTTTTGATAAAGCTTATAGTTAGGGCTGATTAGATTCAGCCCCTAGTTTTGCTGATAGGCTTAGTTTGTCGGGGGACATCTTACTTCTTCCTTCTCTCTGTCTATACCTGTGTACTCTCATGTTCCGATTAACCCAGCTTCCCCAAATTTCTTTCTTTTTGGTGTCTATATACGCTGGGATCCGGAGTCATGGATGATCCTGCGGTCCTGTGTCCTGCATCGCGAGCCCTGGATCTTGAGTCGTGGCTGTGGTCATGGATCATAGGTCCTGGATGGATATCCTCGTGGATTCATCTTCCTATTATACACACATGCATTTCCAAACATTTGGACTACCTATGTTGCAAATGTATTATCTTTTCAATTTACACACGGCATCTATTGCACGTCTGTCCGTCCTGGGAGAGGGATCCCTCCTCTGTTGCTCTCCCTGAGGTTTCTCCCATTGTCCCCTTTAAAACTGTGGGTTTTCTTCGGAAGTTTTTCCTTGTACGATGTGAGGGTCTAAGGACAGAGGGTGTCGTATTGTCATACTGATATTTTGTACAAACTGTGAAGTCCACTGAGACAAATGTAACATTTGTGATATTGGGCTATATAAATAAACATTGATTGATTGATTGATTGACCTTATTTCGGAAAAATTATCTATTGAAGTCAATGGAGAGAGAAAACGTATCTTTCGATCCCAAGTTTGAATTGTGCCATGAATTACACATATGATGTTTGTCAATTATTAGCTTTGTTCGTTATTCTCGCGTCCAGGAGAGAAGCTTTAAAAGTAAGAGACGATGGAGTCTCTGAGAAAGGTTCAAATGGGTACTTTAATTAAAATGGCGCGGTAATGTTACAAGCAATGGATGGTTCAGAGAGAAAAACAGCTGTGTTCTCGGGTTGCCGGGGGTGAAGGAAAGGGGGCCGAGGAACACACATCAGCTGTTTAAGTATTCCTCCGATGGCTCCTCCTCGTTTGCCGGTTGGCGCTGCTGGGGGCCGGCCCTCCACTCGTCTTCAATGTCCGTTGTTGCGCATAACAGAGGTCTCAGCCATTGTACATTCAATTCATAACAAAACACGCCTTTTCTCCTCATAATCTCTTTCATTTATTGCATTTTAACGGCTATTATTCGTTACTTTAATTATACTGGAAATACTTCACGGCAGTTATCATTTCCGGTAGTTCCGGATGTTGTCATATGATACCCACGTCAACAAAACGTATTAAAATAAACTGTACCTTCATTTAATATTCAGCAATAATAATATCTCTACGTCTATAGTTGTAGTGTTAAAATCAGTAGGTTTCAGTGTGCAACACTCCGTGTCATTTCGCTTCTAAATTCACCTCTATAGGAAAAGGAATATTAGCCACATGCTAAATGCTAACCGGAGATGAAGGATTTTCAGAATAAAAGCTTGACATCAGACCTTCTGCGCGAGAACTTCTGGTTTTTCAGTATAAAACAGCATTTAAACTGACGGTATGTTTAAACTAAATTATGCCATAAAACATTGATTTTCATTTCTAACAATCCCTCCTTACACACCTAAACGGTGTGTAAATAATACTGAAATCAATGAGTTCTTCATCTGAACTTTGCATAGTACATAACTCATATCAAAAACATACAATCAAAATGGAATGGTTCAATAGCCTCAACTTTACAAAAATACAAAAAATACTTTGACTGTGTTCAAACATAAAAGTTTTCCCTTGTGCATAACTTCTAGCGTTAACATTCAATATCATTCTTCAAAATAGCAGCAATGGCTTGGTATCAGAACATTTCTTCCTCCCTTCTTTCACAGAAACCGTTCTCATACGTTCTCAGTGTTAAGGCACTTGTTTTTACAAAGTGTAAAAGAAACATACCATTTTAGAATAGTGCAAAGTAATAGAAAACACGAAATGTACTATTATTAGAATAGTATAAAATAATAAAGAATAAAAATATCTTGGAATAGTGTAAAATAAATTGAAATGGATTCACTCCATTTTAGCATCGTAGCTGGTTCGCTTTTCACATGATTTGGACAATCTCATCATCTTACACAATCTCATCTTTTACATCCATCTCTGTTTATGGGGTAAAGTAAACAGATATTGTTCTAAACTGTATTAAAGTAAACATGTATTATTTTAATCTGTATTGAAGTGAAAATATATTATTTGGGACTGTTTTCAAGTAATCCTATATATATATATAACCTTCTCACTCACACTCACTGACCCAGATACAGTGTTGTGCTAGTTACTGAAAACCAGTAACTAGTTACCATTACTAGTTACTTCATTTCAAAAGTAACTCAGTTACTTTACTGATTACTTACACCAAAAAGTCATGCGTTACTGTGAAAAGTAACTTTTTAGTTACTTAAAAAAAGGGCTCCCATTAATGCCCTGATAGCCTTCATTTCAGTACTGTTATTGCATTGGAGAATAATACAATCTGTTGATCAACTTGACATGCATTATATGCAATCTGTATTGCATCGATATTAGCTGGCTTTCCATTTTTGTATATTCTTTCTCCAGGTAGTTGGAAAAAGTTTTCCGTCCCATATGCCGTGTGCCGCCCGGACATGGTATCATGCTAACTAGCTCCCTGAAAGCGGGTGACTCCACTGTAGCAATAGCCTGCATGTGTTCTACAACATACCGTGCAATGGCTTTATCGACTTTTCCCTGGCTAGCAGTCCTTTGGTTAAAATCCAGCTGCTGTTGCTTAGGTGGAGGTGGAGTGGCGTTGGATGAGTCTGGGTCTGTGCCGGTCTTAGTTAATAGCTTCGTCCCAGCATGTTGTTTTTGCTGATGTTTTAAAGATTTGAATTACTGGTTTGGGCAGTAGATAGGCTCTTTGACCCGCCAGGACACAACTTACATTTAACAGAAACTTTCTTTTCTTTGTGCTCGACAAAAGTGAAATAGTGAGAATATCTCCAGGTGGAAAAACCAGACTTGAGCTCTGCCGCCGCCATGATAGTCTTGTTAGTAAACAACACAAACACGCCCACAGCCCGTCTCCGCATGTGACACAGGAAGTATCTAAGTACATTTACTCAAGTACTGTACTTAAGTACAGTTCTCATCTCTGTTCGCCTGGCTGTTGACTATATAAAAAAACTAACGGAGTAACGCATAACGGAGTAACGCATAACGTAGTAACGGTAACTGAGTTACTGAATTTAAAAAGTAATGTGTTAGAGTACTAGTTACTGCCAAAAATAACGGCGTAACAGTAACGCGTTACTTTGTAACGCGTTAGTCCCAACACTGCCCAGATACCAGCACACACACATATTCTTTTCAAGGTTCTTTCTGGGGCCAATATAATCTCAAGCACCAATATATCTGTGTACAATGTTTGATTGTCTGGGAAAGAATAGTTTGTGTGAAATATTCCTTGGGAAAGTAAAGGAGTGAAGTCAGGTGCAAGATAAAGATTGACTCTGTCCTTGTTTACTTCCGAAGCTGTCACGCTCTGTTCAGAAGTAAGGCACCAATATATCTGTGTACAATGTTTGATTGTCTGGGAAAGAATAGTTTGTGTGAAATATTCCTTGGGAAAGTAAAGGAGTGAATTCAGGTGCAAGATAAAGATTGACTCTGTCCTTGTTTACTTCCGAAGCTGTCACGCTCTGTTCAGAAGTAAAATACTTTTTCCCAGAACTCTGATTCGCTGTATTGGACCCGACCAGAAGTGAATCCAACCAGTAAGAACACCTAGGGGAGTGAGCAACCAACACAACTCCTCCCCACGGACTCTCTGATTCGCTTAGGAGTAAAATGGGACGGAAGAACCGACACAACTCCGCCCCAAATATGTCTATATATACTGTTGTTTATTCATGCAAAATGCCCCCTGTTTCTGACTGGCTGGTCCCGATATCTGTATCGCACGGCAGTAGAACTGGGAGTCCAGAGTACTCTGTAAACTTGTATAAGTGTTTTTTACCAGTAAAATCAGATTATTGTTATACCTTTTATTCCGGTGTTTTGAACTCCTTCTTTTATTAATCTGACCAGGCTCATCTAACGGACGGCGCGGAGCGGAGGTGGGCTTTAAGCCACCACCACCACCACCACTGTGTTTGCTCCTACAGGGGGTGTGTTGTCTTATTATGCTAGCATTTGTAACTGTTTCCTCATAAGAAATGTACCCTCCCTCCTTTCATACCCTTCAAGGTATGAAAGTAATATGTTCTCTAGAAGAGGCCGTCGTGATCAATCGGTACGTTAGGACATGGAATGCAACTGCAACATCTAGCCCTCCCCTGGGCACCCCTATGCTATCCTTGTACACTGTGGAGCCTAAACTCCCCCTGTGACTGGTCTCTTAGCCCTCTGGCTTTGGGGTGTTTCTCCGTGTTGATTAACTGCATAAAAACATCTCTGGCTGTACTAGTGCACAGGTCCCAGTCCAATCCTGTGGCAATACTGAGTACAAGGTTTTAGTTCCACGATACCACCAAACACCTACTCTGGGATACGGCACTTTAGACAGTCATTTCTGGGAGAAGATTTTGGTCAGTTACAACAGTTGTAGAATTTCATCACTTAAAAGTTGTTCTAAAAAGAAGGAAATGCATGGTTAAAAAAAACAATCGTTATTTAGGCAGTGACTTTGTTTACCCCACAGGGCACTTTCAAACAATATGAACATCTAATAGTGTAACAAACAAACAAAGATAGATTGAATCCATGTACCACATTTAGATTTGACTGTCTGTGGTCTTTGGACCAATTATTGAGATGTGCTGCACATGAAATGAATCAACCTAACATTTTTAAAAGATCTGTTAGATTAAGTGTCTCTATCACTTGTAGCTGTAAAAAGGTGGATACATGTGTCAAAACCCCTGTGGTCTGTGGTTAACTCACGCTGAAGTGGTCTTTTGTTGTCACTCAATACTACACTGGTGAACCTCAGGAGCTTTTACGTGTTTTAAAAACAGCAGTTAATAACAATTGTCTAAATGTCCTAACGCTGAACGTTAGCCACCTTTAGCTTAGCGGTGGTGACGAGAAGTCACGCCACAGTCATGTAGTTTAAGCATTATGTCAGCAATGTGGAGATTATCCTGCTGAACAAAACTTATCATAAACATGTGTTTGCCATAGAGCTTATTTTCTGCAATATTCCAAAATCCATGGTATAATCACAATTGTCGAAGGAGCCCTTGGAATGCTAACTTCTGGTACAGCCAATAAAAGTACAACACTGCACCACTCTATTTGGAGTTAGAGTATCTGTTGGCTGAAATTAATACTACAACAAGCACTTAGAAATTATGCTGGAAAAACTACCTTAATGTCTTCAAAGGCCCCATCGTAGTTTAAAAATAACAGTTGCTCTCCCAATGGTCATACATACCTAGGGATGGGTATCGTTTGAAATGTATCGATTCCGATTCCGGTTCTTATCGATTCCCCGTTTCGATTCCAAAATTGTAAAAGGAAGAGGTCAAACGTTTAGATAACAAAAATATTTTTATTCTTTTAAGCTTTAACTGACATTTTTACAAATAAAAAAATACATGCAATACAAATGTATTGCCCAATAGCTGTGCTTTATTTTAACTGAGCTATGCCTGTCGCAAGCTATTAACAGGCATTACACTGTGCCTTGTCTTTTTCTTTTTTAGTGTAGTGGAGCCTCACTTTAGAGCGTTTACCGCGACCCATCTTTGGTGTTATGAAGTGACTGAGCTCGTGAACTGTCTACGGGAGGGCGGGGGGGAGCCTCGTTGCGGGGCAACTGTGGACCTCTGTCGCCTGTCAGCGCAACTTACATGATGCCGTTTAAAAAAATTAAGGGTGGTGCCGGCCATCAGCGTACCGACGGTACACTGACGACCGGCCGTTCTGTGATTCTCCAGAACACACAGATGGCCAGTCCGCCCTTACCCTGTATTCCACCGGGTCACCACGGTGCAGACGGACCCGGTGGAATACAGGGTCTACCGCGTTTAGGAACCGTTAAGCAGAACCGAAATTGTGTATTTTGTATGGGTACCCGGCATTTTCTTATCAGTTCTCAGCTGGAACCGATTTTCGGTTCCCAACCCTATACATACCGTAGATATCGCTCTGCCAGCACGCTGATGGCTAGTATCCTCAGTGATTAGGATACAAGTGATCTGGTGATATCACAGCTAAACATTCAGTTTATATCTAACAAATCATCTTCCAGAGCAGGATGAATATCAGTTTTACTTATTATCACCTCCACAAAGTATCTCAATATAAATATACAAATATATAAGAGTTATTACGTCACGGCGTATACTTCAGCGGAATATCAAAACAATGGCCCGGGGTGCAAAACGCATCAATGAAAGCGACCCTCTACCACACAAAACAACACCTGTAAATAACCCAATTTGTGGTCTTTGAAATTGAAAAGGATATTGCATTGTGTTTGTTACTTTCATTGCAGTTGTGTGTCTTAACCTGTTAAGCCCGAGAGACCCCGGTACCGGGGCCCTCCCGCAACATCTTGCAGGAAACCGTGTCTGAGGGCATCTTAACATTTTATAAACTATTAAATATCCATGTTACGGGAAGAAACTCATCTAACTGATCTTTTTTTTTTTTTTTTTCAAAAAAAAACACAATGCTAATGCTGAGCCTTTGAATTAGCAACGAGCGAAAAATGCTAACAGATTACTGCACCGAAACTCACTCATAAAACCTTATTATTTATCTTTTCTGCACATCCAACACATCGATTCGCATTGTGAGATGACACAGAATCAATGGGTACATACATTATCACTATATGATAAGAACTTGCGACTTTATAAACAAAAACAGACATCAAAACATGTGGCGCTAGGTAGCTAAAAACGCGAACATGGCTTACCTTTGTCGTTGTCTGGTCAAAAGTGGTCTTCAATGGCATTAAAACTGTGGAGGAAACTTCTGTGGAGCAATGCTTTGGGAGTCACCGACTCAGAAAGGAGACACGGGATGAGCAGGAGTTCTGATGTTAAACACTGAGATTTAATACAAGCATCGGCCGGAGAAATTCACATCACAAGTCACACAATCAAAGATTCTGACTGCACGGGTGGATTGCCATGTCAAATCTGAATCAGCCTATCTCTCGACTAGACCTTTAACCAGTTTACAGAGAGTCAACCCACATATTGGAGGGAAGTATCTGTGAACACCTGGAGGCACTGAATCACTTTATCTGACTCTATGGCTCTTGTGACCGAGAGTTGACCGGTCATAAAACTATTAATGTCAACAATAGCTAAAACTTCCCACTCCCCAAGACAGATAACAGACCGAAAGGTCAAATATCCTAAGTAAAGGTACAATTATTCTCTAACAGCCCACTCTTTTATCATCTTTGATAACCTGAAAACATTAGTCTAATAATAATTTGGTCAATACTTAAATCAACAGGCGTCTTCAGATTTGAGTGTGGTCCCACCGTACATCAATTACATCATAAAGTAGAATAAGATTGAAACATTCAACCACAATGATTGATACAGACAACCACAATAGAAAAATCATCTCTCATCAGTGTTTGATCATCTTTTGTCAAAAGCACAATAATGAACACACATAAAACACAGACGCATAATAGCAAAAACATCTTCTTTAAAATAATATGTTTTAACATGTAATCATTAATTGATCCCACTTATCAAACTATAAAATTAAAACCAGCTTGCAGTTAAAGGTTTACTTTAAGGCAATCACTAGTCAAATGCATTTAAAACATAGGATCATAAGAGATCCAGATAAGGTATAAAATCAGTTAAGGTATAACATTCACAGTGGTGATTTGATCAATTTGTAATCTGCAAAGTTACAGTGTCCTCAATTTTAGGATTACTTTACGTTTACTTCATTACGCTTTAATCAAGAGTAAGGCACTCAGTTTTAATGAAATCAATACCTTCATTTTAATCAAGTACATTGTTCAAAATCTGAAAAGGAAAAGTCAGACATTTATCGTGTAGTGTAACAACCTGAAAGGGAAAAGTTAGGCAAATATTCAAAGACTTTTGTAAAACCTGGAAAGGAAGGTTTAAATATTTAAAACTTGAAACATCTTTGTAGGTCTTTCTGTGCATGGGTAATACGTTAAAGAGTAGTGTTGTTAAGCTTGATTGCTGGACAATTAAGGATAGTAACATTATCTGTTATAATATTAGAAATATCTTATTGTTCAATACCTTATAATCTGAAAATATCAATTAATTTATTTTGTTTAGTGTGAAAGTGTAATCTGATCTGACAAAATATATTTATCACCACTATTTAACACATGTCTGTTCAACGGAAATATAAAAACTATCATTAATTGTACATCTGTAAACATCTGGTCATTCAATTCAAATGTTATCTTTGTACAAGAGCTTGAAGAACATGTCCTCCTGACTCGTTCTCCTCCTCTCTTTATGACACAAAATGTCTGGTGTGTAAAGGCATCCTGATACTGTAGATTAGCACTGAGGTGCTGATTGGCTCAAAACTCTTCTTCATCAGAGCGCCATATCTCAACCCACCAATTGCTCTGCTTTTTGTGTGGCTCAATTCAGTGAGCACTGTATGATCCCCCCAGTGAAATGGAGGCTCATCTGCCTGCATTCCTTCTGCTTGAGAGCAGTGCAACTGCCTATTCCAGTGGCACATCCGGATGCCCCCCCCCCCCGTGATGGGAGAGGTTACGAAGACATCTGCTCCTCCAAGAAACATGGAACCTTGTATTATAGAAGCCTCTGAAGCCATCGCTCGTCCTGCAGGGTTGTCTACTTGGGCCCCCCCAGCAGAAAGATGAAGAAGCATCCCATCTCATCAGAAAGTTGAAGATTAGAATCCTCTCATCTCGAACGACCTCGTGCCTCCTTGCACGTGGCTGGGGGTGCTCTCTGCAGCCGGAGAGTGTGATCCTCTCTCTCTGACCCTTGGCCTTCAGAGCTGTCCTAGTTATTGGGTTAACACTTGATAGGGATGTTTTCCTGAGTGAAGACAACTCAAGGTAATGGATTAGCACATTATCATTCAATTACAAAAATAGGATAGGATTCTAAATGTTATATTAATTCACCATTTACCGTTTGATAAAAGATTAGTTTATCAGAAATACATTTGAAATAAATGTTCCAATATGAAATCAATTACTCAATATAATTGACTCTCCCCTCCCTTTTCTTACATATGTCACATGTGTAATAACAAGTAGGAGTCTATTTAAACATGGTATTGTCTATAAGCTATTAATCGAGAAGACTCAGTATCAGTATGCAACTCGCAAATATCTCTTCTCTCTTTCCTATCCCTCTCTTCCCTCTTCTCTCTATTCTCTCTTCCACATCTCTCTCTATTTTCTCTTCCTCATCCCTCTCTCATCCTTATCTCCCTCTTTCCTCATCCCCCTCTTTCCTCACTTCTCCATGTCTTTCTTTTCTCACTTTCCCCTGTCCCTCTTTTCTCACTTTCTCATCTCTTTCTTCTGTCACTTCTGTTAGATATGAAATAAAACATACGAGTCCATGTAAGCATGGCATAGATCATAATCCATTACTCGAGAAGACTCAGTATCACCTGTGCGCAGCTAACAAAAAACAATTGTGAGAAACATATATTATGCAGGAAATGCATACCTTTGTTGAAAAAACAAAGCATAGCCGATTTGGGAGGAAAAGCTTCAACCCCCTTAACATCTGAGTTACCACTGAAGGCATAGCATGAATGATAGTGGGTGTGTGAGGGTGTCATTCATGTTGACGACCCAAAAGCAAAAACGCACAATAACCTACAGAAATCTCAAATCCATCTCACCTTCAGCAATCACTGCCTCCATTACCTGCAAGATGTCTGTCTCCCCCCCCCCCCACTTTCTGAAAACCCATCTGAACTTGTGGACAGCACCCTCTCCTTCTGTCTCAATGAACTGGCCCCCACAAAAACAAAAAATGTCTCTTTCATACACTCCGCCCCCTGGTATACCCCCGAACTCCGCCAAATGAAATCAAGGAAACGTCAACTTGAACGCCAACACAAGAAAACCACACTAACAGTCCATCTTCAAATCTACAAAGACTATCTCCAGCAGTACAGTAACGCACTCAAAGCAGCCCGGTCTAATTACTACTCACAACTCATTCAGTCTGGCTCCAGCAACCCCAAGCGTCTGTTCTCCACCATCAGCAAACTTCTCAAACCCTGTGACAACGCCACCTCATCCTTCACCACCGAACAGTGCAACTCCTTCCTCTCGTTTTTCCAAACCAAAATCAGCAACATTTACAGCAATCTGACACCCTCATCAGCACCCCCCACCTCCCCTCCTGGCTCCCCCCCCTTCACCTCACAGCCCCGGTCCCACTTCTCCCCTGTGACCCCCATGCAACTGTCCGACTTCATGACTGGAATTAACTCCACCTGCACACTTGACCCAATGCCCTCCAAATTTGTTAAAGAGAGCCTCCCTGCCATCTCCCAACTCATCGCCACCATCATTAACTCCTCCCTCAGATCTGGATCAGTTCCCCCTCTCTCAAACTGGCTGCTGTCACACCCATTCTCAAAAGACCTGGACTCACATCTGACATCATGTCCAACTTCTGGCCCATCTCAAATCTCCCCTTTCTGTCAAAAATACTTGAACGTGTCATTGCCTCACAACTAAAATCCCACCTCAGCTCCAATGACCTCTTTGAGCCATTTCAATCCGGTTTCCGATCAAAACACAGCACCGAAACAGCTCTTCTCAAAATCACAAACGACCTCCTCCTCTCCTCTGACTCCGGCAACCTTAACATCCTCATCCTCCTCGACCTCACCGCAGCATTCGACACCATCAACAACGCCATCCTGCTGTCCCTCCTCGAATCATCACTCAACATCACCGACACTGCACTCTCCTGGCTGAAATCCTACCTCACCGACAGACATCAGTTTATCAACATCAACAACTGCACCTCCTCCACTGCTCCTCTGTCCCAAGGCGTGGCAGGGTTCGGTGCTTGGCCCCCTCCTCTTCATCCTCTACATGCTCCCCCTTGGCAAAATAATTTGTCGCCACAACCTTCAATTTCACTGCTACGCCGATGACATCCAACTTTATATCTCAACAAAAACCATCACCCCCACAACACACTCCACTCTCACCAACTGTCTCTCAGAAATAAAAGCATGGATGCAAACAAACTATCTCCAACTGAACAGTGCCAAATCAGACATCATCATCATCGGCCCCCCATCCCGTATCAAAGACATCCAGAATTTCAACTTCACCATTGACAGCCACACTCTATCTCCCCCCCCTCACATCCGCAACCTCGGAGTCATCTTCGACAGTCAGCTCAAATTCAACCACCACATAAATCACATCACCAGGACCGCCTTTTTCCACCTCAAAAACATTGCCCGTCTCCGCCCATCACTCTCCTCCTCTGCTGCTGAAACCCTGATTCATGCATTCATCACTTCACGACTCGACTACTGCAATAGCATTCTCTACGGCATACCATCCAACCTCCTCAATAAACTCCAACATATCCAGAACTCTGCTGCCCGCCTCCTCACCCACACCCGCTCCCGAGACCACATCACTCCCGTCCTCCAGAACCTCCACTGGCTCCCCGTCCGTCAAAGAATCAACTTCAAAGTCCTCCTCATTACTCACAAAGCCCTCAACAATCAGGCCCCCCCCTACCTCACAGACCTGCTGCACCACCACGCCCCTTCCCGCTGCCTCCGCTCATCAGAAGCCAACCTCCTATCCATCCCCACCCGCACCAATCACCGGACCTGGGGGGACAGAGCCTTCTCCGTCGCTGCCCCCTCCCTCTGGAACTCACTCCCCCAACCCATCAGAGACTGCACTGACCTCACCACCTTCAAAAAACTCACAAAAACTCACTTCTTCAATCTGGCTTTTAATGTGTGATTGTTTTTGTATTATTTGACTTTAACTTTAACTATATATTTATTTGTTGTTCCTTCCTTTTATTTTCCCTTCACTATATCTGTAAAGCGTCTTTGAGCACCTGTAAAAGCGCTAACAAATTAAATCTATTATTATTATTATTATTATTACTGAGAAATGTCAAACAAATTCAAAACCTTACATTTGAAAACAGGTTTGCATTCCTCCACTTAAGGTGAAGTTATCATTGGAAACAATAAAAACGAACTGTTTTGATGTAGAATCTATAAATTGAATCGTTAGAGCAGAACAGAATGGTTGTATTGTAGCCTGAGTTCCGTGCAGCCTCTAGTTTCACCAGGTGGAAACATGGTCCATATAATGTGAATACATGCAGAATTAGACAGTAAGAGGCCCCTGACATTAGGCCTATACTAAAAATAGTAGGGGCTTTTAACAGCTTGCCAACTTACAGGCATCCTCTGCATAGCAGTATGAATAGCCTTAAAAAACAAACAAGCCACTCTGTGGTAACGAGAGTCATATTTCTGACCCATATGCCCTAAGTCAGGGATCACCAACTACATGTGTCCAAGGGCCAAAATGTATCCAATAGACACTATCGCGGGCCGGGGGGGTACAGGTACTGCATAAAGCTTAGCAGACTCTTCACGCTAACGAAGGATCACTTCTAGGCAGGGTTGGGAGGGTTACTTTGTAAATGTAATCAGTTACTGATTACTGAATACATGCTCTGAAAGTAATCAGAATACAGTTACAGTTATGTGTCTTATAAAAGTAACGTGTTCAGGTTACTTTTAGAATACTTTTGGAATACTTTCTTTTTCCATAACAGATGGGTATGTTTTGGTGAGCAGGAGACACTTGTTTTACTGTTTTAATGGCGTATCAAGAACTCAAACACAACATCTTGGTGTCATTCTGGACAGCTCCCTCTCATCTGCACCCCACATAAAACACATCACCCGGACTGCATTCTCCTACTGTAAACCTTTCCTTAGAATATGTTATGAATTGTAAGGTGTCCTTGGGTGCTTTGAAAGGCGCCCCTAAATATAATGAATTATCATTATTATTTATTATTATTAGGATCTGAAACGATGTAATAACTTTTAAAAACTTGTTCCAGTCACTTGCCCCATGCATTCAGCAGCAGCAGGCCATTCACTTTGATTTGATCCCGTTATAAATGTCATCATTTCGACAATAAAGAAATGCTACATCAACGTTATCTTGCACATTTTATCTAACCATCTCCGTTTCTAACTTTCAATATATTTTAAAAGAGATCTCTCTCTCTCATCTGCGTGCGGGGGCGGGGCCTCACAGACACGCTGCATCTCTCTCTCGCTCACAGACATGCTGCAGCGCTGTGCAGTGTGCACACAGTTCTGCCGGTAATGAATATTACATTTTGTGAGGAAACTTTTCCACCAATAATTCCAATAAGTATTCCAAAATGTATTCACTTCAGGTTTACGAAAGTAACTGTAATCAGATTACTCGTTTTTCAAATGTAAGGCCAGCTGAATACAGTTAGCCTACTTGATTTTTGTATTCTGATTACGTAACGCCGTTACATATATTCCGTTACAACCCAACCCTGCTTCTAGGCTACTGTCCCGCAGCTCCTGCCTCTCTGTTGGACTCTGTCGCAGCGGGGCTGCTGCTGTGGTGCGGAGCGCACAAAGCAGACTCTTCACAACAAGGATCACTTCTTCTTCTTCAAGGAAGGGAAGGTTTCGCAGTACGCAGTCGACTGTCCCGCAGCTGCTGCCTCTCTGTTGGACTCCGGTACTGCACCTTACTCACGAGACGTTGTAAAAAAAAAATGGGTGGGGGGCGAACGCAGTAACCACTCCGCCAACGCCACAGTCACCCCCGTCGTGCGGGCCGGATGAGAATGTCTGGCGGGCCGGATGTGGCCCGCGGGCCGCCAGTTGGTGGTCACTGCCCTAAGTGAAGCCGTTAGTCTCATCTGACTGACCCAAGGGTTGGTGCTGGTGTGACAATGAGGCTTCCAAGTGTTCAAAGCAGATGTCAAGCTTTCAGTTCATGGCTCGATGGGGTTGAGCAGACCCACGTGAGACAGTATCAATCAACGGCTGTAATGTTCAGTTTGAGGAGCGTCATTCTCTCTGGGAGCAGGAAATTATGTCCATTCTCGGACCAGACCATTAATGTCATGTAGAGCAGCCATAGCATCTCTGTGACTGCACTCAGCCGGACTGTAGCAGGGCAGAACTGGGTGACTCTTAGTGAAGCCGTCCAAGGCCATAGACAAAATGGAACCACGTACTAACAAAAAGGACACAGGGCCATCAATGTCTCTCTTTACCTTTGGCCTAATCATAAAACAAATCAGTGGGAAAAATGTGGAACACTAATCCATCATGTGAAATGTTGAGTTAATTTAAATAATTACTTATGGGTTGAAATCAAATTAACATTAGAACTAAAGTCAGTTAAAATTGGACTTGCACGGATCAGAATCTAATCAATACACCATTTTCCCAGCTCTGTAATGAAAAGGATAACAAGCAGGGATGCAAACTTGTCACCTTTCGGCGAAATTCGCCGTTTTGAATCCAAAATTGTGTGATTCATGTAGATCTGCAATAAAAATATTATTGGGGTATGGGGGGGTCTGGGAACCGGAGTAATCTGCAGCCGCGAGCTGTTATGTGCCATCATGACACGCATGGTGTTCTTTTTTATATATGATAATGAAGCGCGAGCTGTTTGCTCGAGTCTTCCTGCCTGTCGGCTCTGCTCATGGATGTATAATAAGGCTCTGCTGCTCCGCGAAGATGGTCTAGCTTCAGCAGCCACATTACCTGCGGGTGCGTTCGTTAATATTAACTGTGTGGTCCGGAGTCACTGTGGCACAGACTGGACCGCTGGTGAACAGCTGTTAGAACGGGGCGTTCAGGTGTTCAGAGCAGAGCTCCCTGTCGGAGCGGCAGAGCGTGATGTGAACTGAAAAATGTTTCTGTCGCAATATTATTTAAGGAATCGTTGAGCTAGCTAACTAGCATACATTGTCACTATCTTCTAACGTTAGCTTTAGCCTTAGTTTTCTAATAGTTTTTTTTTTCATAGGCTATAAACGGAGGTGGTATAAGTATAGATATTGTACTTGAGTAAAAGTAGAAGCACTCAGATCTTGTACTTGAGTAAAAGTAGAAGTACTCAGATCTTGTACTTGAGTAAAAGTAGAAGTACCAGAGTGTAGGAATACTATGTTACAGTAAAAGTACTGCATTCAAAATGTTACTCAAGTAAAAGTATAAAAGTATTCTCATCAAAATATAGTGGAAATAGCGACAATAAAAGTAGTGATTGTGCAGATTGGTCCATTTCAGAATAATATATATGATGTGTTTTATAATGATTGATCATGAAAGTGTTCTCAAAGCTGGTAAAGGTGCAGCTAGTCTGAATGACTTTGTATACTGCATGGTAGCTTGTGGATTTACTCCAGGTGGAACTAAAGTCTGATTTAACACTTGATTATATTTCACATCATTCATCCACATCTGTGAAGTAACTAAAGGTATTAAATACATGTAGTGGAGTAGAAGTACACCATGTAGGCTACCTCTGAACTGTAGTGGAGTAGAAGAACAAAGTAGCAAAACATTTAAATACTTAAATAAAGTACAAGTATCTCAAAATTGTACCCAAGTATAGTACTAGTTGAGTTTATGAACTTAGTTACTTAACACTGGCTATACAGATAGAAAGACTAAGCCTTGCACAGAGGCATGAAAATACATTTTTTTCTCAAAATGTTCAACAGTGCTGCCAAAATTATAAACTGACTGCTACACAATTAAAATAAATGCTTTTATATATTTCTATTAAATGTGACTGTTTAGCGTTTCTGTTATTATTACCACTGCTGCTTTAGTTGTTTTAGGTGCTCTGTCTGTTCGCATTTGGAAGTCTCATGATTTATGGGCCTGTGAAGGAGAGGCCCAGGGAAAACAACATCTATCTTGGAACTGCAATTACTTATCTTAAAGAGATTGCACCATCATACTCCTTTTAAAAAAAAATTGCTCAATTAATTTAGCACATTTAATTATGCACACAATAAAGACCTCAACAAATATAATTGATCCTGGCTTAACAGCGACCTTTACTCTATTGTTCATAAACTCAGTAGTTTAACAACTATTAGAATTGTAGTAATGTCTGTAGACCAATTGTACTAGAAATAATTTGAAACAGTTTAATAAAGAATGTTAAACTATATTTAAAACTGTAATTGAACTTCAACTTATATCAATTATCTGATTCCAGTGGCCAGTTGGAACAAACAATCAACAAAGTTTCCATTTTGCAGCAACAGCGCAAAAGGTTTCAACCACAATTAGTATTATGTCTGAGTCTAGTTCTGTCTTATCTGCTTTCTTTCGGAATGTGTTCAATACACTACGTTTTTATTCATTATTACCATACACTACATAGATTAAGAATAAATGAAACAAATAATACAACATTGACCTAATTGAGCAGACAGATTTTTTTGCAACCCTGATCTCCTCAGGCCGGTCTTTACGACCAGCAGTGATGCCTCTGAGGGTCTCAGGGTGTCAGACAGATGCAGGACATAAAAACACTCTTTTGCTATTTATTTTTATTTTGCAGCACATTTATACTATAATATATAATTTTGCTTTACATCTTTACATTATTTATTTTTCTCAAGTCATTTACTTTTGGTGAGATAACTAAAGTTTAGTTCATTTTACCCTGGCTATGGACTGATTCATTATTAGTTGTTACAAAGCATACACAAGACGGCGGGTAGGCAAACCAATATAGAAACAATTAGACAAACAAACATGAACTCGTAATAAACACCAGCGCGACAGCAAAGTTCATCCAGCTCAATTTAGTCCGAATTAGGAGGTTTTCAGAGGGGGTAGGGAATTATAGAAATGGAGCACCTACTCGCGCGTCCACCCTTGTACAAGTGCTAAGATCGTGCCTGAAGACCGTCCAAAAGCGATAACTAGCTTATCCTCTTGCGACACCACTACTCCGTTCTAGTGGCGCTATGATCCCCCGACCAGGAGAACATAGACTTTTTTCCGCTACTCATTCTCTCCAAAAACAGCACAGTTAACTGTAGTACTACACGACCAGCCTATATACCCGCCATTGAGTTCATCCCAACGATGAAATACAGTTTTGTTTCTACGCTTGCGTGCCACTGCCCACCCGTGATCAATTAGCCTATAATTTTATGTATGCACCCCGGATCGCCACCAGCTGAATCCAGCAAAGTAGGGAACACTTCCAAGCAACGTTGGTTAATGTTCCTCCAGCAGAGTAGAAAGCTGTGGCGCATCGGGTGATGCACGCACCTCGCGCTGCCCCGGTCTTACCATCAATGCAGAAGACGGTCGCAAACAACGAGTGCTTTTAGGCCATCTCGTTTTTAATAGAGACGGCGGTGGTGTGAGTTAAAGCCAAAAAAACTGTGACTTTCTTCCTCTCAGCTGCACGGCTGCAGCCACCCAGACCACACGGGGAGGTATTTACACACACACCCGCGGCTGCTGCTGTAGCCGTGCTCACAGAGGCAATGGAGGGAAATATCTCCGGCTGCTTATTTTTAACTGCTGTGTTTGGCCGCTGAAACCCCCAGAATTCGGCGATTTGTTCAATACAAATCTTTACATTGCTTTTAAACAGAAGTTCCACTTTACTGATGCCTTTCTTTAAGGTCACTCTGAACATGAGCTGTGCGTGCTTGTATGGCACTTCCGTCCCGAGCAGCACACACAGAGGAAATCAGCCAGGATATAAAAATCCCCAGACACTGATTCCCTGGGTTTTTTATCCCCAAATGTTCATTAACCAAAACGAAATACAGCCGCTCAGCTTCACAGATAATTTTAGGATACCGTCAATCACAGATTCTGGTAAGGCAATGTCCAAATGTGGATTTGAAATTACACTTACCAGTCTCTGAAGATATGTTGGTATCCTGCCGACAACGCCAATTTGTGGAGGAAACTTCTGTGTAGCAATGCTTTTGGAGTCACCGACTCAGAAAGGAGACACGGGATGAGCAGGAGTTCTGATGTCAAACACTGAGATGTAATACAAGCATCGGCCGGAGAAATTCACATCACAAGTCAGACAGTCAAAGATTCTGACTGCACGGGTGGATTGCCATGTCAAATCTGAATCAGCCTATCTCTCGGCTAGACCTTTAACTAGTTTACAGAGAGTCAACCCACATATTGGAGGGAAGTATCTGTGAACACCTGGAGGCACTGAATCACTTTATCTGACTATGGCTCTTGTGACCGAGAGTTGACCGGTCATAAAACTATTAATGTCAACAATAGCTAAAACTTCCCACTCCCCAAGACAGATAACAGACTTAGGGTTGGTCGTAAAACGTCAACAGGCCGAAAGGTCAAATATCCTAAGTAAAGGTATAATTATTCTCTAACAAAAACGATAAAAACGCTGCTGAAGTTAATCCATAGGTTAATCCAATGTGTCTGTGTCCCTTTGAAATGATTTCTGATCATCCATAAACAATAAACCTGCTTTTCCGTTTCCAGATGTCAGAGCGAGAGATAGGTTCACTCTTGCCCTTTTCACACCAACGCATTTTCAGCTCCGGCTCGGAGCTGGAGCCTGAAAAGTACCGGTTTTTCCTGTTCACACCGCAGAGCCGCCGCCTCTTAGCTCCGGAATCCGGTTCATTTCCAGCTCCAAAAAATTGTCGGTCTCGAGGCAAGAGCTTCGGAGCTAAGAGGCGGCGTCGCTTACGTCTCTCTTACGTCGAGGCGGGGGCAGGGGCAGATTCGTCATTGAAGTAGATGCTGAAGACCACATAGAAGTCTTGCATTTCGCATGTGATGTTTGTAAAGTTCCAAGTAAAGTCGTCCCGTGTAAAGTCGTCCGATGCCTTCCATTTCGTTTCGTAAGAGGATAACCAAAGCGAACAATGCTTCAATACAATCGGCCATTGTTGTTGTTGTCGATGTGAGGGATTTCCGCGCAGTTTGGATTTTATGAAGCAGGCACGTAAACGGTGACGTCATGACGCAGCAGCGGCAGCTCTGGGCGGTGTGAACAGGGCGGGAGCAGAAAAGGGAAACCGGAGCTGAACCAGAAAAGAGCTAGAAAGGGAAAAGCGCTGGTGTGAAAGCCGCATCAGATGCAAACCTGCATGCGCAAAGCCTCCACCTTTTTTTTTACCATGTGTGTGTGTGTGGAGAAATTCCCCTTCGATTCTATTGGCTCTAACGGTCAAAAAGAGATGTCAATCAGCAAAATCGACCAATGGGTTCCAGAGAAACGGTAAAACCCCCATTTCCACCCAAATCACCTCAGAGGTGGAGTTTTTTTTGCTAAACCTCTCTAAAAAGGTAAAATGTCACTTGTTTTGCATCAATCTTGATACAGGGTACTTATTATATGTTGTACTTGTAGTTCCTAAAGCTTTTAGTCTACCTTACCATCATCCAAGGATAGTTTTCACTATAAGTAAAAAATTATTTTTGGACGGACACTATAATTTACAGTTTTTTACTATCTTCAATCTGAATTTTCTTTAAAATAAAAAACATCTATATTGATTCTGACTTTTCTACATCCAACTCACAGGTTTATCATTACTTTGAGAAAAAAGATTATTATTGTAACCCTTTTAGAAGGGAAAATATGGTCATTTGTTCTGGGAATGTCATTTTCGAGCCTGAGACCTGAAAGACAGGCTCAGGGCTTAACATGTTAACTGTAATTTGGCATGCTTTTATTTTGAAGGCGAGTTTACGCTGTTGACAGGAAGTTGTTGTTGCTATGGAAACAAGAAAAGCTTTACAGCGGGCGGAACTTGTCATAAAGTCAGCGATAATAAAACCCACCCATTTAGAGGGAAGATATGATTGGTCAATTGTACTGTCATTTGACATTACTCTCTCGTTCAGTTACTATATAGCTGGGCCCTCTGTAAATTCATAGCTGGATCACCAATCAGCTCCTATCTTCACCTTGCGGAGACGAGCTTCTTTCATTTAACCCTTCACATTCCAACAGAAACTGAATAGGCAGATTCTAAGGATTTATTTCTTTGGAAATGTTATTTTAAATACAATTAAATCAAGTTATTTTGGTAAAACTATATTAAAAAAACAAAACATTTTTTGTAATATTATTTTGTAGAATATATTAGGGCCCTGACGGCTAGGCACTGGTTGACTAACTATTATTTATCCTCAGATCACCTTGAATAAAATCAAAAATGAAAAAAAAATTTTTAATTACTCTCCACATATTTCTCCATGTCCCCTAAGGGACATGGAGAAAAAAATAAAATGTTGAAAAAAATAAAAATAAAATGTTTTGCGAGATATCACAAAACCTTTTCGAGATCTCGCAAAGGGTTTTGCGAGATCTCGCAATACTTTTGCGAGATCTCGCAAAACCCCTTTGCGAGATCCCGCTAAAATGTTCGTTTAGCGCAATGTACTTCCGGCCGGTTCAATTCGGCAACCTACAGTACTCTGGGCCAGCTTGTAACAGATGAAAGAGTCATGGAGGAGGATTTGGAAAGGTTTCTTCGCTCGAGAGAGGTCCCACAAGAGGACATCATGAAAATGCAAAGTGACAAGGTGGGCAGAACATTCAGTCAATTCACGGAATAAGTTACCGTAACAACACAGAGCCTGGAAAAGTCAAACACTTTATAAGTAATATGGAGGTAGCATGGCAGTTTTAATACGAACGTGACACAGTAAACTGTGTGTTTTTCTCATTATGTACCGTGCAGCTTAAAAAAATCCTTCTGACGCACGACAATCGTTCTTCTCTGACATCATTACCAAAAACAACGCACGTGCCTTGTTCGCTACCGTCGACAGACTAACTAACCCCCCAGTGTCAGTAGCCTCTGAATTTCTATCCACCAGGGCGTGCAATGATTTTGCCTCCTTTTTCACTGACAAAATTCAGAAAATCAGACAAGCAGTCAGTGCCTCTGCATCAGGTACAACAAATGTGTTGTCCCTATGTCCACCTAATATCAATTCAAACACCATGACACAATTCCATCAGATTAATGATAAAAACCTAGAGGACATTATACAACTTCTGAAATCCTCCTCCTGCTGCCTTGATATTATTCCAACAGGATTTTTCAAGGATGTTTTGCCTTGCATGGCCTCAGATCTACTTCATATAGTAAACAAATCTCTTCACTCAGGTATTTTTCCACAGGCCCTGAAAACTGCAGTCATTAAACCGCTCTTAAAAAAGAATAATCTAGATGCTTCAGTAATGAACAATTACAGGCCCATATCAAACCTCCCATTTCTAGGTAAAATCATTGAAAAAGTTGTTTTTCAACAGTTGAGTAATTTCTTGCATTTAAATAACTGTTTGGATGTGTTCCAGTCAGGCTTTCGTCCAAACCACAGCACTGAGACTGCTCTTGTAAAGGTCTTTAATGACATCCACTTAAACACAGACAGTGGCAGAACTTCAGTGTTAGTATTATTAGATCTCAGTGCTGCGTTTGACACTGTTGACCACAACATATTACTAGACCGACCGGAAAACTGGGTGGGACTTTCGGAAACAGTTCTAAATTGGTTTGAATCCTACTTAAAGGACAGAAACAACTTTGTTTCTATAGGTAAATACACATCTGAGTTGACAAATATGACATGTGGAGTTCCTCAAGGCTCCATCTTGGGGCATCTTCTCTTTAACATCTACATGCTACCACTGGCTCAGATAATGAAAAACAACAAAATAAGTTACCATAGCTATGCGGATGACACACAAATTTACGTAACAATTTCACCAGGAGACTATGCTCCAATTCAAACACTGAGTAAGTGCATTGAACAAATCAATGACTGGATGTGTCATAACTTTCTCCAATTAAACAAAGATAAAACTGAGGTAATGGTTTTTGGAGCCAAGGCAGAACGTATAAAAGTTAGCGCTGAGCTTCAGTCTGCAATGTTCAAAACAACAGATAAAGCCAGAAATCTAGGTGTAGTCATGGATTTTGACCTGAGTTTCAACAGTCACATTAAAACAGTTAACTAAATCAGCCTACTATCACCTAAAGAATATATCTAGGATTAAAAGACTAATGTCACAGCAGGATTTTGAAAAACTTGTCCATGCTTTTATCTTCAGTAGACTCGACTACTGCAATGGTGTCTTCACAGGTCTCACTAAAAAATCTATTAGAAAGCTGCAGCTAACACTAAGAAAGTGGATCACATCACTCCTGTTCTGAAGTCTTTACACTGGCTTCCTGTGTGTCAAAGAATAGATTTCAAAATACTGCTGCTGGTTTATAAAGCACTGAACGGTTTAGGCCCAAAATACATTTCTGACCTCCTGCTAAATTATGAACCATCCAGATCTCTCAGGTCTTCAGGGACTGGTCAGCTTTCTGTCCCCAGAGTCAGAACTAAACATGGTAAAGCAGCGTTCAGTTGTTATGCTCCAAATATCTGGAACAAACTCCCAGAAACCTGCAGGTCCGCTGCAACTCTGACTACTTTTAAATCCAGGCTGAAGACTTTTCTTTTTGTCGCTGCTTTTAATTGAACTATTCATATCTTAGACTGCACTGTAACTTTTATCACTGTAACTTTTATCCATGTATTTTTTCTTTTAATGTTTATTTTATTAGCTTTTCTTTTTAATTACTGATTTTAAATGCCATTTTCTTAATGTCTTTCATTTTTTTGTAAAGCACTTTGAATTGCCTTGTGTTGAAAAGTGCTATATAAATAAACTTGCCTTGCCTTGCCTTCTGTAAAACGTTTAATGCTGACTTCTGAATTTGATAAGCTCCGTTTGTTTACAAGTTAAGTGTTAGGTAGGGTGACGTTAGTACTGTGTAGTAACTAGCTTGCTACCTAGCTAAAAATGCGTTATTTGTGGTAGAAATAAGAATGGTTTTTGGTAATGTATTAGCTATTTTATTTTTGCAGGTTGACAAGGCAGTGCTAACCATCGGTCATACGGTGACCGAGTAGCTGTCCTCTCCTTCTGTCAACAAACAAAGTGCCGCACAGATAAAGAGACTCTTCTACAGACATTAAGAGATAAAATAGGAGCACGGAAAAGTACATCAAAAACAAAAGGAGCATTGTGTGGTGCATCAGGTGTGTTTCAAAAAGAAGGTGAAGGGATGTCAAGACAAATAAATAATGCAGCAGAAAAGACTACCAGGAAGATTGAAATAGGATGGCTTCATTTTCACAATAAGGAATACCAACAAGTGAGGACCTGCAATGGCGGGGGAACAAGACATGCATCAGTGGAAAAAACAACAACTGTTGCTCAGCTTTTGGAAATGGGAAAGAAGCTATTCTTCCCAAATGGCCACTCAACAAAAGGGCGAGTTGAAGACTTTACCTTTGATGTCTGTGATTTTAAAAGAAACCAGATCCATTCAGATGACACTGTTGGAAGACTTTATGAACAAACCAAACTGAAGCTGCTTAGATTTTACATATCCACAAAAGAAGAAGCCCACCCAACAGATCAATCCCCATCTGAGGTAGAAACAGTTAGTGAAGATTCCTTATCTGTAGATTCATCTGTTGACATCACTGAGGGAGCAGACGCACATGGATCTGTTGATGCAGATGAATTGATTACAGATCTGCCGGAGCGTGGATATTCATCTGACAGCGACAATAGCGATCAGGTTTGTGGCAGTAGGAAATATAAAGTAACTTTAATGACAGGGACAGATGGAAAGAGATAGTGCTTGAATATTAAACTTCAGGTAATAACTAAATAAAAAAATGATGTACATGGATTTCATAAAACAGAAAGGTTCCATTGTGTGCCATCTGTCACCACAGTTTGTCAGCAACTTTCTACATAGCTATAGTTATGGTAGGCCTATTTAGCACACACTTTTGTCCAAGGCGTTACCAACATACCTTCACCTCTGCATGTTTCAATTTTTCCAGGACTTTGTTGTTGACATGTGTGGTCAGACGCATATATTTCTTTGTGTTGCATATTTTTTTGCAATTTCATACTTTTATTTGTAATGCTTTGAAACACATCACTTATCTTAGAGACTCTGAGGGAAGATTGAAGAATATCTAAAAGTTATTGTACAGTACCTTTATGCTTAATAGGCTAATGTGTAGTCATACTGTATGTATTTTTTTGCACACCATTTGATATTAATTGTGAAACATGTTTTTCTCCCTGCTATTATTACAAATGACTGCTGACAACAAAAGTTATTTTTTGTTGCATTTCCAGATACAACCAAGATCCAAAAAACAAAGATCAACCTCTGACACTGTGACAGCAGAAGGTCCAAGACAATCACATCGCTCCCATTCAACCCCAACAGACGAGGCAGATAAACTTTTATGGGATCCGGAAGATGATCTTTGGGGAGCAGGTGGTGATGAGATAGTTGTGATAAAACGGAATGACATCACACATGAGGATGTCACTCAGGTAATGTGATCAGGAACGTTTTTGGGTAAGGGGGTAGAAATGCAAATATATGTAATAAAACCAAACCAGTAAACACAGAAAAGATTGAGAAATGTATTGCTACTTCAATTCAATCAATTACATACTGTAGTTTTTGTGGGATTTCAATAGTCAGTAAATTCGATTCAATTAATACAAAAACTCAAATGTGCATTCCTACTTTGAAAAAAATGTACCATGTCCTTTTATTTTTATGGCATGTATTCTGTTCCCCGATTATTCTTTGGACACACGAATGAAAGAACCTACAGTGCTGTGAAACGCTTACTGTACTTAATGAAATATTAGCTCACCCCTTGTATATTTAGAGCTTCATTTTGCCACAGCAAATTGGTTAACATTTAATAGTTTATGCTGCTTTAGAACCTTTCACATTTCAACAAACCAAACAAGACCTGATGAAAACCTGTGGAATTCCACAAAGATTTTAATTTTGCACTCATAAGCCATACATGGTGGCATGTACAACTTCACAATTCTCCTTTTTTACGATAATTTCTATATCAAACTACCATTTGTTGTGTATAGTGGTATAGCAAAGTCATGCACAACTTGTATTAAAATAAATGGTGTTATTTAGCAAGCTGCAGTAGAAGTGGAAGGCAACAGAGTCCTTTTGACTTGTGATTGTGCAGTAGTTTTTATAAACACTGATTTGTGACTTTATTATACTCTGTCTCTGAAATTGAAGGTTTGTCTTTTTCCATTTCTTTTTTCCAAGTGTAATTTTTACAGAGTATTTCTGGTTTTAAATAGAAGATGATGTTGAAGACTATTATGGAAATACTTTTTTTTTGTAAATTACGGTCTGCAATAATGTCTAAGACTTCAAAGTGTCTGCTGTCAATTAATAACATACTTAATTCATCCTTCAGAGTGCGGAGATGAATGGAGTACCAATGCAGGATTTACAACTCCCCTTGTCCTCTGATTTTGGCCTGCCTTCGGCACATGTGTCCATACATGAGTATACATTGCAAACATCACAGGTAAGATGCATCACTGCAAGAAACCCTGAACACATACTTTAAACTACCGCTCTTGTAACATTTCACATAACTGTGGCCTGTAAAACATTTGTATACTGTCCTGAGAGCTCTGGAGGAGCTCGGTCAGGTATAAAAAAAGTATCTTTGATGATGTCATACTAAAGTTGTCAGTGTTACCTCGGCTTTGAATTGAAGACAACAAATCGAAAGTCTGTGTTATAAACTGGAGGTGTGGTGGAGTTGGAAAGAAGGTCTTGTAAAAAATAGCTTTTGAGTTGCATTATGGGAAAAACATAGAATCCAATATTATATGGACCTTGATTCATACTCAACATTTAAACAATTAGGACATTTTGGCCTCTGCTTCATTCATTGACCAATCTTTTTGTGTGTGTTTGTATGTTTCGTTCTTCTACTACAGGATTTGCTTTTAAATTCGAGCAGCCAACTATCCCCATCAACCTCAGCTGACGGCTCAGGAAATCCAGAGAGCACGCGACGTGCATCAATTCACAGAACAAAGGTTGTTCATTTAATTTAATTTCAAACCTTTATTTAACCAGATTGGTCCCATTGAGATCATAGATCTCTTTTTCAAGGGAGACCTGCAAGATGAAGATCTTTTGGCTGTATTTATGGACAGTAGCATAATACATTTGACTCTAAAGATGGACTTTGTAAATGAAAAAGCTATTGATGATAATGGAGTATCAAGGGAGGTTTATACTGCATTCTTCAAGCAATTTCTTGAAACGTGTGAAGGGGAAGCAGAGCGAGTTCCAAGGCTGAGGCCAGATTTCTGTGAGGCTGAATGGCAAGCAGTTGGACGGATCTGGGTGAAAGGATTACTGGACGTTGGTGTCATGCCAGTGAGGCTATCAAAGGCTTTCATTGTAGCCTGCATTCATGGAGTCGACTCCGTTGATGTAGACATCCTGATGACATCGTTTCTCAACTACCTCTCTCCTGTTGAGAGATCAGCTGTGGAGAAGGCTCTCCAGGGCTCAATGGAGGAGAGTGATGAAGAGGACTTGCTCGACCTTTTTCACAAGGATGGGTTCCCATTTTCCTACCTGCAAAGAACAACATGGAGCCTGCCATCGAAACAATGGCCCATTAGTTAAGTATATCGTCGATTGCTTCTTGACACCCATGTCACTTGTACAGCTGAAACTGCCAGACAAGGACAGTGTGTTGTCTCTGTATGAGAAGAAGAAAGCCACAGGCAGAAGAGTGTCCCAACTGTTTGAAACAACCAACGTGGTGCTGTCTCAGAGAGAACAGACAACTTTCAACCATCTCCAACGATATGTGAAAAATGCTGACCAAGCCAAAGCAAAACAAGTCCTGCGTTTCTGCACTGGTTCTTCTGTCATATGTGTTGACAGAATTGGGGTGTGCTTTAATGCTGAAACTGGGCTCAGCAGAAGGCCTGTTGCTCATACCTGTGGAGCTACCCTTGAAATACCGTGTACCTACAACTCTTTCCCTGAATTTCGCACGGAATTTGACAATATCCTGTCCAGCAACTACTTTGAAATGGATATCCTTTGAACTTGAGAGCAGTCGTTATCAGGCCTAATAGTAACAGTTTGGAATATTATTTTGATTTGATATTTTTGTTGTTTGTTTTGTCATTGAAACAACTGATGCACTGAACCGTGTAATGAGCAGTCTGCAATTCTATTTTCTGCTTTAACAAGGATATTACCGGGTTTTTTTTATACGCTTTGAGAATGAATGCAGTTTTCATTTTTGTCAGTTTGATCCTAACCCAGTTTAGAGGCTGAGATTAATATTGTGTGTTTTTTTTTGCAACTAAGAAAGCTAAACGGTGTTGTCCGTCACTGGTCGAATTGTTAATTGTTGATGTTATGGTGTTAAAGAGTCAGTCCTTTTTGATAACTCTCGGAAAAACAATGTTTGAAATTTAATGTGGAAAATAGTTATGTTAGATCCTGTTTGCAAAAAGCTGATGTTGAAGGTGTGAAATGTGGCCTGAAAAGACTAGCCTCTAATTACAAGCCCTAATATGCACAATTGGCCGTCAGAATGTATACATGATATTACCAACATATCACTTTCATTTACTGCCAACTTAACATGGTACCGAATTATAACTCAATGCTATTTTTTTAAGAAACAGAAATCCTGTGCATATGAAGTGACTTATACATAATGTGCAATGTTTTATTTCTCAATTGGTCTTAATAAATTGACAAACCAAACTGATTAGGCACATTTTAAATGTAATCAGGGTTGCAGGCCAGGATTTCACACTAGATAACAATACACACACTGTTAAAAGATCAGCTTGTGCTGTTATTTTCTACCCCTTTCTGACATGAAAGTGCTTGGCAACACAGGCATCACTGTATTTTCTGTAAATTACATGTAACTTGATGTTCGTACTACTTGTTTCTACCATTAGTAAAGTCCTATACATTTTCACACAGACTATTTTTGTTTCACAGTTCGAAAACACATCAGAATCAGAATACCTTTATTAGTTCAACAGGGGGGACATTTACATTGTTACAGCAGAAAAGAGCCAAAGACAGCTTAATGTTACCTAAGAAGCATGCATACAAAAGTATTAAAGATAAACAAATTATAATTTTACAAATTACACATCCTGTAACAGTTCTGAGGATTTAGCAGCCAGGTATATATTGCACAGTTATTAACGGCATATATATATATATTGCACATAGTTGGTTGGTATTTAACAACAGGGGGTGTTATAGTCTGTGTGATTGTGTGTGGGGCGGTCTACTAGGGGCTGTGCTGGTTATATAGTCTGACCGCTGCTCTCTCTCTCCGAGAGCCGGTCACTGAAGGAGCTGCACAGTGAGGACAGGGTCATGCCATCACATGTATATAAAAGGGGGGAGTGATGTTGACGAGGCAGTATTTGAGTCATCTTACATTTCATAACACCTTAACAGGACTGGTGTCTACAGAATCTAAAATATTCAACAGCTTAGACTTTACTGACATATTCTAAATTCTTAGTCAACTTAAAGATTACATTTCAAATTAATTATATGAACTATGCACACATATGACCTAAGTTCATCAAGCAAATGCAGTGAGTAGCATTACTAATTTGTGAAAGAAACTACAGGCATAAGAGCTATATACTCCCAGAAACAAACAAGCAGTGTGGTGATGGTGAGTTCCAATGTCACGGTGTATATGTTTGTAAAAGGAAATATGGACATTTAATTGTGTACAAAATGCAGTTGGGACAAGGAGGTGCACTGCAGGGGAGTGTCCATCCTGTAAGTGGGGGAGGCGCACTGCAGGTGAGTGAATTTTGTACTGATTTAGAGAGATGCACTGATGGCCTCTCTTAGGTGCATATACAAGTTCACAGCCTGATATGGGTCTGTTGGTGGAGTCAGATGGGACTCGCCCATAAAGATGTGGCATAGTTCGTACACATCTGGATCACATGGTATGACCAGCCGAAAGACACATTCATTTTTGCACAGTTGAACGTGTTCGTCTTCAACAGGGGAAAGGTAGTCTCTTGTCCGGTAAAGGTCAGGCACAGCATACATCACATTTGGCCGACCGCTGGGGACGTTGAGGTTTCTCGGCGGCCTGATGGTGTGCGCATTCCAAACCTGTGCAGTGTCATCCAACTCATCCTGTCAAAAATAATGTATTAATACATTTAGTAAGAACTGTACATACGCATCAACTTAAATAGAGAACAACATTATGGCATTCACACATAACCACCAACCCCGCCCTCTGTCTGTGAGGGGTCCTTCACACTCTCCTCTCTGTCTCCTTCACACTCTCCTCTCTCTGTCTCTTCCTTTTTCTCTCCTCTCTCTATCTGAACTCACACGCACAGCGCATACACACAATGTATTAACTCACCTGGATGAGTCCCATGCAACAAAATTGAAGGAGGCTTTTGTCCAGAAATCCACCATCAAAATGCCCGTTGTCTCTGAGGTCTCCAAAGAAGCACAACCAAAACTCTGCGCACTCTGCGAAGAAAACCCCACCAATATTCGATTCGTTGATTGGCGGTGCTGGCTCCCTCCAAGTAGCTTTCATGGTTGCCATCTGGGCGAGTAGGTACGAGGAAACGCTGAATGCCTCGAACATAGCCATTTTCTGTTCCAAGATCGCCCCTCACCAGTCTAGGGCAGCCCCCTAAACGCTGCACTGCTTCCATGTAATATCCCCCAATCAACTTTGGGTCACTACTTGTTGTGTAGGAATTAAGCCAGATAATTTTTCTTGAATACCCATCGATACATCCATTTATACAAATGCCATATGGCTTCAGTTTATCATAGGAATCCAGGTGCCAGATGAAGTTTGGCCCTTTGGAGAAGTAACGCCTTCGTCTGAGTCGTCCTGCTTGCCTTAATGCCACTCCTCTGGGATCCAGCTCCTTCAGTACCAAGCGCACATCCTCCTTCCTCACACGCAGTCCATGCACTCTGCATTTTGCGTACATCCAGCGGTACCCATGAAGCTGCCCAGAGTACCGTAACTGGTTGCGAATGAAATCCACCAGGACCGCAAGCTCAGAGTATGCATGTTGACGTGAATTTCCCCTCGCTCTGAGTATCCTCTTGAGGTGTCTTTCACTTATGATAAACCCGTGCCTATTGCCAAGCACTGATGTTATGTCTTTATATTTTAGGCCAAGCTCAAAGTAAAAATCGATTAACTGCTCCATTGTTGTGGTTTCTGTGTCGCTGAACTGACCCGGAAGTACATTGAGCTAAATAAAAAGCTTTGCGATATCTCGCAAAACTTTTTTATTTATTTTTTCAACATTCTTTTTTTTTCTTCTCCATGTCCCCTAGGGGGCTCCGTACATATCCATTAGTCAGTGTGTTATTGTGTGTGTTCCCATAAATCTTCATTCCTCATGGTTATAGCTGCTCCCCTCCCATCTGTGTACATCATCATCACTGCCCTCCACCCCCTCTCCTCCATTCATTCTCTTCCTCTCTCTCCTCCTTCCTCCTACCCTTATTCCCTCTCCTCCACCATCCCTTCCAATCATCCACCTTGTTTCCTCTCTCCTCTTCACGTCCCTGTTTCTCTTATATTTCATTTATACCCTACCTCTCTCCTTCTTTCATTCCCCCCCCCCCAACGTCTCTCTGTCTTTTATTCACCTTGTTGCCTCTCTCTCTCCGTCTCCTCTGTCACTCCTGCCCACTCACTCATTGATAGGGGAGGCGATGTGACCAGCATGCCGAGCGGCTAATCGTTATTCTGTGTGCGCGCGGCAGGAGTCAGGGTGGAGTGTCAGTTCACCTCCATCTCTCTCTCTCTCCCTCTTCCCCCCTCCCTGAGAGAGCGGGAGGACGTGGTGGTGAAAGGACAACAGCGAGCAGAGAAGAAAATAACAACACACCCTGCTGATGATACACAGTGAGAAGAAACTAACATCTGCACATGATGTAATCTGGATTTCACTTTAAATATTGCTATTTGAATATGAAGTGGTTAAATGTGTAGTCCGCCATCCTAAGCCAACACAATTATTGTCAAATAATCATCCGTCCGCTCTGTGTTCCTGGCTTCCAGACAAAGCCCTGAAAATGGGAAACAAACAAAGTGGCTTATGATGCCACATAAAACCACTGCAGCCAGTCAGCAGCATAGATGGAAAAGACAAAGGGAACAGGAGGGGAGGCAGGGGCGGACTGGGACTACAAATCAGCCCGGGACTCTCGACCGGCCCACTTCGGTACTGCCAGCCCACCGCGGTGCTAGTGACTTACCGCAGAGGTAGACATTAAGGGTAAAATGCTACTGGCATTATATTATCACTGGCCCCACCATTGTAACCACTGGCCCGGAGCATTCGTCCAAAAAAAAAAATTAACACATTTGTTGCAATAGTAATTTATGCACTAACTACATTACTAGTACTACAACATTTGAATCATCAGTTCTTCCTCATTTTCCTCAATTGTTCATATTTGGTTTATTAAAATAATGATATTGTGGTCATTGTTAAAAAATGTCTGCTATTATTATGAGTATTATTATGTGTATAATGCGCTTTCTGCCTTCCTGTCATTAGGAGTTAGACATGTAATGGCTATGTAATTGATTTGATTAAATCCTTCATTATCCTAAACTGCTGGGACATTTCCCTATAGCCAATACCTTTATATTGTCTACTCTTCACTTACTTGTCAGCATAGGTCGGCATTGATGTATAGAGCTGACAGAAGACCTTGTTTATATTGGCATCATGAGAGGTGCAGCCAGTGACGCGTCCTAAAACCAGGAAGTAAGCTGCTGGTTCCCTCGACAAAAAGCAATGGGATTTCTCCACAGGGTTTTGGAAAATAGCTGGAAATAAGGTCTGTGGAAAACAAACCTGTTTGATAAATGCACGTTTTGTTCAGCCGGATAATCTCCACATGTCTACCCTACTTTTATAATTTTCGAATTATAAATGTAATCGATAAAGGGTTTAGGACGCGTCACTGCACCACTAGAAGCCAACTCCATCGATCAAGCTGGCTGAAACTTTCTCTCCCTCTTCTTCTCATGCTCCCTGTCACTCTCCTTTAACTCCTCCGGTGACTTTCTTTTATTTGAAGATTGTTTTTTGCACGGCGCTTGGCCGGTTACCGCTGGTATTAAAAACATTTGGCGAATGGTTAGGTGGCGCGAAAGTCTGTAGTGAATGAGCGCGCTCCCGCTCACAGGAGCCTGCTCGCGCGGCGCTCCGCAGCAAACAGCTGTTTGCTTTTCACCCAACAACGACAACCGACTCACGGAACGCTATGTTGTAGCGTTGATAAACGAAACAATTTAACAACATTGCTAGTCAAAATACCAATACGACAGGACAATTATTTTAAAGCAATATTTTTAGTGGCCCGAGCGGGCAAGTGGAAAGTACGTTATGCTGGCCCGGGGTGTCTAAATAGTGGTTCCGGGCCAGCGGGCCATTTATAATGTCGAGCCCTGCTGGTTACCGGCTGGCCCACATCACCTGTCCCGAACGTCCCGATGGCCAGTCCGCCCCTGAGGGGGGGTATTTGTCTGGCTATTTGGCTAAAATATCAACATTATTTTTCGGGAAATTTCTGACGCCCTCTGTTGGAGCCATCACCTGTTCACCAGTGGATCTGTTTGGAAAGAGGTGGGAGTTGATATTTTCTGTTGATTGCATTTTCTACCGCATCTGCTATCACAAATTCTTCTCATTTTTTCACTGCAATCAACATAACAATCTCCTTCCCACTGCAATATTATTACGGGTCGGATTGTATGTCTGCCTGTTTTTAGAATAAATGATCATGTTGTGTCTCGTCAAAAATGTTAGTCTAGTCATGTTAAGTCATTTGTTGTCTTGTCTCCCACTTCCTGTTTTATTTTGGTACTCAGCCTTTGTGTCTCATTCCAGTGGCCTGTACTACGAAGCAGGATTTGCGGTTAGCGAGGTAACTTCAGGGTTAACTCTGGGTTTCCGGTCCTACGACCCTGGCTCACTTCTTACCGGGGTAGATCTCCATGGTAACTTATGCTGAACACCTAACCTGCTCCGGAGCAGGTTAGGTGTTCCAGATAAGAGATCAACTCAGTGAAAGCACCGCCGGCTGACCAATCAGAGCTCAGTGTGCGGAGTTTAAAGCTATCAAGTCATATTACAGGATAAAGGAAATACAGAAAAGCTGCCGTTGCAGGAAAGACGGCCGGCAAAAATCAACTGACTGTGTAAACGTGAACATTAATAGAATATCATCTCCCATCTTCAGAGCAATCTGACCAATATAACATTAGCGTTACGAAAGCTTACTTACTCTAAATCTCAGTTCATACTCACCCCCAGAGTATGTCTATGAAAAAATAAATGTATTCTGTCTGTGTTTTTGGCACCCCCTATAATCCAAAATGTGCCGGTGTGCCTATTCCCCAAAATCTGTGATAATTGGATACAGTGTTGATGAGTTATGATCACTTCTTTCAAAGCCACGCCTTTTTGCGAATACGGTTATCGCTGGTTATCAACTTGGTAAATCAACCCAGGTTTTCTCTGTCCGGCTATTAGCGTGTTCACGTGGAATGGGTGGGGTTAGCAACATTTGACAAATCACAAACAGGGACAAGCGTACTGACATTGCAGCGTCATACTTCCTGAATGAAAAGTAAACTATAATATTAGACAAATATGAAGTAGTTAAACTTTAAACATCCATGACTTAAACAGATAAACCAGGATAAAAGCCACATAGTTGCACATGCAAGGTGAACACAGAACAGCAGTTAAAAAAACTAACAAGTGTTTGAATGCGTACATTAACAGGTTTTTGATATCACTGCCCCGTCTAAGACACGAGTGGATCTGACTTTAATTACATTTGAGTGTTTCTTCAACTTAACGTGTTGCTTGAAATAATACTTTGGCATACAGTATGTGACACTGTAAGTGTTGCACGGCCAGATACGGCTCGAGAAGCTGACTCAGATAAGGAAATATGTGATATGATGTGATTGATGATGTGATATGAATGATAATGGGACACATCGATGTCTGCACTCACAGTGCCGCGGACTGTACGTAATGTTACTTTGATCCGGTTACTTATGTTGTGGCAGATATTTAAGTAAGCTTTCCTAACGCTAATGTTATAATAGTCAGATTGGTCTGAAGATGGGAGGTGATATTCTATTCATTTTCATGTTCACACAGTCGGTGATTTTTGCCGGCCGTCTTTCCTGCAACGGCAGTTTAAACTCTGGAGCAGGTTTGGTGTTTTACCATGGAGATCTACCCCGATAAGAAGTGAACCCGCATCGTAGGACCGAAAACCCAGAGTTGAACCTGAAGTTACCTCGCTAACCGCAAATCCGGCTTCGTAGTACAGGGCACAGCTCCAGTCGGATAAGTGTACAAAGTTTCAGGTCAATCGGATTTACGGTGCGATTTTGTATTTACATATAGGTGGCGCTAGCGAGCATTTTGGACAATTTGAACCCATTGATTCCAGAATGTCACATTTTTCACCGGTCCTGGCATCCGTGCAAAATTATACAACTTTCGTGGTGTCCTAAGGCCCTCAAAAACAGGTTCAAAGGACAGTATAATAATAATAATCTGAAGAAGAACAATAGGTTCCTCGCACTTCGTGCTTGGGCCCTAATAAGAATAATTTGGAGGAAAACAATAGGTTCCTCGTAACTCGTGCCAGGACACAATTGGGTCCTAGCACTCTTGTGCTCGGGCCCTAATAATCTGCAGGAAAACAATAGGTTCCTCGCAATAGGTATTTAGCCCTTGCCCATCCGAAAGCAATGATGCTGGCCGACACTTTCCCACTGCTTCTGTCCAAAATCATGGCCGAGGAAAGGCACTCTAAATGTGTTGCCCATGGTGCACTATTCATAAAATTCCTTCCAGAATTCTGAGAGGCAGTCTCTGACGACTCCTCCATCGTCATATGCCATCTCAGCTTTCCCGTCCGGCAGCACAAGCTTGATTTTGAAGTCGACCTCCTGAAGTTCTTCATCACAGAAATGTGCTATGAGCTCTCGCAGTACCTGGCCTCTGTGAACAACCAGTATTCTCTTAACATGCTCACTGGATGGCATTATTGGTGGTGAAACAGGCAGTGTATCCTCCAAATTAATGTGCTCATTTTCATAAAAGTGTCCTATAAAAACAATGTTGCTGCCCTCCAAAACATCCTAATTTCCACTTCCTGAGGGATAAAGAGAAAAATCAAAGTTGTCCTCAGTTGTGCTCTCAAGAAATACCATATTCGAGCAGATCGTTTCAAAAGATATGGCTGTGGCAACACCAAGAGAAGAAGACTGATCCTGAAAACTCTCTTCTCTCTCCAAAGGTGGGGTCAGTCCTGCGGTTTGACTTTATGGACTATCATTTTCTTTCTTCTGTGTGGGCACGTAAAACCTTAGAAGAGGACGTTTTGTGTCAGTGTATCATTTCCCGACTGTAAGTTCCTCATCAAGAGTCAGCTCTTGATAACTTTTTAGGTCCAACTTCAAATGTGTTGATGGCCCTAGCCTGTTTCTCCCGTTTGGAAAGAACAAGCCAACTGCTTCCTGTATCAACTCCATTTTCTGAGCATCCTTTGAAACTGTGACTTTTCTGGTTCCCCCTCCTCATTTGGCTCTCACTTGCTTGAAAACCTCCACCTCATCATCGTAATGCATCCATCCTATTTCAACTTGTCGCATCGTCTACATGGCATTTTTTTCCACTGTTGGTTGGGAATGGTCTCCTTGGTTTTTGCTGCTCTCCCCTTCATCATTAGGTTTTCTTTTGGACAATTGTCTTTTCAAGCGCTCAAAAAGCTTTGATTTTCCAGTTTTGTTGTGACTGTTTTCCTTTCGCCTACACAATCCCAACACTGCTAGGCGATCACCATATGATGGCAGAAAAGTCTTTAAGTCTTCATCTGTCATCAGCTGTATGGTGCTGGCATCGATCTAAAAATGGTTTTAAAAGAGAAATCTTGATTATTGGCTTATCATTGGTTAAAAAAATGGG
The DNA here is from genome assembly GCA_028583405.1 of Pogonophryne albipinna. Lineage (NCBI taxonomy): Eukaryota > Metazoa > Chordata > Actinopteri > Perciformes > Artedidraconidae > Pogonophryne > Pogonophryne albipinna. The sequence goes on along the minus strand of CM053259.1, from coordinate 2,408,381 downwards.
GCAAAAAATGTAAAGTTTAGTGAAACAGCTACACTCTTAAGGGTCACATTTTATAACGATCAACTCAAACATTTATAAGCTTTAATTGAATAATAAACAAATGATCAACAAAATATTTAAATATGTTCGTAAATTATTAGGCGCTTAACATATCAAAATTGTTTTGTGACTCATCTCAAACTTTAAGTAAATCATGAAATAATCATGCAAATACGATTTCCAGTCAGCGAAGTTACTCACATGCAGGTAAAAAAGAGACTAGCAATTCCATGCGTATATATATATATGCAATGACTTAGACATCAAATCAGCAGAGGTTTATGTTATTTAATGGGAAGAAGGTCAAATGGAATTGTCACGATCCTAATGTTTTGTCACGTTTTTAGTTTTGTATGTCTTGTTATGGGTGTTGTTTTGCTGTTCTGTTCTCCCTGTCATGTTTTCCACCTTGTTTCTTGTCTGGTCCTTCTCCCTGTGTTTTCCTCCCTGTCGTTAGTTTCCCTGGTGTGTCTGATTGTCTAATTGTGTTCACCTGTTGCGCTTGTGTTTCTGCCTCCCCTGCCCGACTGTTTCTCGTCTCGTGATTACCCCTCCCTGTATTTAGTCTGTGTTCCCCGTCGGTCCATTGTTTGTTTCTCCTGTCTCCCTCCATGTTGGTCACGGTCAGTTTTGTGTGTTTTACCTTGCACTATCTATGTTTTTCGATTCATGCCATGTTTTAGTTTTTTCAGCTTTTAAATAAAGCTCGCTTTTGTTTATAGACCTTTACCTTTTTTGTAGTCTGCTTTTGTGTCCTACCTTTTCCGCAATCCGTAATGGACCCAGCGGATATTGAAGATTTTGAGTTAGACCTGTTCGATCTAGACTTTTCCCTTCAATGTTATTATGCCAAGTGGAGTGGAACCTCGTCAAGAAGGGACAAAGAGGCAATCCTCAAAAAGGCACAAATGGAGGTGTCTCGCCAGATATCTGGCAACGGGGGCGAGAGCAGGAAAGGTAGGTATTTTGAGGGTGCAGGGCCGCACAGAGACCTCATATGAGAGCCTGGCAACACATCTGCTCCCACAGGCAGCAGGCTGGGCCGAGAACCACAGTCCCTCTGCCCCGCTGCCGCGTGACAGGGCGGCTGCAAATAACACGGGTGTGTCGGGCGTCTTGCTGATTGCTCTTCCGCAAGATGCCCCCCACCCCACCTCACCGATTATTTGGCCGCAGCATCGGCCAAATTAATATCCTGGTCCACGGTGTGGCCGCCGCTGCTTGCCGTGTGATGTCCCTGGCCTAAGTGGGATCACGCCGCGTGGCACTTTCCAAAAAAAGACTGTGATGATCTCCTGGGAGCCCCCGTGTCTACGGAAGGGCTCTTTGGATCGATTTCCTCGGTCACGTGGATGAGGAGAAGTCGCGGCTTAGCCGTATGCTGCTTCTTGCTCATCCTCAGAGGAGAGAACACTGTCCCACACTCGCCGCCCCCTCTGTAACTCCAGTAAAGGAAGCAGCAGGTGGGCGCGCGCACGTGGGTGTAATAAACCACAGAAAGTGCTGTCAAAGCACTGTGCGGGTTCAGGGACGCTATAGCCGGTGTGTTGTTGTCAGAAAACACACCTCGCCTGGTATAATGGCTCCGATTAATGCATTTCACCGTTAATGTGAAACACAGCGTTAATACGAAGGCGCGAGAGTGGCCGCGGTGCGTTCAAGGACCTTGGCGGAGGCTCGGCCCTTTTCATGTCGGTTCCCCATGAGCCAATCTTCCTTTCATGGAAGGTTTGGCGGTGGAGAGGGCCACCAGAGAGTATCACAGCTTCTTAGCTGCGGCTCTACAGCTGCTTCCTCAGCTGTGTACTAACAGAATGGGTGGACAGGAAACTGGGACTGAGTTACTCACTCCTGTTCTGCAGCGTCCCTCCTCCATTCAGGGCTGTAAGAGAGGCAAATCTATCATCCCAGGAGGAAATAGGTTTCATTTCAACAGAAATTCTGGCCCTGTTGCAAAAATGCTGGGTTACGTGGGTCGCGAGACCCCGAGGGGGGGGTCGCGAGATGATTACAAATTAAAATAAATACAAATAATAAAAAATATTATTATCATTATTACCCAGTGTTTCCCACATAGTTTGATTCTACCGCCCCCCCCCCCAAATGAGCCATAATCTCATTACATTTGCACACATTTCAGGAACACAATTCTGAACATAGGATAAAGTCAGGGTCGAAATTCTTGTTTCATTTTGTAGTCATATAATAATCTAAAGTTTTTACAGAAGGGATTTTGGATATCTCTTTTTATCACTCCATAAATCAGAAAATACTGTCAACAGCCCTAAAATATCAATTTTCGCCATGTTTTTAGGTATAAAATGTTATATAATTCAGGCTATGAATGATATATGAAAAAACCCTTCTGTAAAAACCTTCAGAATATTGATAGGAATATAACTGGAAGGTTTGGTGTATGTAAGTGCAACTGAAGTGGACATTTCTCACTCAAAACTCATTTTGAGAAAACAACCTTTAAAGATTGCTGTGTTGCGCTACCTAAACCCTCCTGTTCTTTGGATGACAGCTCGACGCACTCCGTGAAGGTATTTCATGTTCGGGATCATTTGCTTTTTGTCTAACATTGCTTTGTGCAAGTGACAATTGTTGTCGTCTTCTCTGTGAACGTTTTTTTGGCTGTTCTTTTGCCATTTTGAGATTTAAATTTCCAGCGAAAGCTAAACCAAGAAGTGTTTTAGCACACCACGTGACGCATCTGAACGAATCACGTTCGTGAAGTTTGCTGACGACACGACCGTCATTGGCCAGATCACAGATGGCGACAAGACGGCGTACAGAGAGGAGGTCGGGAAACTGACATCTTGGTGCCAGGATAACAACCTCCATCTCAACGTCAGCAAAACAAAGGAGCTGATTGTGGATTACAGGAAGCAGCAGGGAGAGGGACACGCCCCCATCGCCATCAATGGGACTACGGTGGAGAGAGTCAGCAGCTTCAGGTTCCTCGGTGTCCACATCACTGAGGACCTGACATGGACTCTTCACACCACCATCATCACCAAGAAAGCTCGACAGCGGCTCTTCTTCCTCCGCAGGCTGAGGAGGTTCAAAATGGATTCCAGGATACTCTGCAACTTCTACAGGTGCACCATAGAGAGGATCCTGACCTTCTACAGGTGCACCATAGAGAGGATCCTGACCTTCTACAGGTGCACCATAGAGAGGATCCTGACCTTCTACAGATGGACCATAGAGAGTATCCTGACGGGCTGCATCACGGTCTGGTACGGCAGTTGCAGCGCCCTCAATCGTAAGGCTTTACAGAGGGTGGTGAAAACTGCACAGTACATCACCAGGACGGAGCTGCCATCCATGGAGGACCTTTACTCCCAGCGGCTCAGGAAGAAAGCTCTCAGGATTATAAAAGACCCCCATCACCCCAGCAACAAACTGTTCTGTCTGCTGCCGTCTGGCAGGCGGTACCGCAGCATCAGGACTAAAACCACCAGACTCAGGGACAGTTTCATCCCACAGGCAATAAGACTGTTCACACCTGAACTGCTGAAACAATTCTATAACAGTCATCTGCTACTTAGTAATTATCTATCTATTATCTAATATATCATTCCAATAACTTGTATATAGACTCGTATTGCACTTTTAATATAGTATATTTTAATATTGTCTGCTTATCTGTATTATTGTGTTGCATTGTGGGAGAAGCCTGTGACCTAAGATTTTCAACAACATAATTACTCTGTAGCTATGTTAGTTTGACAATAAAGAACATTGAACCTTGAACCTTGTCAGAAATGTACACCAGCCAATGACATTTCGTTTTTTGGTTTAAGACCCCTTTGTACTTTCATGATTGGTTGCTGATACAAATGAAATGACTATATTTGGATCCGATGAGATTGTGCAGGAGAGACGGAACTTTCGAACGATACCTCTGAGTACATGGTGCAAACAGCGGTCGCGGTACTTCATGTTACGTTAGAATGCTAACTTTTGTTGAATTTAGGAAAAATCTACTGACGCAAATAGACAAACTATAGTGAAATAAACACCTAAATGTGTATTTTCTACATTTTCCTTCCAAAAGCCTGAAAGAAAACATGCTATGGAATCAAAATAGCACGAAATATCAAAATTGACCAGTGCATGAAAAACTATGTTTTTGCCTGCCGTGTCTCGCCTTAATGAGTGAGACACACCGGAGTTGAGGATCTGTGGGGTTTGTATGTCGATGTATGAGAAACACTGTTATTTTTATTACTATTATTAAAAATAACGTGTGCATAGACATTGTTCAGGGGCGGACTGGCCATCTGTAGAATGTCCCCCCCCCCCCGTCCAGTAGAGGGCTCCGCCTGTCCTTATAGAACTAGGGTTACAATACGTAACCCCCCGTTTAACATGTCTTTATGAACTCTCTGCGGCATGTGAACTGAAGGCAGAAACAATGATGAACCTGCAGCCTCTGAGAAGTGTCGTCAGTGCTGCTACAGTCCAAACTCTACACTGTAAAACAATTCTGTAATCTAGGCAGTAAATTGCTGTATTACCCACAGTAATTTACTTTGAATTTGTAATACAGTGTGATACTGTACATTATGCTGCATTGTGGGAATATTATCCTTAGGCGGGAAATGTATACAGCACTTTAAAACCACACTGTAATATTACAGCAATACTGTAATGTTACTGTACAATGTACAGTAACATTACAGTATTGCAGCACTATGTACATAGTGCTGCTGCATTGTGGGAATATTATCCTTAGGCGGGAAATGTAGCAAAACCATACTATAATATTACAGCAATACTGTAATGTTACTGTAAATAGTGCAGTAATGTTACAGTAACTTTTGTTATTACTGTACAATATTTTGGGGTGTCATATCAGGAACAAGAGGAGAGAACCGCTGTGACCTTAGATTTATAAACGTTATTATTGCCGTTTTCTTTTCTTAAAAGTTCGTATTTTATCACGAGATTGAGTTGTATTATTATTTGGCCAAACAGCTGTTGAGGTAGGTCCCATTCATGAGTTAATTGTTTAGAGAGCAAGCCAACTGACTCCACAAAATGCACTGACTCTTTAGATTAGTACCTAACGTAACGTTGGTTTCCGGTATATTGTTAATTATTTTGGAAAACTGTGTCTGTTAAAGCAAACAGATATTGTTCTAAACTGTATTAAAGTAAACAGGTATTATCTTGAACTGTATTGAAGTGAACATATATTATTTGGGACTGTTTTAAAGTAATCCTATATATATAACCCTTCTCACACTCACTGACCCAGATATCAGCACACACACACACATACACTTTCCCCCCCCACCAGCACATGCACATGTTCTTATTCAAGGTTCTTCCTGGGGCCAGTATAATCTCAAGCACCAATATATCTGTGTACAATGTTTGATTGTTTTGGGAAAGAATAGTTTGTGTGAAATCTTCCCTGGGAAATTAAAGGAGTGAAGTTAGGTGGAAGATAAAAAGTGATTCTGACCTTGACTAGTTCCGAGGCTCTCACGCTTCACTTAGGAGTAAAATGGGACGGAAGAGCCGACCCACATCTCCGCCCCAAAAATGTCCATATATACTGTTGTTTATTCATGCAAAATGCCCCCCTTGTTTCTGACAGGCTGGTCCCGATACCTGTATCGCACAGCAGTAGAGCTGGGAGCCCGGAGTACTCTGTAATTTGTATTGGTGTTTTTTACCATTAAAATCAGATTATTGTTATAACTTTTATGCCGGTGTTTTGAACTCCTTCTCTTATTAATCTGACCAGGCTCATCTAACGAACGGCGCGGAGCAGAGGTGGGCTTTAAGCCACCACTACTGTGTTTGCTCCAACAAGCTGGTGACCCCGACGTGATGAGTGCTGGTCTCTAGAAGGACCACCGACAGCCAGCCGACGAATTTCTGTCCAGGGAAGGACACCCGGGACACCGTTGACAACTAAACCAGGACGTCCTACATGATACAAAGGTAAAACAGATACCTGTTGATTACCAAAATCTGTGATTTGGCTTTGCTACAAAATGTTAGAGTTGTCAGCGGTGTTCTCAGTGTTCTTAGTCACGGTAAAAAATACAATACTTAAGAAAGTGTTTGTATAAGAGTCAGGTGGACATTCCTGACCTATAAGACACTAAGTGTGTATAAGAGTCCGGTAGGAAATTCCGGACCTATAGGGCACTAAGGGTGTGTAAGAGTCTGGTTTTGCATTCCAGTCCTTAGCTCACTAAAAGCAAAGTCGGTGCTCAGAGTCCGGTAGGGCATTCCGGACCGGGCATCGAGTTATATTTAAGAAAGTGTTTGTAGAGCCAAGTAGAGCATTCTTGACCTAGCAAAGTGAACCAGTGAGGTCTCCGTGAGGTAGTCTAGTCCTGCACGGCTGACTCGCTGGGGAAATTCTGTAGACTATAGGCTGACAGAAAGCTGAAGTCGATATTATATGTGGGTATATCCAAGAGGAAATACGCAAATTTCAAAATCAATTTGGAAGGACCGGATTTCACAAACTCTTGCTGTGTGGTTGATCTGAACAGCTAAACGTGACGATAAAGGATTTTTTTGGCTTGGGTTTAATCTCCATGTGAGGGTCACATCTCTAAAGAGAGGTGTCGAAGCACCCCCAAAAGCCAGGATTATCTGTTGAAATAATACATCGCACAAAAAAAGCCAGACAGAATGTATAAGGGAATAAAAACTGTGTCATTTTTTACGTCGAATCTGTGTAATAATTGAGAAGAGAGAGCAGAAACATAGTGACAGGAGAAGGTTTGCAGAAGCTGGGAGCTTCATCAGACAGAGGAAGTTCATTAGTGGTCAGCTGCTGCCCTCTGGAGGCGAACAGGGTGTACAACCATATGCTGTGTGCACGTCTGAATTAACAGGACATTCAAATAAATAACAATAAGGACATTAAGAGTAACGACAAGATTTCTCCAGTGTATTGATAAATACAAGTGAACACAGACCAACCCAGTCAGATAAAAGATACGAAGTCAATCATGGAAGAAGTGAAAGATCGAGTGATCTGAAGTTGGAGTGAATACATTGAAAATTAATTCATCAATGTGTGATTTGAGGAAGTAGATATTGAAATAAATAAGAAACTATAATTTGTGTTTTTAGCCGTTTTTGTGGGACACAGTTACGTCACTTTGTGGTTTTATGAGAGGTTTTGAGAACTGATTGGTACCATTGCATTACATTGTGAATTTCATGGTATTTGTCATGAACTAAGAATTGTACTTAATTATATTTCAAGAAAAAATTATATTACATACAGTAACGTTAAGGGAAAGTAAAAAGTGGTTATGTATGACAGGGGTGCTTATGCCCGCTTCGGTTTTCAATGTCCGCCATCACGTTAAAACCATGGTTAAAACGGAGGATTGGTGGCATTTTCAGTTCATTGCTTACTTCCACACACCTTTTCCCCTCCTTGTCTCTTTCATGACTTTATTTAATGCATTAGAACGATTGTTATCGTAACTTTCCGTGTTTCTAGAAGTCAAGCTCACTGTTCACATTACGGAGTATATTTCCGGAACGGCCTTTCAAAATAAAAGCCACAGGCCGCTGTTCACCAGAGATGCCGTCACAATAAAACAGTAATTAGCTTAACAATATATTTAACTTATATTACGTCGTTAAACATTGATTTTAATTCATTACAGTTTTCAAATACGGCACGGATTGAATACAGTTATTTGTGTATTCTGTTACAACCTCACCATGCTTGTAACACAACTTAGATAAACAATTTGAAAATGAATAGAATAACCAAGTAGATAAAAGATTAATCTGTGGTTAGGGAGAGTTTCCTTGTTTTGCCTATTAACTTAGAACTGAAGTAATAAAGAATAGGCAGACTACTATCATTAGTTTGTTTTAACATTCACCTGTTTCAGCATTCCTGACCTCAGCCGTTTTATTTTGTAACCCGTTGGGAGAGAGATTTAAATTGAGTTTTTCTCAGTAGCTGAATGGCTGTGATTACAGCAGCATTGGATAGTTCTGCACCACCTTTTGGGTTCTCTGAATCAGTGTGTTGGTGAAGAGTTGCTCACTGCAAACAGAAGAAGTGTGCAAAGAACGCATCTCTGAGGAGATATTGACATTATGCTTGTGCCTCGTTGTCAAGGCAACAGTGGTGTGAAGAGGTACTGCGGTTTTGGGGGATTTCTGCTGGACAGAGGACAACGTGTGTCTGCCAAGTGATTCCTTCCCTCATCCCAATGCCAGGGAGAGTTTACTTGGAGGCAACTGACCAGGGCCGGTCCTAGCTTTTTGGGGGACCCTGCCACTGTCTACAGCTGCATCACTGACTGTGCTCATTATGACAAGATCTTGAGACATGCTTGTCTCAGATTGTTCAGACTCTGAAGGAATGATGCAATGATTTTACAGCATAATTGTGCAAGAGTTTCCCAGGGGGTGGTGTAGAAACCTTAATGCTTAGTGTTTAGATAAGAGGCTGCTTGTTTAAATGATGGTCTGGAATACTGAAAAGAATAAAGTTTATTATTCTTGTTTAGCAAACAAGACATCTGATTATTATGTCACACATAATAATCTTGACATAGAAACTAGCTATGGGTAAAATGTGTGGTTGTTATACCATTGTTATCATGAACAAAATATAAATAAGGAAATAGTAACTGCTTAAAGATGAACGGATTTCATATCCTAGAGAGGATTAGTTATTGTGAATACTCCACAAGGTATCTACTAATGTATTTTAAAGAACCACATTTAAAGAACTTGAATTGACTTGATAAATAAGTAAAGATAAAAAGTTGTGAAAGTGAAATGAGAACCATCCTAAAACACACTGAGGGATAAAGGGGGAGAGTACAGTGTAGAACCATATTCTTCAATATTTTTATCATGTTTACAAATTATTCTTTAAGAGTTTTTATTGTGTGAATTTGGTAGTGTTTTAATTTGTTACAGTATTGATCAGTTCAAAGGGAGAGTTTTAGTAACATCTCTATAAGATCAGACAAATATTTATTTATATAGGTCATGTTGAAGGGAAAGTTAGTTCTAAACAAAATATAGTATTTCAATTTGAGGTATTGGTTTCACCATTGTAGCATATATTACTACAGGAGAACTTTTTATGGGGAAATAACTGTTGTTTGTCGTTCAAAATGTAGAGTTTAAAATTAAATTAAAATTAAAAACAGCTAATTTAATTTTGAAAAAGCAATATAATTGGGAGTAAACAAATGTGGGGCCTTGGATCACCCATTGTAAAGGTGCATATTATTGACTACCAATAGGGAGAATGGGTCACTTGACCCACCCTGCAGTGGTTTTTAAAATCTTAGTTGCAGCTTCACAGAGAGCGCACGGCACCAGATTATGAGTTTAAAAGACAAAGTGTCACCACCTCCTAATGGACATCTATTTAATTAGTAATTAACTGACATTTAGAGATGTTAAAAAGTAAAAACATACCTACCATAAGTGATCATTCCTAAATTCAACTACAAACCATTGATGAAATTACTTCTGTTTTTAAATCCTTAATAAAGGAAGGAGTGATTGTTACATGTTCGTACACCCAAGGTTCCACTCACTGCTAAAGAATTTAACATTGTTTTTAAGTAGACCAGAATTGAAGATAAATGGGTATAATGAGCTATGAAATGCAGAGCTACACAGATCCAAGTAATGTTTTGACACAAGATAATAGTTAAGTACACAAGTTTCTGAAATAGATCTATTAGACATTGTAATACTAATTAGGTGTAAATGAATTGCAGTAGTAGTACTATGAGGAAGTGACATTTTTTGGGCTAACACTTTTCAGGGAATGTGGGGAACAGCTGTTCCGATGAAAAGTTAGAGATATCTGGAAAATTATAGTTGTAATCGTGAATTAATAAATGATGGCGCTCCATATATGACAGATTTTTGTAGACAAAGGATACTGGCCTATGCTGAAATATCGAAGTCTCTGCAGAGCACACACATGGCCAAAAAGACTGAGACCAACTGACCTTTGACCCTGACCGACAGTGTAACTTGAGAAGGCAATGTCAATGACTGACTCTGGGGTGACTCTGACCAGACCAAGACTTTACAACCTGACAGACGGTGTGAGTGTGAATGAATGCTGGCATGTGATCAGTGTAACTGCATGATTCTAAAACAATAACTAACCAAGCATGTTTTTGGACTAACATATTATTACCCGTTTCTAATCTACTTGATGATATTTTACTCCCACAGGAGGTGGCAGTTTGCAGAATGTGAAACTCAAACTAAAACATGAAGATTCTGTTTCTTTTAGGACTGAAGGATGGAGAGAAACACTTCATTTCACTGAAGTGTTTACTGTGGAAATGATGGATGTACATTTGGGAAAATGTTTGGTATTTTCTTATAATCCATGGTTACACATGAGGTTCATGTGTAAAAAGGGGGAGTGTAAACTTCACAATGTACATTTTTCATTTAGGGACTGAAAGGAACCTGCTGCCCCAACTCGGATGTTCAATCTGACCATTGATTGACAGTTTTAGAATTGACCTGCTCCATATCTGGGGATAAGATACTGTTTGATGAATGTTGACATGTTTCTAATATTGATTGAGTTATAACAGGTAACATAGATGCAGAATCAGTGGCCAAGGGGCTACTGTGAGTGATGTAAGTCCAGAATGGAATACTGAAGAAGTTGACCTGTGATGATGAAACAATTTTGTAATATTTCAACAGGTATTAAAGTAACTGAGGTTTGAAATGTACAAAGAACATATTACAGTTAAAGCTAAAACATAGTAATGTAATGAGACAGAATTTAATTTAGACAACATCATGTAACTAGCCTGGTAAAGAAGTAAAAGCCATAGACTTTATTGTTTAGGTCATTATGGGGATATACATTTAATCTAGATTCATAATAGAAAGACATTTGATGACAGTTTGTTGGAATTCTGTATTCTTTTTTCAGCTTGATAATATCTCAGCACTGACCGGTAGAAGCAGTATCACCAGGAAATCATTCATTTTGTCAGCATCATGATTTTGGTTGTTTTTGAATCCATAACATTAGTGTGTTTCTTTACCAGAAACATTAGCAGTTCATATTATATTTAGATTTTAAATGGGATCTCAAGGATTTGATTTAAGAATAAACACAGATGCTTGTCAGAAATTCAGAGCTATTGAAATATGTTATTTAGTTCACCTAGAGATGTTGGAGTTTTGTTTTGTTGCCACAGTCCAAGTATTAAGATTCTGAAGCTGCACTGGCAGACAGGAGGTCTACAATTAATTTAGAAAACCTGTTCACAGACGGCTGTTGTTTTAAGACACCCCACCAACAGGCTCCAAACAGCTGAGGGCCCCGGAGCCCTGAGCGTAGGCTTGAGGGATTTGTATCAGATTTCTCCACACAGGTTGGTGACGCCAAAGAGGGACCCAGGAGGCCGACACAGCGGAGTTCGTCTGGCTGAAGGTCATCAGGACAAAGTGGCTCAACCCCAGGCTCTCCGGCCCCGACCGAGTGACCCAGCGGATCTCTCATGCCGTCCGTCTAGGAGGAAAGGGGGACAGCTGGAGCCAGTGTGCGGCGAGGAAACCACCTGCTAGGACCGTGGACGACATCAGGACGGACGTGGCCCTCGACGAGGAGGTCGACTCGGAAGCAGCCATCAGCGGACTGGAGGAGCAGGATCGGGAGGACATCCCTCCAGCAGTCGACCCAGAAGGCGCCATCAGCGGACCGGAGGAGGAGGATCGGGAGGACATCCCTCCAGCAGTCGACCCAGAAGGCGCCATCAGCGGACCGGAGGAGGAGGATCGGGAGGACATCTCTCCAGCAGTCGACCCGGGATGCGTCATCAGCGGACCGGAGACGGAGGATCGGGAAGACATCTCTCTAGCAGGCAGCCCAGAAGCCGCCGTCAGCGGATCGGGGGGACAAAGACACGGCAAGCCAGGACGGCACAGGGGACTACACTTTCCGCTGAAACAGGTTGATATAGCCGGTGTGGAGTTTGTTTTAATATCCCATTTTTGAGGAACTTTGTTTTTCCCATTTTTTGAGGAACTTTGTTTTAATATCCCATTTTTTGAGGGAGAAGCTGCCCCTTCCCCTTCGTACCAAATGCCCTTGTTGGCTTACGCGTCGGAGGAGGACGAGCACGATGACTCAGCCGACAAGGACCATTTTTTTAACATATTTTGGTCTCCCTCCACTGTCATAAGAAGTTGTTATGGTGGACTGTTCCTAAAGGTTTAAAGAGCTCTAAATCCCAGCTTCTGATGGATTTATATAAATGTTGGGGGACAGACAGTAGAAAAGAATGACAGTGGTTATGTTTCAAATGCTGTGTATAAGTTGATCTCTGAAGGTGAGATCAAAAGAGGGGTTAAAGCAAACAGATATTGTTCTAAACTGTATTAAAGTAAACAGGTATTATCTTGAACTGTATTGAAGTGAACATGTATTATTTGGGACTGTTTTAAAGTAATCCTATATATATAACCCTTCTCACACTCACTGACCCAGATATCAGCACACACACACACATACACTTTCCCCCCCCACCAGCACATGCACATGTTCTTATTCAAGGTTCTTCCTGGGGCCAGTATAATCTCAAGCACCAATATATCTGTGTACAATGTTTGATTGTTTTGGGAAAGAATAGTTTGTGTGAAATCTTCCCTGGGAAATTAAAGGAGTGAAGTTAGGTGGAAGATAAAAAGTGATTCTGACCTTGACTAGTTCCGAGGCTCTCACGCTTCACTTAGGAGTAAAATGGGACGGAAGAGCCGACCCACATCTCCGCCCCAAAAATGTCCATATATACTGTTGTTTATTCATGCAAAATGCCCCCCTTGTTTCTGACTGGCTGGTCCCGATACCTGTATCGCACAGCAGTAGAGCTGGGAGCCCGGAGTACTCTGTAATTTGTATTGGTGTTTTTTACCATTAAAATCAGATTATTGTTATAACTTTTATGCCGGTGTTTTGAACTCCTTCTCTTATTAATCTGACCAGGCTCATCTAACGAACGGCGCGGAGCAGAGGTGGGCTTTAAGCCACCACTACTGTGTTTGCTCCAACACTGTTCAGCGGGTGATAATGTTACTGCACGCAGCGGGAGTGAATGATCGTTTAGCAGATGAAAGCTCAGACGTCGGAATTGTTATGACATTAGGGTAATGCAGAATCAGATCGCTATCCCTTTAAGTCTTAGAGAGAGAGGGGGGGGGGGGTGGCGCGTGCATGGTAGAGCGTGCGAGAGTGAGCGAGCGGTTGTGTTGTTTTGAAGTGAAACGAAGCAGCTGCAAAAATAAGTCTGTCAAGTGTTTTCTGTTCCGTTATTGCGTTATTTTACAAAAGTGGGTTATTGAACCCGAAGTGTGTTGTTTCCCTGGAAGACTGCATAGAGTGGTTCTGAATGTAGATCCACATTTTCTGGAGCGCGACGTGCTATTGGAAGATGCAAATGTTATTTAGTTTCAAAAAATGTGATTTCTCCAGTGAGTCAGCACATGCAATTAGTAGCCATTTAAATCTTCGTAGAAATGAAGCTCATTTTTCGTTTGCTTGTGGGGTATCTGAATGCCCTTGCACATTTAAGAAGTTTTCGTCTTTTAAATCACATATGTACAGAAATCACAAAAAAAACAAGCGAGGGTATTCATTTGACATGTCAGGTTGATGCATGTACATTTCAATCACCTGATTTGTCTAGTTTATGCACACATCTAACATGGCATATCAGAGATGGAAAAAAGATAGTGTGTCCTTATAAAGACTGCTCTAAATATTTTCGTGTCAGGTCAACATTTTCCTCACATTTGAGCAGAAAACACAGACACTCATCTTCACATCTTGAAAATGAAGAGAGACATGTTTTCCCAGATATTGACCAAAAGGAGAGCTTGATAAATGAAGTTGATGAAAATGATGCCTCGGAGGATTCTGTTGACCAAGAGGCATTTCTGACAAATGTGGCTCTTTTTTATTTGAGGATGCAGGCTAAAATGCTTCTACTGCTTCAGCATCCACTATTCAGTCAATCATAGAAGAGTTCCAGGAGGTCCACAACTGTGGAATGACACATGTGCTTTTAAAAGTGCGAGAAAAGTTGTCTCAACTTAATTTGCCAGAAAATGAGATTCAGCACATCATTGATGAGGTATCGCAAGATGACCCAATGAAGTTGTGTAATGAGGGAGTGTTGAGGTCAGATCATACACGAAAGACATTCTTTAAAAAAATGTTTAACTATGTTGATCCTAAACAAATCTTCCTGGGTTCAGATGGTACAGGCAGGGAATGTTTCTGTCAGTACATTCCCATCAAAGAGACATTAAAATCTCTTCTCAGCCAGTCATCAGTTAAAGAACAATATGTGCATACAAATATGCATAGTCCTATAGAGAATGTTATAGAGGATGTGACTGATGGGACAAACTTCAAAAAGAATGCCCTGTTACTAGAGTCTCCCTCGTCACTCTCAATCATTTTGTTTCAAGATGCATTTGAAGTTGCAAATCCCCTGGGCTCAGGCAGGAAAAAACATAAAATACTTGCAGTATACATGACACTTTCTGAGATTTTGCCACATAATAGATCATCTATTGATCCTATGCAGTTGGTGAGGACAGGATGTTAAGTGTTTTGGTCATGAGAAAATGTTTTCCTCTCTTATCAGAGATCTTAAGGACATTGAGGATGTAGGCTTTCAAACAGATGATGGCAAAACATTGAAGGGGTCTTTACTTGCAATATCTGGTGACAACCTTGGGTCACATTGCATTGGAGGTTTCTGTGAAAATGTCAGCACAAGTACACACTTCTGCCGATACTGCCTAATTGACAGAAATACCTTTCACAGCGCACCACATAAGCCTGGCCCAAAAAGGACAGTTGACAGCTACAAAATAAATGTTGAAGAAGCACTAATGAGTAACAACATGTGTTGTGGGATCAAGTTTGATTCAGTCTTTAATAGTCTAAGTGTCACGACCTGTCTTTATTGTATTTTGTCTTTTGTTTTTCTGTCTTTTGTTTCATGGTTTATTTTGAAAGGTCTTCACCTCCTGTCTTGCCTGTTTCTGTCTGTGTTGTGTTTTGTCTTGTCTAGATCTGTTTTTGGTTTTCTGTCTGCATTGTGTCTTGTCTAGATCTGTCTTTAGTTTTCTGTCTGCGTTGTGTTTTGTCTTGTTTAGATCTGTCTGTGGTTCCCTGTCGTTAGTTTCCCTGGTGTGTCTTATTACCCGATTGTGTGCACCTGGTGTCCCTGTGTTTTCTCCTCCCTCCTCACCTGTGTCTTGTTTGTATGATTAGTCTTGTGTGTATTTAAGTTCTGGTTTTTCTGTCTGTCTTTGTCGGTTCGTCTTGTGTTATGACTTGGTCTTCGGTTGAGCTGTTCTGTCTTTGTGAATAGTTTAGCCTTGAAATAAAGGAGTCATTTTTGTCACTTTAATCTGCATTTGGGTCCTGCTTCCTACACACACCGTAACACTAAGACACTTTCATGTTTGCCAACCAGGGCTTCCACCTTGTTTGGGGCATGATCTATTTGAAGGTATTGTTTCATTTGATCTTGCGCTTTTCGTAAAACATTTTGTGACTGTGAAAAAGCATTTCTCATATGATCAGCTAAACCGTACCATTTCACAGTTCAAGTATTTAGGAAGTGATGTGAACAACAAGCCTTGTGAAATGAAACATAATGCTGAAAAGCTTGGGGGACATGCAGCACAGAACTGGTGCTTTTTACGGCTTCTCCCACTTTTTGTTGGCGATCGAATTAAAGATCCTGTCGACGATCACGTTTGGCAATTGTGTTTGAAACTCAGGGAAATTGTTGAGTTAGTTTGTGCACCAAAAATCCATCTAGACCAGATTGCATACCCGCGGATTCTGATTGAAGAGTATATACACCTAAGAAACATCACATTCCCTGCAATTCCACTGAAACCCAAGCATCATTACTTGATACACTACCCAGAACTTATCCAACAGTTTGGCCCTCTCATCCGCTTATGGACAATGCGCTTTGAAAGCAAGCACTCATATTTTAAACAGTGTGCGAAAAAGTTGCAAAACTTCAAAAACCTTTGCAGTACATTAGCAGAGAGGCATCAATTGTTGCAAGCCTATTTATGTGCAGGCAACCTGTTTTCACCATCTTTATAAGTTGCCAGCATGGCAAATGAATTTGACGAACACTTGTACAATAGTGGTATTCAGGAAGCGGTGAGACTCCATGGTTTTAACAAAGATAACACCTCTGAAACAGCTGCTGTTGTGTATAAAGGCACACAGTACAAAAAAGGTTTCTTTGTTGTTGCTGACCAAAATGATAACGGGTATGTGTTTGGCAGGATCAAATTAATACTCCTAAAGCAGTCAAAGTTATTTTTTGTTTTAGAGGATTATCAGTCAGTGCTTCTTGTGGATCTTGGTGTTCATTGCCTCCAAATGGGTTCCAAGTATGTTTGTGTCAGTGCAGATAGTCTGTCAGACTACTACCCTCTACCAGAGTACACACTGTTTGGCCTTAACTTATTGTACTCCATCATTCTGTATGTATATAGGTCAAACATGGCAGCCATACAAGAGGCAGTTAGAGGTGCTCTTCCAGGATTGGAAAATGAAACATTTCGCCTTTTAGTTGAGGAATTATTGCTCGTAGTTGGCGTGGAAGATGTTGAAGACCTTCCACTTGTGAAGGAGCTGGACATCAACCATATTTTAACTCCAATTCAGTGCAGGAAGATGCTGCTTGCGTTTCGAAGGAAAGGTAAGACATTTAAGTGAAATGTGTCTTGCTGCATGATCAAATTTCACCAATGGTTATTTGTCATAGCTTTATAATGTGTATTTATCACAATAACTGTCTCTACCTTTTAGAAGACGAGCAATGCCCTCAGCAAGAACTGCCGACACCTCTGCCCTCTACAAGTACTGCCCTCACCCCACCCCAGCCTAGAGCCACCGACAGCCAAAGCATAACCTTGACCCTAACCTCGGTTGATCTCGCCCTCCTGCATCCAAATGCATGGGCTGAAAACTTTTGTCTTCCCTGGGAGAAACTGAACGCCAAACTGAGGCTGGCGGTATCCAAATGAGAGAGGCCTGAAGGCACGGACAGGCGATACCTTGTGCAAGTGGTGGTGAATTCTATTCAAGAGAACTGCATAAACCCCACACGCAGCCAATGTGCAGAAGTAGCCAAGGCTATAATAAGGAAGTACCCCAAGAGCTTTGCAGATCTTACAGAGGAGGGTGACTATATGGGCTGCGGCTACTTCACCCTGCTCACCCAAATCAAGACCAGGGTGGAGCATGTCAACAGGAATAACACAATGGCTCGACTGCGAGAAACAAAAAGGAAGGCAATGGATGAGGCTAATCAGGACAACCAGGAAGCACACTCCTCAGTGAGAATTGACAGCTACAGCTGTGTGAATTGGCAACCCCAGGAGTTTCCAGAGGGGGAAACTCTTCAGTCTCTGGAGGAGAAGAGACAACTGATGGTGGGCATTTTTAATGAAGAGGGGCCCAGGGGAGCACAGAGAGGCTGTGTTGGTGACCACATGGATGTCACATACATTCTCCAATGGCAGTATATCAATGCAAATCCACCACCAGAGGTTGCAGTGCTGGAGGAAAAGTGACCCTTCCTATTCACGAAAAGATTGCTGTGTTCCCACTTCAGTCAACTCACTGGAATCCAACTGCACGAGAGCCTGAGTGGTGCACTACAAACAAAAGGGAAAAGGATTCTAAACTTTTTCAACAGTCAGCCGGACCAAATGGAGGAGAGATATACAAAATGTCCTCACCCAAATCGAGGAGGACTCCTCGAACCAAGATCTCTCTGCCATTCTTGTCATGATGGCACACTTCAAAGAAAAGGAAGAGGCTCTTTTCCTTTTGGCTGATGTAAGTGGAGTTATACATTGTGATCTTGAAATGAAAATGTAATAATTTATGCCTTTCAAATAATACATTGTATTGTACATTAATGTGTGTGTGTGTGTGTGTGTGTGTGTGTGTGTGTGTGTGTGTGTGTGTGTGTGTGTGTGTGTGTGTGTGTGTGTGTGTGTGTGTGTGTGTGTGTGTGTGTGTGTGTGTGTGTGTGTGTGTGTGTGTGAGACTGCAACGAAGGATGAAATTGAGGCTCAACTGACCCTACCTTGCACACCAAGGCTCATCATGTTAGGTAAGGATTTAGTTTGACACTTTACTTTTGAGGTGTAAAGCTGAACATGTATTTAATTCCACATTTTAAATTGTTCAGTTTTGAAGTCGCAAACTTTTTTTGCCTTTTCCATTTTGTCCACTTCTCTTGACCCCATTTACTTTCAGGAGCGCTCAGCCTCTTTAATGTTCAGGAAATGTGACAACATATTCAATATATTTCAGGAAATTCCATTTTGGGAGCTTCAAAATGGATGGTGTCGCTTGAAGGTAGAGTCATCTGCACTCTGCCGAACGAGGCCAACTTTGTGGATGCATTCACGGTCTTCTTTGGGTTCTTCTTTGGGTTCTTCTTTGTACTCAATATCCAGTACCAAGAGGAGGCCTCAACAATCCTGGAGTTCATTCAGAGGCAAGTTCTAAACTCACGATAACATGGAGCTTAGGATCATCTGGAACTGTAATTCTCCAGTAATACTGGTAGTTGAAAGAATTAACTTGTTTATGCAGATTCATTTTTGCAGTGTTGTCTGTAGCTTAAAGAGCAACTTGAAGGTTTTTTTTGAACTAGATTTATGCTTAACCTTACCTGAAAATTACAATTAAAAAAGTTAATGCAGGATTTGATGTTTTACGCAGGGTTCAAGTTATGTGGGAGCCAATGGGAGCTGAGCTCCCACGGACGCAGTGAAACCATACATCTGTGGGGGTCGCTAATACATTACCAACAACCATTATTTTGATCACAAATAATGCATGTGTCAATGTAATGAGTATTATTTACGTTAACGAGGTAAATAGGCTAAAAGAAAAACATGTCTTCCAAAAGAACTATGCATCTCTTGAATGACAATATGCCTGCACTGCACCTCCAAATCTATGCCTGTGAGCGTGCTGCGCGAGCCGAGCCGAGATGATGTGGTGTGCGTAGTTGAACCTTTTCATATTTAAGTTTGTAACAAGTAGGGCTGTGTGTGTGTGTGTGTGTGTGTGTGTGTGTGTGTGTGTGTGTGTGTGTGTGTGTGTGTGTGTGTGTGTGTGTGTGTGTGTGTGTGTGTGTGTGTGTGTTTGAGTGTGTGTGTGCATGTGTGTGCGCGCGCATTAGTTTTAAAGACCCCCATAGAGCTCAGTTTATAACTCGAACCCTGGTTTTACGAGACATAAAGGCAGGAATTCAGAGGGAAAAGGAGCCGTTTTGAGCTCTGCTACTAAAAACAGTTTTTTTTTAACGTCAAACGCGTCATATTACGTCACACGGGGGAGCAACTTTCTCGAACCCCTTCTCTGCCCAATCCACGGTAGTAGTTTGTAGTTTGAGCGGTTGTGATTTGATAGTGTGCTTTTTGGCCATGTGTTGCACTGGATGGGTTTACTAAATATAATTAAAATGTATCTACAGATTCCTGGTCAGGATAAATCCTGTCGATGGCACAAAGTGCTCATCAAAAACAGGTGTGAGCCGCAAGAGTGGACAAGTGGTGCAGAGGAAGAGCTCCGCGCTCAATCTTCATGTTGCCAGTTTCCTTCAAGATCTGACGGAGTTTGAATGGAAGACAACACATTTAAATCCAGAGTCTGCCTGAAAAAGTAATTTCATAGAACACACAGAGAGAGAGAAACACACACACACACACGCACACGCACACGCACACACACACACACACAGAGACACACACAGCCACAGCCACACACACACACACACTCACAGAGGCCGTTTCTCAATCGCAAGTAAAACTGCTGCAGAGCAACTATTTCATGTATACTATGTCATCGAGTGGCGCCGAAGGACTGTTTAAATGCATGTTAAATGCATGGATGTATAATAAGTAGGGCTGTCAAGTTAACGCGTTAATAACGCGTTAACGCAAAACAAAATTAACGCCACTAATTATTTTAACGCGATTAACGCATGTGTATTTTTTTTCCTCGGCCGCCCCGTAGTTTCAGATCGCATCGAGTTTAAAATACCATCTACAAGCTGATGCTGACAGCCCCGCTCCTGCCGCCCGCTTGTGGCAGACCACACTTCCACGCTCACCGGCAGGCACCGACTGGCTATTGGGAGGACCGGGAGGGTGTGTGTATGTGTGGCACGAGCGAGCGAGAGAGAGACCATACGTGCATTGTTGTTGTTGTTAGCATCTGGTGCTAGCTAGCTGCGCTAACGGATATAAGGAGCTGTTTAAATGAAAACAGAGGAGCGACATTTCGCCACAACTGCGCCGAGCACTTGACTTTATGCAGGTAGCCAGACATTGGGACATTGTACGAAAAGTCAGCACACTCAGCACGGATAGTGCGCGTAACATGATTGCAGTGTCCAGGCAGCTCCCGTTCGAGCATATGCCTTGAGTTGCACATAGCTCCAACGATCCATCACACGCACACACACACACCATTTGTATTGTATTATTGTATGAGAGAGGTTCCAGGTTGAATTGAGGCGAATATTTGTAATGTTCAGAGGTTGTTGTGTTTAATATTCATGAGAATATTTGTCATTGTTCAAATGATAATAAACATTAGCATAAAGCATATTTGCTATTTTCTTATCAAGCTCCACATTTGTGGAATCAGCTTCCAGTTTGTGTTCGGGCGGCAGACACCCTATCCGTTTTTAAGAGTGCGCTTAAGACCTTCCTTTTTGATAAAGCTTATAGTTAGGGCTGATTAGATTCAGCCCCTAGTTTTGCTGATATAGGCTTAGTTTGTCGGGGGACATCTTACTTCTTCCTTCTCTCTGTCTATACCTGTGTACTCTCATGTTCCGATTAACCCAGCTTCCCCAAATTTCTTTCTTTTTGGTGTCTATATACGCTGGGATCCGGAGTCATGGATGATCCTGCGGTCCTGTGTCCTGCATCGCGAGTCCTGGATCTTGAGTCGTGGCTGTGGTCATGGATCATAGGTCCTGGATGGATATCCTTGTGGATTCATCTTCCTATTATACACACATGCATTTCCAAACATTTGGACTACCTATGTTGCAAATATATTATCTTTTCAATTTACACACGGCATCTATTGCACGTCTGTCCGTCCTGGGAGAGGGATCCCTCCTCTGTTGCTCTCCCTGAGGTTTCTCCCATTTTTCCCTTTAAAACTGTGGGTTTTCTTCGGAAGTTTTTCCTTGTACGATGTGAGGGTCTAAGGACAGAGGGTGTCGTATTGTCATACTGATATTTTGTACAAACTGTGAAGTCCACTGAGACAAATGTAACATTTGTGATATTGGGCTATATAAATAAACATTGATTGATTGATTGATTGATTGATTTGTCCACTCATATGTTGATAAGATTATTAAAAACTTGAAAAATAGAAGTTTAGAACAGATCAAAAATGTGCGATTAATTTGCGATTAATCGCGATTAACTATGGACAATCATGCGATTAATCGCGATTAAATATTTTAATCGACTGACAGCCCTAATAATAAGGTTATATGCCCAGCATTCTGCGCCACTCTATGACGTAGTATACTTGAAATGGTTGCTCTGCAGCATGTGTACTCGCGATTGAGAAACGGCCAGAGACACACACAGACACACAGACACACACGCACACACACACACACACACACATAACATACGAGGTATGCATACTTCTTTTCGAAAAGCACCTCGTTTAATGTTAAATGTTCTAACTAAAATATCGCCTCCAGGATCAGTTTTGTTTCTTTTACATATAATTACAGAAAATTTACTGTTGTGATTTTGTATTTTAATTGTTCTGTTGTATTGTAATCTGTTATGAACTGTCCAATTGAATCTGTTATGAACTGTTGTATTGTAATCTGTTTTTGTGTATTGAATTTAACATTGAAATCAAATCAATAAACATATTTTATTTAAATTGTATCCCGGTTTTTGTTTATCGTTTCAGGTACAGTAGCACCTTTTGCAAAGGAGACAAGGATCTAAAAGTTTTCTTCAAGTTTGTATCTTCCTGGTCGAATGTACTTATTGTAAGTCACTTTGGATAAAAACGTCAGCTAAATGCAATGTAATGTAATGTAAAAGTGGGTAAAGATAAAACTGCAGTAATATACTGTTTTAATGCATACACTACTGTACAATTATACTGTATAAACTACAGTAATGTATTGTTATTTCACAATACAAGTATTGTATAATCACAGTAAAATATTGTTTTTGAGATTACAGCAACATACAAAATTACAGTAATATACAGTAAAATAAAAATACTGCACTGATTTTATTACTGTAAACTAAATAAGTAACTTGTTGGCAACTTTGCTACCAGTAATTTACTGTAAAATCCCGTTATTTTTGTAACAGTGTACATCAGATGTTCGGTTATACTTCATATTCTGCTTTCATGATTTTGTAAACGTTCGGTCACCAGGGCGAGTTATAGCCTCTTTCCGACTTAAACAAGTTATGTTTTACTCTTGGCACAGGCGTAGTGACAATACTTGTGTGTAAATTCACAGTGGACATGATGAACACATAAAAAATGCTGTATGTGTACGGTCGCTTATGTGATCTTAAATGTTATTCCTCAGAAAATAAATGTCCTGTAGTATCGTCCTGGCAGCACTGCACACGGAAACGCAGGAGCCCGCAGCAGCTGTGTCACAAACTCACAACTTTATATATAGTCTACAACGCCTTAATCTGAACTCATAATATTATCAATATTTAATTGACGAGTAAGAACCAAACGTAGGCTGTGGCTTATGGATATGAGGTAAACGAACATTTGCAAGCTTGGAAACGTTTTAAATAACCATGGTGGAGCTCCCTATGTCTCTCGCACTGTATCAATGCACATTATCTTGATCGCCACAGAATGCTAGTGTGTTGAACCAACACAGTCTCACGGCATTTCGTGTTATAGTCACAAAATTAATCTATTGATTCGTGTTCATCAACACGATTTTTCGATTTTTGTGAATACGAATCAATAGATTAAATTAATTTCGTTACTATAACATGAAATGCCGTGAGACTGGGTTGGTTGAACTGACCTGTTTGAACCGTTCTCCATTTACTATATACAGTAGGTGTCCATGGTACGAATCCTATTAAAATGTAGTCAAAAGCAAAAACGTTCCCTAATTAATTGACCGATACAGTGCGCATCGTTCCGAGGCTTCGATCCGCTTCAAGTTATGCAAGTCACGCAGGGGCGGATCTACCGGGGTAGCATTGGGTGGCAACTGCCACCCTAAACAATAGCCTTGCCACCCCAGCTGCCACCCCAGTTGGCATCTTTGTTTTGAAAGAAAAGTTGTGGCTCATCGCACATTTATGAGAGAAAATCTCTAATGTCCGAGTGCAAGTGAATGCAGCACAAGACGCGAGTCTTGTAACCCCTCCCCCGGCCCTGGCGCGAGAGTGGAAATATGATTGGTGGCGAATTCACTTGAACGGGGGACAGCGCAAAACGAGAAGCCTTTCGGACTCAAGTAGACGGAAGGAATGAGGTAGTTGCGGTCTACAATGACAGAGAAGAGAATGTCAAGTTTGGCTGTACTCAGCATTGAATCAAAACGCACTAAAGCTGTTGATCTTAATAACTTTGTGAGGCGTTTTGCTGAACACAATGGTAATCGCCGCATTCAGCTGTAATAGACATGCCAACTTGATGCTCTGCTCATGGATGACTCGATGAGCATAAAAAACTGTTAAGATGATGACATTGTATGCGTGTATATATTTTTTTTCTTTGTGGGGGTCTGCCCCCAAAAAACTGTTTTAAGTCCTGAGAAAGTCAAATAAGACGGTGTGTAAAACTACACTGCCCAGACAAAAGAAAGTAACCACTTTGATTTAACTAGGCCAGTAGGTAAGGACTTTCCACTGGATAATAACTGCAGCGATGTATATGTTTTAGCTGAATACACGTTTTTTAACCGTAACTGATGCAGTTAGTCACTTCTTTAATATTTGTTCTTTCTGATAATCCAGGCTGAAGACTTTTCTTTTTGTCGCTGCTTTTAATTGAACTATTCATATCTTAGACTGCACTGTAACTTTTATCACTGTAACTTTTATCCATGTATTTTTTCTTTTAATGTTTATTTTATTAGCTTTTCTTTTTAATGACTGATTTTAAATGCCATTTTCTTAATGTCTTTCATTTTTTTGAAAAGCACTTTGAATTGCCTTGTGTTGAAAAGTGCTATATAAATAAACTTGCCTTGCCTTGCCTTGATGCAAAGTCAAGGTTGTAACTGTATATCAATAATGATATAATTACTTGTTTTCAAATTTGAAGGAGGGTGAGCAAGCATCTTGATGAACATTCATCATTAACTCCTCCAAAAAATATAGTTTATTCAATAATAAATGAATATGTGAATCATAACAGTTATTCACTATATCTGTAAAGCGTCTTTGAGCACCTGTAAAAGCGCTAACAAATTAAATCTATTATTATTATTATTATTTATTAACAGTGATTGACAGCTGATAGGAATAATATGATTGTTAATAGTATCATATTCATTCAGACAAACATCGATGAGACAGTTAATTAATATACTTATTGCAGCAGTCTTCATAGATTTGGTATCCCTGGTGGTCTAAGAGTGAAACAAACTCATTCAGTTATTGTTCAGTTAAAATTCATTAAATTACGTCTACCACCTTATATATGCATATGTAAGGCTTTACTGATGTGCCACAATAATATCACCTACAGATGTAGCGCTTCATTTCAGACGCTTACCCGTGCGGGTCCGTGATCGGCACGGGGTGGGCCCCTGCTGAAAAGGAAAACCCCCCGCAGGACTTGAAACGCCCCCTTGATAAATAAATGTAATTTTAATGAAACCAGCTGCAATGGATCATGGATCCACCAGGGGGAGCCGTGAAAAGCTGCCACACTGGAACTCATGTGAAATAAACAGCTGATAGATCTACAGGTATCTGATCGGATATTTGTTAAGATCCATATGTCACGGATAGGATCATATTCTGTGCTAAATAAGAGACATGTAATCATTTACAAAACATCACTATGTTTTTATTTAACAAAATAATGTTGTTTAATTCACGTAGGTGTAAGTACAAAACCATCGCTATGTTTTTTCATCAGGAAATGCAGCCCGGCTCAAACAAACGATTTTCAATCATCATCCTCACGATAATTTAATATATCATATGTTCGCGAATTGAAATGAATGCACTAATAAATGTAGTTTAATCCACGTGAGTTTACAATAACAAAAATAATCGCTTTGTTTTTATATCACATCCGACCGGAGGAAAATGCAGCACTCTCACTACCGATCATCCTAATCCCACGGGCAAACAATAATATGTACAGTGTTAATAGTTTACTGTATTATTAGTGTCTAATATTATGGGTGCGTTACGGCGTTACATTATGTGATGGAACTGAACCGAATCTCCCTGCGGATCTAGTTTACAGGCGAATACAGCGATGTCCTCTCACAGCACCATGGAAAAGTGAAAGTAACCAGAGAGGAGTGATGATTGGTTAACGCGGGGTAACATTTCAGGGTTAGCCAATCAGAGACAGAGTTGGGCGGGTCTTGCCTTATGGGTAAAATACACAGACACACAAACACTTGCTAACACACACACACACACACATACACGGCAACGCTCACCACCAGCACACAAACACACACACACACACACAAACTATGGCAGATGCAAGTATCAGCGAGAGCAGCAGCGCATTTACAACTTGGAGATATAACCACTATTTTCAATTTGTGGGGATAAAGGACGCACAAAATATTATGGTCAAAAGTAAACTGTGTGCAGGACAAAAAGCATTGTCCACATCGAATAACAGTAATGCCAATCTCCTGAAGCACCTAACTAATGTACATGAGGCTATACAACTAGTCGCCAAAGACCCCACCTTCTCAACCACCGGCAGTGACCCAGATGGAGCAACACCATCTAAACAGCCAAAAAACGATCTTTTTAAATCGCCACATGTCACCCAGAGTCAACTAAACAGATTGATTGCTGAAAATAGTTTGTCTGTCTTCAGTGTCAGGCTGACAGTTTATTATTTATCTAATTGTTACTGCCAAAAGAGTGTAGTTCTTGTTTAATTGTTACACTGCCAAAATAGTGTAGTTGTTGTTAATGTGTACACTGTGGTGATTGACATTATTCACCCACGGATCTATGGGTTGGGGTATTGTTCTGCACGGACATTTTAGTGAACCGGACTTCCTGTTTCCGCCGGTCTTCGCTTCCCGGGAATGAAGTTGTGTACAATGGTTTTCAGATGCTAAATAAAAGTCTAGCTTGTACCTTTGATACCCCGCCTCAGACTCCCATCTCTCGGCACCACAACACTGCCAAAAGAGTGTAGTTGTTTTTATTTCATATTGCATTACTTAGAACTTGATTGTTGAGGCTACAATAAAGATGCCTGCTTTATTGTTATTGCACAGATTACAGGTACTGAGACAACGAAATGCAGTTTAGCTTCTAACGGTGCAACAAGCAGTAAAGTGAAAAGTAATGTACACAATCTACAGAATAAAATATAGAATGAATTGAATGATGAATAAACAGTGAGCTTGGGTATGAATCTAGCAGCCTGTGGGCAGTATTAACAGTTAAAAATTCATTCGCAGAAATCTAAAGTGATCTAACTAAGTTCTATTCATACAGTATTCTTGACGGGAAAAGCAGTGTAAATGGGTGGCCACATGCATTTGAAAAGCAATATAAATCACACAGTTATTATGCAATAGGCTTTAAAAGCACCATTGATTACCTTTCTCCAATTCAAACTCTTGACGGGAAAAAGGAAGGTGTAAATGGTTGGGCTGTACTGTATGCATACAAAGGCCATTCAATAGACGTTCAATATATAGTATTCGTTTATTAGTCCCCGAGGGGAAAATGGGTAGCAGCACATCACAGAGGCATTTAAAAAGTTAAGACAATACATTCTGGAAATGTTCACATCAGGCACCTTCAAGTTAAACAATACTACAGTAAACAATTAACACAGTAAATTATGTGGATTAAATCACATTTATTTCATTAAAAATAAACGAAATATGATTTCCTCCGGAGTCGGCTTGACTCGGTTTGCATTCATAAAGAATGCACAAATGTGTTTAATCGTTAATGTCAGATATGTACTAAGTAAATAGCCTACATTAGTTCCTGCTCAAGATTAGATTCAACTTTATTGTTATTGCACAGATTACAGGTACTGAGACAACGAAATGCAGTTTAGCTTATAACCAGGTGCAACAAGCAGTAAAGTGAAAAGTAATGTACACAATCTACAGAATAAAATATAGAATGAATTGAATGATGAATAAACAGTTCACCAGCCCCAACCCCCCATGTTTCCTATGCTGTTGGGAACTCTTTCTTTAAAACTAATTGGCCATCGGAATGTGTCACATTCCACAGCTCTCCCCCCCCCCCCCCCCCTTCCTGTGATCCCCCGCACACAGAGAGACACAGGGAGATCGCTCTTCTGAAAATGATATTATTTTTCATATAGGTAACACAAACATACACAACGAAACCATTTAAAAGCTGGAAATATATACATGGGATGTCACTATGATAATGTGAAAGTTTGATTGAGGTAGCATGGGATTTCATTCTGATAAGGCAAAAGTGTTATTATAAATATAATACAAATACACATTATGTACAAAAATCAGTTTTTTCTGTCTTTATCTGTGCCACGCTTCAAAGCGGTTTCTGTCAACTACGACACAGAGGGCAACATCACAGGTTCCTCCTCCTCCATGTCAAAAAACAAGCTTATAGCTTGACTCACGTTCAGAGTTCTCTTCATCATAGTTGAATCTTCAAAACTCTAAATCTATCTAACTATATCTAAATTCTCAATGTTTGTCTGTCACTTTACTTCAATCGCAGTCTCCCGCCGTCTCTCTTCGTCTCCCACCGCCTGTCTTCGTATATCTTCGTCTCTCTCCATTTCCCGCCGTCTCTCTTCGGTTCCCGCCGTCCCTCTTCGTCTCTTTTCGTCTCGTATCGTATCACTCCGTTTACCTGATTACCTCACCCCCTCCCTGGTAAATACATCCTGTTGAGCAGAATCTACAGTTTCCAGTATTTTCCGTTTCGTAAAATGATAAAATACGGCGAAGATATTAAAATATGTGCTTCCATTATTCATACTTCTGAAATATATCTGTATTAACTTTATATCATCGTATGTCCGTGTTTATTGGGTCTTTTTGCATGAAACAAAGACTGGCATATAGTTTCAAGCCAGTACTTTCGACAGAAATACACATATACATCCTGTTGAGCAGGATCTACAGTTTCCAGTATTTTCCGTTTCGTAAAATGATCAAATACGGCTAAGATATTCAAATATGTGCTTCCATTTTTCAAACTTTTGAAATGTATTAACTTTATATCATCGTATCTCCGTGTTTACTGGGTCTTTTTGCATGAAACAAAGACTGGCATATAGTTTCAAGCCAGTACTTTCGACAGAAATACACATATACATCCTGTTGAGCAGGATCTACAGTTTCCAGTATTTTCCGTTTTGTAAAATGATCAAATACGGCGAAGATATTCAAATATGTGCTTCCATTTTTCATACTTTTGAAATGTATTAACTTTATATCATCGTATCTCCGTGTTTACTGGGTCTTTTTGCATGAAACAAAGACTGGGATATAGTTTCAAGCCAGTACTTTCGACAGAAACACACGGCAATGTTGTCCGGACTGTTGTTTTTATGCGGCACCGGCTTGAACAGGTCATGTGATCTGATCACGCCGGCGTGACGGTCGACTCCAAAGGGTTAATATTAAATACATATAAGTATTTTTACAACTTGTATTTAGAAATACTCTGTTGTAATTATTGATGCATACATGTGTTCATCCATTCAATGTGGCATCTGCTATAATGGGATTAATGTATGATATTACTTAATAATACAATACATTATAATATATGATATGATAATTACATTTGAGTTTTATTCATTTCTTATTTCATAGTTTCTCATTATTATTATTTTTATCGCTCATCTTATTTTTGATTTAATTAATCTGTGTGAATCTGTGCTATCCTGTTTTTCACTCTCACCCTGTTGCTGTTTGAACTACTGAATTTCCCCACGGGATTAATAAAGATCCATCTTATCTTATCTTAATGTATAAGTTGATTTACTTCAATCTACTGTACTGTGTAAAAACACCCCAACAATATTACAAGAAATATACTGCATAAAGCAAACTATATACTTTATGTGATCTAAAATATTGATGTTTTTTCATTATAGTAGCCTGTGAAAACCATACAGTAACAAATAAGTGATTAAATGCTACAGTATTCAGCAAACACAACTGCAGAGCTGCAAACATTGCAAACAGACTAAGTTCTACAACACCCAGTTGTCTTTGTGTATTTTGTGAATGAAGCGCCATCTCATGGCTAAATCCTGTAATTGAACAAATGGGGAAATTGGGCAACGCCCTCTAGCAATTTGGCAACACCCCCAGCCACTGGGATCCGCTGGGCTTTTGACTGGGACACACCCATGTGAGTCTGATCTGGAGTGCTACATCTGTATGTTATTGAGTTAAAATATTAATATTGTGGCTTTCCAAGTTAATATTGATTGTAAACATTTCAGTTCGGTACGTACCTCGGTTTTTAGGTCACGGTTCGGTTCGGTACGTTTTCGGTACAGCAGAAAAAATTATCACAAAACATTAAATATATATATATATTTTTTTAATTATTATTAAACTATGAATAATGTATTCAAATAAATACAAAATATAATAAAATAAACATTAAGGTGCAGCATTTCGATGAACTGAAATAATCTGTATTTGAACTTTACTGTACTAGAACTCACAAAACATAAACTATTAGTTTTGGGTTTTTAATTATTATTAAACTGTGAATATTCATTCAAATAAATACAAAATATAATAAAATAAACATTAAGGTGCAGCATTTTGATGAACTGAAATAATCTGTATTTGAACTGTACTGTACTAGTACCAAAGCAGCCAGTTTGACATTAGGACTTGCTTGTCATTGTATTTTCATGTTTTTTTAAAGAAAGATGAACTTGTCTACATTGCTTGCCGAAAGGGCAGATCTGCTGGCACTAACAATGTCTCCTGCTGTGGAGAACACCCTCTCGCTAGGGACAGAGGTAGCAGATACAGCCAGGTAGCGCTTTGCTAACATGGCAACATAAGGATATTTGGCGTTTGTAATAGCTTTGGCTCGGTCTGAACTTTTTGCGAGTGGTGGAGGCTTAAATGCTAGCGGGAGTTGGGTTTGCACTTCAGTCTTTTTTCTTTTGGTACCGGTGATATTCCCGTTCGGGTGATGCCTTTTCAAATGAGTGTGCAAGTTTGATGTATTGCCAGTCGCGTAACCAATTTGAGTTGAACAATGCCGACAAACAGCTTTGGTTCGGTCCACCTGTCTTTGTCCGTCATCCTTGTACGTAATTGCAAAACCAAAATGTTCCCAAACCGGAGACTTCAATGATGCTGGAGGATTTTCGAGCTCAACTTTATCTGCGTTCGCCATTTCGACAGTTCCTCAGATTACTGACTACATTTGAATGCATCCCTGTGACCAGCTCTCATAGTATGCCTCTCGTCCAATGAAATGACTTGGTCGCTCTATGATATTTACCTGAGATTACTTCCAGAAAGTTGTTGATGTTCTCAATTTTTTACGTTTAACGCTATATTCGTTCGGTACACTTCAGTACACACGTGTACCAAACCGAAGGGCCCGTACCGAATAATTTCAGTAAGGGTACGTGTACCGTTACACCCCTAATTGATTGATATGATTGCGATTTAAATCAGCATATACTTCTGCCAGGGGATGCCACCCCTCAAAATCTCCTGCCACCCTCTTGCCACCCCATGAATATTTGTCTAGATCCGCCCCTGTGCAAGTGCCATATGCCCTAGTGAACCTGTAGCACAGTGTTAATTGCATGCAAACTGCAGTTCGCTGTGTTTACATTTTTAACACCAGCAAAACAACAACTATAGTACTCAGGCATGTTATTGTAAACAAATTGCTCAACAGGAGTTTTTAATGTTATTTAATAATTATGTCAGTTAAACCCAGTAAGCTAACACTACACGAAATATAGCAATACAGTTACGTTAGACACCTAGGCCTACCTCGAGTCAGCCATCCAAACGGTGCATGCTATATTTAACGTTTATCTATTTAACATTAGGCCTATACCAGTAACATTACTTCACATGTTATCTTTTTAACAGTAGATGATACCTTCATGAAGCGTGTGGCAAGAGCAAAAACAATGTATTCTCTTCAGGAGTGCTCCAAAATCAGGATTGCTTACAGCTAGTGTATTGCTTTGACTTGCTGGTAGCCGGCTTAAGTCATTATAATAAGATAGCTAAGTCATAATAATGACTTACAGGATTTCTTTCATGTGGCGCAAACAGGCTTCCATAATTTAACCTGTATTTTGGCAAAGAAATAAATATTGACTATAGAAGCCAAAATGATGAGCTTATTATTTGATTATTTAATTGTTAAACTATGTGTAAAAAATATACCAATATTGGTAATGGAAACAGAATATATATATAAGATAGTAAATAATGTTTATAACGTTTTTTCTACACGAGCGGTTTAAATCCCACAGGCAGTGATTGTCCCAGCTGGTGTAAAAGAGTCCTGAGGAACATATATTTGGTTCTTTGGTTTAAAGCCACAAGGTCCTTGGAGCGCTGCATGGAGTGAATCTGGTATGACCGATTACTTTGTATGTAAAAGAAGATAACTGTAAATAAATGTGATGGTGTCTGGATGTTTGACTGTGCCAGAAGGCATTCCAAGGACATGTATTCCACGATGGTTTAACTGAAGCTCAGTGGGATGGTGGGAACAGATATTAAATAGTTGGTTGAAGCGGCACAGTGGGGCTCAGCTGTAGAAAATAAAGTGTTTCAATTGTTTGATAAAATTGGGCGGTTTAGATCAAAGCCTAACTAACCAAACTGAAGTCTGATGACCTAAAGAGACTGAACATCTCGAAGACGTCACTGGAAGAGTAGGGTTGTTTGTTGTAATTATTAATATTACTTTTTAGAAAACATCAAATGTTTTGCAATTGTGCTGTGCTATGATCACGTTTATGTGAAAAACATACACTTTTTTATTTTTTATAAATGTAACAACACCGTGATATTTTCCTTATGCTATTCCGTTTTAGCCATGGAAGTGTACTTATTTGTCTTTATTTTTTATTCTATTAGTGATCTGTGTCTTTTTTTCTATGTTTTCTATAATGAATAAGTTAGCTAAGTCTTTATCATTGCATGCCTTTTTTAACTGCTATGCCACTTTTGCTTTAACACTGTAATTTCCCCGCTGCGGGACTAATAAAGGGATTCTGACTCTGATTTTAGGAAGAGAAAACAAGTGTTAATTGCCTCTTTTGCACACAAACAGGAATAAGAAACTTAACAATGGACTTAAAAACTTTCTGAACGGTAAGCAGAGCATTCCTTCTCTCTGGTAGACAGAGGTGTTTGAGCTGTAGCTGCATGGTAAATAGAATCTGGTATATATTTTAATCAGTACTGATCTACCCTACGTCCCCGGCCTCTTGCCCCCTCTTCACGCCTCATCATCCTCACCACCTGACTGCTATTGATCCCCTTCTGAAACAGTCCCACTCAATTTGCTCCCGTTCATTATCTGCCTCTCCGTTCATTGTCATCCCTCGCTCTTTATCCGTGGGTAGTTGCCAGCTCTGTGAACCTGGAAATGTTCAGCTCCCAAAGATGTATGATAGAAATGTATAGTAGGGTCCCCAGCAGTGGCGGCGCTAGGGGGTGGCTACTTGGGCTCAAGCCCCGGATGTTTTCTGAAAAGCCCCGGATGTTTCACTTAAAAAAAAAAAAAAAAAAATCTTTTATTTTTTTTATTTTTTAAAAACGTCTCGGGAGTAATGTGCAGTACCGGAGTCCACCAGAGAGGCATCCGCTGCGGGACATTAGCCTGCGTACTGCGTAGCCTGCCCTGAAGTAGAAGTGATCCTTCCTAGTGCCTGACGAGTTTTAAGCTAATAGCCTATACAGTTATGGATATTAGAAAGTTATTGTCATTGAAGCAGGCGCCACAAGCTGCAGCAGCAGCAGTATCAGCAGCTGACAACAATGTCATCACCAGCAGTGAAGAAATGGATGATGTTTCAGGTTTGTGAATCTAATGGTGATATCTGCACTCTGGCTGACTGAGTAAGAAGTGAAAAAGAGTGATGTAACGTTAATGTTATAGTTAGTAAACATGGAGTAACCACACTAAGTATACCCTTATATGTTAGTATGTATACAGAACATGACTAAAAATTATCCTAAGATGTAACGTTAACCCTTCATACCTCAGTCTACTTTTAAGACACTAAAATAATGTATTCCATTTTTTATTTTGTTTTCGCGCGTGGAATTATACCGGCTCTCGTTTCAGTACACATAACAACGGAACTGACAGGCAACCCTCTGAATCAGACTCCGATTGGCTGTGACTGCATCAGAGTGTCCGATTCAGAAACGTGACTCTTACACATTTTTTACGTCACAAACAAAGATGGTGGATGAGAATAGATCTATAAAACGATAAGCAATGCGCCAGAATCAAGGTGAGACTATCCGCATCCTTTAAAACTCTACGCACATTCGTTTCACCTTAATAAGTAAACGACTGTTTGAGTGAGTTAAGGCATTAGTTTGCTTCATTAAAGGGTGTTAATGAGTGTTCTCCAGTGCCTTTTGTCCGCTTTAAGGTGTAGGGTTAATGTTGCTCTCAAAGTGCACCAGATTGATGCTTTCAACTTCAATATTTAAAAAAAAATCTTCCCGGGGGAGCATGCCCCCGGACCCCCCCAGAGGAGGCGACAACCCCCCTAAAGGATGTTCGGTCCACCCCCCACTTATACAAAATAGCACTGTACCCCTGCACCCCCCCCCCCCCCAAACAACTCCTGGGCTAAGCCCCGGATCTCCTACAATCCTAAATCCGCCACTGGTCCCCAGCAGATAGAAAATGCTGGATGCTAACTTGCATATCGAGGGGTGAGAACCAGACTTTGACCAACTTTAAAGGAGAGCCAAACAAAAATTGACCATACTTTGTTTATCAAATTCAATCTTTAATATGAATACTTTATAAACATGTGGATGACAATATGTGACCCGCTCTATCGAAATCAGTCGGAAGTCGCAACGGCTCAATTCAAAATAAACGTGGATTTGCGGGGGTTCGGGTGTTTTGTTTGATTTTAAATAAACAAAGTCTTGGCTTTCAGAATATG
The DNA here is from genome assembly GCA_028583405.1 of Pogonophryne albipinna. Classification (NCBI taxonomy): domain Eukaryota; kingdom Metazoa; phylum Chordata; class Actinopteri; order Perciformes; family Artedidraconidae; genus Pogonophryne; species Pogonophryne albipinna. The sequence continues at coordinate 2,373,841 of CM053259.1, read as the reverse complement.
ACACTTTTATTTCGAAAATCACACGATAAATACATGTTTGAAGCATGTAAAGGGACGAAGAGGCACCTCTCACTCGCACTCTGCTCTTCCGCAGCGCCGCCCCCCTCCCTCCAGCTGAAATTATGAATGTATGCCGTATAGTAATCATAGATAACACGGCAGGGTCCGTTACAGTTTGTTTTCATCTGATTTCAAATAAACAAAGTCTTGGCTTTCAGAATGTTAAACTTGTTTCGGCAAATTCGGATGATAAATACAACTTTGAAGCTTGTAACGGCATAATTACAAGCGGAGAACGGAGTAACTTAACGTCACAGCAGGCATAACAACAGCTGGTGATTCTCGTGAGTGTTTTCCCCGGGAAACAAACACAATACACACAAATGCAAAAATGTTAAAGCAAACAGATATTGTTCTAAACTGTATTAAAGTAAACAGGTATTATCTTGAACTGTATTGAAGTGAACATGTATTATTTGGGACTGTTTTAAAGTAATCCTATATATATAAACCTTCTTACCTACACTCACTGACCCAGATACCAGCACGCACATGTTCTCTTTCAAGGTTCTTCCTGGGGCCAATATAATCTCAAGCACCAATATATCTGTGTACAATGTTTGATACCAATATCTGTGTACAATGTTTGATTGTTTTGGGAAAGAATAGTTTGTGTGAAATCTTCCCTGGGAAAGTAAAGGAGTGAAGTTAGGTGGAAGATAAAAAGTGATTCTGACCTTGACTAGTTCCGAGGCTCTCACGCTTCACTTAGGAGTAAAATGGGACGGAAGAGCCGACCCACATCTCCGCCCCAAATATGTCCATATATACTGTTGTTTATTCATGCAAAGGGCCCCCTGTTTCTGACTGGCTGGTCCCGATACCTGTATCGCACAGCAGTATAGCTGGGAGTCCAGAGTACTCTGTAATTTGTATTGGTGTTTTTTACCATTAAAATCAGATTATTGTTATAACATTTATGCCGGTGTTTTGAACTCCTTCTTTTATTAATCTGACCAGGCTCATCTAACGGACGGCGCGGAGCAGAGGTGGGCTTTAAGCCACCACTACTGTGTTTGTTCCAACAAGCTGGTGACCTCCCGACGTGATGAGTGCTGGTCTCTAGAAGGACCACCGACAGCCAGCGGACGAATTTCTGTCCAGGGGAGGACACCCCGGACACCGTTGACAACTAAACCTGGACGTCCAGATACAAAGGTAAAACAGATACCTGTTGATTACCAAAATCTGTGATTTGGCTTTGCTACAAAATTGTAGAGTTGTCAGTGGTGTTCTCAGTGTTCTTAGTCACGGTAAAAAATACAATACTTAAGAAAGTGTTTGTATAAGAGTCAGGTAGGACATTCCTGACCTTTTTGGGCACTAAGTGTGTGTAAGAGTCTGGTATTGCATTCCAGTCCTTAGCTCACTAAAGCAAAGTCGGTGCTCAGAGTCCGGTAGGACATTCCAGACCTTCCAGAGGCATCGAGTTATATTTAAGAAAGTGTTTGTATAGTCAAGTAGAGCATTCTTGACCTAGCGAAGTGAACCAGTGAGGTCTCCGTGAGGTAGTCTAGTCCTGCACGGCTGACTCGCTGGGGAAATTATGTAGACTATAGGCTGACAGAAAGCTGAAGTCGATATTATATGTGGGTATCCAAGAGGAAATACGCAAATTTCAAAATCAATTTGGAAGGACCGGATTTCACAAACTCTTGCAGTGTGGTTGATCTGAACAGCTAAACGTGACGATAAAGGATTTTTGTTGGCTTGGGTTTAATCTCCATGTGAGGGTCACATCTCTAAAGAGAGGTGTCGAAGCGCCCCCAAAAGCCAGGATTATCTGTTGAAATAATACATCGCACAAAAAAAGCCAGACAGAATGTATAAGGGAATAAACTCTGTGTGATTTTTTACGTCAAATCTGTGTAATAATTGAGAGGAAAGGGCAGAAGTACAGTTTAGTGCAGAACAGGAGACAAGGTTTGCAGAAGCTGAGAGGTCCATCAGACAGAGGAAGTTAATTCGTGGTCAGCTGCTGCCCTCTGGAGGCGAACAGGGTGTACAACCATATGCTGTGTGCACGTCTGAATTAAGAACATTCAAATAAATAGAATAAGGACATTAAGTAATGACAAGATTTGTCCAGTGTATTAATAAATACAAATGAACACATATCAACCTAGTCAGATAAAAGATACGAAGTCAATCATGGAAGAAGTGAAAGATCGAGTGATCTGAAGTTGGAGTGAATACATTGAAAATTAATTGATCAATGTGTGATTTGAGGTGGTAGATATTGAAATAAATAAGAAACTATAATTTGTTGTTTTTAGCATAAGTTTGTGTGGGACACAGTTACGTCACTTTGTGGTTTTATGAGAGGTTTTGAGAACTGATTGGTACCATTGCATTACATTGTGAATTTCATGGTATTTGTCATGAACTAAGGATTGTACTTAATCATATTTCAAGAAAAAATTATATTACATACAGTAACATTAAGGGAAAGTAAAAAGTGGTTATGTATGATAGGGGTGCTTATGCCCGCTTCGGTTTTCAATGTCCGCCATCACGTTAAAACCATGGTTAAAACGGAGGATTGGTGGCATTTTCAGTTCATTGCTTACTTCCACACGCCTTTTCCCCTCCTTGTCTCTTTCATGACTTTATTTAATGCATTAGAACGATTGTTATCGTAACTTTCCGTGTTTCTAGAAGTCAAACTCACTCTTCACATTACGGAGTATATTTCCGGAACGGCCTTTCAAAATAAAAGCCACAGGCCGCTGTTCACCAGAGATGCCTTCACAATAAAACAGTAATTAGCTTAACAATATATTTAACTTATATTACGTCGTTAAACATTGATTTTAATTCATTACAGTTTTCAAATACGGCGCGGATTGAATACAGTTATTTGTGTATTCTGTTACAACCTCACCATGCTTGTAACACAACTTAGATAAACAATTTGAAAATGAATAGAATAACCAAGTAGATAAAAGATTAATCTGTGGGTTAGGGAGAGTTTCCTTGTTTTGCCTATTAACTTAGAACTGAAGTAATAAAGAATAGGCAGACTACTATCATTAGTTTGTTTTAACATTCACCTGTTTCAGCATTCCTGACCTCAGCCGTTTTATTTTGTAACCCGTTGGGAGAGAGATTTAAATTGAGTTTTTCTCAGTAGCTGAATGGCTGTGATTACAGCAGCATTGGATAGCTGTGCACCACCTTTTGGGTTCTCTGAATCAGTGTGTTGGTGAAGAGTTGCTCACTGCAAACAGAAGAAGTGTGCAAAGAACGCATCTCTGAGGAGGTATTGACATTATGCTTGTGCCTCGTTGTCAAGGCAACAGTGGTGTGAAGAGGTACTGCGGTTTTGGGGGATTTCTGCTGTACAGAGGACAACGTGTGTCTGCCAAGTGATTCCTTCCCTCATCCCAATGCCAGGGAGAGTTTCCTTGGAGGCCACTGACCAGGGCCGGTCCTAGCTTTTTTGGGGACCCTGCCACTGACTATAGCTGCATCACTGACTGTGCTCATTATGACAAGATCTTGAGACATGCTTGTCTCAGATGGTTCAGACTCTGAAGGAATGATGCAATGATTTTTCAGCATAATTGTGCAAGAGTTTCCCAGGGGGTGGTGTAGAAACCTTAATGCTTAGTGTTTAGATAAGAGGCTGCTTGTTTAAACGATGGTCTGGAATACTGAAAAGATTAAAGTTTATTATTCTTGTTTAGCAAACAAGACATCTGATTATTATGTCACACATAATAATCTTGACATAGAAACTAGCTATGGGTAAAACGTGTGGTTGTTATACCATTGTTATCATGAACAAAAGATAAATAAGGAAATAGTATCTGCTTAAAGATGAACGGATTTCATATCCTAGAGAGGATTAGTTATTGTGAATACTCCACAAGGTATCTACTAATGTATTTTAAAGAACCAAATTTAAAGAACTTGAATTGACTTGATAAATAAGTGAAGATAAGAAGATGTATTAACCATGAATTAATCAATTGGTAAATTAAAAATAGCAGTAAAGAGGGAACTATTAAAGTAAAATGAGAATCATCCTAAAACACACTGAGGGATAAAGGGGGAGAGTACAGTGTAGAACCATATTCTTCAATCTTTTCATCATGTTTACAAATTATTCTTTTAGAGTTTTTATTCATGTGTGAATTTGGTAGTGTTTTAATTTGTTACAGTATTGATCAGTTCAAAGGGAGAGTTTTAGTAACATCTCTATAAGATCAGACAAATATTTATTTATATCGGCCATGTTGAAGGGAAAGCTAGTTCTAAACAAAATATAGTATTTCAATTTGAGGTATTGGCTTCACCATTGTAGCATATATTACTACAGGAGAACTTTTTATGGGGAAATAACTGTTGTTTGTCGTCCAAAATGTAGAGTTTAAAATTAAATTAAAATTAAAAACAGCTAATTTAATTTTGAAAAAGCAATATAATTGGGAGTAAACAAATGTGGGGCCTTGGATCACCCATTGTAAAGGTGCATATTATTGACGACCAATAGGGAGAATGGGTCACTTGACCCACCCTGCAGTGGTTTTTAAAATCTTACTTGCAGCTTCACAGGGAGCGCACGGCACCAGATTATGAGTTTAAAAGACAAAGTGTCACCACCTCCTAATGGACATCCATTTAATTAGTAATTAACTGACATTTAGAGATGTTAAAAAGTAAAAACATACCTACCATAAGTGATCATTCCTAAATTCAACTACAAACCATTGATGAAATTACTTCTGTTTTTAAATCCTTAATAAAGGAAGGAGTGATTGTTACATGTTCGGACACCCAAGGTTCCACTCACTGTTAAAGAGGTTAACATTGTTCTTTAAGTGGACCAGAATTGAAGATAAATTAATATAATGAGTTATGAAATACATAGCAGAGCTTTACAGATCCTAATAATGTTTTGACTCAAGATAATAATTATATGCACAAGTTTCTGAAATAGATCTATTAGACATTTTAATATAGATTAGGTGTTAATAAACTGCAGTAGTAGTACTATAAGGAAGTGACATTTTTGGCTAACACATTTCAGGAAATGTGGGAAACAGCTGTCCCAATGAAAAGTTAGAGATATCTTGAAAAGTATAGTTGTAATCGTGAATTAATAAATGATGGCGCTCCATATATGACAGATTTTTGTAGACAAATGATACTGGCCTATGCTGACATATCAAAGTCTCTGCAGAGCACGACACATGGCCAAAAGGACTGAGACCAAATGACCTTTGACCCTGACCGACAGTGTAACTTGAGAAGGCACTGTCAATGACTGACTCTGGGGTGAACCTGACCAAACTTGACTTTACAACCTGACAGTGTGAATGTGAATGTGAGTGTATGTCTGCATGTGATCAGTGCAACTGCATGATTTAAAACAATGACTAATCAAGCATGCTTTTGGACTAACACATTATTCTGGGGCTCTGTGGGAGAGTAACTCAGTCAATGGTTACCTGAAGGTTTTCTTCCCATACAGGATTTTGGTTACATATGAGGTTCATGTGTAAAAAGGGGGAGTGTAAACTTCACAATGTACATTTTTCATTTAGGGACTGAAAGGAACCTGCTGCCCCAACTCGGATGTTCAATCTGACCATTGATTGACAGTTTTAGAATTGACCTGCTCCATATCTGGGGATAAGATACTGTTTGATGAATGTTGACATGTTTCTAATATTGATTGAGTTATAACAGGTAACACAGATGCAGAATCAGTGGCCAAGGGGCTACTGTGAGAGATGTAAGTCCAGAATGGAATACTGAAGAAGTTGACCTGTGATGATGAAACAATTTTGTAATATTTCAACAGGTATTAAAGTAACTGAGGTTTGAAATGTACAAAGAACATATTACAGTTAAAGCTAAAACATAGTAATGTAATGAGACAGAATTTAATTTAGACAACATCATGTAACTAGCCTGGTAAAGAAGTAAAAGCCATAGACTTTATTGTTTAGGTCATTATGGGGATATACATTTCATCTAGATTCATAATAGAAAGACATTTGATGACAGTTTGTTGGAATTCTGTATTCATTTCTTCAGCTTGATAATATCTCAGCACTGACAGGTAAAGGCAGTATCACCAGGAAATCATTCACTTTGTCAGTATCATGATTTTGGTTGTTTTTGAATCCATAACATTAGTGTGTTTCTTTACCAGAAACATTAGCAGTTCATATTATATTTAGATTTGAAATGGGATCTCAAGGATTTGATTTAAGAATAACACAGATGCTTGTCAGAAATTCAGAGCTATTGAAATATGTTATTTAGTTCACCTAGAGATGTTGGAGTTTTGTTTTGTTGCCACAGTCCAAGTATTAAGATTCTGAAGCTGCACTGGCAGACAGGAGGTCTACAATTAATTTAGAAAACCTGTTCACAGACGGCTGTTGTTTTAAGACACCCCACCAACAGGCTCCAAACAGCTGAGGGCCCAGGAGCCCTGAGCGTAGGCTTGAGGGATTTGTATCAGATTTCTCCACACAGGTTGGTGACGCCAAAGAGGGACCCAGGAGGCCGACACAGCGGAGTTCGTCTGGCTGAAGGTCATCAGGACAAAGTGGCTCAACCCCAGGCTCTCCGGCCCCGACCGAGTGACCCAGCGGATCTCTCATGCCGTCCGTCTAGGAGGAAAGGGGGACAGCTGGAGCCAGTGTGCGGCGGGGAAACCACCTGCTAGGACCGTGGACGACATCAGGACGGACGTGGCCCTCGACGAGGAGGTCGACTCGGAAGCAGCCATCAGCGGACTGGAGGAGCAGGATCGGTAGGACATCCCTCCAGCAGTCGACCCAGAAGGCGCCATCAGCGGACCGGAGACGGAGGATCGGGAAGACATCTCTCCAGCATCGACCCGGAAGCCGCCATCAGCGGGCCGGAGGAGGAGGATCCAGAAGACATCTCTCTAGCAGGCAGCCCAGAAGCCGCCGTCAGCGGATCGGGGGGACAAAGACACGGCAAGCCAGGACGGCACAGGGGACTACACTCTCCGCTGAAACAGGTTGATATAGCCGGTGTGGAGTTTGTTTTAATATCCCATTTTTGAGGAACTTTGTTTTTCCCATTTTTGAGGAACTTTGTTTTAATATCCCATTTTTTGAGGAACTATGTTTTAATAACCCATTTTTTGAGGGAGAAGCTGCCCCTTCCCCTTCGTACCAAATGCCCTTGTTGGCTTACGCGTCGGAGGAGGACGAGCACGATGACTCAGCCGACAAGGACAATTTTTTTAACATATTTTGGTCTCCCTCCACTGTCATAAGAAGTTGTTATGGTGGACTGTTCCTAAAGGTTTAAAGTGCTCTAAATCCCAGCTTCTGATGGATTTATATAAATGTTGGGGAACAGACAGTAGAAAAGAATGACAGTGGTTATGTTTCAAATGCTGTGTATAAGTTGATCTCTGAAGGTGAGATCAAAAGAGGGGTTAAAGCAAACAGATATTGTTCTAAACTGTATTAAAGTAAACAGGTATTATCTTGAACTGTATTAAAGTAAACAGGTATTATCTTGAACTGTATTATTTGGGACTGTTTTAAAGTAATCCTATATATATAAACCTTCTTACCTACACTCACTGACCCAGATACCAGCACGCACATGTTCTCTTTCAAGGTTCTTCCTGGGGCCAGTATAATCTCAAGCACCAATATATCTGTGTACAATGTTTGATACTAATATCTCTGTGTACAATGTTTAATTGTTTGGGAAAGAATAGTTTGTGTGAAATCTTCCTTGAGAAATTAAAGGAGTGAAGTTAGGTGGAAGATAAAAAGTGATTCTGACCTTGACTAGTTCCGAGGCTCTCACGCTTCACTTAGGAGTAAAATGGGACGGAAGAGCCGACCCACATCTCCGCCCCAAATATGTCCATATATACTGTTGTTTATTCATGCAAAGGGCCCCCTGTTTCTGACTGGCTGGTCCCGATACCTGTATCGCACAGCAGTAGAGCTGGGAGTCCAGAGTACTCTGTAATTTGTATTGGTGTTTTTTACCATTAAAATCAGATTATTGTTATAACTTTTATGCCGGTGTTTTGAACTCCTTCTCTTATTAATCTGACCAGGCTCATCTAACGGACGGCGCGGAGCAGAGGTGGGCTTTAAGCCACCACTACTGTGTTTGTTCCAACAATACACACACACACACATACAGTACATACACACACACACTCGCGAGCTTCCCCCAGACCAGTAATCCAAACGACAATATCTTCCCTCCGTAGTATTTTGATCATTTGCTCCACTAATCAATCAGATCGATGGATTCCAGAGAAGAGGAAACTTTGAAGGCCTTTTTCTCAAAATGATGACTCTGTAACAGTCATTATATAATGTGACATATTTTGCATAATAATGCAATCCTGATATCATTAGAAAGCAAGGAATCTCCTCTTTCCAGCAGTGTATACAACTCAAAATGTGTCTTCGGGTCAATGCGACTGATTTCGATGGAGCAGGTCACATATACTTAATGAAAGATATTTTGACATTCATTGAAAAAAATATACTTCTTTTTTTTATTCGAAAGAATAAAGAAAGTCACATGCACCTTTTTGAAAATAAGATTTTATCTCATATAAACTAAGAAAAAGGGCGTATCTGATAAAAATAGGAAAAAGGCTTTACATTTATGAATTGAAAAGTAACAGTAATCAATTGTTATAATACAAATATCATATACAAATATCCTTATATCATATTAGTTAATTGAATGTAATTATAAAAAATAAAATTAATAACCATTTTGCCGAATAGTTAATTGTTTAGCCATTTCCCCAAATAACCCATTGAAAATAGGTTACAGAGTCCATTGGGATAATATAAAATATCAATATCACATTAGTTCACTGAATAACAATACATTACATTAAACCTGGCCTAATAACTGTTTGGCAAATCAAAAAAGACTTTAGAACATTGGGAAGGTCAAATATAGCAATATAATTATATACGACAACAGCATATTTCACGCAGATCATGTACGTTTCAGATTTATTTGAAAGGACATAAGTAGTATTACACATGCCGCATCAATCTCATTAGTATGCATACAAAAGTGACAGGTCACACCCAAGTAGGTGTAATTTCCCAAGTAGGTGTGAGATCCGTCGATAGGAGGGGGGTGATGTGTATTCACAGGTGTGAAAGGCCCCCACTGTTGCGCCCTATGGCGCCTAAAAAAAAAAAAAAAAAAAAAATGCTGCTTCAATCACATTAGTATGCATAGAAAGTGACAGATGGGCCCGTCCCCGTGTGTGTGTGTGTGTGTGTGTGTGTGTGTGTGTGTGTGTGTGTGTGTGTGTGTGTGTGTGTGTGTGTGTGTGTGTGTGTGTGTGTGTGTGTGTGTGTGTGTGTGTGTGTGTGTGTGTGTGTGTGTGTGTGTGTGGGGGGACCTTCACTGGTGTCCTCACATGGACCTACATGTCCCTATTCGCCTATCAAGTGCCCATTGTCATGCAGTCGGCCTGATGCTGTAAAAGTATAGAAAAGCAGACAGGGGGGTTGAGAGTGACTCTGTAGTAGAGAGCCAGAGGAGATACATTTTACTGCCCATGCCTGACTGTTTATCTGTGCATTTTCAACTGTATAGAATACAACACAAAAATGTCCAGTGCTGCTAAGAAATAAGTTCAGAAAGCTCTGACCCCCCAATGGAACACAGCTAGATTTCAAAAGTAACTCTCAATGTATTCAGACGAAAGTATGCGGATTCAGATTCAAAGAAAGCACCTTTTGCCGTCCTAGCCAAAAGGGTTGATTAAGTTAGTCTGCATACTCTCCCTTCCTGTCACACTTACCTCTTTCCTATGGCTATCAGGCCTGTGTGTGTGTGGGGCGGGGACCTTCACAGCTGTCTTTACACATAGAGCTGCAGGTTCCTGTCTCTTAAGCGCCCATGGTCCTGCAGACGGCCTGAGGCTGTAAAAGTACAGAGAGGTGACTCTGGGCTGTCAATGCATGCAGACAAAGTATGTGGATTCAGTAGAGCTGATCAGAACCAAGAAAGGCTGTACAATTATTTTTTCTAGTATTTATCTACTATCTATATATTTTTAATGTGTATATAGTATATATATATATATATATATAGGAGAATAGCATAAGCCTAAAAAGTATTTTCTCTGCCATAAAAAACAATACAATGTAATGCTAATTTGTTAAACAATCAGGAATAATCCGATTGGTTGTTTTTTTAGAGTCATTGACCTGGTGCTGCTGGGGTTTATAAGGGGTTACAGATTCATCATAGAGAGACCAGGTATTGAGTGACAGCATCAAATCCTCTCTGCGCTTCTCCTGACCTGGATCTGATCTTGAAAAATTCTAGTAAGTACTTATTTTATTTTATAACAACATGTAATTATTTAATGTTGCTTGGCTTGGCTGTTAAAAAACCTCTGTGCATCTGTTGTTTTTTATTTTGTAACAGCACTATGGGTCACAATGGTTTAGAAGCTTTGGGGGAAAGTATTACAAAAGTCAGTGTGTTCTAACCACATCTTTTGTGTGTGTTTCATGTCAGAGAACTCCGAACCAAATATGAAATGGAATATTAAAGAGAATTACCTATTTTTTGGTGGACCCCCAGATGATTCAATCCCTGGGGGAAAGTGAGTATATTTAAAACTATATGTGTATTTAAAACTATATGTGTATTTAGCTTATTTTTTAAAATCAAATATGCTTTTATGTGTAAAGTATCCAGAATAACGTTTTTATATCCTTACTCTCTTGTTAAAAGGTGTTGAATTTGCCGAATGAGCCAGCCATCAGCAAACCCTCAAGAGGACAGATACAGCGGGATAACCTCCCTTTTTTGGAGTTTTACACACATCCTGCCTCTTGTCGGGTCTCAATGTGGTCACCAGTGACTGGTTCATACACTTCTCTAACGAGTCGGACAGACTCAGCCCCTCTTCATCAGGTCCGGGTCGACCCCTCAACACAGACTCTGCTTTAGAATCAGGTCGATATTGAACTCATGCCAGACACACTCCTGACGAGTTATCATACCGGTAAATGCCTTTTATGGTTATTTTATAAGATGATCGCTAAATGATTTGTTTTGTTAAATGTATAATCCTGTGTTTTCAAAAATACTTATTTTTTTATTTATCTGTCTTTTTCTCTATAGAGCTACCCCCTAGTATCAAGAGGAGCCCCGCTGTTGTTACGGTCAACTTTTTGGTCACACCACCTGAATAAGCTGGACGGGTCTCATGTAAACTGCTACTGATGTATCCGAATGGTATGTTGGCTTTATGTCCATAAATGTAGAAGCGGTGTGAAATGTTTCTTCAGTGGTGCCACATCTATTTTGATTTGTTTTTGCGGGGGATGATTTCGTAAACGGTCAAACATGGATGATTTACCAGATATAGAAATGTCTTTTCTTCAGGGTATACGTAACATAAATGAGCTAAGCAGTGATGGGGAATTCACGTATGGAGACATGTCATTTCCTCAGTGTTCGGATAATAACAGTGAGCTAGCAGGCGAACCCCCAGTTGTAAACGAATCTCCTAACCCTTCAGAAACAAACCCCTACACAGATAGAGAAATGTCTTTTCTTCAGGGTATACATGATATAAATGAGCTACGCAGTGATGAGGAATTCACGTATGGAGACATGTCATTTCCTCAGTGTTCAGGCAATAACAGTGAGTTAATTGACAAGAGCTCAGTTGTAAACGAACATTCCGGCTCCTCTGAAACAAACTCAAGCTATCCAACAACATTAGATGGCGCATTGGAATGGGTGCTAGACTGCTAACAGAACCTGGGGCTTTTAAATCAGCTCCCAGACGACGTACTCCATCTGAATGGACAAAATAGCAAAGCTTCAGCCAATGCCGAATTACCAGTTTCCACCGTGCAAGATGGTGGATATGTTAGTGACACTCCGAGTGACTCAGAATCACCAGTCTCCACTGTCCATAATGGTGGATATGTTAGTGACACCTCGAGTGACTCAGAATCACCAGTTTCCTCCATGCAAAGTGGTGGACATGTTGATCAGAATGACACCTCGAGTTACTCAGAATCACCAGTTTCCGCCATGCAAAGTGGTGGACATGTTGATCATAATGACATCCCGAGTGACTCAGAATCACCAGGCCCCTCGTTACAACATGGAGGGGGCGCTAACCGAAATGCCTCACCACGTGTTTTGTCTCGACCTGTATTCAATAACACAGAAATGCGTCAGTCTCTAGTCCTAACTCCTCCTAACGATGAAGCAGACTTCACAGCCTATTATGGGGTTCTGATGAACAATGTACATGATATGCTAAATAAGGCTTTTTTAGGGGCAGAGAGGGAAGATCTTGTACAGATTGAGCTACAAGGTGAGCAGCTACAGGCTAACGTGTCAGCCATTGTAAATACCCACGATGATAATAATCTGAATGATTTTGAGGATGCCCTGTTCAATGCGGTGCAGTCAAATCTGGAGGTAATGGCAAACAGCAACCTTGAGTTAGTGGTGCAAATTGTTCATTCTCCCCGTGGAGGGGGTGGAGCGAAACGATTGGCTATTAAAATGTTGGACAATGAGATTGTTAAAAAGAAGAAGCGTTTTCTTTACGTTGTTCATAACCCCTCCAACCAGCTGTGTTTTGCTATTAATTTAGCACTGTTGTTGCATAACAACCTCACTGGATAGCGAAGGTTTTGAACGGGGTAAAGAGATTCAGAGGGGGGTGGGTTTGACGGATCATACAGCTGTGACATTCAACGACATTGATAAATTCGAAGACAGTTTAAAATGCAAGATTGTGGTGTTTTACCGAGGCGATGATGATCGTGCACACTGTAAATTCCAGACAGACGGTCCCAAACGAGACAAAACTGTGTTTTTGTTCCTCTTCCAAAACCATTACTATGGGATTAAAAACTTGAAGGGGTTTTTAGGCTCTTCATATGTCTGTGAACATTGTTAAACAGGCAACAGCTCTCAATGGAGTCATTCCTGTACTGGTCATTGTTTTGTCTGCCTTGACCCCTCATGTACTCTGGAAGAGTTTAAACCCATCTTTTGTAAAGACTGTAACAAAACGTGCCGTACAGTCGGCTGTCACTCTCGACATAAAGAACAGACACAGAGATCAGCAGACATTGCCAGTAACTGCGATTTACACAAAAAGTGTGTAGATTGCCAACTTTCTTACTATATCCCCAAGAGTAGTGCAGATAAAACACACAAGTGTGCGGTGAAAAAATGTAAGACATGCAAGGAAAAATTACCATCTGCTTCTACACGCGAGTGTGAAAAACATCTGTGTTACATCGGAGTGTTGCCCAAAGAGACAGAACACAATGACAACATTGTGTTTTATGATTTTGAAACAATGGCGGGGCCAGACGGCGTACATGTCCCCTTCCTGGTGTGCACAAAAACCCTTGAGGGTGAAATTTGGGTCGCTGAGGGTACCGACTGTGCACTGCAGTTTCTGGCACACTTTAGGCGCCCCAAGTTCAAAAATGCAACCTTCATCAATGCTAAAGGTTTTGACAGCTATCTCATTATCAACGCAATGATTGAGCAAGGGCTAAAACCCTCTTTGATAATGCAAGGAAGTAAAGTGATCTCTTTTACTGACAAGGATTTCGGACAAAAGTACATAGACTCACTGTCTTATCTCTCTATGCGTTTAGCAGCAATGCCAAAAGCTTTGGGATTTGAAGATAAAATCAAGGGGTACTTCCCTCACGGTTTCAGCTCTAAGGCCAATCTGAGTTATATCGGACCTTACCCGCCGGCACACTGTTATGGGATTGAACGCATGACAACTGATGAAAAGAGTGACTTCTTCACCTGGTATGAGACGGTACGCACGGGTACTTTTGATTTTCGAAAGCAGGCATTGCTTTACTGTAAAAACGACGTGGACATTCTTGCCCAGGGGGCCACTTTATTTCGAAAAGGGTTTCTCGTAGAGACAGGAGTAGATCCTTTTAGTCGAGCGACCATCGCTTCTGAGTGTATGAAAGTTTTTACCACAAACTTTCTACCGCCCACAACCCTAGCAATTCCCCCACCCGACGACTACCGCCGTGAAAACAAGACGTATTCGAACGCAGGTATTCAGTGGTTAAAGTGGGTAGCACAAACTGAAGGTGTATTTATCCAACATGCGTTGAATGAAGGCGAAAAACGAGTGGGACGTTTTGTCGTGGATGGTTTTGCTGAAGTTGCGGGGGCAAGGATTGTTTGGGAATTTCTTGGCTGCTTCTATCACGGGTGCCCATCTTGCTATAAGGGCCATGAGAAAAACCCCTTGACAGGTGGCACATTTGAGCAGCTCCATGCTGCTAGTGAGGCAAAGCTGCATGAGCTACAGTCTGTTCACGGGGCCAAATTGATCGTTATGCGTGAGCATACATGGGGTGAGATGAAAAAATCCAATCAAGATTTGCAGGCTTTCCTCAGGGAATACAAAGCTCCAGAGCCACTGACCCCCCGGGATGCTTTGTACGGGAGTATGACATGTGCAGTGAAGTTGAGGCACACGGCAGCGGCAGATGAATTGGTTCATTATTGTGATTTCACCTCACTCTACCCTTTTGTAAACTGTACAGGCCTATATCCACTTGGACACCCCCAGATCATATTCCGAGATTTCAAAGACCCTCAGAGTTATTTTGGGTTAATCAGAGCCACAGTAGACCCTCCCAGGGGTCTTTACTTTCCAGTCCTGCCCTACCGAACTGCAGCGAGTAAGCTAGTGTTCACCCCGTACATGCGCTGAGCTTAACAACCAACAGGGGCCCTGCATGCATAGCAAAGAGGAAAGAGCATTAACAGGATTATGGGTGACCACAGAATTCACCAAAGCCCTGGATATGGGTTACAAGCTGAGTCAGATCACAGAGATGTGGCATTTTGAGAAGAAAAGTGACAGCATTTTTGTAGACTATATACACACATTTTTGAAGGGTAAACAAGAAGCATCAGGTTATCCTTCAGAGGCCACAGATGATGAGAGCAGACAAAAGTATGTGGCAGACTACCATGCTAATCAGGGTATATTGCTCGATGCAGATCAAATCAAATCAAATCCTGCCAAAAGACAAGTGTCAAAACTATGTCTCAACAGTTTCTGGGGTAAATTTGCCCAGAGAAGCAACCTGACTCAGACTAAGATTGTGACCAAAACAGAAGAATTTCTTAACCTCTTGTTTTCAGCTAAACATAAGGTTAAGTATTTCTCATTCCTCAACGACAGGACGGCTCTTGTACAGTGGTGTTACGGTGAACATTGTTACTCTCCTCCCAACAAGGTAGATAACATATTCATTGCAGCATTTACCACTGCGTATGCCAGGCTGAAACTGTACAGTGAATTGGAGAAATTACAGCACAGAGTTTTCTACTACGACACAGATAGTATCATCTGTGACAAGACAGGGGGAGACTCCACTGCCCATGGGGGTTTATCTGGGGGATCTGACAGATGAATTGGGGGGCGACACGATTGAGGAGTTTGTTTCAGCAGGCCCTAAAAGTTATGCTTACCAGACCAAAAATCAAAAAAAGGTTGTGATGCGTGTGAAGGGAATTACACAAACGCATGAATGTTGTGAACGAGTGAACTTTGACAGTCTGACAGATCTGGTGGAAGGCTACGTTCAAAACTCTGAGAGGGGGAGGGTAATTGAGGCCCCGCAACACAACATTGTACGGAATAAAGAGGGTTTCGTTTTGAGAAATGTGTCATTCACCAAAAAGTTCCGAGTTGTGTTTGATAAGAGACGTCTGCTAGACGGAGGAAATACTTTGCCTTTTGGGTATTGAGAAATAATAAGAAGAGACAAAATGTTTTCACCCAGTCAAATTGATTTTGAGCCCAGACTACGTGTTCCTTTTTCTTGTTTAGTAGTTGGCCACAGTGGGTGTGGAAAAACTTTTTTTGTCAAGAATGTATTGCAAAATTGTATTCATGTAATGGATGTACAACCTCAAAAATATTGTGTGGATTTATACTTCTTTCCAGCCAATGTATGCTGAACTGCAGGAAAAGAATACAAATATGACATTTATCAAAGGTCTGCCTGAATCATTTGAAGATGAATCTCTATTTCCTCCTGATCAAAGTCATTTGATTATATTGGACGATGTTATATTTCAGGCCTCTGAGCATCCTGAAGTAGTCAGACTTTTCACCCAATACCGTCATCATAGAAATATGAGTGTTATGATGTTAACACAAAATGTTTTTCATCAGGGGAAAAACAGTCGTACCATTAGTTTGAATACTAATTACATGGTCTTGTTTAAAAACCCCAGAGACAGATTACAAATGAACATACTTGCTCAACAAATACACCCTGGTAATAAATCATTTTCCTACAAAGTTTTGAAGACGCCACCAAGGAACCTCACGGTTATTTAATCGTAGACATGACCCCCAGCTGTCCAGACATCTACAGACTTAGATCGGGAGCACTACCTAATCAGTGGTTAGTTGTTTATGTACCAAAAACGAAAACTTGAAACAGTATGTCGGCCCGTTTAAAAAGAAACATGCCTCTGCTAAAGGCCTTGTGTAACGCCAAGCCCTCGAAGCGCAAGGATATTCTCAAGAACTGCTCCACGGATTTTCTTCAATCACTCTGTGAGCTGTCTTTAAATCTTCTAAAGGGTAACATTCCACTATCAGGCGCTCAGTATAAGAAACTCAAGAAACAAAAGAAAGTTTTCAAACTCTTGGCCAATAAAAAGATCAACTTAAAAACTAAATTCAAGGCCTTAACCTCTTAAGCCCGAGGGTCCCCCCAGTGGACCCCCCCCACAGTTTTTTTACGAGACTATGTCTCAGGGCTTCTTAACATTTATGAAACTATTAATGTTCCATACCCTTTTAACGCTAAGAAACTCCGCTAACTGACAATGTGAACCATTTTTAGCTAAAAGAAACACAAGAGTAATACCAAGCCTTTGAATTAGCATGGAGCGAAAAAATGCTAACTAATGCTAACGGATTTTGCACAGCACTCACGGTAGAAATGCCCTTATTACTTATCGTAACTGCACAAACAAGATATACGATTTAAAGCTGAGACTCCACAGATTCCAGACATATAATATCATCACTGTAGGACCCCGAATTGCGGAGCTATCAGCCAGAAAAGAGAAAGTAAACAACATCCGGTTTAAAAAATATTACAATAATTTCGTCTTACCTTTTTTCATTTGTGATCAAAAGTTGTGTTCACCGGAATAAAAACGCCGCTCAAGGTTTATCCAATGTCTTTGTGTCACGTAGAAATTTTGACTGATAATCCTTCATCATATTTATGGCAATATACTGGGTATAACATTTTGCCGTCCAGGCGTGCACTTTCAGATATGCTTTGTTCGCTTCTCTATTACGTCCGCTATGGTAATGTTTACGTTGATTTGGGAACTGCCCATCGATTCTATTGGTTCTGATGGTTAAGAAAAAGGTGTAAATCACACAAATCGACCAATGGGTTCCAGAGATATGGTCCTGCGTAAAGTATAAAGAATGCCAGCCAGTTTAAGTACTTTACGCAGGCGGCTTCATTTATTGTTTACTACGTAACAGCAGGCATTACAGCAGAACCCAGAGCACACGGAGCACAGAGCGGACAGCAG
Source organism: Pogonophryne albipinna (assembly GCA_028583405.1). Taxonomy (NCBI): domain Eukaryota; kingdom Metazoa; phylum Chordata; class Actinopteri; order Perciformes; family Artedidraconidae; genus Pogonophryne; species Pogonophryne albipinna. The sequence goes on along the minus strand of CM053259.1, from coordinate 2,356,147 downwards.
ATAACGGAATTGCAGTTTTATTGCTTATAGATTATCAGAACATTTCAAAGGGGACACAGCCCCATTGGATATTAACCTATGGATTAACTACATCATCGTTTTTATCGTTTTAATGCCATTGAAGACCAGTTTAGACCAGGCAAAGAGGAAGGTAAGCCATTAGCCTAGCGCATGCTAGTACCTAGCGCCACTTGTTTTGATGTACGTTTTTGTTGATAACGTCGCAAGTTTGTATCTTTCAGTGTTGAGGTGGGCACCGTTAGATTCTATGTCTTTACGATCAAAAACGATGTGTTGGATGTGCAGCTAGGATAAGTAATAAGGGAGCTAGGATAAGTAATAAGGGAGCTAGGAGTGATTTTCGGTGCAGTAATAGGTTAGCATTTTTCGCTCGGGGCTAATTCAGATGCTCACTGTTAGCATTGTGTTTTTTTTTTTTAAATAAATGAAAAAGATCAGTTAAATTAGTTTTTTCCCGTTATATGGATATAAAATATTCATAGTTTATTAAATAGTAAGGTTCCTTAGACGTTGTTTCCTGCAAATGACGCGATTTCGGTCCGTGGGGCCTATAAGTGCTATATAAATAAACTTGCCTTGCCTAAGAGGATAACAGAGTATGTTCTTATATTTTTTTTTTCACAACAGTTGTATTTGGATGGAATGAATACCTATAGTGAAAATTCAAAGTAATAAAATTATTTTTACAGTGAAAAAGTTCAAATGGAACTGATGGTTCCCAAATTACCCAGAGGTGAGTCCGCCTGGACTTTATTTTTCTAAACCTCTCTAAAAAGGTCAAATTTCACTTGTTTTGCATCAATCTTGATACAGGGTACTTATTATATGTTATAGTTTGGATTCCTAAAGCTTTTAGTCTACTAACCCATCATTCAAGGGTGGTTTTTACTATAAGTAATGTTTTTTTTTTAGGCGGACATTAGAATTGACATGTTATTACTATGTTCCATCTGAATTTACTTTAAAATAAAAACATCTATATTGATTCTGACACTTCTACATCCAACTCACAGGTTTATCATTACTTTGAGAGAAAAGATTAATAATTTACCCCTTTTAGAAGTGAAGATATAGTCTTTGTTGTGTTAGTGGCATTTTCGAGCCTGAAACCTGAAAAACAGGCTCAGGGCTTAAGAGGTTAAGAAAGCAATCTGGAGGTTTTCTTCTGCCTCTGCTAGGTGCTGTGATCCCCATTTTAAGACAACTTTTAGGAGGGCTCATTTGATCATGAGTCAAAAGATGTTTTTGTTATCACCTCACCAGTTTAATCAGCTCAATCAGACGGGTGTGACTAACCCCCATAGTAAGGAAACAATGAGACGCACTGCCGAAGATGTTCTGGATGAAAAAATGAGAGCAGTGCTAAACGAAACAGGATTACCCCCTTATGAAAAAATAAGAAAGTACAACACCTTGCTACAGCGATATCTCACCTTACTCAAATAAGACGGGAAGGAGGAACGACATATTACTTTAACTCTACCTGAAGACACAACCCAGTCTCATGGCATTTCGTGTTCACCAACACGATTTTTTATCTATTGATTCGTGTTCACCAACACCATTTCCCCCTTTTTTTCGTGTTGCACAGCACGATTTTAAAAGCAATGTATTTCTACTGGTAATGTGTTTCGTGCCGGCAGCACGTCTTTTTCTCTGGTCGGGTCGAGGAAGACCGGAAGCTGTGTGGTTCATAAAAACATGTTCTTACTCAATATCAAGCCACAATTATTGCTTTTATTTTAAATAGTATAATTTCGGACTTTTGTTGCCGTCTGTGAGGAAAATAAACGGGGCTCAGAGCCTCAGAATACTGAAATATGTATTTTTTAAATCTTTTTTTCCTTCTAATTTGTTATTCTTTTCAAAATAACACACTGTTATTTACTCACCAATAAGACACAATTATTCTTGCTTTTATTTATTGGTTTAATTTCATAATCTCGGGCTTTTTTGGCGTCCGTCAGGAACTGAATTTCAAAATAAAAATAACCGGAAACAGAGTAGGCATTTCAAGCGATTACCCAAGATCCTCAGCTATGATTTAAGCTCGCTGATTGGATGTTTTAGCCGCAATGCATGCTGGGATTTGGTGTTTATATGATATGAAATCCGGAAAACATTTTAAAAGAATAAAATAATACTTAATTCCGAGTGTTCTTGCTTTTCTCTTTGAAAGTCATCACATAACGGCATTGTAATACACGGTTCGGCTGCATTACATATTACATATCTGCCGTAGTTCTTTATTTATAGAGCAATGATGAGAAGACCTTTAGAAAAACTGGAAGAAATGCCGCCGAAACTGAATACTTGACGTGGATCATAAATATATCAACAATTAAACAACATCTTCAATTTCTCTTCACACAATACGTCTCCTTGCAGTATCAACACTAATTTGGCTGACTTTTACATTTGATCTAATTCATAGATAGGTTATATTTACACCATAACGGTGCACAGCTGATATAAAAGGACTTGTAGTTTTTAAAGATATTACTGATTTTCTTTGAATATAAGAATGTAAATACTGAGTCTGAAATAGTATAGCAATATGCTGTAAAATGATGTGAAAGCATGAATAAAACTACACACCTTCAGATGTTGTACATACATAAGTGTCCTACACTAATAATACAAAGTTATTATGGCTGTGTGTACCTTGTGTGCACCGCCTAGTGGTTAAAGCACGTTATTGAATTATTGTTTTTATGTGTTATATTTGATTAAAAAAATATTAAGAGTACATACTTTCATTGGAGGAAAGTAGAAGGTCTGTGATAGAAATATAGAATATAAAAAATCAAGAAGATACTATAAGTGATCTCTACAATAAAACAGTTTAGTGCAGGATGTACAAAGATATTAATAGGAGGAGGTGCAAAACAGAAAAACGAATTAACCTTTATTTAAACATTAAATAATACTTTAGATTAAGGTCTTCTTTTAAATAAGAAAAACACTTTGGGGGTATCTATCTACAGATAAATGTTAAGCCTGACAAAGTACTTAACGTCTAATATATTGCTTTCCTGCAATGTTAACTATGTTGAAGCACTTATTTTAACTGATATTATACATATGAATTATACTCTTATGTATGTAGATAGTATAAGAAATGTGCAGAATATGACAGTTTAAGGTGGAGGTACACACATATTGATAGATGTCTTGTAATGCGCTGTTGAGGAACCTGTGACCCAAGATTTTCTTTCATTGCATAACTACACTAGTTGTGTATATGATATGTCAATAAACCTTTGAAAATCTTGAAATCTTGAAAGGGATGTGCAAAATAGCCATAATATACAGTCTTTAATGAACTATTAGTAGAGAATAACGAGTAATGAATATTACTCGTTTCCATTCATGTCAATTGCAGATAAATGTTTAGTCTTCTCAAGCACCAACTATCAAATATCTCTCCTGATTGTCAAGTGCCAACAATCAGGAGAGATATTTGATAGATTTATTTTTTCAAAGGTTGATTTTTATATTCTATATTTCTATCACAGACCTTCTACTTTCCTCCTATGAAAGTATGTACCCTTAATATTTTTTTAATCAAATATAACACATAAGAACAATAATTCAATAACGTGCTTTAACCACTAGGCGGTGCACACAAGGTACACACAGCCATAATAACTTTGTATTATTAGTGTACAGATGTAGCACTCCAGATCAGACTCACATGGGTGTGTCCCAGTCAAAAGCCCAGCGGATCCCAGTGGCTGGGGGTGTTGCCAAATTGCTAGAGGGTGTTGCCCAATTTCCCCATTTGTTCAATTACAGGATTTAACCATGAGATGGCGCTTCATTCACAAATACACAAAGACAACTGGGTGTTGTAGAACTTAGTCTGTTTGCAATGTTTGCAGCTCTGCAGTTGTGTTGTGCTGAATACTGTAGCATTTAATCACTTATTTGTTATGGTTTTCACAGGCTACTATAATGAAAAAATATCAATATTTTAGATCACATAAAGTATATAGTTTGCTTTATGCAGTATATTTCTTGTAATATTGTTGGGGTGTTTTTACACAGTACAGTAGATTGAAGTAAATCAACTTATACATTAAGATAAGATAAGATGGACCTTTATTAATCCCGTGGGGAAATTCAGTAGTTCAAACAGCAACAGGGTGAGAGTGAAAAACAGGACAGCACAGATTCACACAGATTAATACAATCAAAAATAAGATGAGCGATAAAAATAATAATAATGAGAAACTATGAAATAAGAAATGAATAAAACTAAAATGTAATTATCATATCATATATTATAATGTATTGTATTATTAAGTAATATCATACATTAACCCCATTATAGCAGATGCCACATTGAATGGATGAACACATTTATGCATCAATAATTACAACAGAGTATTTCTAAATACAAGTTGTAAAAATACTTATATGTATTTAATATTAACCCTTTGGAGTCGACCGTCACGCCGGCGTGATCAGATCACATGACCTGTTCAAGCCGGTGCCGCATAAAAACAACAGTCCGGACAACATTGCCGTGTGTTTCTGTCGAAAGTACTGGTTTGAAACAATATCCCAGTCTTTGTTTCATGCAAAAAGACCCAGTAAACACGGAGATACGATGATATAAAGTTAATACATTTCAAAAGTATGAAAAATGGAAGCACATATTTGAATAACTTCGCTGTATTTGATCATTTTACGAAACGGAAAATACTGGAAACTGTAGATCCTGCTCAACAGGATGTATATGTGTATTTCTGTCGAAAGTACTGGCTTGAAACTATATGCCAGTCTTTGTTTCATGCAAAAAGACCCAATAAACATGGACATACGATGATATAAAGTTAATACAGATATATTTCAGAAGTATGAATAATGGAAGCACATATTTTAATATCTTCGCCGTATTTTATCATTTTACGAAACGGAAAATACTGGAAACTCTAGATTCTGCTCAACAGGATGTATTTACCAGGGAGGGGGTGAGGTAATCAGGTAAACGGAGTGATACGAAACGAGACGAAAAGAGACGAAGAGAGACGGCGGGAACCGAAGAGAGACGGCGGGAAATGGAGAGAGACGAAGATATACGAAGACAGCCGACGGGAGACGAAGAGAGACGAAGAGAGACGGCGGGAGACTGCGATTGAAGTAAAGTGACAGACAAACATTGACAATTTAGATATAGTTAGATAGATTTAGAGTTTTGAAGATTCAACTATGATGAAGAGAACTCTGAACGTGAGTCAAGCTTTAAGCTTGTTTTTTGACATGCATGGAGGAGGAACCTGTGATGTTGCCCTCTGTGTCGTAGTTGACAGAAACCGCTTTGAAGCGTGGCACAGATAAAAACAGAAAAAACGGATTCTTGTACATAATGTGTATATATATATATTTGTATTATATTTATAATAACACTTTTGCCTTATCAGAATGAAATCCCATGCTACCTCAATCAAACTTTCACATTATCATAGTGACATCCCATGTATATATTTCCAGCTTTTAAATGGTTTCGTTGTGTATGTTTGTGTTACCTATATGAAAAATAATATCATTTTCAAAATCTGTTTTTACATTTTTTTTGTGATTTTGGGTCCAAAATGTTCATATAGTATCTCAAAATGAAAGAAATAACTATCAGGTTATATAGGTGAGGTTGTCCTTAAAAAAAGATACCAAACATTGACATGCCAAACATTTCTTAATGGGGTTTAGTAAGACAAATCAAAAGTATGTGAAAACGGCCAAATTAGCCCAGGACTCCAAAGGGTTAATAACATAATGATTACTTTCAGATGATAATACTTTTCAGGGTTAGGACCGGTCTGACAGCGCTTAGCTCTCTGCTGCAGAGAAGATCACTGCTCTAAACAAAGTCAAAAATCCTACATCCAAACGGAATAAATATAATTAATTATGATGAATACGTTAAGTCTTGTTCATTGTTTTTCACTTTTATTAAATGTTTGATATTTCCGGCACAGACCCTTTCATACCGGCAATGCGCGATAGAAGCAACATAAAGTGCGACAGTTTAAATATGCCAGTGTTAATTTCGTCAACGAAAACTATGACGAAAAATGTTCGTCAACGACCTTTTTTACATGACTAAGACGATGACGAGCTAAAAATAGATTCTTGATAACGAAAACTATGACGAAATGTATATTTAGTTTTCGTTGATGAGACGAGACGGACTAAGGTGTTAATGGTGGACTATTGGACATTCAAAATGCAGCATATTTCCCCCAAGTGTCTGTCAAAATGCATTTTACGTTTCTAACTTGCAATATCATTATTTCCGCTCTCTTCACTCCAGAAGAGCGATCTCCCTGTGTCTCTCTGTGTGCGGGGGATCACAGGGGGGGGGGGGAGGAGAGAGCTGTGGAATGTGACTCCACACATTCCGATGGCCAATTAGTTTTAAACAAAGAGGGGTTGGGGGGTTGGGGCTGGTGAACTGTTTATTCATCATTCAATTCATTCTATATTTTATTCTGTAGATTACATTACTACATTACTTTTCACTTTACTGCTTGTTGCTCCTGGTTAGAAGCTAAATTGCATTTCGTTGTCTCAGTACCTGTAATCTGTTCAATAACAATAAAGTTGAATCTAATCTTGAGCAGGAACTAATGTATTTACTTAGTACATATCTGACATTAACGATTAAACACATTTGTGCATTCTTTATGAATGCAAACCGAGTCAAGCCGACTCCGGAGGAAATCATATTTCGTTTATTTTTAACGAAATAAATGTGATTTAATCCACATAATTTACTGTGTTAATTGTTTACTGTAGTATTGTTTAACTTGAAGGTGCCTGATGTGAACATTTCCAGAATGTATTGTCTTTACTTTTTAAATGCCTCTGTGATGTGCTGCTACCCATTTTCCCCTCGGGGACTAATAAACGAATACTATATATTGAACGTCTATTGAATGACCTTTGTATGCAGTTCACTAAAATGTCCGTGCAGAACAATACCTCAACCCATAGATCCGTGGGTGAATAATGTCAATCACCACAGTGTACACATTAACAACAACTACACTATTTTGGCAGTGTAACAATTAAACAAGAACTACACTCTTTTGGCACTAACAATTAGATAAATAATAAACTGTCAGCCTGACACTGAAGACAGACAAACTATTTTCAGCAATCAATCTGTTTAGTTGACTCTGGGTGACATGTGGCGATTTAAAAAAAAATCGTTTTTTGGCTGTTTAGATGGTGTTGCTCCATCTGGGTCACTGCCGGTGGTTGAGAAGGTGGGGTCTTTGACGACTAGTTTTATAGCCTCATGTACTTTAGTTAGGTGCTTCAGGAGATTGGCATTACTGTTATTCGATGTGGACAATGCTTTCTGTCCTGCACACAGTTTACATATGACCATAATATTTTGTGCGTCCTTTATCCCCACAAATTGAAAATAGTGGTTATATCTCCAAGTTGTAAATGCGCTGCTGCTCTCGCTGATACTTGCATCTGCCATAGTGTGTGTGTGTGTGTGTGTTTGTGTGCTGGTGGTGAGCGTTGCCGTGTATGTGTGTGTGTGTTAGCAAGTGTTTGTGTGTCTGTGTATTTTACCCATAAGGCAAGACCCGCCCAACTCTGTCTCTGATTGGCTTACCTTGAAATGTTACCCCGCGTTAACCAATCATCACTCCTCTCCGGTTACTTTCACTTTTCCATGGTGCTGTGAGAGGACATCGCTGTATTCGCCTGTAAACTACATCCGCAGGGAGATTCGGTTCAGTTCCATCACATAATGTAACGCAGTAACGCACCCATAATATTAGACACTAATAATCAGAGTTGGGTGTAATAATATTACTTTTGTCGGTAACGGAGTAGTGTAACGCGCTACTTTTATAATTCAGTAATCACACTACAGTTACTAACATTGCCCCGACACGCGTTACTTCGTTACTTACTAAAATCAGTCATAATAAAACCTCAACAAACACCTGCAAAGAACACATGCTAAGGTGAAGCTAACGCACAGCTATTTGTTGTTTGTTTATATCACGTAGTCTGTTCTTCTTCTCTGTTTTCCGGTTGTTGCCTGTTTTGAATGACGAATACACACTACCGCCGCCTGCTGGTAAGGAGAGTTATTGCCACTCACGCATGCGCAGTTCGTACGTGCTCGGCTGAAGTCTTTGCGGTGTCTGGTTCCAGTGCAACACATGGCCAACACGCAGGAGAACACGCCGACGCAACAGCGTGAGCAGAGATAGACTGCGCAAAATATACAGATAGCAGGAGACAGAGGACAGCCATGGTCAGATAGGAAAACATTCAGGATCTGGATCAGTCTTATGCGACAATGGAAACTGAACTAAAGAGAACATTTGAAACTTTTGCAGTCTGCGTGATCTGCCTGCAGGGAGGGGCGGGCCGGCCCTGCGAGTAAAGTAACGAGTAAAGTAACGAGTAAAGTAACGAGTTACTTTATGTAGAGAGTAACGAAGTAGTGTATTATATTACTTTTTCAAAAAGTAATATGTAATATGTAATATATTACTTTTTTTTAGTAACGACCCCATCTCTGCTAATAATACAGTAAACTATTAACACTGTACATATTATTGTTTGCCCGTGGGATTAGGATGATCGGTAGTGAGAGCGCTGCATTTTCCTCCGGTCGGATGTGATATAAAAACAAAGCGATTATTTTTGTTGTTGTAAACTCACGTGGATTAAACTACATGTATTAGTGCATTCATTTCAATTCGCGAACATATGATACATTAAATTATCGTGAGGAAGGATGATGATTGAAAATCGTTTGTTTGAGCCGGGCTGCATTTCCTGATGAAAAAACATAGCGATGGTTTTGTACTTACACCTACGTGAATTAAACAACATTATTTTGTTAAATAAAAACATGGTGATGTTTTGTAAATGATTACATGTCTCTTATTTACACAGAATATGATCCTATCCGTGACATATGGATCTTAACAAATATCCGCTATATCAGATACCTGTAGATCTATCAGCTGTTTATTTCACACGAGTTCCAGTGTGGCAGCTTTTCACGGCTCCCCCTGGTGGATCCATGATCCATTGCAGCTGGTTTAATTAAAATTACATTTATTTATCAAGGGGGCGTTTCAAGTCCTGCGGGGGGGTTTTCCTTTTCAGCAGGGGCCCACCCCGTGCCGATCACGGACCCGCACGGGTAGGCGTCTGAAATGAAGCGCTACATCTGTAGGACACTTATGTATGTACAACATCGGAAGATGTGTAGTTTTATTCATGCTTTCACATCATTTTACAGCATATTGCTATACTATTTCAGACTCAGTATTTACATTCTTATATTCAAAGAAAATCAGTAATATCTTTAAAAACTACAAGTCCTTTTATATCAGCTGTGCACCGTTATGGTGTAAATATAACCTATCTATGAATTAGATCAAATGTAAAAGTCAGCCGAATTAGTGTTGATACTGCAAGGAGATGTATTGTGTGAAGAGAAATTGAAGATGTTGTTTAATTGTTGATATATTTATGATCCACGTCAAGTATTCAGTTTCGGCGGCATTTCTTCCAGTTTTTCCAAAGGTCTTCTCATCAGGGCTCTATAAATAAAGAACTACGGCAGATCTGTAATATGTAATGCAGCCGAACCGTGTATTACAATGCCGTTATGTGATGAATTTCAAAGAGAAAAGCAAGAACACTCGGAATTAAGTATTATTTATTCTTTTAAAATGTTTTCCGGATTTCATATCATATAAACACCAAATCCCAGCATGCATTGCGGCTAAAACATCCAATCAGCGAGCTTAAATCATAGCTGAGGAAATTGGGTAATCGCTCGAAATGCTTACGTCTGTTTCTGGTTATTTTTATTTTGAAATTCCTGACGGACGCCAAAAAAACACGAGATTATGAAATTAAACCAATAAATAAAAGCAAGGATAATTGTGTGTTATTGGTGAGTAAATAACAGTGTGTTATTTTGAAAAGAACAACAAATTAGAAGGAAAAAAGATTTTAAAAATACAGATTTCAGTATTCTGAGGCTCTGAGCCCCATTTATTTTCCTCACAGACGGCAACAAAAGTCAAAAATTATATGATTTAAAATAAAAGCAATAATTGTGGCTTGATATTGAGTAAGAACATGTTTTTATGACCACACAGCTTCCGGTCTTCCACGACCCGACCGGAGAAAAAGACGTGCTGCAGGCACAATACACATTACCAGTAGAAATACATTGCTTTTAAAATCGTGCTGTGCAAAACGAAAAAAAGGGGGAAATCGTGTTGGTGAACACGAATCAATAGATTAAAAATCGTGTTGGTGAACACGAAATGCCATGAGACTGGGTTGGAAGACATGGGGTTGGTAAAAGGAGAAGAAAAGGATGGCATGTCCATTGATAAAATAAAGAACGAGGTACTTCAACACCTCCCTACGCGTTACCGTAAGAATGCAGAGTACATTATGAGTAAATTAATCACGAGTACAGATGGATGGACACCAGCGGGGGAATTTGTAGAAAAGGGTACAGCTGTAAAAGGTTCACACATGTTAGATTTATTTAAACATTTATCCTGCTCGTATAAAACAAATGTCCAGGAGCCTAAAGGCTGGCGGGGTTTTTTAAATAGTCTGAATGAGCTCAACATTCCTTTATCAGCTTTTCAAAACCTACACGCTCGTGAACAATATTGTACAATCAGAGAGGGCGAACTAAATGGAGAAAATATTCCCCAAAAAAGAAGAAGAAGAAGAAATAATAAATCATCTCCTACGACCCTCAGCTGGGAGGTGGCAGGAACCTCAAACCCCGCAGAGGAGGAAGAACCTCCGAGTTAAGAAGAAAAGAATAAGGAAAGATAGAATATTAAGCCCCAGCTGGTTACATTTTACCCCCTAAAGTTGTATTGTATTTTTTGTTTTCCTAATAAAGACAGAGTCACCAGAATTAATTTTGTCTCCAGACCTTTTTATTTTCTACATTTTGTAACAATCTTTAAACATTTGTAGAGAACAAACACTGTGGTTAAAATGAGTGTCTTTATGACGTCTCTCACACCGTTGGTATTTTTTCACAAAATTCGTTACAGCAGCATCATTTTTATCACATCATCTTGATACAGAGATAACACATTTTCGTAAGACAACCCCGACGCTCTTTTACATAGGTAGAAAACACAATGCTGACCACAGGCTGTAGACATGACATACTGAAGCTGCTGGTTGTGGTGTAAAATAGTTTTACATTGTTTTTCTAGAAATTGTAGGATGCTTTTCGGGTAATGACTAAAATCGGGAGGAAATCCGAAAGAATCAAAAAAAGTTCCAACCCCGTCCTCTTCCTCTAAAGTCACTGCTAGCCAGTGTTCTCCGGGCAAGTGGGAGGGGTGGGTGTTTACAATCATGTATACAGGGTTTTGGGTAGCTGATCTGACGCCCACACCCCACCAAAAGAGTCCCCCACCATATGACGCAGGAGACTGTCCAATTGATGATTATTCATGTTGTAATCTTTTTAGTAATAATCTACCAACACTTGACGTTTTGAATTAATCTCCAGAATCGAATCAAAACAAGAATATACGATTAAAGTTGTAGTCTGTGGTAGCGGTACTCTGAATCTCATTTCCAGTCTTAAACTACCGCTTGTAAAGGGGGACAGTGCGTCAGCATCTTCCGCTGCAGTGAGATTAAATACGAATAATGAGTATCCTTGTTCGAAATCCTCTCTGTCAATACTCAGAGGTAAGTCTTTCATGTGTCTCCCTGTAGCAGTGAACATGTTGTAAAACTCTCTGACTGAAGACTCCCGGTTAAATTGAGGTTGGAATGCTTTGGCCGGTACTTGTCTGCCGTCATGACACAAAGCCAGATATTCCATATCATTATGAAGGCAATTAAAAGGTGAAAGCGTTCTCCTTCCGGTGAAGGCTTCGTGATTTACCATACCCAATACTATGTATTTAGGCATATTACCCAGAAAGAGATTTTCTTGGTTGCATATTCTGGAATTCACGGGGATGCTGTATGTTTTGATATTCACGCGAGATAAAGGGTAGAGGGCGTTACCTCTCATCAGAGCCGCAGCATGACCAAAACGCACTGCAGGGGAAATGGTGGCTTTCTTGATAAAAAGTGAAGCCCCCAGTATTTTTAGACGGTATGTAGAGTCATTTGCACACATAAGAGTAAAGGCATCGTTAGATCTGGTGAGTTTGATTCTCAAATCTACAGAGTTCAGGAGAAGCATCTCGCTGAAAAATATATCGGTGTGTAGGGCCCCCATCAGATGAAGCTCTCGAGATTCAGCTGTGAATATAGCTCTCTTTACTAGACCCTTGTTTGTCCCATTGGCGATCACTACAGAGTCCATAGTTCCTTGGTGTCTTTATAAAATAAGCCGAGTTGAGTTTTTAAAGTAGAATCAGAGTAATTCAATAGCGTTTCAATCATCGCTCTGTAAGGATGAGTCTAGCTGGACTGAGAAATCAGCCTGTCCCCTAGAATAACATCGCATTGACTAAAAATTTTATTCAGAGGATAATTAACGAGGGCCACGGGGGCATCAGCTGCCAGATTAGTTCCATCGGCGTTGGTTATTTTGATCCTGAGATGCATCAAGGTGTCATTCATATCAAGGTATTTATCCCCGTCCCCGGGAATGAAAAATTCAATGGGTACATCCTCTGTAATGGCAGACAACGGAAGGACCTCTGTGTAGTGTTTTTTCAGATGAGGTTTAGCTATGGCGAACCCCTTTCTCACCAGAGGTTCTACAAAACGAAATAATCTTGAGAATTGTTGGAACAGATATCTCTGCTCTGCGCCGATCCTATATGAGTTTGCTTTAAAAGAAGGAAAACTCAAAACAACCAGGATAGGGGTTAAACAATAATCTGCTTTAATGATAAACGGTAAGAATACAAATACACTTCTCAAAAGGGGTAGGCCCACCCCCTGCTCTGGTCCAATTGCCGGGAGAACCTTTCATCTTGACGGCAGGAGCAAAAGAGAACGAACTAAAAGATAGAACAGGCTTACATGCAGAAAACAAAACAGGAGGGGTTGGGTCAGCTGGTCATCTTTTCAGGTAATCTCATTGGGAGATGCAAAAGATGCTGTGTCGCAGCGAATCAGCGCGTGCCAGCAGAGGACTCAGTTTGAAGCAAAACACATCTGGCGTTCGCTGTCTCATATTTCTGCAGCCTCCACACACACATCCCCCCACATTCCAGAGACCTGAGTTGGGTCTAAAGAATATTCTCTTGCTCACATCTTACTCCAAATAATGGTTTTACTCCTCATATTTTCCGCTTCTGGTTACACAGACTGCTATTATTAATACAAAGTAATTAAACACACACATATACTATTCAAGATATGTAGACTTCCCTGAAACATGACATACTGGATATCTTAAGCAGAAGGTACTCTCATCCACCTAGCCCACTGCCCTGCATACCTACACCTCCCCCACAGAGCAATAAAACCTGTTTACTCCAAGCACCCCAGAATGTTTGAGCAAGTTTAGTCCTCACATTTATGAAAGGATAAAACAGAGAAATCAATACAAAACACAAACACAGGTATTGTTTGAACAGTATTCACTTAACTGCTACTATTGATAATTTCCAGAGAAACTCAAGGGGCCTCTTTTAATATCTGGAAGTTGCAACAAGACTTTCTGCCATTTCAAATGTAACACACTTCCCAAATATCAGATGATAATAATCTTCAGAATATAGAACCAATACCTCGGCCGTACATAACCGGTGTTCCATAAAAACCAGGCAATGACCCTCCAGCTTGATTTTCATAGTAACTCACAAAACGTTGTGGATCGTGATGAATCATCGTTTTGCAAAAGATTGCCCGGCTTTTGAAGGTCGGAAATGAAGTTTCACTACACTCTTACCGTAGGTAAACTTTATTGGTTCGTTCTGATCGTTTTTTATCTCTATCTGTATATTCTCGATGTGCGTTTTTGTTACCGGCAAGTATTACGCAGGACTAAAATACTGGGTGATGGTGTCGCCGAATGTTCCTTTTATATCTACGATTCTCAGGAGAGGAGCAAAAGCGTCACCTACCCGCTGGTGACTGACCACGTTACTATAGCAGTAGAGATGAGTTACGCCTGCATTTATATCCGCTGGGTAGGCTGCTGATTTATCATCAAATTTGAGCCACTGGTCTGGTTTTATTACAAGCATATAAGCGACGGGCTTTGGAAAGCGAAACCGATATTGTCCACCTCCCTGAAATTCAATTTTCCTGTGAATTGGACTATAGTACAAATTGAGAGTCAATTTTTCTGAAGCAGGACTCGAGTTCCTCCTTGAGCTGTCTTATGGTACTATAGTAACCACCTCGAAACATTTGAATCCTTACTTTGCTCACTATCTCGGGGGATTTTGATTTCTTTATCCATTCAAAACAGGCTACTTCCAAAGGTATGTTATACCAGGTGTGGGGGTATGACATTTCTGTCATGGCGACCTGCCACGAACCATCCAAGTGTAAAGGTTGTGCTAGGTTTACCCAAGTGGCAAACTCTGGGGAAGAGCCGGAACGCCAATACGGAAGTGCCACACACTGCAGCTCATATATTGGCCGATAGGCGATGGCTGCAGAAAGGAGCAATTTCCATAGACCCCCATGTTAAAATGCCCAATTTTACAGCAGAAAAAAACATGTTTCTACCCATGGCTCCATACATTTTTATTATCGATATAGTTAGATTCCACCTTCATGATTATGGATCTGTGAGTGTATTGTTTTCTAACACGACCCTTTTATTTATATTAGGTCTTAAAGTTTTTGCATAAATTAGGGCGTGGTCACTTTGATGGACACGTACATGCCTCACTGTCAGCTAACAGCAACTTGTCCACTCTGCTAGGCTACAACCATAGAGGCTACAACGTTAGTTAGTCATAGTACTGTACTTGACCCTTTAGCTTTAGCCGTGTTCGTGGTGATTGTGGGAATATTGTTACAAATACCAGACAATTAAAATGTCGTGCTGTGCGCTTGAATGTACAAGCGCACAGAACTTCCAAGAAGTCTACTCTCAGCTTTTTTCGGTGAGTAAAATGATAATATTATACATGTTAACCCCGTTAGCAGGTGTTTGTGTGCTTGTTAGCTTAGCTTGTTATGTAGCTTATTAGCCAGCTAAGGACGTAACCCTTTATACATTTGTATATATATATACAGTTTAGTTTATGATTCAGCCTTGGGTAAGACTTTTATAGTCTATGGCTATGACGCCCATAAAGCTAAATGGGAGCAAATGTTAAAAGGGGACCCAATTATCCCAGTGGTGGCCGCCGGAGTCCGCCGCCGAAGCTAACCGGAGCCGTAGCTAGCCCTTTGCGGCTCCGTTAGCTTCGGCCAGCGGCGGAGCCCGGCGTTATAACTGGAGATCAAGGAATGCAGCGAAACGCGGACTTGGTTCGCCTGCAGCCTTCTATAGTATTAGCTAAAGAAATGATGTTAAACAAGGCTTATTAAGCTGAACATCGCCACAATTGTTCTGCTATGTATCGGTACTTATTTTATTTTCTTAACGTGTGAATGACAAGCATTAAGAATAACAACAAATAGCTATTTATCTTGCATATTGTCTCGTTTGATTATGAATGTAACGTTTATATAGTGGAACTACACTGTTTTATCAAAACCAAAGTGCCACGCAGTAACTTGGTAGGCCCATGCATGTATTTCAGCAGGAAATGTGCAACCTAGATTACATTTACCAACACAGACTATATAGAAATATTTGTAAAAGTTGTTCATGCGTTATTAAGTGAATATGGCATTAACCCTCCTGTTGTCTTTGGGTCAGTTTTCATGTATTTTTGAATAAAGGTTTCCTTTAGATGATCCAGACAGGCTGGACCAGTGGGTGCTGAACATCCGGAGGAATAAATGGACCCCCAACGTTTCTTCTCGCCTGTGCAGTGAGTCATCACTTCAGCACGGACTCATGGGTACAGATCCTTTTTTTTTTTAAATAACTTGGTTCCATTTGTGAGTGTAAATTGTTGTTACTAATTAAATACATGTTATACATCATACAATGCTAAATAATTGTTATGGCACAGCTTGCACATCAGTGATGAGTAATGTTCTTTTGATTAAAGGCCAAATTAAGATTTTGCCAGTTAAGTATAGAAACATAGAAATCGAATTTGTTTGCAAACCATCACATTTCTCTTCAATTTATGCAAAGACTCTTTATCATAGATAGAGAATTGCCATTTCCCCCCACATACTCTATGTTAAAAATAGATGAATTATATTACCTTTTTTTACATTATTTTAATAGCAACATTCATTCATCTGTTGTCATCTTATAACTTATTTATCTTAACAGCTATCACTGTAAAAAAAAAAAGGATTTCATTTCATTTTACGATACAATATTTATCTTTACATTCTGTTTTTGCATATGTCTTATTATATTTACGTGTCTATAGATTTCTGCCTAATTTATTATTCTTAATTTCATTTTGAATTTCTTTTATTATTTTATGTCTTATATAACTATGTTGCATCGTTGGAGGAGCTCGGGACAGATGATTTTCATTGCCATTCCTACACTGTAGCCTATGTGCATATGACATAAATCCTTTGAATCTGAATCTTGGAAACACGTAATTGTTGAATGGATTAACTGCATAGTTAACATGTTGGCCCTCTATTGTCTTTTATAATGCACTCTTAAATTTAAAACAACATTATTCAAAAGAAAGTTGAATATCTACAGACCTCAAAAAGTTATTTTATGTGTTTTTGTTTATTATTTTTATTAGGGAAGGAGATGCCTGAAAAACACTGCAGTGCCCACCATTTTCTATTTCACCAATGGCAAAGAACAACAGCCTAGAAGGAAAAGCAGGGTGAGTAACAATGACGAGGTAAGTGACATTCCTAGTTCAACTGTTAACAGCAATGAGGAGGTTGCAGATGTAGACCATGGTAGTGGTGAAAACAGTCTTGCTGCTGATCAGAGCAATATCATTATGATACAAGACACACCTGAAGAAGCCTTTGTTGTTCCACATGTGGAGCATAATGACATTCCAACAGTCAATGCTGCCACATTTTTAACATGTGATCTTTCTTTCATGTAGGACGCTTGAGGGAAGTCGCAACGCCTCGGCCAATGTGATGTCTTCTCCACGTGAAAGAGATTGAAGGCATCATTTATAACTTGAGACAATTTTCCAAAAGTTATGACTTTTATTGGCTTAGGTAGTAATGGATTCCATCTAACACGAATCAAGATCGTATAGAAAAAAAGGAAAGTGTAATCCTTAGTTACATAGGAAAAGATGTAATCGGATTAGTTTGCCTTTTTTTAATAATAGGGAAACTCAGGATTACAATCTTATTCAAAACCTAAAGAGAGCATATAGTGTTTGTTGTAAAATGATCAAATTGTATCTCTTCTCTGGAAGCCGTACTGTTCTGTAGGCTAATACTTTCATTGTGAATCTATACACCTACTGCCTGAATCTGCTTTATGGTATTATATTATACATTTAAGTAAAAAAATCATATTCATATTTCTTCTCTCCTGTGTTTATTTGCATTGCTTTTGATATTGAGGTAATCCAAAAGAAAAAGAAAGTTATCAGGTTACATTACTTTGATATCTTGATACTCACATTAAGTTACTGGTTGTGTTTTTGGCAAGTAGCCCTCCCAACCCTGTACATAAGTTATATCATTTTAATTACTGATACAGTTGTTGCACATCTTTAATTTATTTTCTAGTGTACTTAAGTCATAAAATGATTCGAAACCTTTACTTTTCATAAAATGCAAGATGTAACTTTCAATGTGTGTATTTATCACATTTTCAATGTGAAATAGATCTGATTAAATAAAGAGTAAAAGCACAATCTTAAATGTTGACATTTATCATTTTCCTATGCTTATTGTTAATGTAGTGGTGTTATAAACAAAATGTTGTCGTGAAGGAAATTAAGATGTTTTTTATTTGTTGACAAAAGATTTAAAGTTGATGCTCACAACATGTGGGAACATTTATGGAGAAAAATGTTTCTATTGTAAAACAAATATTTATCTGCATACTGAACAATTTCGAAACTCTCTAAAAGGTATTATCTTCTGTGACGTTACGACCCTGTAGGGATTGTGGGTATTGCACTTCATAATTACATTCTATCAGCGACGTGCGGTCAGGGGAGGCAGGTGAGGCAGAGCCTCACTTGTCATTCTCCAATGTAACGGAAAAAAAGAATAATAATACAAATAATAATAATAATAAAATGTGTCCACTGATCTGTGTTGTAAATGTGATTTCTGTTTGATTCCAATCGCTTTTTATAGTAAAAATCGGCTAATTTGCCGAGCTCCGTTACAACTACGGGGAGCGATGAGATTGAGAAGTGAGGCAGGGACGAGCTCTGCCTCTCAGAAGCCCACAGTAACTTGCTGGAGCACGGGCACTAATTTAACGCGGGCACTTATTTTGTGAGCGCGCTCAAGCCAGTTACTGTGTGGTGAGGTGAGGCACAGATGAGCTCTGCCTCATCTCAGAATGCGTCACCCCACAGAAACTGTCTGGAAAGCGGGCCCTAAGCGCATGCCTGCACCATCTCACTGTATGTCACCAATGTAATGTTTGTAGATCCCTTTATTACATTTATCCTCGCCATCCATAGTCTCTAAATAACTTATTTCACGTATATATGATATTTAAGCTCGCTGGTCTCATCATACAACGGCAATGAAAAAAGCACCAGGGGAGGCAGCCACAACCTCTGCCGCACTGAAGGGGGCGCAAGTGAGCCCACAGGTTCTTGTTGCTACTGTTATTCTACGCAGAGACGGTAGACCATAGACTGTATATATAAACAACAAGCTAGGCTTTTGAAACTAGAGGAAGATAAGGAGGACTTTTACAAAAAAGTAATAAAGATTGTTGTCCAGAAGGATAGCATGGACTTCATCTTCAAGTCAAGGTAAGACCACATTTGTAATGAAAATTGGATCTTACTAAGAGAGAACAATCCAATATTTAGATTTTGGGTAGGCTATCCTTTTGTTGAACGGTCTGTTTAAAATGAATCGAAGCATCAGACTAAAAAAGCTTTTGAAAATAACAGAATATTTCGATTAAAGGTGGGGTAGGTAAGTTTGAGAAACCGGCACGATATACACTTTTTTTTATATTCCATGGAATGTTCTTAACATCCCGATAGCAATGAATATCTGAAGTGCTTTGACAAAAAATACATAAAAACATTTCATCTGTGGAAGCCGTAGTACTGTAAAAAGCACGACCACTCATTTTAGCCGGCCCGGCTAAAATAACCTGCCTGTCAGCCTTCCATCTGTGCACAAATGTATCTCGTGCCCTCATTGGTCATGTGCGCGTTCGTGTGTGTTGGAGGAGGGGCTGTGTATTTTCAAATTCTAGCGCACTCGAGCTGGTTTCTCTAAAATGACCTACCCCGCCACCTTTAAGGTCAAAAATATATAATATTTGTAAATCTGACTCTGAAAGAGTCAGTGCCTCACCAGCCATGAACCTCACCGCACGTCACTGCTATCTATGGTATGCTTATGACATATTTGATGCCAAAATACATGGGATTAGGGGAGACCTTCTTGTTGTTTGCATTGTCACTGATAAATGACAGCGTAGTATTCATTGTCAAGATGTTGTGTTTTTAAACTTGGGACTCTTTTCAGACTGCTACGGCTTGGGAAAAGATTTGAGCCTTAATGTGTAATGTTTTCTGTATTGTATGGTAAGCTTATCCTTTCATTTGATAGTCCCATTTGGATGTGATAGCTAACATTTTCAGTAAGCAGTAGACAAAAGAAGTGAAAATATGAATTTAATTTATTTTCAATATTTACATAAATACAGAATTATTTTAACAAATAAAATAACAAAAAACATCATAACAAATACAAAATAAAAGGTTTGACAGACAGCCATGCCCAGCATGGGCCTGGAGAGCTACAGAGTCCATTGGGGGAAGAGGGGGGGGTGGGATGTGGGGAAGAGGAAGAGCAGCCATGTTAACAGTGTTATGGCTACAGATGTAATATCTAACTCAACATTAGCCATGACAGTCTGGGCTTAGCAAGGGCCTTAGAATACATACTCTAAAGGCCAAATCCAAAAACAGTGATACTGACATTTTAGCAGTTCACAGTCTTTGGAGGTGGTCTTTCAGGCAATTGGCTAGTGACTTTAAAAAAAATCATTTCCCCTAGGGGTGAAATGAACTCTATCTCGCAAAAAAAGCCCAGGACTGTCATGTCTAATGTTGGAGTGGTCAACAATGACACCATTTAGGCTATGAACAAAAGTAGCCATAACACTGTTAACAAACTTCCGGGCCTTGTCAATTTTGACAGGATTTGCACCAGCCCTCCACCGGCGCCTCTGGTTGATCTGGGAGAGCATGATCTTCATGCCAGGGTGCCGATGGTGAAGCTGGTGCAGGTCCTCCTTCATCTGGTTCAGCAACTGAACACTGGGCACATCCCCCAAGTCATTGCCGCCACAGTGGATGAGGAGGACATCCGGGACTGCTCTTCCTCGCAGGGAGTAGGAAAAGAAAGGGAGGACACCTCTCCAGCGCAGTCCACCCCAACCGAACCAGCACACCCTCAGGTCGAGGCCAAGGTTGCTGCCGATGGTCTCTGTAGCTCTCTGGGCTCCACGCCGGACATAGCTGTCTCCGATTATCCATACAGTCACTATGGGAGGAAAATAAATGAGAGTAACAAATGCTTCAGATAATGAGGAATATCAAATTAAGTATAAAGGGTTGCTCATTTTGTTCCTTTGACAATAACATACAAAATAACTATGAAATCACACCTGTATGGTTAAAAGTAACAAGAGAGTAAAACCTCAAAAAACAGATTAACAGCACACAGTATATATATATTTATATACTGTGTGCTGTTTATCTACAATTGTGCACACATGTATATATATATACATATATGTATAGTATGTTTGTGTGTGATGTCAACCATCTGAAGTCATGTAAAGTAAGCCAGGACCATCAACTTACAGGTTGTGCAGTTTGGCGTGGAGGAGGTTGCCATCTTCTTTTTTCTTAATGCTGAAAGAAATAAAAATGGTTAAATCAATATAAAAGCACCTTTCTTTTTCTACAGTCATATTTCCTTAATTACATTTAATTCACGCAACACTGGCCATATCTCTGCTAGTTTACAAAGTTTAGTTACAAATGACATTTATATTTGAAAAACGGTGAAGCACTTAAAAAACAATTGTATAGTGTAAGTTCAAGAACATTTAAATCAAAAGGACAAGTTTTGTAAAGTTACCTTCAGAATATGCCGGGAACGAGGAGCAGTGACCGCAAGCTGGGTTGTTAGCATAGACTGTGTTGTTAGCATAGGTTGTTAGCTTAATACTGAGAGCATGTTAGCTTAGCTTCTTAGCCTGAGCTAGGTCTTGAACGTCACGCTCGTTGGCAGCAGGTCCCGCCCTGTCCCACCTCAGCACCGCCTCTTTGCCCTTATTTGGAGCAGGCGGGATTAGACTCTGACGTCACTGTCGAGCCGTTAGTAGCCGACTCCGCCTACTAAGGGCTTCACGGCAACTCTGCAGAATCCTATGGGTGACGTCATGGACCCTACGTCCATTTATATATACAGTCTATGGGTTTACCTGATAACTAGAGCTTGTATTGTTTTGAAATACATCAAGGCTGGCATTGGACGGCAGCGTAATGTAGAACCCTTCATTTATCTCCATGGCTGTAATGAAGGACTGAGCGTTGAGTCTGTTTGTTTTTATACATCTTTGATTTCGCCAGCATCAACCCAGCTGTTGAATTTCTCGGGCCAGTTCTTCCAGCATACAAACATTTGTTTTTTCCCTCTCACCACACGCCTTTTCAGAATTTTCTCCACTTGAAAAGCCTTGTCACTAGATACCTTCACTTTTTGTAACTCTTTCTCATAAAAAGTCCCCTTGATCTCTTCTCCATCATAATCTTTGAGTTTGTAAACAGGGGGTTGACGAGGTAGGCCTTCAGACACAGTAAATAATTTGTCCGTATAACTCTGCTCATATTTTTTATCAAAAACCCCTCTCAATTTGGATATTCTTACAAGCTCCCCCTCCTTAAAGTTCATTTTCGTAGCAGCTTTTTTACGATGGCTAGAGGGGGTATACAGGTTACGAAACACTTGAGCCGCATTTTCCTTGGTCACCTGCAGTGGTGTCATTTTAATACTTCGATGATAACTATTATTGTAACTTTCAATTAGTTTAGGTAAGACGTCTATATATCTATGAGTGTTTTTAGCTGTAAAATACCGCCATATTTTAGTTTTCAGCGTACGGTTAAATCTCTCTACCACACACGCCTTCATATCACTGGCTGTTGCATAATGTGCAATACCTCGTTTCTTCAGTAAGGTTTGAAAAACGTTGTTAAAGAATTCTTTCCCTGCGTCTGTTTGTATCTTTTTAGAAATCTGACTGTGTGTTAAAATTGTATCAAAGGCTTTGGCAACCTCTATACCAGTCTTCTTCTTTATGGCCTGAGCATAGGCTTTTTTTGAAAATACGTCTATGACTGTTAACAAATAATTAAAACCATCATTATGTTTGGACAGCGACTGCATATCGCAAAGATCAGCTTGAAATTGTTGTTGCGGTCTGAGTACGAAAACTCTGTTTCTTACAAAATGCACCCTAGACGGCTTATACAAAGTATATGCATCCTGTCCAGATAAATATTCTCTGACTTTCTCTACATTTACTTGTTTACCCGTTTCTTTCTGTACAGCTCTATGGAGTTTATCAACACCCCCTAAATGTTCCCTGTTACTGCCCCGATGAGGTAATGAGTACAACAGTTTTTCTTACAACGCATTTTATTGATTTGTCACATGTATCAAAAAACATTTTCTCCAAGCAGAGAATAAAAAAAAACAATTTAAAAACCAAAAAACATGATTTTTAGGAAGGACACACTAGATCAAGTAAAATAAAAAAACATACTTTTACAAAAAAGTATCAAACTCTTCCTATTGCTGCCAAAAGTCCCAAGCTGCTCTTATATTCTTCAGCTGGGTCTCGTCGTTCTCTACAAGCTGGTCGTAAAGCTTCTCGATTTTAGCCTCAAAGAGTCTTGTGTTTCTGAGATTGTGCAGAATCGCCTCGGCAGCTCCAATGACCCTCTTCCCCGACACATGAAGGTGGCCCGGGTGTAGAGCGTCCCGAATGGCTGGAATGAAACGAACGGTCCACAGTCTCTTTACCACTTCATCATAGTTTCGATCCAGATAGTATTCTTCGGTCGGAAACAAACACTCGTGTTGCAATTGACTGGGATGATCGACTTGACATCCGTAACATTTTTCCTTTCTGTACAGATGCAAGACCCTATCCCGCAGATGAACCACTACAGCTTTTACCGTATTCAGGAACGAAGCTGTCCTAGCACCTTCTGTAGCATCACCCTCTGGAGCATAAGGAAAGTATGGCGATTCAACGCCTGCTACCGATGAGTCGGGAGAAGCTGTTGATTCCCCTGGAGACACGGTTGGAGACTCGGGTGGAGTAGATGGAGGTAGATACATATCCAGCCAGCCAGCAGCATCGCTGTCGAGCTCGGGTGTGCAGATTGTTGGAGATGATGGGGGTCCTCCAGGCGTTTGTTCCAGGCAGCAACTTGCGAGGAGAGTCTTGTTTTTTCTCAGATCCATGGTTAGTGTTCAGCGAATGTCATTGAGGGGTCCTTAGTTTTAAATGATCTGGTGAGGGGGGTGGGACTTGTTATGCTGAGGGGGAGGAGGAGTCATCTGCAAAAGTGAGAGTCTTTTTCACCAGTATAATGTCCATCGATGTCTGACTCTGTTTAAAAAGTTCTTTAAGCTTTGTAGATTTCTCATCAATCATTTTCAGCCAAGCAGTCAGAGGCACACGCAAGGATGTCTGAAAAACCCCGCATGTAGAGTTGAAATACTCCAAAACAAAATCATCAGAGGGGGCCTTCCCCAGCGTCACCAACCGGCTTGCGCGGTAATACCATCGCCCCGATGGTCCGCTTTTAGTTTCCCAGACGGTGCCTGTCAGGACTCTTCTCACTTCTGGCGGCGGGGGAATATCTTCTTCCTCTTCCTCCACATTGAGGGGTAGCGGTGAAAACTCTTCTTTGATCTCGCATGCTGTTTGCGTTTCTTTGCTTTTCTTTGCAAATATCTTGTACACCGCTGGTTCCACTATGGTTTCTTGATGCACTACTTCTCTGGAAGACACCAGAGTTAACACAGCCCAATCTGTTGAGGTCAGTGTCGCTTTAACACTGCGGGGTCCATACGTTTCTCCATTCTTCAGATTGTAGAAATGCAGTTCATTCGCCATATATAGTTGAATACATAACCCCAAACATCGCCATTTTTCAGAGTCCATTCTTCATGAAGTTCTTCGGCTGGAGGCGTCTGAACCCGGCACATATACTGCATCCGTTTCTTGATTGGCGCTCCCGACGGATGGCTGTAAGTTGTCACAGGCGTCTCGCTGATTAAACCCATATCGAGGCGTCTCTTGGCAATTTTTATTTTTTGAAAGGTGACTTGATGAGTGGAAACGACTGGCTTTTTATTTTTTTATCTAACTCCACCCCCCACTGTCTTCTGACATCACAGTCAAAGGAAGGGGGGTGAGGGGACGGGGGGAGACAGGAAGGGGTGTGAGGGGGACGGTGGGGGACATCATCAGCATAATTGGGGGGGGGCGGGCCCACCTGTCACTTTCTATCTGTTAGTGCTATAGCCAAATTTAAGGAAGAGATTCCACCAATACTTAACTCAATCGCATGTCTGCATGTAAGGGAGGAAACTTATACAAAATGTACACCACCCCAAATTGATCATGTAGTTGATAGTGCTACAGATGCGCTGCGAATAAAATTAGACTCTGTTGCTCCTTTGAAAAAGAAGAAAATAAAACAACATAGATTAGCTCCATGGCATAATGCCGAAACCCGCAAAATAAAGCAAAAGTCGAGACAACTTGAAAGGATATGGCGTTCCACTAAACTTGAAAAATCTCGTTTAATTTGGCATATTACTCTCAATGAATATAAGAAAGCACTGCGTAAAGCGAGAGCAGCCTACTACTCTTCATTAATAGATGAGAATAAGAATAATGCAAGATTTCTTTTCAGCACTGTAGCCAGGCTGACAGAGAGCCACAGCTCGATTGAGCCTTCTATTCCCATAGCACTCAGTAGTAATGATTTTATGTGCTTTTTTAACGATAAAATTGTTACTCTTAGAAACAAAATTAATGACCTCTTGCCTTTGACCAGTATAGTGTTATCAACAGCTCCCGGAAACGTAAGTTCTAATATTACACTAGATAGTAAACTAGAATGCTTTTCAGCCATAAACCTTGAACAATTAAATTCAATGATTCTCTCTTCTAAACCATCAACGTGTATGTTAGACCCAATTCCAACTAAGCTGTTGAAGGAAGTTTTTCCATTAATTAGCACTTCTTTATTAAATATTATGAATATGTCTTTATTATCAGGCAATGTTCCACAATCATTCAAAGTAGCAGTGATAAAACCGCTTCTTAAAAAGCACAACCTCGATCCAGAGGTTTTAGCCAACTATAGACCTATTTCTAATCTTCCGTTCCTCTCAAAAATTCTTGAGAAAGCAGTCGCAAAACAGTTGTGTGATTACTTAAAAAACAATGATTTATTTGAAGATTTTCAGTCTGGCTTTAGAACACATCATAGCACAGAGACAGCTCTGGTTAAAGTCACAAATGACATTCTAATAGCCTCAGACAAGGGACATGTCTCTATTCTTGTCTTGCTCGATCTCAGTGCTGCATTTGATACTATCGATCATGATATCCTCTTGCAAAGATTAGAGCACTTAGTTGGCATACAGGGAACTGCTTTAGGCTGGTTTAGGTCCTATCTATCTGAACGCTCTCAGTTTGTACGTGTCAACGAGGAATCTTCCACGCAAACCAAAGTCAGCCATGGAGTGCCACAGGGCTCAGTGCTCGGACCTATTTTGTTCACATTATATATGCTTCCGTAAGGCAATATTATAAGGAATCATTCTGTAAACTTTCATTGTTATGCGGATGATACTCAACTATATTTATCAATCAAGCCTGATGAAATGAATCATCTAAATAAAATTCAAGACTGCCTCAAGGACTTAAAAACGTGGATGACCTTACATTTTTTGATGTTAAACACGACCAAAACTGAAGTTATTGTACTTGGCCCGAAGAATCTACGAAACAATCTAAAGATATACTAACTATGGATGGCATTAATTTGGCCTCCAGTGAGACTGTAAGGAATCTTGGTGTTATCTTTGATCAGGATTTATCCTTTAACGCCCACATAAAATCAATTTCAAGGACGGCCTACTTCCATCTACGTAACATTGCAAAAATCAGGCATATCTTGCCTCAAAACGATGCAGAGAAACTAGTCCATGCATTTGTTACTTCAAGGCTGGATTATTGTAACTCCTTATTATCAGGGTGAACCAAGAAGTCAGTCAAGTCGCTTCAGCTGATTCAAAATGCTGCAGCTCGTGTGCTAACCAGAGTTAGGAAAAGGGACCACATTACTCCTGTTCTGGCTGCCTTACACTGGCTCCCTATAGAACACAGGATATAATTTAAAATTCTTCTTCTCGTCTACAAAGCCCTTAATGGGCAGGCGCCATCTTACCTTAAAGAACTCATTATACCCTACTGTCCTACTTGGGCATTGCGTTCCAAGAATGCAGGGTTGTTGATTGTTCCTAGAGTCTCTAAAAGTACAATGGGAGCCAGAGCCTTTTCTTATCAAGCTCCACATTTGTGGAATCAGCTTCCAGTTTGTGTTCGGGCGGCAAACACCCTATTCGTTTTTAAGAGTGCGCTTAAGACCTTCCTTTTTGATAAAGCTTATAGTTAGGGCTGATTAGATTCAGCCCCTAGTTTTGCTGATATAGGCTTAGTTTGTCGGGGGACATCTTACTTCTTCCTTCTCTCTGTCTATACCTGTGTACTCTCATGTTCCGATTAACCCAGCTTCCCCAAATTTCTTTCTTTTTGGTGTCTATATACGCTGGGATCCGGAGTCATGGATGATCCTGCGGTCCTGTGTCCCGGATCGCGAGCCCTGGATCTTGAGTCGTGGCTGTGGTCCTGGATCATAGGTCCTGGATGGATATCCTCGTGGATTCATCTTCCTATTATACACACATGCATTTCCAAACATTTGGACTACCTATGTTGCAAATGTATTATCTTTTCAATTTACACACGGCATCTATTGCACGTCTGTCCGTCCTGGGAGAGGGATCCCTCCTCTGTTGCTCTCCCTGAGGTTTCTCCCATGTTTCCCTTTAAACTGTGGGTTTTCTCCGGAAGTTTTTCCTTGTACGATGTGAGTGTCTAAGGACAGAGGGTGTCGTATTGTCATACTGATATTCTGTACAAACTGTGAAGTCCACTGAGACAAATGTAACATTTGTAATATTGGGATATATAAATAAACATTGATTGATTGATTGATTGAAAAGGCTGCAATCAAGCCAGTTGCCTTTAGGAGGTGCTATAACAACAAAAAATGAAACCACATTAACATAGTGAATATTTTTGCTCTGCAGCTGGATGAGAGCACGGATGTAGAAAATGTCGTAGAATTTCTTGCATACATCAGATTTATTTCAGAAGACAACTTTGTTGAGGAAATATTATTTTGCAAAGCACTGGAAGGTAGGACCACATGAAGAGACATTTTCCAAGTTTTAGATGAGTACATCATCTCAAATGGACTTGACTGGTCTCGTTGTGTGGGTGTGTGTTCAGATGGGGCAGTGGGGCTATGACTGGCAAAAAAAGCGGAGTGACAGCTTTGATCAGGCAGAAGGCCCCAAATGTAGTGGCAACGCACTGCATGTTCCATCGCGAGGTACTTGTACACATCATTTAAAAAAAAATTGCAACAGGGGGGTCCCCGCCAGAGGATAATGCTATATGGGGGTCCTTGGCATGATAAAGTTTGGGAACCCCTGGGTTAAGTGACCCCTTCTCCCTATCAGATATTGGTTGTCAATAATATGCACCTTTACAATGGGTGATCCAAGGCCCCACATTTGTTTACACCCAATTATATTGTTTTTTCTAAATTAAATTAGCTGTTTTTTATTTTTATTTAAACTCATACATCTTGGACTACAAATAACAGTTATTTCCCCATAAAAAGTTATCATATGGTAATATATGCTACAATGGTGAAATCAATACCTCAAATTGAAATACTATATTTTGTTTAGAACTAGCTTTCCCTTCAACATGACCTATATAAATACATATTTGTCTGATTTTATGAGTGGTTACTAAAACTCTCCCTTTAAACTGTAGGTCAATACTGTAACAAATTAAAACACTACCAAATTCACACTTGAATAAAAACTCTAAAAGAATAATTCGTAAACATGATGAAAAGATTGAAGAATATGTTCTACTCAGTACTCTTAATAGACTAGGCGGAATTTCAGAAAATGTGCTTATTTAAAGTGCTGAAGGCATTTTGTGTTTATTTATGCTATACAACATTTCTAGGGGTATTAAGGGGTGCTGAATCCAAATCTGCTTTATATGAAGCTCAAACATTTCCCAGAATGCCTCAAAATTGAGTTATCCAACATGGATCACCGCCAGGCTGAAATCTATTGTGGTACATTATTTTTTGACTAAACAAAGTACAAACTATAATTAAATGTGTTTTAAATATATTTTAAATATGAAGCATTTTCATTGTGGGTTATTCAAGAATATAATTGATTATATTTGATTATAACTAACTTTCGTTTTAATTATTCAACCTAATATGAAGATCTCAACACACAAAAGGACATCGTATTTACAGGGCTACATTTACATACCTAGAGACATTGACAAGTACCAACAGTATATTTATATCTCGCCCTGTCAATAAGCCTCACCTTCTTGGCAAAAACGTTGGTGTTAGGCGGTGTTATGCATGCCCACCGAGATATGCATGTACCTCGCGGGAGCGCGCACAGCGTAAAGCAAAACCTCCCAGACATGTATTGATCTGTACGGCAAAGTACGGTTTGGAAACTATATAATTTCCTTTTGGAGGGCATGCATAACACGGCATAACACCAGAGCCTCGCTGCGGGGAAACGTTGGCGCTGTTCCGAGTTTGTTCTAATCTGTCAAAATGACAGACTGCTTTCAGATTTTTCCGTCATTGTTAAAAAAAATATTCTGTTAACGCGACCACTGCTGTCCCAGCAACATCAGTACCAAGCGAGAGAGTTGTTTCCACAGCATATTGTAAATGCCCAAAAATCCCAGCTTCTACCTGGAAATGAGGACATTCTCATATTCCTAAAAAACCTGTCTGATGATGCTGAGTGAGTTACTTAGTGAGTTTGAGTTGAGTTACTTGAAAAACTTAAATGAAACTTGATTTATTTTATTGCGGGCTCTGATTATTCAATTTCCTTGTTTATTTGTGAGATGCAGTGGCACAAAGAAAATGCCTACTTTGTTTGGTAGTACTATAGGTACACAAACACTGGTTGTTCTTGTTCCAGTCTGTTACTGTCACTTTGTTTTTGACACTTTATTTAATAAAGAAAAATGTTCTTTATTTTTGAATATCGCGATAAATACCGTATCCGTGAGTTTTTGGTATCGTTACATCCCTACTGATGACTGCTGCAGGCATCAACTGACCGTCTGGTGTGAAGCGACGTGACGCAGTTGGCACTTTAGTCCTTATAAATTCAGATTGCGCACTAAAACAAATGGATGGGAACATGTTTAGCGAATGACAGAGATAATTGAATTGAAGGAGAGGGAGCGGAGGAGGAGGTATGGAGATGCATTAGGCAGCCAAGGGAGGGGAGAGCGAGGGGTGAGAGAGGTATGAGGGGGGTTGGGGATGTGAAGAGAGAGAGAGAGAGTGTGAGTATGGTCCAGGCTCTCTGCACTGTGGAGCCAATCCCAGACAGTAGGACACCGAGAGAGGACGGACTCTACAGCGGAGGATAAACCTAGTCTGACCGCAGCAGGAGGTACAACAGAAGAAGAACAAGTAGAAGAAGAAGAAGAAGAACAAGGAGGTTCATTTCTTTTCTTGCACCATCAGCCCCAGGAGCCAACGGTGTCATTGCGACAGCCAAGGAGCACGAGCAGAGTGTGTGTGTTAGTGTGTGTGTGCTGAAGATTCCTCTCGGCTGAATTTGGAGTAACCCTGGGATTGTGATCAGGAGGAGATGCTCGCTGGTGTTTGGTCTGTGGCACCTCCTCTCTCTCTCTCTCTCTCTCTCTCTCCGGTGCAGACGTCTTTGTGTGCTCGCTCTCTCGCTCCCGGCTCGGTGGAGGGACCCCCGCTCTGCTCTCTCCTCTCTCCTCTCTGCTGTGACTCTGCCGCGGCTACAACTGCCGCTCGCTGGCTCGTCCACGGAGAGCTGAAGCAGATGGGTGAGTGTGTGTGATTGAGTGAGTGTGTGTGATTGAGTGTGTATGTGGAACAGAGGGGGGTTGCTCTTTTCCTGCTCTCCTCTGCTGCTTTTCACCCCTGTCTTTGTGGGTTATTCTCCTCACTTCTTCTCTTCCTCTGTGTTGTTGTTCCTTAATTTCCCTTCATCCATCCGTCACCCCCCCTCGTCGACCATCCATCAGATAATCCGTGCCCCCCTTTTTCCATCATCTACCTTCCTCTTCCCCTTCGTTTCCACATTTTGCCTCTTCTCGTCCCACCTTCGTTCTTCTTTTTCACCAAAATCACTCATTTGCACCATCAGCCAAGCAAGCATGCAGGAAAATGCAACCACACACACACACACACACACCTATGCACGTATACATCCTAGCATAGTAACCTAGAAGGCGTCTGAGAGGTGTCGGGCTTGACATAAAATCAACAGTCTCAAGTTGAACCCCCAATAATCCCTCCATCACTCTCTTCATCCATCTATCCGCTGCCTCATCACCCCCGCCAATACACACCACCTCCACATCCTCCAATACATACCGCGACCCCCCTTTAACTCTTTCGAACCCAAAAAAACAAAACAGATGCACGCTCACACACACACTCTGATAAACGCCAGTCATGCTACAGTTAGCATATAGTGTGAGAAACTAATCATCAGCACACACAGTGAATCTGATGGCTTCAGTCACACATACACTCACACACACAGACACCAGGCGGGAAGTTGATTCATTCACGTGATAAATTATTCATGAGAGGAAAAGTGCTCACATCCTTAAACGTCCCATGTGGTCCAATTTGCCGCTGACATTTTTATTAATTGTTTGATTGGGTTGGAAACACTAGCCGGATGTTTAACAAATCTTTCATTAGCTCCTGTTGGCCTCCATAGTGTCTGCAGGTCCAGATCAATGAGTGTGTGTGGCAGGATGAAGAGACTGGAGGCCTGATGTCAGTGTCCAACCTGTTGCCTACGAAATAGCACAGGTTGTGATTTTGTGTGTTTAATAACAATAAATATCTGAGGGTTTCAAAATGCCAAATGCAGAGAACATTGGACGGTCCACTTGTTGGCAGTTTACAGTGAGGCCTTTCATTTCATGTGTGATTTGTTAAAGTGTTTGTCGTAACACTTCAGAAGATAAGTTTTGACTGTACTTGGCATAAATCAGAAAGAAAGATTTCACAGTTTAACACAATTTAGTCTCAAAACAAGTTTTATTGTGGAATTGTATCTGCTAATGGTCATTTGTAGTTAACAGAACTAAATATGAACATCCAAAAAAAGCTATTAAATAATCCTTAATTGGAGATTGTTCTATTTATTTTAAAGGTAAAAAAGAAACTTGCTATCATTCTTAAAATAAGTCTGTATGAAATTGAAATAGCATTTTTTAACATGTTTTTGGTTAGATTCCCGAAATAAGGTTGTGGTTAACACAAGATTAAGAGATGTTGACAACTTGTCCTACAACATAAAATACATCATTAAATGTAAATGTTTGTGATTGTCTGAAGCTCCTATGTGTCTTAAACAAGATTAGCCGCCTTTAGCTTATCTGTGCTGAGGAGAAGCCTGGTGATTGAATTTGTTTATAGCCTGACGTTAGCTTTGACTTCTATGGATTTCATTTGTGCTTCAGAAATCTTAAAGAGGTATTAATACGAGGAGATGATCTGCTGAACCAAACCTGTAAGTATCGTAAAGGTTGGTTTGCCACAAAAAGAAGGTTTGTTTCTGCAATAGTCCAAAATCGAATGGAAATATCCCATTGCTGTCCGTCGAGAGAACCCTTGTAATGATGCTAACTTCTGGGTCTGAACGATACATCATCACTGCACCACTCCATAAGGACTCTCGCATTCAAGATTTTCATCCCTGACGCTAGCCAGTCTGACTTATCAATAACAGAAATTAAGTGGTCACTACATTTTTACTTTTGTTATATTTGCACTTTTAAAACGCAATGTTTTGTGTGTGTGGGGTCACCAACATGTGACTGTGCTCAGCCCTTAACCTTTGCTAAGTTTTAAGCTTGGGAGTCGGGTTGAGTGAACGCCTTGTCGTCTGTTTGATGCTCGTTTTTAGTTTAGTTAATATTAATAATTGCACTGAATTGCAAATCAGTGTTCAGACCCACATTTGGTAACCAAAGCTTTAAGGCTTCTTTAATACCATGCTTGCCATATATTTTCCTATGTGCTTTAGCTAAAATAAAATGTCTTTAAACTGGATGAAATGGACTTATTGCATACCTGAAGCAACGAAGTTAGTGGTGTTCTGGAGCATTGCTAATTTTAGCATCTCCACTTTTCCTTCTTTATATGCCTTTAGTTTGTACCCTCCACAACACAGCACATATTTAAGTGGTGTGTAAAAGCCTGAGTGGGCTCCCCTGCAGGATGTTCTTTGCTGTGATTATGTGTATTATGTGTACTTAAGCGCTGCCAACAGCACCTTTAACAAACAGCCTGCTAATTCAGTTTTTTGACAGCAGACGTTTACAGGCACTTACACACTTCCCACCATAACACACTAAACTGAAGGGCTTCTCAAGGGCAGAAAGATACACTTGTTAGCTGCTAACACTCACTATTTATCTGCTGAATGAAGAGTATGTCTTTAAGCCATTACTGAAAACCACTATTGTTCTGACCCTTGAGTTATTAAATGTAATTTTGTCTAAGTGTCAAACACAGAAGGGACATGCTCCTGTGTAACTGAGTGAAGACCGAGCATGCTGTTATGAGAATCACAGCAATCATGAGCGTGTGAATGTGAGAATTGTATGATAAGACAATCAGACTGCGGCTAAAGTGGGTTTTTTGAGGTTTAATGTGTTCACTCTTTATTCTGAGTGTGAGCCTGCTGTTGTGACTGCGGGTGACTGGATGTGTTCTGCACAACAGGGACAAGAGGCTGCAGGTGGGAGTGTGTGTATAATTCCTTATGGGTGTTTGGTTGCCCATCTGCATTTGTGGAAAATGTAACGTGTGTATTCAGTATCAGTTTCAGGCTTTTGGATGTACTCCTCCAACCAGGAAGGTTTGCTGCACACTGACTCAACCTACACAGATCTGTCACACAGATCCAGCGCGGTGTGTGTGTGTTGTTCACCAGCAGTTCAGATGATATCGACTACTCACATTCACATTACTGTAGATCAAGGTTAATGATTAAAATAATCAATACTCTTCTGGGTCATTTACCTCTCTTACAGAAAATGTAATGATTGACATTGAGATCAGAGACAGTATGTAAATACTTCAGTGTGCTGGTGTGTTTCACATCCAATTCAGACTTCGGAGTTTGTTCCCTGCAGATTGATTGTCAATAATGAATGCATGTGATACGCACACACCTCTCATTTTCAGTTCGAGCCTGAATAGAATATTAATCAAGAAACTGGGTACTATGGAAGAGTCTAGTGCAGTGCCTCTGGATTAGCTCTGCACTTGTTTACGATAGCACTGCTTCGGTGTACGCATCATGAGTGCAAAAACAGTAACCCTGCTGCGTGCTCACTAGCGCATTACATTAACGTAAAATATGTTTATTTTGTTGTTGGTATCTACATGGAGATAGGCTCCGCCTCCTTGACAGCGGGTCTAGTTCGAGTGACGTGAGTAAACACAAATGATGCCACGGTCAAACCTGCACGAGTAAAGCGATGCAAATCTTCGCTTCGTGTCCGGTGTGAGCGAACTTTCAGTCTTTGAGTGACAGATCCCGTGCGACACAGAGCGAGGTACCAGAAAGGGAAGGTGATAAAACAGAGATATTAAAGGAGAGGTGAGAACATGCTGGTGACTGATGGAGCTGTACATTCTCTCCAAATGGCGGTGGAAGATATCAGGAGCTCAGACTTCTGTCTCGCGTCCCTTTTGACTCTACATGGCGTCAGTTTATTAACCATCGTGATGCCAACAGTTATATATCACCTTTCACCCCTCAGCCTGTCCTCTGCACGGCTGGTACGGAGGAGCATTCATCATGCCTCCACGCCAGATGACATCAGTTAGAAAGTCGATCACTGCCGTTTGAAAAGCCATTCTCACAGCGGATATGGCAGAATGAGCCGTCACAGTTTATGTCGGAGGAGAGAGGGATGTCAGGCCTCACAATTGTATGTCGTAATTAGAGCGTATATGTGGTCAGCCTTTTACGAAGAGGATTTAAGAGGGATGATTGGAGGTGCGGAGGGAGATGAAGTGCTGGCTTTTAATTGGAGGCTTCCTCCTTTCAGTTAGCTGGAAGGATGAAATGAAGTTACAAAAGACCAATATGATAGATCATAGAGAGACTCGAAGAAGAGAACTTTTTCAGTAGCACCTCTGTTGGAAGTACAATTACCATAATCAATATCATAAATACTCCATTACAAGCTTATGTCCTGATTTTAAAATGTTATCGAAGTAATAGTACTAAAAGATCAAATAATCATACTTCACAATGGGACATTTCAGAACTATATTGAGTACAGCATGAATTATTAGATAAATGTATCAAAAGTAAAAGTACTAGTTAAGCAGAATGGTTCTTTTCACAGTATTATGATGGTTATCATATTATCCTGTTTTTATACATGTTAGAGCATTTTATTGTAGTTTGTCAATGTGGAAATACTCTGTAGAATAGTACAGTAATGCATTACACCAAATCAGCGTACAGTCTCATGTGTTTTTATATGTACAAAGTAAGTAGTAACTGTGAATGTTAAAATTAATAGTACGATATTAGAATCAAAAGTCCAATATTTACCTGAAAAATAGCAGAGTAGAAGTATGAAGTAGCTTTAAATGTAAATACTCAAGTAAAGTACAGATATGTCAAAAAAGAACTTGGGTCAAATACTTGAGTAAATGTACTTAGTTATTTTCCAACACTGAATAGAATACAAAAATGTTTTGCTAATCTGAATTAGCAGCAAAAATAAAACATTTGTAATTTAGTCAACAAACAATTTGTAGCATTTTAAATACAGGACTATTACTTGTAACAGAGTATCCGTACACTCTTGTACTTTTACTCAAGTACAAGATCTGAGTACTTCCACTTTTACTGAAGCTCTCTGTCTGAAGGAGCTGTGTAGAGTGCGTCCTCGCAGTGTTATGACTGCATTAGTTATTCTCTCCATGTGTTGGTCTGCTGAGCGCTCAGGTCAGCAGCAGTGGCTTTAGAGGGGCTCGTTTTATAGACCTGTCACTTCCAGCTGGGCCAAAGATGGACTCCTGCTGCCGAGACACAAATGTGATTTAAAGCCTAATGAATCGTTTGTTTATCTCATAGATCCTACTCTAAACGGGACCATTATTTACAAATGAACAACATGATGCATTGAAGAAGACTTGAAATTAGCATTTGAGACTATAAACTCATTGGACAACTGTTTACTGAGCTAATTAATCGAGTGAGATGTACTGTAGGCACATTTTCTCATAGACTTCTATACAAACTGACTTATTTCTGCAACCAGTAGACAGCGGTGGAAGAAGTACTCATATCTTGTACTTTATTAAAAATAGAAGTACCAGAGTGTAGAAATACTCTGTTACGAGTAAAAGACCTGCATAGAGTGCCACAGTGACGCGTCCTAAAACCTGGAAGTAAGCTTATTCCGGTTCCCTCGACAAAATGCAATTTCGCCATAGGATTTTGGAAAATAGCTCGAAATAAGGTCTGTGGTTGACACACATTTAAGAGACGAATCACATTTTGTTCAGTAAAAGACCTGTAGGGTAGACATGTGGAGATTATCCGACTGAACAAAACGTGATCCGTCTCTTAAATGTGTCTCAACCACAGACCTTATTTTGAGCTATTTTCCAAAATCCTATGGAGAAATTGCATTGCTTTTTTGTTGAGGGAACCGGAAGAAGCTTACTTCCGGGTTTTAGGACGCGTCACTGTGGCACTCTATTCAAAATGTTACTGAAATTTAACGGTACGTCCACACTGCTCTGTCGCGTGCTTCAACTGAGACGCTTCCCATTCACTTTGAATGGGGTGACGTCAAGCTTTGCCGAACTGCATTGTGGTTCCGTCGCGTTGCTTTGCCTCCGTTGCTCGCTTCGAAAGTTGAGAAAAGTTCACCTTTTCAAGCGTCGACGGAAGCGCTAGCCAATCAAATCATATGCCAGTACAAGCGCTAGCCAATCAAACCACGTGCTTGTGTGTCCGGGCGGGAGATTAATGTGATTGGTTGTTGGTCGCGCACCAGACACGCCTACCGGCAAGCTTCAACGCGACGGAGAGCCGTGTGGAAGTACAAAGGTATTGGCATCAAAATATAGTGAAAGTAGCGACAGTAAAAGTAGTCATTGTGCAGATTGGTCC
The DNA here is from genome assembly GCA_028583405.1 of Pogonophryne albipinna. Lineage (NCBI taxonomy): Eukaryota > Metazoa > Chordata > Actinopteri > Perciformes > Artedidraconidae > Pogonophryne > Pogonophryne albipinna. The sequence continues at coordinate 2,319,223 of CM053259.1, read as the reverse complement.
ATTTCAGAATAATATATATGATATGTTTTATAATGATTGATGTTGGAGCAAACACAGTAGTGGTGGCTTAAAGCCCACCTCTGCTCCGCGCCGTTCGTTAGATGAGCCTGGTCAGATTAATAAGAGAAGGAGTTCAAAACACCGGCATAAAAGTTATAACAATAATCTGATTTTAATGGTAAAAAACACCAATACAAATTACAGAGTACTCTGGACTCCCAGCTCTACTGCTGTGCGATACAGGTATCGGGACCAGCCAGTCAGAAACAAGGGGGGCATTTTGCATGAATAAACAACAGTATATATGGACATTTTTGGGGCGGAGATGTGGGTCGGCTCTTCCATCCCATTTTACTCCTAAGTGAAGCGTGAGAGCCTCGGAACTAGTCAAGGTCAGAATCACTTTTTATCTTCCACCTAACACTCCTTTACTTTCCCAGGGAAGATTTCACACAAACTATTCTTTCCCAAAACAATCAAACATTGTACACAGATATATTGGTGCTTGAGATTATACTGGCCCCAGGAAGAACCTTGAATAAGAACATGTGCATGTGCTGGTGGGGGGGGGAAAGTGTATGTGTGTGTGTGTGCTGATATCTGGGTCAGTGAGTGTATGTGAGAAGGGTTATATATATAGGATTACTTTAAAACAGTCCCAAATAATACATGTTCACTTCAATACAGTTCAAGATAATACCTGTTTACTTTAATACAGTTTAGAACAATATCTGTTTGCTTTATTGATCATTAGTGTTCTCAAAGCTGGTAAAGGTGCAGCTAGTTTGAATGACTTTGTATACTGCAGGGTAGCTTGTGAATTTACTCCAGGTGGAACTAAAGTCTGATTTAACACTTGATTATTAATCCAGATCTGTAAAGTAACTAAAGGGATTAAATACATGTAGTGGAGTAAAAGTACACCATTTACGTCTGAACTGTAGTGGAGTAAATCTACTACTAGTTACTTTACACTTCTGTCAATAAAGTTCCCCCATTTTGAACACGAGAATGCAACCTGAATATCCATTACAATATGGTAGACACACATAAACACACACAGACCTGTATTTGTGACTTGTAAAGACACTGTCTTTTATTGTGGGGACACTTAAGTCCTCAGATGCAAGATGAGTCCCTATAATAATAATAATAATAATATTAATAATAATATTAATAATAATAACAATAATAAAGCTTTAGCACAACCTTTTTTTCACACATGCAGCATACATGCAGCAGCATACATGCAGCAACATAATAAAACAATTCAAGGGATACAAGGAAGTAAAAAGTACTATAATAAAAATAGAATAAAATCAAATAAATAATGAGAAGACATAAGACGAAATTAATAAATACAATCATTTTTGGTAACACTTTATATTAAGGTACACAAATTAACCATCAACTAGTTGTTAATTAACATGCATATTAGCAGTATATTGGCTCTTTATTAGTCATTATAAAACACTTATTAATGCCTTATTCTACATGACATATTATACAAGTAATAAGCCATTAGTTGAGAGCTTTTCCTCAATAAACCTCTAATTAGTGCTTATTTGTTGCAAGTAAGGAAGTTGTTGTACATGAGTTTGGGTCTTAATATGCTCTGCTCAATATGGGCCTAATAAGGCAGTCGTACCACAAGAACAGTAATTCTCCCATAATAACTCTTACGGCCCGTCCACACAGCGGCGTGCGTTGAAGCTTCCAACGCTTCTGCCCATTCACTTTGAATGGGGTGACGTCACTTTTAGCCGAACTGCATTTTGGGAAGCGACGTGGAGCATTGCTGGCGTTGCTCGCTTCAAAAGTTGAGCAATGTTCAACTTTTGATGCCTCGACGGAGGCGTCAGCCAATGAAATCCCGTTTATGCAAATCTGCCAGTACAAGCGCTAGCCAATCAAACCGCGTGTATGCTGGGAGAGACTACGCAGGTCATTTCCTCATATTCAAAAAAATTGAGGGAAAATTCATTATAGCGGTAGTGAATCACCCGGTGCTGTATGATCAGTCTCTGTTCATCTACCGGGATACAAACCGGAGGAGCGAGGCATGGAGGGAGGTGGCAGAGACAGTGGGTGAAACTGGTAGGTTTTCGCCTGTTTGGGGATTTTATATCCAGTTTACTTCGTTTTAACATTGCTATTGCTTTGTATGTCGGGGGCGGGAGATTCATGTGATTGGTTGTTGGTCGCGTTGCTCGCAAAAAATCCCCAAGCTTCAGACACGCCCACCGCCAAGCGTCAACGCACGCTGCTGTGTGGACGCTCCGTTAAAGGTGGGGTAGGTAATTCACTTCAGAAACACTTTTTGTTATATTCCATGGAATGCTCTTAACATCCCGATAGCAATGAATACTGTAGGAGCAAACACAGTGGTGGTGGCTTAAAGCCCACCTCCGCTCCGCGCCGTCCGTTAGAAGAGCCTGTCAGATTAATAAGAGAAGGAGTTCAAAACACCGGAATAAAAGTTATAACAATAATCTGATTTTAATGGTAAAAAACACCAATACAGAGTACTCTGGACTCCCAGTTCTACTGCTGTGCGATACAGATATCGGGACCAGCCAGTCAGAAACAGGGGGCATTTTGCATGAATCAACAACAGTATACATAGACATATTTGGGGCGTAGTTGTGTCGGCTCTTCCGTCCCATTTTACTCCTAAGCGAATCAGAGAGTCCGTGGGGAGGAGTTGTGTCGGCTGCTCACTCCCCTAGGTGTTATTTACTGGTTGGATTCACTTCGGGTCGGGCCCAATACAGCGAATCAGAGTTCTGGGAAAAAGTATTTTTCTTCTGAACAGAGCGTGAGAGCTTCACTCCTTTACTTTCCCAAGGAATATTTCACACAAACTCTATTCTTTCCTAAACAATCAAACATTATACACAGATATATTGGTGCCTGAGATTATATTGGCCCAGATTGAACCTTGAAAAGAATATGTGTGTGTGCTGGTGGGAAGAGGTGTATGTGTGTGTAGCAGGGTATCTGGTCAGTGAGTGTAGGTGAGCAAAGAATATGTGTGTGTGCTGGTGGAAGGAGCTGTATGTGTGTGTGTAGCAGGGTATCTGGGTCATTGAGTGTAAGTGAGAAGGTTATATATATAGGATTACTTAAAACAGTCCAAAATAATACATGTTTACTTCAATACAGTTCAAGATAATACCTGTTTACTTTAATACAGTTTAAAACAATATCTGTTGACTTTAATACATTAAATGCTTTGACAATAAATACATAAAACAAATTAATCTGTGGAAGCCGCGGCGCTGTAAAAAGCCAACCAATTATTTTAGCCGGCCCGGCTAAAATAACTGGATGGCCTACCTGCCTGTCAGCCTTCCATCTCGTGCACAAACTTATCTCGTGCCCTCATTGGTCATGTGCGCGTTCGTGTGTGTTGAAGGAGGGGCTCTGTAAGGAAGAAGCAGATTTTTTTCGGCTGCGTACTTTCAAATTCTAGCGCACTCTACCTGGTTTCTCCATTCTTACCTACCCTACCTTTAACAAATATGTGACCTGCTCCATCGAAATCAGTCGCATTGAACCGAAGACACATTTTGAGTTGTATACACTGTTGGAAAGAGGAGATTCCTAGCTTTCTAATGATATCAGGATTGTTTTTGTACTCCAAATATTAAGCGAAATATGTCACATTATATAATGACTGTCACCGAGTCATCATTTTGAGGAAAAGGCCTTTAAAGTTTCCTCTTCTCTGGAATCCATCGATCTGATTAATTACTAGCGGAGCAAATTATCAAAGTAGTACGGACGGAAGATATTTTCATTTGGATTACTGGTCTGGGGGAAGCTTGCGAGTGTGTGTATGTGTGTGTGTGTGTTTGTGTATTTTTGCGTTAGTGTGTATTGTGTTTGTTTCCCGGGGAAAACACTCACGAGAAACACCGGCTGTTGTTATGCCTGCTGTGACGTTAAGTTACTCCGTTATCCGCTTGTAATTATGCCGTCACAAGCTTCAAAGTTGTATTTATCATCTGAATTTGCCGAAACAAGTTTAATATTCTGAAAGCCAAGACTTTGTTTAACTTCTTAAGCCCGAAGGTCCCCCCAGTGGACCCCCCCACAGTTTTTTTTCGAGACTATGTCTCAGGGCTTCTTAACATTTATGAAACTATTAATGTTTCATACCCTTTTAAAGGTAAGAAACTCCGCTAACTGACAATAAGAACAATTTTTAGCTAAAAAAAACACAAGAGTAATACCAAGCATTTGAATTAGCATTGAGCGGAAAAATGCTAACTAATGCTAACGCTTTTTTACACAGAACTCACGGTAGAAATGCCCTTATTACTATCTTAACTGCACAAACAAGATATACGATTTAAAGCTGAGACTCCACAGATTCCAGACATGTAATATCATCACTGTACGACCCCGAATTGCGGAGCTATCAGCCAGAAAAGATAAAGTAAACAACATCCGGTTTAAAAAATATTACAATAATTTCGTTTTACCTTTTTTGATTTGTGATCAAAAGTTGTGTTCACCGGAATAAAAACGCCGCTCAAGGTTAATCCAATGTCTTTGTGTCACGTAGACATTTTTACTGATAATCCTTCATCATATTTATGGCAATATACTGGGTATAAAGTTTTGCCGTCCAGGCGTGCACTTTCAGATATGCTTTGTTCGCTTCTCTATTACGTCCACTATGGTAATGTTTACGTGGATTTGGGAACTGCCCATCGATTCTATTGGTTCTGATGGTTAAGAAAAAGGTGTAAATCACACGAATCGACCAATGGGTTCCAGAGATATGGTCCTGCGTAAAGTATAAAGAATGCCAGCCAGTTTAAGTACATTACGCAGCAGACTTCATTTATTGTTTACTACGTAACAGCAGGCATTGCAGCAGGGCCCAGAGCGCACGGAGCACAGAGCGGACAGCAGATAACGGAATTGCAGTTTTATTGCTTATAGATTATCAGAACATTTCAAAGGGGACACAGCCACATTGGATTAACTACATCATCGTTTTTATCGTTGTAATGCCATTGAAGACCAGTTTAGACCAGACAATGAGGAAGGTAAGCCGTTAGCCTAGCGCATGTTAGTACCTAGCGCCACTTGTTTTGATGTACGTTTTTGTTGATAACATCGCGAGTTTGTATCTTTCAGTGTTGAGGTGGGCACCGTTAGATTCTGTGTCTTTACGATCATAAACAATGTGTTGGATGTGCAGCTAGGATAAGTAATAAGGGAGCTAGGAGTGATTTTCGGTGCAGTAATAGGTTAGCATTTTTCGCTCTGGGCTAATTCAGAGGCTCACTGTTAGCATTGTGTGTTTTTTTTGAAAAAATAAATGAAAAAGATCAGTTAAATGAGTTTCTTCCCGTTATATGGATATAAAATATTCATAGTTTATTAAATATTAAGGTTCCTTAGACGTTGTTTCCTGCAAATGACGCGATTTCGGTCCGTGAGGCTAAGAGGATAACAGAGTATGTTTTTATATATATTTTTTTTTTTTTCACAACAGATGTATTTGGATGGAATGAATACCTATAGTGATAATTCAAAGTAATAAAATGATTTTTACAGTGAAAAAGTTCAAATGGAACTGATGGTTCCCAAATTACCCAGAGGTGAGTCCGCCTGGACTTTATTTTTCTAAACCTCTCTAAAAAGGTCAAATTTCACTTGTTTTGCATCAATCTTGATACAGGGTACTTATTATATGTTATAGTTTGGATTCCTAAAGCTTTTAGTCTACTAATCCATCATTCAAGGGTGTTTTTTACTATAAGTAATGTTTTTTTTTAGGCGGACATTAGAATTTACATGCTTTTACCATGTTCCATCTGAATTTACTTTAAAATAAAAACATCTATATTGATTCTGACACTTCTACATCCAACTCACAGATGTAACCTTGCTTTGAGAGAAAAGATTATTAATTTACCCCTTTTAGAAGTGAAGATATAGTCTTTGTTGTGTTCGTGGCATTTTCGAGCCTGAAACCTGAAAAACAGGCTCAGGGCTTAAGAGGTTAATTGAAATCAGATAAAAACAAACTGTAACGGACCCTGCTGTGTTATCTATGATTACTATACGCCTTACATTCATAATTTCAGCGGAGGGAGGGGAAGCTGCACTGCGGAACAGCAGAGTGGCGAGTGAGAGCTGTCATTTTCCCTTTACAAGCTTCAAAAATGTATTTTTCGTGTGATTTTGGAAATAAAAGTGTCATATTCTGAAAGCCAAGACTTTGTTTGTTTAAAATCAAACAAAACACCCGAACCCCGAAAAACATTTTTTTTACACAAATCCACGTTTATTTTGAAATGAGCCGTTGTATGAAGGTAGATATGGTGCAAAATGCGAGAGCGTGTAAAACCTGATGTGAGCACTTGCAGAAAAAAAATCTGAGCTTGTGAGCATACATTTACATTTGTATAAAATATCCACATAACTGTGAACCAAATGTACACTTGTATAAAATATCCACGTAACTGTGAACCAAATTTACACTTGTATAAAATATCCACGTAACTGTGAACCAAATCTGAAGTCACAGAAGAAAAAAAAAATGTTGTAGCTTGTAGAAAAAAAATGAACTTAGTGATGAAATGTTCACTTGCAGAAAAATACATATTTTTTAAAATATATTTTCCATTACAACTGCAACTTGGTTATTACAACCTCTCAAATCAGTCATTACAACTTGACGAATCTGCTCTGTGGCAGTATAAATCGACGAATCTGCGGTCTTGACTTTTGCTACACTTCTTGCGATAAATGTGTTGCAAAAGTAATTTTCACCTGTAGATGTGGGGGGAGGGAGGGGGGTTGGAGCGAAGGGGAGGAGCTATCAGAACGACGAGGCTCGGGTGACTGGAGACTGCGGGGCTAACGGTTCGTGTCGCTACCAGTCCGCTGACATGGCGCGTCAATCAACGGTAAGTTTTGCCCATTACTTGCCCAGTATTACTTTGAATATTATTATTGTGATTGAGGATTAAATCCGCTTTGAAGACCACCGTTTTATATCGTGCAGTTTAGCGGCAAAATAACGTCAGTTAGCCAGCTAACGCTAGTTTTGTTGAGTTTATGCTAGCTAAACAAGTAGTGGTTGTAGTCTACAGCAGTAATTCATATATTATAGCCTACTGCTTTGGCACTAACGGTTGATAACCGTTTATGAAAATAAAACCAATTGAACTGTGCTGAAATAATGACAAGTTTTATAATTGTCTTGGGCTCCTGCTGTGTTTTTAAAGCCTTTGGAAATTATCCATGCTATTTTCTATTTAGAACGAAGACTTCAGAATCTTAAAATCCCTGCAAAATGTAATTGTGCTAAATTCAACTCTGGAATCAAGCAAATATTAATATGTTTGCATGACATTAGTTATTTATATTTTGATATCACTTAACTATACGTTTAATACATTTAAGTCAAGCTAAGGTACATGTGATGGTAGGTAGTTAGTGCTCTTACCTGTGATGCCTCCCCCAAACAGCATAATAACCAGACTGTATCATTAAAACTAAGTACCAGTTCTAGATCCTTGACTTTAGACAAACAATTCAAAAGACAAAATGTATTTAAAGACCAATCTTTATTTGAAGGTGCCTCATAACCTGGGATATTAGTTATACAGTAATAGTATTGCACAATCAAGGCAGAGTTCAAAAAGGGGGACAAGGCAGAGTTCAAAAAGGGGGACTCGAGCGGACGGCCCGGGGGCAAGGCAGAGTTCAAGGAAGGGGTCTCGGGCGGACGGCCCGGGGGCAAGGCAGAGTTCAAAAAGGGGGACTCGGGCGGACGGCCCGGGGGCAAGACAGAGTCCAAGGTGGGGGTTATGGAGGGGCGAAGGCCACCGCGGGCAAACTCAGGGGGCCGAGCATGAGGGCGGGGGCCGGGCTCGAAGGCAAAGGCCGTGGCCCTCAGGGGGCCGGGCTCGAGGGCGAAGAATGCGGCTCACAGGGGGCCGGGTTCGAGGGCGAAGACTGCGGCTCACAGGAGGCCGGGCTCGAGGACGAAGACTGCGACAGGGGGCCGGGATCGAGGGCGAAGACTGCGGCTCTCAGGGGGCCGGGCTCGAGGGCGAAGACCAGACAGCTCCGGAGGCCGGGCAGAACCCGGTGTCGGCTGAACAGGAACCGGAGCCGGTGGGACAGGCTTCGGCAGGATCCCCCACGGAAGAGGACCAGGAGTTGGCAGCACCCCCGGCGAGACAGATGATGGCGGGGCCTCCAACGAAACAGGACAAGGGGTTGGCAGTACCCCCGGAAGGACAGGTGATGGAGGGGCCTCCAACTGGACTGGACATAGAGCTGGCAGGATCCCCAGCGGAACCTCCAAAGGCACGGGACATAGAGTTGGCAGGACCCCCGGTAGAAGAGTAGTCGGCGGGACCTCCAACGGAACAAGACAAGGGATTGGCAGGACCCCCGGCAGAAGAGTAGACGGTGGGATCCCCAATGGGACAGGACATAGGGTTGGCAGGACCCCCGGTAGAAGAGTAGTCGGCGGGACCTCCAACAGAACAGGACATAGGTCTGGCAGGAACCCCAGCGGAACCTCCAATGGCATGGGACATAGAGTTGGCAGGACCCCCGGTAGAAAAGTAGTCGGCGGGACCTCCAACAGAACAGGACAAGGGATTGGCAGGACCCCCGGCAGGAGAGTAGTCGGCGGGACCCCCAACGGGACAGGACATGGGATTGGCAGAACCCCCGGCAGGAGAGTAGTTGGCGGGACCTCCAACGGGACAGGACATGGAGCTGGCAGGACCCCCAGCGGAACCTCCAACGGCACAGGACATAGGGTTGGCAGGACCCCCGGCAGAAGAGTAGTCGGCGGGACCCCCAACGGGACAGGACACAGGGTTGGCAGGACCCCCGGCAGGAGAGTAGTCGACGAGACCCCCAACGGGACTGGACATGGAGCTGGCAGGACCCCCAGCAGAACCACCAACGACACAGGACATAGGGTTGGCAGGACCACCGGCAGAAGAGTAGTCGACGGGGCCTCCAACGGCACAGGACATAGGGTTGGAAAGACCCCCGGCAGGAGAGTAGTCGGCGGGACCTCCAACGGGACTGGACATGGAGCTGGCAGGACCCCCAGCAGAACCACCAACGACACAGGACATAGGGTTGGCAGGACCACCGGCAGAAGAGTAGTCGACGGGGCCTCCAACGGCACAGGACATAGGGTTGGCAGGACCCCCAGCAGAAGAGTAGTCGGCGGGGCCTCCAACGGCACAGGACATAGGGCTGGCAGGACCCCCGGCAGAAGAGTAGTCGGCGGGGCCTCCAACGGCTCAGGACTTAGGGTTGGCAAGACCCCCGGCAGAAGAGTAGTCGGCGGGACCCCCAACGGGACAGGACATAGGGTTGGGACTTGAGTGGGAACTCGAGAGGTGACTTGAGAGGGGACTCGATAGGGAACTCGAGAGGGGTCTCGAGAGAGGGCTTGAGAGGGAACTCGAGAGGAGACTCGAGAGGGGACTGGAGAGGGAACTCGAGAGGTGACTTGAGAGGGAACTCGAGAGGAGACTTGAGAGGTGACTCGAGAGGTGACTTGAGAGGGGACTCGAGAGGGGACTCGAGAGGAAACTTGAGAGGTGACTTGAGAGGAATTTCGAGAGGGAACTCGAGAGGAGACTCGAGAGGGGACTCGAGAGGGAACTGGAGGGGTGACTTGAGAGGGGACTCGAGAGGGAACTTGAGAAGTGTTTTGAAAGGGGACTCGAGAGGTATCTCGAGAGGGAACGCGAGAGGATACTTGAAAGGGAACTGGAGAGGAGACTGGAGAGATGACTCGAGAGGGAACTTGAGAGGAGACTCGAGAGGTATCTCGAGAGGGAACTTGAGAGGAGACTCGAGAGGTAACTTGTGTCGGTCGGTACGCCGACAGGACTCGGGGAGCTGTCGTCGGCCGGTAAGCCAGTCCTGGAGCCGAAGCTGGAGTCGGGACCCTGGCTACTGGGGCCGGTACTGAAGCTGGGACCATGGCTACTGGCGCCGGTACTGAAGCCGGAACCATGGCTGCTGGGGCCAGGACTGAGGCTGGAACCATGGCTGCTGGGGCCGGAACCATGGCTGCTGGGGCCAGAACTGGGGCTGGAACCATGGCTACTGGGGCCGGTACTGAGGCCGGAACCATGGCTGCTGGGGCCAGGACTGAGGCTGGAACCATGGCTGCTGGGGCCGGAACCATGGCTGCTGGGGCCAGAACTGGGGCTGGAACCCTGGCTGCTGGGGCCTGTACCTGAGCCGGAACCATGGCTGCTGGGGCCAGAACTGGGGCAGGAACCATGGCTGCTGGGGCCAGAACTGGGGCTGAAACCATGGCTGCTGGGGCCAGCACTGGGGCCGGAACCATGGCTGCTGGGGCCAGTACTGGGGCTGGAACCATAGCTGCTGGGGCCAGAACTGGGGCCGGAACCATGGCTGCTGGAGCCAGAACTGGGGCTGGAACCATGGCACTTTGGGCTCGTGCTGCTAATCTGGCCTTGCGACTCCTTCTTTTAGGAGCCGTTTGGAGGCTCCGTGGACCTCCAAAAGCCAGACGAGTACCTGCGAATGGCTCCTGGACAATAGCAAACACTGGGTGAGAAGCAGGGGCTGACACCAGACGGACCACACCGATGCGTGTGGTATCAAAAAGGGAATTGGGAGACCTGGGTCTATCAGGATCGGGAAAACCAACCCGTGAGGTAATCCAAAAGCCAGGCAGGTAAGAATTTAACCAAATCTTGATTCTTCATTGTAAGGTTGAATGCATCTGCCAGAGCAGCATCTCGCTGTTGAACCCTGACCGCTCCTATCCATCGATGAGCGCAGACAGACAAAGAAAAGGTATAATCCAATAGTTCCTGCTCAAACGGATCTGCTGGGCCCATATATTTGGGTCGGTTCGTAATGTTAAGGTGTGTGTAGGAAGCAGGACCCAAATGCAGATTAAAGTGTCAAAAATAACTCCTTTATTTCAAGGCTAAACTATAAATGCAGACTGAACAGAACACTCACCACAGACCAAGTCATATCTTTTTATTTATTTTTTATTAGAAAAATCATCATTTTACATTTTATTGCGATACCTTGTCTTACATACCGTAACTGTGGCCATACATTTTAAAACATAACCATGCAACACATGACAAATAAGAGAAACAAGCAAAATGCAATTGCCCGGGATAGACTACCAAAAACCCCATTGAACTCCATTTTGATAGTCCAATCACAGTAAATAATGATACAAAACCCCAATATGAGAAACACCAATTTTTTTTATTTAAAAAAAAAAAAAAATTGAAATGTTCACACTCAATGCTATTCCACTTCACCCTTAAATTTCCCCATATCTTCCGCACATCAAACTTCTCAATAACCTTTTCCTACACATGCTCAGAAGCAGGCCTTCTTATTTTATTTCCCCTCAGTATTTTGTAAACCGTCTTAGTTTTTATCTTTTCTATTTTCACACACACCTCTCCCTCACGTACATTCCTGCCACACTCTCTCCACCTCTTACAGCTTCGCTCTCAATCATTTCCTTCCACCCACCAGGCATTCCCTTTTTCACCCTGTTCATGATCCCTTCCGCTGTTTTCAAAGGCATTCTCCCCCCTCTACCCCCCACCTCATCCACTATCACCTGTGCCCCCATAAACCCCGGTACATACTCATAAACCAAATCCCTGATGTGTCTGAAACCCGCCCCCCACATTTGGAGATCGAATACAGGGCACTTCTCCACAGCGATCATATGGTTCAGGAATACAGGCTGATTCCACACTTGTTCAACATTCACACACTCATGCTTCACCCCTTTTAAAAACTCCCCCCATGCCAATAGAGCCTCTCTGTGGTACTCCGAAACACTGCTAAGCATTTCTTTTTTTTAAAGACATGAATAAAGCACTGTCACCACAGCCTCCACACTTATTGATTGCTTCTTTTAAAAATACTTTCCAAGCATGATCTTTTTTATCCTCTTTGTCGTTGATATATTTAAGTATCATTTTGACACTTAATGCCTTCTTTTTCCTTTCCAAGTTGATCAGCTTCATCCCTCCATCCTTATGCTCATTCTCCATTACCTCTCTCGCAATTCTAACGCCCCTCCCACCCCACAAAAACTCATTTATTGCCGTGTCGATTTCCTTACGAACCCTCTCCGGCATTTCCATGACAGTCATGATATAGACTAGTTTTCTCCCTATGAGCCCATTTATAACAACTACCTTTCCTCTTAACTTCAAACATCTCAGCTTCCAAAACCCGAGCGTCCTCTTTATGCTGTTAATGATTCCCTCATATTGCATATCCCTCCCCTCCATTTCCTTTATACCCAAATTGACACCCAGCACCTTAAAATAATCTTTCCTTTCCCTGAGCTCTATTCCTGTCCTATCCACTTCATCCTCACCTATATACATTACTTCTGATTTGTCCATGTTTATCTTTGCCCCTGACGCCCTGCCATACTGCTCTACTACTTCTAACACTTCCCTCACACTATCCCCATCACTGACCGTAACCGTGGTATCATCTGCATACTGGTACAGGAGACTGACCTGTCCCCCCGGTATCTCCACCCCCCTAATGTTTTGGTTCTGAATTAGCATTGTGGCTAATGGTTCAGCTGACAAGGCATACAGCATGGAGGAGAGAGGACATCCCTGCCTGACCGACCTCCCTAACCTAAACACGTTGGTTATGATCCCATTTATCTTGACACAGCTAACCGCCCGACTGTATAATCTTTTGATCCAGCCCACCATCTTCACTCCAAATCCCGCTTTCTCTAACACTCTATATAAATACTCGTGATTGACACGATCAAACGCTTTGTTCAAATCAAGGCTCATTACTATGCCCCCCCTTCCCCCCCTTCATGTGTTTTATGACGTCTCTGATACTGCTTGTCGTATCACTTATATCCCTCCCCGGTACACTATACGCCTGAGTCCCACCCACCACTGTTTTGATAACCCTCTTGATTCTATTCCCCAGTACCCTGGCCAGAATTTTGTAGTCATTGTTAAGCATGCTCAACGGCCTATAGTTCTCTAATCTGTCCCTATCCCCTTTTTTGAAGATCATGCTTATAACCCCCGTTGCCATGCTGGCCGGCAAGTCATCCTCCTCCTCAATGTGTTTGAACACCCTGTGCAACACCGGTATTAGCAGTTCCCTAAATGTAATATAAAATTCTGCTGTTAACCCATCTAACCCCGGACTCTTATTTCTACCCAACCCTACTATTGCTAGATCTATTTCTCCTGTGCCAATCTCTCCCTCACACATCTCTCTTTCACTCTCATTTAAAGTCTTGTCCATTGTGTCTATCGCCGTCTCTACACTCTCCCTATCGGTGTCTTCTGCCCTAAACAACTCCCCGTAAAACTCCTCTACTCTCTCTGCTATCCCTACTAAATCTCTTATTTTCCTACCATCCTTTCCCTCAACCTGTTTTAAATAATTCCTTTCCTGCTTACTTTTTTCCAGCCCTAGAAAAAAGCTAGTGCACTTTTCCCCCTCCAGCGCATATTTGGCCCTGCTCCTTACCGTCGCCCCCCTGCATTTGTCCTTCTCTATACCCTCCAGCTCATCTTTGAGCCTCGTATATTCTCCTAAATCCCTCCCCGTCTCTCTGTCTATTTTCTCTGCCTCTTTAACGAACTCTCTCTTCACCCTTTCCTACCTTCTTCTGACAAGCATATTTTTTTCCTTACTGTGTTTTATGCTTATTTGTTTGATCTCATCTTTGAGTTCCTCCCACCCAGTTAATATATTACTGCTCCTTGCACCTCCCTCCCTTATACACTCTCTCACCCTCTCCTTGTACACCTCATCATTCAGCAGTTTGGCATTCAGGCACCACACACCTCCACACCTCTCATTCATTCTCAGTCCCATCCTGAGACTAAGAACCATATGATCGCTCAGCGCAGTGGCCCTGTATTCGATGCTCCCAATCTTTCCAGCTACAGCTTCTGAGCACAGAGCGAAGTCAATCCTACTCTGTGTGAGCTTGCCCTCCTCCACTTGTCTCCGAGAGAATTCCCTCGCATCCACATTCCTTTCTCTCCACACATCAATCAACCCGTTCGCTTTCATTATGCTTTTGAGCGCCCCTCTAGAGGAGTCTCTCCCAAAGCGAGCACTCGCTGTCGCATCCAACCTCCCACACCATACATTGAAGTCCCCAACAATCATGCAGTTCCCCCCACATTTGCCCCCCAACCCCTCAAAGAAAATCCTTCTCTCCTTTTGCCTATTAGGTGCATATACATTTATCAATTTGAACTTTTCCCCCATGTATTCATACTCTACTCCAATCATTCTCCCTTCACCATCATCCTCAACCTTCCTTGCATTCCTTACCTCCCCTGAGTTGATGAGTATCGCCACCCCCCTAGCATGTACACTCCCATTATTTGTAAACACTTCACCCATCCACTCCTTTTTTACCTCCTCCACACACCCCCCATCCCAATGTGTTTCCTGCAGACATATTATACTTGCCCCACATAGAATTATCGCCCGTTCTCTTCTAATCCTATTTCTGAGGCCATTGCCATTAAAGGAGGAGATGGTTGCCATCAAAAGGAATGCTGTTATAATAAGCGTCCTTAACATTGTTACCTTAAGCTGTTTTCTACCCCGAGCTCCCCCTCTGTTGAGCTCGCTCTTCTTTTCTCCATCTCCCTCTCCTTGTCCGCTTTGCGTTTATCACTCCGCCCGACGTTCTCCGCTGAGGTCTTCTTCACACCCCCACGCCCGCTTCTCTTCGTGCCGCTGTCCCTCTGCTCATCCTTAGGGTTCCCGAAAATCATGGCGCCCACAGGGTCCTCCTCCAGCACTCCCTCATCCATCTCTGATGCCTCCGAGATGTCCTCCACCACTGCAGGACTCCGACACTTCTTTCCTCCGCCGCCGCTCCCTTCGGCGCCTCCGCCGCTCTGCCTTGCACTTTTCTTAGCTCCATCCTCGTCTCCCGCCGCTCCTCCCCCACTCAGGCCACCATCCTCATCGCTGACCTCCTCAAAGGGTCTTTTCTTCGCTCCTTCCGCCCCTTCCTCTTCCTCCTCGTCGTCGTCCTCCTTCTCGTCTTCCTCCTCCTCGTCTTCCTCCTCCCCATCTTGCTCATCGTCTTCCTCCTTGTCCTCCTTCTCTTCCTCCTCTCTCTCCGCCCTGAAATTGCACTCCCTGGCATAATGTCCTGCCTGGCTACACTTGTGGCATTTAAACTCCGGGCACTCCCTAAAGAAGTGACCAGGCTGGATGCACAGCCGGCAGACAGGAACCTGGCGATTGTGCAGTACTCTGAAGTACTCCGCCCCCCTCACTGTTTCTAACTTTGTGGAATAGGGGAGGGAGCTAACCTTGTCATTGAATCTAACTCTCAGGAATCTGGTGCCGTCTGTGATTTCTGTGCCCGGCCACACTCTTTTTTTGATTGCCGAGATAGGCTCGACCCCCCACTCTTTCAGTCTCTTAAGTATCATCCTATCTGGTACATATACCGGCAGATTTAGGAACGAGACAGTCATATCTTTGTTCAAGAGGTCCTGTGCATGCACCATGACCCCGTTCACCCTCAGTCCCTCCATTATTTTCCTTTTCCCCAGACAGGTCCGCATGGTGACTTCATATAGCCGCTCCCCTCTCACTCTGCACCCGTCCACAACCCCACACTTTTTTGTATTTCTCTTAGTAAGTCCATCATTGTTACTGCGTCTCCTCCATCCACAGTTACCTCCACAGTTAGTTCTACACTGTACCTCACAGTCCCCTTCTCCTTTCTTGTTTCCTCCTCTCCCGTTTTCTTGTTTTGTCCTTGTTCTTCGTTGGTATCCTCCTTTCCGTCCGTTTTGCCCCCCTCTTTCTCGTTGTCCATGATCCTCGTTGCCGTGGTCTTGTCCATTCCTGGCTCAGTTGCCATTGAATCTGTCATCAAAACAAAAACCCAGCTCAGGGGAAGAACCCCCAGGGGGGGGCGTAAAAAAAAACCCACAACCGTTCACCAAAACAACGAATATGTAGGCTCCGTGAAAAAAAACTCACAAACGCTTAAAAACGTACTCTGTACACCACTTCTCCGTTCTCTACCACTCGTCAGCCGTTGGATCGCAGACCAAGCCAAATCACAAGACGAACCGACAAAGACAGACAGAAAAACCAGAACTTAAATACACACAAGACTAATCATACAAACAAGACACAGGTGAAGAGGGAGGAGAAAACACAGGGACACCAGGTGAACACAATCGGGTAATCAGGGAGGGAAAACAGACAGAAAGCAACAGGCAAAACAGGAGGTGAACACTTTTCAAAACAAAACCGGAAACCAAAGACAGAAAAAGACAAAACACAACACAGACAGATCTTGACAGTTCTTCAGATATGACTGACGTTAACGTGTAAGCTCAATAATGAACTCCAGCTCAATCAACCATATTGTAATATCTAAGTAATCATCTTGAAATATGACATTAATAATTGTAATATACACACATCTTATTGTGAGGTTGATTTCACATACACTACTTCGACGTTAGCTAAATAGAAAATAGCATGGATAATTTACAAAGGCTTTAAAAACACAGCAGGAGCCCAATACAATTATAAAACTTGTCATTATTTCAGCACAATTCAATTGGTTTTATTTTCATAAATGGTTATCAACCGTTAGTGCCAAAGCAGTAGGCTATAATATATGAATTACTGCTGTAGACTACAACCACTACTTGTTTAGCTAGCATAAACTCAACAAAGCTAGCGTTAGCTGGCTGACTGACGTTATTTTGCCGCTAAACTGCACGATATAAAATGGTGGTCTTCAAAGCGGATTTAATCCTCAATCACAATAATAATATTCAAAGTAATACTGGGCAAGTAATGGGCAAAACTTACCGTTGATTGATGCGCCATGTCAGGGGACTGGTCGCGACACGAACCGTTAGCCCCGCAGTCTCCAGTCACCCGAGCCTAGTCCTTCTGATAGCTCCGCCCCTTCGCTCCAACCCCCCTCCCTCCCCCCACATCTACAGGTGAAAATTACTTTTACACATTTATTGCAAGAAGTGTAGCAAAAGTCAAAACCGCAGATTCGTCTATTTATACTGCCACAGAGCAGATTCGTCAAGTTGTAATGACTGATTTGAGAGGTTGTAATAACCAAGTTGCAGTTGTAATGGAAAATATATTTTAAAAATATGTATTTTTCTGCAAGTAAACATTTCATCACTAAGTTCATTTTTTTTCTACAAGCTACAAAACTTTTGTGTACATTTGGTTCACAGTTACGTGGATATTTTTTACAATTTTACATTTGGTTCAGTTACGTGGATATTTTATACAAGTGTACATTTGGTTCACAGTTACGTGGATATTTTATACAAGTGTACATTTGGTTCACAGTTACGTGGATATTTTATACAAGTGTAAATGTATGCACACAAGCTCAGATTTTTTTTATGCAAGTACTCACATCAGGTTTTACACGCTCTCGCATTTTGCACCATATCTACCTTCATACGTTGCAACTTCCGACTGATTTCGATAGAGCGGGTCACGATCTATTCTTATGTAGCCTAACAAGACATGAAACTATAAGTGTTAATTGTGTCTAAATAACTCAAAAATTAGGTATTTCTATCTAAGAATATGTTTTGGGGTATCGACAGTTCAGCTACCAATAGCAAGGTGATATTGACCTGTATGTTTCATATTTGCACATTTATATTTTTGTAGAATTTGTACTGAAGGTTAGACAGGAAACCGGGTACAGGAAGTAGGAGAAAGTGAAATGAATAGCATGGCAGTAGACTGCTACTCATTTTCCCTATGCAACCTGAAGAGTAAAAGGCTGCCCTAATTCCAGTAATTGGTTTACATATGGAACTTTTTGCAGGCAATGTGCTGATTCAGGCTGCGAAGATCCAGAATGGGTCTGAATTCTCCTGTCTTCTTGGGAACCAGGAAGTACATGGAGTAAAGCCCCTTTTCTCTCTCCTGAAAGTGCACAACAGACACAGCCTGTTCTTGCAACAGGGCCTGAATCTCTGTTGAAAGGAAACCAGGAGGAGTCCTGGGATGATAGAGTTTCCTCTCTTAAGCCCCTGAATGGAGGAGGGACGCTGCAAAACTGGAGTGAGTACCCCAGTTTCAGTGTCCTGTCCATCCATTCTGTCAGTACACAGCTAAGCTTCCATTCCCCATAAGACTGTGTTAGGGGACCTGCAAGCAGCTGTGTCGTCGCAGCTAAGAAGCTGTAGCACTCTCTGGTGGCCCACTCCGCTGCCAATCCTTCCATAAAAGGAAGATTGGCTCATGGGGGGCTGACACACAAAGGGCCGATTTTCTACAGAGGTCCTTGAACGCACCACGGCACGCCCTCGGGGGGCCGCAGCTCTGCCATAATGCCGTCTCTTTGAAACGGACATTATGGGGAAATGTGTAATTGTGGAGAGAGATGACTCTTACTCTGGGATAAATGCAACCGTTTTTACTGAATGTATTTTTCACACACACACATCACTCTAGAACTAGGGTTACAATACGTAACCCACTGCTCTTCTGCGGAGGTCCCTGAACACACCGTGGCCACTCTCACAGGGTCCACGCGCCTTCGTATTAATGCTGTGTTTCACATTCAACGGTGAAATGCATTAATCGGAGCTATTATACCAGGCAAGGTGTGTTTTCTGACAACAGTACGCCGGCAATAGCGTCTCTTGAACCCGCACAGTGCTTTGACAGCACTTTCTGCGGTTTATTCCACTCACGTGCGTCCGCCCACCTGCTGGCTCATTTAGCCTACTGGAGTTTACAGCGGGGCGGCGAGTGTGGGACAGTTTTCTGTCCTCTGAGGATGAGCAAGAAGCAGCATACGCCAAGCTGTGACTACTCCTCATCCACGTGACAAGGAAATACATCCAAAGAGCCCTTCCGTTAACACGGGCACTCCCAGGAGATCATCACGGTCTTTTTGGAAAGTGCCATGAGGCGTGATCCCCCCTACACACCCGTGTTTATTTGCAGCCGCCCTGTCCCGCGGCAGCGGGGCAGAGGCTCTTTGCCCAGCCTGCTGCCTGCTGGGAGCAGATGGCCACGCTCCGCCGCCATGGTCATCACCTAGGGGGAAGAACAGACCTGGGCGGTGGACTTCCATGGACGCCGGACCCGGAAGTGCCTGACAACGAGAAGTCCTCGTCATCCTCCTCCCCGGCAAACGGAGCCATCTGCCCCGCTGGAATGGCAAACGTGAATGGCACCGCCTCGGCCATATCCTGGTCCCCCAAACACTCGAAGCAGAGGTGGTGGGGATCGGCGCCCACTATTAAGCCAGGGTACGAAGGACAGGCCCGGGTCTCTAGAAGTGGCGACTCCATGAATGTATGATAACTGTTTCTTCTTTTTTCAAACGTTTTACTTTCTCTGCTTCAGTTGTTGCTCGCTCGCTGAAGAGAAAAGGATGACAGTCAGGAGGCGTGGCTTCCTTATATACGGTGGGCTTGCGCATGCATTCAGGTAGGCCCGCCCCGAGGGGCCAGCTACGTTTATAGATATCTCAGTAGGTGAATGCTCGCATAGTATGGTTAAGAGCAGAGTTGGGTGTATTAATAATAATATTACTTTTGTCGGTAACGGAGTAGTGTAACGCGCTACTTTTATAATTCAGTAATCACACTACAGTTACTAACATTGCCCCGACACGCGTTACTTCGTTACTTACTAAAATCAGTCATAATCACACTGACAGACAAGAGGGGTTTCTGCCGCAGGTTTATATGTACGTAATCTGCGCGACTTGCGCGTCCACATCTCCACGTGCAGTGCTGCATAAACATGGCTGAGTCAGCGATAACTTTCGAGGGGTGGATGCCCATTATTTTGAGTTCGTCCGAATAATAGACAGGAATGTGACGGTGAGGTGCAAACTGTGTCCAGGCCAGAAGCTGTTATCCACTGCTGTAAACACCACGTCAAACCTCAACAAACACCTGCAAAGAACACATGCTCAGGTGAAGCTAACGCACACGCTATTTGTTGTTTGTTTATATCACGTAGTCTGTTCTTCTTCTCTGTCTTCCGGTTGTTTCCTGTTTTGAATGACGAATACACACTACCGCCGTCTGCTGGTAAGGAGAGTTATTGCCACTCACGCATGCGCAGTTCGTACGTGCTCGGCGAGTAAAGTAACGAGTAAAGTAACGAGTTACTTTATGTAGAGAGTAACGAAGTAGTGTAATATATTACTTTTTTTTTAAAGTAATATGTAATATATTATATTTTTTTAGTAACAACCCCATCTCTGGTTAAGAGGTAGTACCCATATAGTCCAGCAGAGGGTGGAGCCTGTGTAAGATATAACTTAACTCTCTCAACTTGTAAGATAATGTTAGTTAACTTACCCTTAAATAACTACATCACATTTTTCAGGGGAAACTCAAACTGCAGAAAACGTTAGCTGCTAACTGTTGTTAGCTAAGACAGTTAGCTCTTGTTAAGGGAAGTAACAATAGCCTCCTAGCAAATGTAAGGTTAAGTTAACATTAACTTAACGTTGTAAGAAAGCAAAACAAACCTTCAAGAAAGCTTTTACTCTCAGACTTGGTGAAATTGTGTAGTGTTGCTTACCTCCAGAAGGCCTTTTAGTGCATTTCCCAGTAGACAGAGCTGTCAGAGCGGTTCCTCTCAGAAGAGCAGCCGCTGGGCGGAGTCACAGAAACGCTCAACTGATCTTCACTCCCCGACTGTTAGTGCCAGTCAAAACCATGTTTTATACCGCTTTGTTTCAACCACTGCCGTCTCGCCGTTCCCCCGTGTCCCGCCCTCTCTGTCTGTCTGTGTCTGTTTCAGTTTCATCAGCAAGACTGCTGGTAGACCAGCATAAATACCAGCTTCACAAGCATTGACCAGCTTAACTACCAGCTAAAATCAGCATAGCTCAGCATGACATCCATGTTGGGCTATGCTGGTTTAGCTGACTAGGCTGGTCTTGAACCAGCAAGTCCAGCCTGGTAAACCAACTAAACCAGCCTAACACCAGCTAAAACCAGCTAAAACCAGCAACCATCTTAAGCTGGTCTATGCTGTTTTTTTCAGCAGGGTTGTAACTTCTTTTTTTATAGTTTCACTCCGTTTGAATGTCAGTGGACTGCAACTAAGTCAATAAAGGAGCATGGCTGCTCATTCCCACGGCCGCTTCTCCCAGTTCACTCTGGTTACCCCCCCTGAAATACTCAAACTGATCAGCTCCTCCAAACCCACAACCTGCTCGCTTGACCCTCTACCCACCCCTCTACTGAAGTCCTGCCTCCCCGTCCTCTGCCCCTACCTTGTCAACCTTGTCAACCTTTTCAACTCCTCCCTGTCCCAAGGAACCGTTCCCTCTGCCTTCAAAACTGCTGCTGTCACTCCCATCCTCAAGAAACCCGGTCTGGATCCCTCCTCCCTCAGTAATTACAGCCCCATCTCCAACCTCTCCTTTCTCTCAAAAACAATAGAACGCATCATCTCCAAACAACTCCACCGCCATCTCCAAACCAACCAGCTTTTTTGAGCTTTTTTCAGTCTGGTTTTCGTCCTCACCACAGCACAGAAACGGCACTCATCAAAGTCCTCAATGACCTCCTCACCTCTACTGACACCGGTTCCCTCAACATCCTCATCCTCCTCGATCTGAGTGCAGCGTTCGATACCGTGAGCCACACCATCCTGCTTACCCGACTCCAGGATATCGGTATCGAAGTTACTGCACTCAGGTGGCTCCAGTCCTACCTCTCTGACAGATCCCACTTCATCTCCCTCAACAACGACTCCTCTGCCACATCTTCAGTCACCCAAGGTGTTCCCCAAGGTTCAGTATTCGGCCCCCTCCGCTTCATCATCTACATCCTCCCCCTTGGTCAGATTATCCGCCAATACAACCTGGACTTTCACTATTACGCTGACGACACACATATTTACCTCAGCACGAAATCCCCCCACAACCCACCCCCCCCTCAACCATATCGAATCCTGTCTGACTGCAATCAAATCCTGGATGCAACGCAACTTCCTCAAACTCAACAGCAATAAAACTGAACTCCTCCTCATCGGCTCCAAATCCACCCTCAGCAAAACCCCAACCTGACAGTCACCATTGATGGCACCCCTGTTTCCCCCTCCACCCAGGCACGCAACCTTGGCGTTATATTTGACCCCACCCTCTCCCTTGAGCCCCACATCCATCAAGTTGTAAAAACCTCATTTTTCCACCTCCGCAATATTGCCAAACTCCGTCGCTCTCTCACCCGCCCTGCAGCTGAGCGACTCATTCACGCCTTCATCTCCTCCCGCCTTGACTATTGCAACTCACTCTTCTACGGCATCAGCACTACATCCCTCAATAGACTCCAGCGTGTCCAGAACGCAGCCGCCAGACTCCTCACCCACACCAAATCATGGCATCACATCACCCCGGTCCTCAAAGAACTCCACTGGCTCCCCGTTTCACACCGCGTCCTCACTTACAAAGCCCTCCGCAATCTGCCCCCTCCCCCTACCTCACTGACCTCCTCATCCTCTACCAACCACCCCGGTCCCTCAGATCCACCTCAGCCGGTTTGCTTTCCATCCCCAAGGACAAACTCCGGAGCTTCGGGGATAGAGCCTTCTCTGTGGCAGCCCCGAAGCTCTGGAACTCCCTCCCCCAAGACCTCCGTGAGTCTGAGTCCCTCACCCTGTTCCAGTCCCGCCTCAAACCCACCTCTTCAACTCTGTATATCTGTATATCCCTGTCCTCTCAACCAACTTCCTCCGGACTGCTTTTCTGTTTTGTTTTGTTTCTTTGTTTCTTTGTTTCTTTTTGTTTTGTTTGTCTACTCTCCCTCCCAAATGTAAAGCGTCTTTGGGTTCAAGAAAAGCGCTATAGAAATATAATGTATTATTAATATTATTATTCCCTGGCTCTTAAAAGAGTTTGGCTGGCTGTTTAATCTATGTTCACACTGAGACAGTACAACACATAGAAAGAATAGTACACCTATTGTGTAAGCACATACAAGCAGGTCACACAGTATGATAACAAATACATAAAATCTGTTAAAAATCAGTTTTTATTAAAAAGTACGGGCTGCATATGTGTTCTCAGCCTTGGAGAAACGTGACATGTTTTGGGATGTGTCTGAACTAGGGCTGTCAAGTTAACGCGTTAATAAAAAAATTAACGCCACTAATTATTGTAACGCGATTAACGCATGTGTATTTTTTGTCCTCGGCCGTAGTTTCGGAGCGCATTGAGTTTAAAATACCATCTACAAGCTGATGCTGACAGCCCCGCTCCTGCCGCCCGCTTGCGGCAGACCACACTTCCACGCTCACCGGCAGGCCCGGACTGGCCATCGGGAGGACCGGGAGGGTGTGTCTATGTGTGGCGTGAGCGAGAGAGAGAGAACGCGCACACCTTACGTGTATTGTTGTTGTTAGCAGCTAGTGCTAGCTAGCTGCGCTAACGGATATAAGGAGCTGTTTCAATGAAAACCGAGGAGCGACATTTCGCCGACAACTGCGCCGAGCACTTGACTTTATGCAGGTAGCCAGACAGTGGGACATTGTACGAAAAGTCAGCACACTCAGCACGGATAGTGCGCGCAACATGATTGCAGCGTCCAGGCCAACACACTCTCACTCCATAATCGTCCAGGAGCGACGTTTGGTCAGTGTCCCGTGGCGTGCAGTTGTGACGCTCCTAGGCTCCTTCAGCTTCATAAAGGGACGCAAATAGCTTTCAACTGATTGCAATGTATTCCCATCTGCGGCGGGATTTGACGCTCATGGAAGCACGGCATTCGTTTGTGTCGGCTGCCCTTAAAGGCAATGTGAACGTCCATTCTCATTGGATAACGGAGAATTGTACACCCGGAAGTAAGTTTTCCCCTTACTGTCGATTGATTTTACAGTGATATCTGCACTACTCATCGACTAAAAAACACCAGATTATCCTTGTTAATTACACAACATTGATTGGTTTAAATTGTGTGCAATGCTTTTGTATTTTTCCCCTTCGATTCGGAGAAACAAATATTTTTTCGGAGTAAAGGATGGCAGAAGACACTACACTACCCATAATCCCCAACTATCGTTTGGACTACACCATGTGCTCTGTTTGACAAACCCCGTGATAGTCCTCAAGCTCTGTGATTGGAGAGTGTGCTCCGAGGGTTTAGCTGAGCCTCGAACAGCACTTGAAATGGGATGGAACCACGGCAGACTGTCCAAAACTGGATTTGAACGGGTCCACCCCGTCCCCTCCTCCCCCACCCCGTCCCCAGAACTACACATGCTGGCTATTCTGTTTCGCAACATGTTCTCTATCTATGGCACGTCTCTACTGGGAGTTGTAGTTTTAAAAGACGTTTTCGTATTTCCCATAATAAGAAGTTGCCAGTATTAAACTGTGTACATCCCTGGAGGTTTAGGGGATAGGAAACACTCAAATTTAAAACATATAATTAATAAATGGGTGAAAATTGCTTGTGCCCATAATGGGCAGCATTAATATATATACACACATGCCAGCTATGGTCAGAAGAGCTTTATTTAACAGCTGGTCTTATGTTTGTGACCCCTCCTGTTGTTAATTGATAACATTACATTAATTGATAAGCCTGAAACATGCACTTGTCAAGGTTCAGAGGCACATTTTGCAAATATGGCAGTAGCCATCGATCAGCTTAAGATAAGATATACTTTATTGATCCCAAGTTGGAACATTTGCGTTACATCAGCATGTGTAACAGTTGTAAATATGCAGTGGTGTTTATTTGTAAATCATTTAGTATAATCACACAAATTCTGTGTTTTATATTTAACAATTCTGTGTTCTTTATTTATTGATTGTTCAATACCTGACAAGGCCGGAGATTAAATATCTACATACATCTTATAAGAGTATAATACATGATGTATAATATCAGTTAAAATAAGTGCTTCAACATAGTTAACATTGCTGGAGGTATGCACACATATTGATAGATGTCTTGTAATGCACTATTGAGGAACCTGCGACCCAAGTTTTTCATTCAATGCATAACTACACCATAGTTGTGTAGGCCGATATGATATGTCAATAAACCTTAGAAAATCTTGAAATCTTGAAAGGGATGTGCAAAATAGTCATTATATACAGTCTTTAATTAACTATTAGTAGAGAATAACGAGTAATGAATATACTTTATAGGGATCCTATTAATATCTAATAATAAAAATAATGAAATTCAATAACATGCTTTAACCACTAGGTGTCCCTTTATATCAGCTGTGCACCTTTATGGTGTAAATACAGCCTATCTACCAATTGGATCAAATATAAAAGTCAGCCGAATTAGTGTTGATACTGCAAGGAGACGTATTGTGTGAAAAGAAATGTAAGATGTTGTTTAATGGCTGATATATTTATGATCCACGTCACGTTTTCAGTTCCTCATGTTTGTCTAGAAGTCTTCTCATCAGGGCTCTATAAATACAGAACTACGGCAGATATGTAATATTTAATGCAGCCGAACCGTGTATTACAATGCCGTTATGTGATGACTTTCAAGGAGAAAAGCAAGCACACTCGGAATAAAGTATTATTATTATTTTTTTAAATGTTTTCGGTCTGTTTCCGGTATTTGTTAATGACGATGTGCTGTGAGATATGAGACTGGAATTGCACAGGGTAAAATAACGTATCTTTAGATGCGGATTTTGTTAAACTAATATGTTTGCGCTGTGGACCAACACTATACATTGACGGGGAAGGGGGTAGCAATAAAGATAACACCATTAAACAGTTACACAACATAACAGAAATAATATCGATAGCAGCGTGCCTAGCAACCACCTTGGTAACAATGAAAACGTTCTATGGACGCAATTTCCTGAAGTAATCTTCGTAATAACTAGCAAACTAAAGATCATGTACATCCACTGCACACATAATCTGAAATAACAACTCATATTTCTCGCATCAAATGACATCAAAACGCATTTTAATGGCCAAACTAACTTTAAAATAGGCATTTTCCACCGAGAATAAAACGAAGTTCGGCCATGTTTTTTTTTTCTGCAGGGAGAAATTTGAAGATCACGTGACATAGACGCCAGCCATTGGAATGAATGGTGAAAAAAAAACGGGGTTTGTCAAACAGAGCACATGGTGTAGTCCAAACGATAGCTGGGGATTCTGGGTAGTGTTGTGTCTTCTGCCATCCTTTACTCCGAAAAAATATTTGTTTCTCCGAATTGAAGGGGAAAAATACAAAAGCAATTTAAACCAATCAATGTTGTGTAATTAACAAGGATAATCTGGTGTTTTTTAGTCGATGAGTAGTGCAGATATCACTTGTAAAGTCAATCGACAGTAAGGGGAATACTTGCTTCCGGGTGTACAATTCTCCGTTATCCAATGAGAATGGACGCTCACATTGCCTTTAAGGGCAGCCGACACAAACGAATGCCGTGCTTCCATGAGCGTCAAATTCCGCTGCAGATGGGAATATATTGCAATCAGTTGAAAGCTATTTGCGTCCCTTTATGAAGCTGAAGGAGCCTAGGAGCGTCACAACTGCACGCCACGGGACACTGACCAAACGTCGCTCCTGGACGATTATAGAGTGAGAGTGTGTTGTCCAGGCAGCTCCCGTTCGAGCATATGCCTTGAGTTGCACATAGCTCCAACGATCCATCACAGTGTCTCTCAACACACACACACACACATACATACACACACACACACACACACACACACACACACACACACACACACACACACACACACACACACACACACACACACACACACACTCTCACACACACACACACACACACACACACACACACGCTTTGTATTGTATTGTATGAGAGAGGTTTGTAGTCCCAGTCCGCCCCTGGTTATGAACAAGACTTCACTTTAAAATAGGGAACATATTCTTAGATAGAAATACCTAATTTTGAGTTATTTAGACAATTAACATAGTTAGTCTTGTTACATAAGAATAGATCATATTTGTTAAGTGTTATTATGGGAGAATTATTATTCTTGTGGTACTACTGCCTTATTAGGCCCATATTGAGCGGCGCATATTAAGACCAAAACGCATGTACAACAACTTCCTTACTTGCAATAAATAAGCACTAATTAGAGGGTTATTGAGGAAAAGCTCTCAACTAATGGCTTATTACTTGTAGAATATGGTCATGTAGAATAAGGCATTAATAAGTGTTTTATAATGACTAATAAAGAGCCAATATACGGCAAATATGCATGTTAATTAACAACTAGTTGATGGTTAATTTGTGTACCTTAATATAAAGTGTTACCTCATTTTTAAATAATAATTTCAATGATATTAAAGATTAAAAGACCAACTTTAAAGGGGATGTCGCTAATAAAATGATTAGCGGACCATTTAAAATGGTGTCAGTGTGCCTACAGGTACATGTCCCCACGATGTCCTTAAACGTGCACATTTCTAGGGTTGCCTGCCGTATGCAGCCCCCCCCCCGTCATGGCTCTGCAGCATTGAGGCAGGGACAGTGTTCAGTAACCTGCCTCTGAGAGGTGACCTTTGCGGGGGGGGGGGCTGCAGAGCTAATGGTACGTCTGGCAGCTGAATGCTACATCACATAAACATAATGCAGCAGCAGCTTTAGCACTCCTCAGAGACCCGCAGCTCGTATAAGGAACAGATAACAGCCTTTCGGTTTGTAGCAGGCAGCGCTCATCATTCAGAGTCGTTGCACCACTTTGCACCAGACAGACTAACCCCAACATCGTTCAGCACAGACAGTCCTGTTTCCCCGATAAAAACGCTAATGTCTCTGATGATCCTCACCCTATAGTCTAGCTCAGGCGTAGCCAACACGGTGCCCGCGGGCACTTAGTCGCCCGCAGGGGCAACGTGAGTCGCCCGCGGGGCATGTTCTAAAAATAGCTCGCCAAGCAAATCCAAAATGTAAAAAATACACAAAACAAAAAAGGAAATGTAAT
Organism: Pogonophryne albipinna; assembly: GCA_028583405.1. Taxonomy (NCBI): domain Eukaryota; kingdom Metazoa; phylum Chordata; class Actinopteri; order Perciformes; family Artedidraconidae; genus Pogonophryne; species Pogonophryne albipinna. Next base: position 2,291,202 of record CM053259.1, on the reverse strand, counting down.
TAAAAGAATCTACCCTATGCATAAACGAAACCTAAATCATAGGGAACTCTATCTACTTACTACAACTAGTAACATGTCCCCCGCTCTTTTCAAAATCCCGTTTGTCCCCCCCACTTTACAAATATGTTTATTATTATTTTTTAACCCAAGCCGTCATCGCCACGGAGGAGCACACAGCCTCTGTGAGCGAGCGAGACAGAGAGAGCTAGAGAGAGAGAGCACACCTTTATCTATTTAATATAGATAAAGTAAGAAATCATTCCAATGTGTACTATAGGACAGTAAAAAAAAAAAATTGTTTGAAAGGGGAGTGATTAGTAAAATATGCATAAAGAAAAAGAAAGAATGCTAACTAGGTAACATAAGATAAGAATAAACAAGTTTAAATGATTTGTTATTGGTTGTGATCATATTCTAAAGATGTTTGGATTATTGAAAAGTATACAGTTCCCTTTCATCTGAGTGTTGAGAGCTCTATCCATAAATTCATGTTGTGCTCAAAGTGCACCAGATTGATGCATTTCACTTCAACATTTAAAACAAATCTTCCCGGGGGAGCATGCCCCCGGACCCCTCTAGAGGAGGTGAGGACCCCCCCCCTAGAGGATGTGAGGTCCACCCCCAAATAAAGCAGGTTCAAATAATTAAATTGCATACATTTTCTTTTAGTAAACACTGAAAACGGGTCCCACAGACCCAAACATCACACAAAGGTTAAAGGTAAGCATATAATAATGTTAAAATGTGCTAAATATATACAATGAAAAAAAAAAAAGAGGAGCAAAAGTAGCCCCCGACTTGTTTTAATTTTTTTAAAGTAGCTCTCATCCTAAAAAAGGTTTGTGACCCCTGATTTAGCTGCTAGCACTGTGGACCTGGAAATGTTGAGTACCCCAAATTTGTATTAGAAATGTATAGTAGGGGTCCCCAGAACATAGAAACTGCTGGTTGTTAACCTGCATATGATGGCCAATTTGCACGTTAATTAGGAATAAATGGCATTATAGCCTACTCGGACAATAATACAAAATGGCTTGGCTGTTTTGGAGTGGTTTTGGGGTTGGGACGGGGGCTGGGTCCATTTCTGACATTTCGGGGTCCGAAAATGAAGATTTAACCAGAAAGTGGCCATATATTGTACTCGCGGTCCGCTCAGTTCTAGACGATGTTAGATCATTTTGATTGGACAGATAGCTTCTTTTTTTTTTAAATAGGAAACATGCACATTTTATTTTACAGACCAATACACTTTGAGTTGAAAATTGGATATTGGAGATAACAAAGGCAACCTAAATAATATGAGTATGATCAAATAAAAATAAACTGTTCAATAATTAGAACATATGTATCCTGGAGCAGTCCTGCTATAATTTCTGGTTGTCTTGCTCTCCTTGCTTTGAGTGTTGAGCAGTCTGAAATCTGATTGGCCATGGCATGTGTTGATACCATTGGATATAGACAGCACAGGATTACAATTATGACCTATACAGTGGACTATTTAAAAAAAAAAAAAGTGTATTAACTTAAGTCCAATAATCATTTCACAATTGTTCTAATACAGGTTAAGTGTCCCCATTGGTACGTTCATGTCCAGGTATGTTTCAGAATAATTTTTGGGAAATCTGGGGTGTTATTGGAACACAAGCTGATTCTGAACTGAAATGTGAGCCTCCTCACTGTGAAGTGATCATCCCGTCTTCAGCAGAGTGCTCTGGTGTTACTCTCTCTCTCTGTGGAGCTACTCAGCCCCACAACCTTCAATAACCTGTCACATAAAAAGTGGATGAATGTTCTTTCATTTTGAAATGAAAATGTGTCTGCAGGCTGCGTTCTGAAGCAACACTCATCTTGACATTTCCAGTTATTTCCTGTTGCTGTCACACAGCAAAGAACCTGCACTGGTGATATTATTCAATGAGTTCCTCTGCAGCAATAAAGCTTCTCCTCTGAGCTGGTGTCTGAGTCATCAACATATTATAATAACGGACGTCTGTGTGTGTGTGTGTGTGTGTGTGTGTGTGTGTGTGTGTGTGTGTGTGTGTCAATGAGTCTCTCACCATCCCTCGACCGCAGTACCGCTCTCTGCCTGAATACAAACTGATCCATTATCAGGGAGTTTATTGAAACACAAATATCATGAATGTATATGGACAGAATTTTTTATATGAACATAATTGTAATGTTTCTTGATCGAAGAATGCAAAGAATGTGAATGGAGCATAGATCTATGTGTATAACAACATCAGCAGAACATAATGATGTGCATCCTATGTGTGGAACAGCTCAGTGTCAGCATTAATGGCAGTGAGTTAATCAATTATACAATAATTAAATGTGTCTTAAAAACAATGGTTGCTATAACAAGAGGCTAAAGGATACGACTAAACGTCATTATTATTTTCTACAATAATCTGAAATCAAACTGAAAGATCCATTCGTTTTTGTCAAGGTAGCTACACTTCTGGAAGGATGACTCCACCCAAACTTCTGCAGATATTCACAATGTGGAACTTTATGAAAAATAATATCAAACATTTTCACCAGATATTGCCACTGAAAACTAAGTGTATCCTCTTCAACACATCAGGAACATGCAATTGGCTCCGAGTCCATGTCATTACCTCGATCTACCATTCACAGACTGTACTCCTTAAACATTTTAATGTCTTTGATTCTTTCTTCCCACTCTTCTTTCCTGCTTCGGCATGATCAACATGTGTTTCTCTCCCACGTTGGTGTTTCTTGTGACACCCCACCCTCTCCTCTGGGTTCATGTGTTGTCTTGTTTGTTTTCCTGCATGTTGCTCCTCTTGTCATTCAGATGCTTTATCAACCTCAGGCAAGTCTGCATAATTACATTTTTGTTCTGTAAATATTTTCGGCTTGAAGAAGTTGTGATTTCCATAATCCTTTTTGATGTTTAATTTATCTCAAGTTATCTGCATCACGTCTCTCTGTTTTTTGTCTTTGTAGTTTATCACTTTTTAAACTCTTCATTTGTAAGGGAACAGACATTTAGCCCTTCCTGCCTGTGCTTTTCTACAGAATGACTTATGATGGATATGCAAAGAAACAGATCCAGTCAGATGAAAAACTTGTATTTCCCAAATGTGTTTTTTTTAATCTTTTAAAAGCAAGTTTCAAGCAGAAATACTGTGTGAAAAAATAGTTTTATACCGACGTGGAGTTTCAAAATGCTAAAATATGGACCATGATGCTTGTTTTGAGCCGATGAGGTTGAAAATAAATGTGCATAAGGTTTAAGAGATAACATATGATGATGGTGAGGCTGAAGGTGTACTGTGAGGAGTTGGGAACTGAGCAGGTGTCATAGTGAATTAGATTTATTTTTTAAAAGCAACTTTAAGTCGTGTTTTGACCAGAGAGGTACGTATTTATTTCTAGGGCATAAATCAATCAGCCTAAACAAAATCATAATAAATTGACTCATCGACTAAAGACATATTTTTCCAGACAAAAAACAACAAAGAGTCAACTTACCGACTAAGAGCGGGTAGCCTTAACATTTTCAGAATAAAAGTGAAAAATATGGATAGGGATGTTCATGTTTATCTACTTTGAAAATAAACAAACAATTGTGTACTTTGTCATTACAGGTCTCGTCAGACCCTCTTCAGTGGGGTGTGCATCATTACCCATAATGCCACAGGTGTGAGCCCTCCAGGTTATTGCACAAACACCCATCAGACACCTGCAGACCCTTGGCCAATCAGCAACCAACCATCCTCCTCTGAGGTGCCATGGCAACAACATCAGTTCACAGACTCATCGGTCCCCGGTCGCTGCACTGAGGACAGGAATAAAACAGGAGAAAAGCATTCTGGGAGTTTGTAATAGACTTGGTTTTCCTGCCACAGAGCAGCAGAGAGGTTTCTCTGAATTGGAAAACAAGGATCACTCTTTTCCTGATCCTGGGAGCTGGGATGCAAATTTAATAAAACCAGAGCAAAGTTCAAGTGTTGAACAGGATGTAATGTAACAGAGAGACACCTAACATTTTTTAACAAGATTTAGCAAAATGCGGGGTTACAGGAGGTGACATGCGACTCTTTCTGCCATGCAGCGCCACGACCTGCAGAAACCTCAAAGAACTTTCCTCTGAACGCTTTTAACCACACGCTGGATGTATCAACACCCACACACACGAAAACTGAAACCAAATCCAAGCTGAGCGAGGAATTCTAAAGTGCTCCTGGTTATTATCGGCCCCTGCGCTTCCTATTCTCCTCTTTAATCTTTGTATTCTGAGTAATCATCTTTTTAATTAATGGGGACAGCAGTGTGAAATCTTCCCCCCGCCCCTACACTCTAGTTCCCCACCGCCACCGAGAGCCACCTGAAACCAATTAGCAACAGCATATCTAGATGGGGATTAGACACAGAAAGACGCATTAGATACAAACAAAAACGAGGAAGAGATAGGCGAGAGATCCAAAAAGGGGAGGGGTTATCGATAGGTGGGCGGGGCAGAGGGAGGAAATGGCAAGATCAGAGCACCAGCAGGAATTGAAGCTATTAACCAGCTGTGAGTCAGCTGACTGCCGGCATGAGTCCTGACCGCCCTGCTCTGAACTTGGTGGGGGGGCGAGTGAGAGAAGTTTATATAGAGGAGACCATCAGGGCCAATTAAGAGAGCCTGATTATACGCCTTAATCTCGGCAGTTAGGTGGAAAAGCAGAGAGGAAGAAAGAGGGGAGGCAGAGCAGGTGCCTCCGATACACCCCATTATCTCAGCCCGTCTCCAATTGAGTCTGTTTTTGCTGTTTCCCTCACCGTGTCCACACACCACATCTGTCTTCCTGTTGAGACAAGGCGGGAAGGAAGGGTTCAGAAAAAGCCCTTTACTTCTTTAATGTTTTATTTTTTCGCCAATTTGATTTGCTGAATCCGGAGGACATTTTTTATTTTCTCTTTTATCCCCTTTCTCTTTCCTTCTTCAGATAACAGGGAAAGATACTGATAGACAGAACAAGTGACAGCAAGGGGCTATATCTGGAGAGGACAGCAGACGTTATCCCCTCAGTCCCAAAGCTTCACTTTCTCTCCTTAAAGTTCCTCTTCTCCAAAGAGCTGTTCCCGGCTCTCCTCCTTGTGGATTGTAAACTCTGCTGCTCTGACCTGAGAGATTACTCTGGCTTCCGTTATCAGGAGGAGTCTTTGATATCGTCTCCTGCTGTTGTCATCTTCATTCTGTGAGTACTTCCGTCCCTTTTCTCTGTCTCTGTCCTACTACTCTCTATTTCCTTCTCCCTGTTCTGGTCTCCTTCTTTCTGTCGTTGTTCTTTTATTTCTCTAACAGAGTACAAGATTGATGCAGCTTTACGATACAAAGCCCCCGGTACAGGATGTTCATTTGTTGTTTAAAATGACCCTTTTCTGAGCTCTTGGACGGCAGTGTTCTTTAAGGCCTCCTGTTCCTCTGCAGAATACAGTAAAGCTCCTCCACCATGCTGTTACTCTGGCTGTTCTCCTAAATAATGGAATCTCAAGCCTCTTTGTACTTGCGTCAGTTTTGTAGCCTTAAACAACACGTAGATTGACTGAAGACGATTAGGGCCACACACATGAGGAAACTTTTTGGGATGTGACCAAATTCAAAAACGAAAAAAGTATTTCTGACATGTGGCCCTAATCCTTAATCTCTGAATAGCTTGGTTTCAGTCACGTGACTTCTACGACGCGCGAAATTCAAGTGGAGGTCAGGAAATGAAAACGCAATCATTCATCAACGCAGGAATCATGGAGGACACCGACTATGTCAAACAATTAAATGAACCTGCACGCCGCAGATATCGTGAAAAAATCACAGCATACATCGGATACGATCCGTATCAGCTGAAAAAGAGCGACTTTTCTCGTGATTTATCAGATTTGCCCGCTGTCGAGGCGATGGATATCACCAGCTACCTCGTCCTTCATACCTCCTACTACACGGCTAGCCAAATGAAAGCGTATAAAAGCCTGGAAGCTTTCAACTACTTCGTGTGTGGATGGGTGAATGACCTCGGCACCAAAAAGGCATTAAACAAATGTCGCCTTGTTTTTGCCCGGGTGAGTGTTAACTACCTATACCTTCTTACCTCTAAGTAGCATTATTAGGAGACATCTAGCTAGCTAACTTTAGCTACATGGACTCATGTAAGGCAGTGTTACGGCTGTCGCCTTGCCTTCAGCATTAACTGGCCTGTGAGTGTGCTGTGTGTGTATACATATATATGTGTAGTATGTGTGTTATGATTACATGTAGGTACTATGGTTACCGCGTCGGCGACGTTGTTTCGCATAGACTGTATATATAATCGGTGGTAACCGAGGCTAACAGTGGGAGCCCAGTCTACCGAATCAACGTCACCCAAAGCGCTAGGGCACCCTAAAAAGTCCCAACAAAGTCCATATTAGACTACAGGTAACTTAAACATGATCAGTATTACTAAGTAAATAAGCATTTAACCACAACCCAATAATACATAAACAAAGCCACAAAAACCAAGTTAGCTAATACCTCTGATGAAGTGGTCGCTGCAGACACGTGCATTAGACGACTCTGCTCCTCCCGACCGCAGATGTAGGTTTGAAAGCCATTTTTTCCGGCGTTCTTCAGTTAGCTTCTTAAATTGCTCAGCTTTATGGACGACAACCTTCGGCACTCGGTAAAACCTCTTGTTTTTCTCTCGGCCGGTTCGATTGGAACAACCGTAAACTACACAACACACCGGCATTTTCACAATGGTAACAGCAGCTAGATCCTCTGTAGAAAATTACTTACTGACCTCCAATGGAATTTCGCGCCAAAGGAACGCAGCGGTGTGACGTCAAGTGAAACCAAGCTATTCTGAGAAAAAAGTCAGAAAACCAGTCAGTTTTTTTAACTTTTGGCCTCGTCCTAAAAAATGTTTGTCATGTGGCCCTAATCCTCTTCTGTATCGATAATGTCCATGAAGTGCAATGTGTTTTTGTTCAAGAAGTAGTATGGAAACTTATCTTCAAGTTTCGCAATTGTAAAAAAAACTTGCAGTTTTTTTTTATTTTTTTAATTTATTTATAGAAGGACCATGCATACAAAAACATTAATCTCAGCAAAGAGAAGAGATGCAATATGCCAGATTATAGCTAATAGCTCATTTCCATCTGTGGTCCTCAAACAGGTTCATAACAATCAATAGTTTCATTGACTAATGCTATGACAGGATTGAGTGGATTTTGGCTGATTGGTCAGTGTATGTTTTGGTCATTGGATTTTCTTTTCACAAATGGATATTCAAAAACAAAAAACGACTGGATATTTAATTTTTGTTTTAAAATTGAAAAACCAAAATTGAAATACAAGGCGTTTTTCTTTATCATGGTCAAAAAGAGATTTACTAAACTTAAAAATGGGATGATTTTCATTTTCTACTTCTCAAAACAAAACAAAAAATCACTAGAAAACAGAAACAAAAAAACTACAGTTTTTTCATATTCTGCTACCAGAAGTTACCTTACAAAATAAGAGCGCAGATGAGGTAAACAATCTGTGTATCTATGGTCCATTTGTCTTTCTTTATTAAACAAGTAAACGGAAGAGCGTCTGCGAGGCGTTTTTGCTTTTTACCTTACTAAATGGTCTAATGGTCCTTTGAGCGACGGGCGGGGCGAAACTCACGGAAGTGATTTCAAAACAAAAGCACTCGTTTGCTTGGAACGGTGATAATATTATTAACAAGGGGAATTTAGCGATCACAATGAAAACGGCCAAGACACACATTGAGCCCAGAAAATTGATGTTATTAAGGGCTGTAGATATAATAAGCCTCTGTCTAAAATGGACAACATTGTTAGGAGATTTAAACTATACAGCGATTCTGCACTGCGGTCACTCCATAATAAAATGAAGTACTTTTACTCAGGGGCGGCGGGTATTGTAGGCTAGGGAAGGCTAAGCCTTCCCAAATATTTTTGTCACTGCATCCTGGTAAAATAAAAATATAATAATAATGTTTGTGTCTTTGACATTAGCGCTGCTATGCAGCCACCTGTGCCCTGTACTACGAAGCCAGTTCAACAGACCCTGGATATGTTTGAGTTATCTTAACTAACCCTAACAAACGAGCAGTGGCATACCGTCAGGGCCTTCAAGGTATTTAGAGAATACCCTGGAACACTCAGATAAAACAAACAAAAAAATCGATTTAATTATATAAATAACATGTAATAAAATGTATATAAAATGAATAAATGAGAATCTTATCCGTGTTGTTGATCTGTAATATTACAGTGTTACGTTGATTTGTTTGTCCTTCTCGGACCATGCATTACGCATTTCAGTAGAAAAGAAAGCAACCAATCAGATCTTGTTCTGGGTCTCTGGGTAGAATATCCTTCAACCAAGGTATTCTACATCCTTGATAGAATGCCCTGGCCGTTGCACTGAATAGGCGCGTTCACACCGCAGTACTTTTCCCACTTTAGTTCCGATATAGTTCCGAAATGTTGCGTTCACACCAAAAAGAGCCGGAACTAAAATTAGTTCATGAGAACCTTTTCACCTTTTCACCCCCTAGAGAGCAGGGACTTTCGTGGGAGAAAAAGGTTCCTAATGTCTGATTGACTGGGCGGATTGCAAACCACGCCCCGTAAAAGTCCCAAAAAGTTTTGTGAAGCCGTCATTTTATTATCCTCGCATTAGCATTATTAGCATTAGCCCAGCGCAGAAACGCAGAGAGACTAACTTATGGCAACACAAAATAAAACATGAGAGCGGTGGAGATGAGGAGGTGTCGGCGTTCTGGCGATTTACTCGGAAGGCTTCAGTAGAAGCTGCTGGGAGTCCCAGCAGCTTCTACTGAAGCCAGTCCCCAACTCTGGGGACTTCCGGCCGGGGACTTTGGACGGCAGTATACGCCGTGAAGTGGTTTGCGGCCTGCCAGTAAACCCAAAGCAGAAGAAGAAGAAGAAGTGACGTCAGCGGCTTCATTTGCCTAATCCTCCCCCAGGGACTTATTCCGGTGTGAACGCGATCTGTACTTCGTTCATGAGAACTAAAGAGTTCTCATGAACTAAGTTCTCATGAACCTTTGTGGGAAAAGTACTGCGGTGTGAATGCGCCTAATGAGAGCGTACGTTTGGACTGACAGTTTGATCAACCAATCATATATTGATTTGTAGCCAATGGGCGTATTCTTTCAGAGTTTCCATCGGTTCCAGGGTACTCTAAAAGGCCCGCTAGTTAACTGGCTCGAGACAGAGGATCTAGATCAGGGATGGGCAACTTTGATGGTGGTGGGGGCCACATCCCTGGCCAACTTCGGGCCCCAAGCGACATTGTGAGATGAGGCCCCCCCCCCCAACTGACAGGAGTGAAAAAAATGTAAGTAGGCTACTTTGCAAATATAATTCCTGTTTATTATTATTATCAACACAGTTACTTTTGTATACAGTGAGGTAAATGGTCAATGTGCATGTATGTCGTTCAGTATGCGTTTACAGGTGAATACGTCTGCATTTCCTGCCAAATACTAGCCTCAAAAAGATTAAAATATAATTAATGCAAATAAACTACTTCTAATAATAATAATCATAATCAATTCAATAATATAAATATTATAATATAGTTGTAATATAGTCAAGACAAAAACATGCTTATCAAAAACTGATATTTCTTAAATCTGTATTCAAATGTAGTTCCCTCTGTCAGCAATGCATCAACTACACACACATTTCTATCAGTATTTCTCTGTGTTGTGGTCAGTGTTGGGCAAGTTATTTTTAAAAAGTAACTAGTAATAGTTATAGTTACTGCTCTCAAAAAAGTAACTAGTTACTTTATTAGTTACTAAATTATAAAAGTAACTAGTAACAAGTTACTTTACTTTAAAAATAATAACAATACAAATACACGTTTTTGTGTTGTTCTGTGGCACTGTAAGAGAAAAGACAACTCCCCACATGTAGCTACATTAGTTAGGTGCTTCTGGAGATTGGCATTGCTGTTATTCGATGTGGACAATGCTTTCTGTCCTGCACACAGTTTACATTTGACCGTAATATTTTTTGCGTCCTTTATCCCCACAAATTGAAAATAGTGGTTATATCTCCAAGTTGTAAATGCACTGCTGCTCTCGCTGATACATGAAGTCATGAACACTAACCCAGATATTAGTTGTCTAACTTGAACCTAAGACACGTGTAGCCTCTGCTGACGCACAATAAGGGGAATGTCCACACAGACACCTGTCAGCTGTTCCTCAGCGCCGCTCCCCCTCCCTCCCGCTGAAATTATGAATGAAAAGCGTAGTAGTCATAGATAACACGGCAGGGTCCGTGACAGTTTGTTTTCATCTGATTTCAAATAAACAAAGTCTTGGTTTTAAGAATATTAAACTTGTTTTCGCCAAATTCAGATGATAAATACAGCTTTTAAGCTTGTAAGGGTATAATTACAAGAGGCAACTTAACGTCACAGCAGGCATAACAACAGCCGGTGTTTCTTGTGAGGGTTTCCCCGGGAAACAAACACAATACACACAAATGCGTCACAGATTATTTTGCGGTATTTGAAATCATGTACGCAGCTCGCGACGTAACTAGGAGTCTAGTGGACGGTATCAGTATTATTAATTACGTTGTTTATAAATTAATCTGAGGGCCGCAAAAAGAGGAGGTGGGGGCCGCAAGCGGCCCGCGGGCCGCCATTTGCCCATCCCTGATCTAGATGAATGCGACGAAGCAATTCATGTCGTTTTATTGTTTTTAACGTTGAAATGAAAAGTGCAACAGATGAAGATGAAGTTGTTGCGGAATTGTTGTGAGTACCCTTATCAAGACAACAATTCAGTGAAAAGACGGACATTATAATGCCGCGGGGGGGGGGGGCGGCGACGGCGGGGGGTGTATGTGTCTACAGAAGGTCCAGTTGTGATAGACACGGTTCGCCACTGCAAACGAGATCTCGCTAAGTGGTTCTACGACGCTGGTTATCAACTCGGTAAATCAAGCCAGGGTTGCGTTCCGATAATCCAAAAATCAGCTCCTAAATTCTAACCCTATCTCCTATTCCTTGACCTCTGAGTGAAACGTCACGGGGTTAAGGGATAGTGGATAGGAGAATTCAAAAGGACTTAGGAGAAGAGACTGCGGTACTTTAGAGAATCCGACTGCACTTTCACTATCCGACGTGTTTATTTTTATTTTTTATTTATTCTACTAAAATCATACAAAAACAAAAACGTATAATTCATACACACAAATGAACAAAATTAGTAGAAGCGGGAGGGCTGAAGCATAGCTTATGGGGAGTAGCACTCCCGTGCATTATCATTAGCATCAATATAATAATGGCATTTATTTCGTCAAAAACGTATAGAAATTAAGGAGAACAAAGAAATAAAGAAAACTAATGAAAACTGGAAATAAATAAAATAAAAGTTAGGGCAAGAAAAAGTAAATGCATATATAAATAATACTGGGAATATCCAATATGTGTTAGCTGGAGTAATCTGCAAATAGAATTGTTTTTACTTTAGTTTTGAATTGTTGATGACTAGTAATACTTGAAAGGTCTGGGTGAAGTCCATTCCACGTTCTAACTCCGATTATGGATCAGCTGTGTGATTTGATGGTTGTTCTACAGGGCTTGCTACACAACCAGTTAGGATGCCTGGTTGGGTATTTCCTGACTGTGGTTTGGAACTGCTTTTGAATGTTAGTAGGCATTTTGTTATGGTAAATGTTGTGCATAATCAGTACTGTTTTAAGCTTAACTATATCAACACATTTGAATAGATTGAGTGTGTTCATATTTACCAACACCACAGACTATTCGTAATACTTTTTTTTTAGATGTTATTATTTTTTGTAGATTTGTTGAGTACGTGTTTCCCCATATTTCGGAGCAGTAATAAAGGTAAGGGAGAAATAGACTGTTATAAAGAGTTCTGAGTATTTCTTCCTCGAGAATGTTCTTAGTACGATACAAAATACCTATTGTTTTTGACAGTTTAGTTTGTACATAATTTATATGGTGCTTCCAGTTGAGTTTTTCATCAACAATGAGTCCTAAAAATGTACATGCACCAACTTTTTCTATCTCAGTATTGCAAATCCGTTTAATAGTCATTTCTACTCTCAGACTTTGTATTGAATAACATGTCATTTGTTTTGGCCACATTAAGGGATCATTTATTAACTGCAAAACAGTTACATAGTATTTCTAATTCTGCATTAACAATTTTAACAAGATCACCAAGATGATGATGGGAGCAGAGAATGGTGGTATCATCGGCAAACAAAATGAATTGTAACATGTCTGAGGTGTTGATAATGTCATTAATATAAATCAGGAACAGTTTTGGACCTAAGATTGATCCTTGAGGGACTCCACATGTTATAGGAAGATTGTTTGATTTCGCCTCGTCGATGTCCACATATTGTAGCCTATTTATCAGATAACTCTTGACCCATTCTTTGGCTTGACCCCTTATGCCATAATGTTCTAATGTGTGCAGCAGTATGGTTCACAGTATCAAAAGCCTTTTTAAGGTCAATGAATATACCAGCTGTAATCATTTTTTTCTCAATGTTGTTGGTAATTTCTTCAACCAGTTCAATTACTGCTGAAGAAGTAGAGTGATTTTTCTGAAATCCATATTGGCTGGGGCATAGTATATTACATTTGCTGAGGAATGACTCCAGGCGGTTGTTAAAGAGTTTTCCCAGGATTTTTGAGAATTGTGGTAGTAAAGAAATTATTAAAACTAGATTTATCACCAGATTTGAAAACCGGAATCACCTTCGCGATTTTCATTTCATTGGGAAAAATACCTTGTTGGAACGATTTATTGCATATATGTACTAGGGGGGCTACAATGTTTGGGGCAACTTGTTTAACAATATTCATACTAAGTCCTAAATAATCTTTGGACTGTTTACTGTGTTGAGTATTAACAATATCAAGCAGTTCATTTTCTGTAATTGGGTTCAGGAACATACTCTGTTGGTTGCAGCTTTTCAGAAAATCATCCACTTTAGATGAAGTTGGGCTGATGTCACTCGCCAGGTTGGGGCCAAAGAACTCATTAAAGCTATTTGCAACATCCGTTGGGGTTTTTCCTGCGGTTTGGAATTTCTTGAATTCATTTCTGTTGTCAGTTCTTTTCTTCTTAATTATGCTATTTATTACCTTCCAAGTGGTTTTCATATCTCCTATGGCATTTTCTAATTTTTCAGAGAAGTATCGTTTTTCACAGTTTCTAAGGATTGTAGTCAATTTGTTTTTATACAATTTATAACGACTTTCATCTTCAGTGCTTTTACTTTTCAAAAATGTCCTATAGAGTGCATTTTTCTTACAGCAAGCGTTTTTCAGTCCACGAGTGAACCAGGGTTTTGAGTCATTATTATTCCTGTTGCCAATCTTAATTTTAATATATGGACAACATTTGTTCATGTTTTGCATGAAAATCCTTACAAACTCATTATAGGATTTGTTTACATCTTTAATCTCAAATACTTCTTGCCATTTTTCATTTTTTAAGTTAATATTTAATTTATTTAGAGAACTGTCATTTAATGTCCGCTTAGTTATGTATGTATTTTGTTCTTTGTTATTTACAGGTTCTTTTCCGCAGATTGTGAATATTGGCAGGTGATCACTGACATCAGTGATGAGGGCCCCACTATGATGTTCCGTTTCAAGGACGTTAGTGAACATGTTATCAATAAGGTTTCAGTATTGCTAGTTAACCTGGTTGGTTTGGTTATTAGAGGGAGAAGCTCGAGAGAAGAAAACATATCCATGAAGTGTCTCGCCTGTTGGAGCGAGTTGTATTTTAATAGATTAACGTTGAAATCTCCACACACATAAAGGTTTTTAATTCTATGAGGTCCGAGCATGTTTTTTACTTGTTCATTAAATTCCTCAAGATTACTTCCAGGCTTTCTATACATGCATGAGACGAGTATATGTTTGTTCTGTTTTAGCTCAATGTCTACGGTGACAGATTCCAGGAGGTTGTTGCAGCAGAGGGAGAGACTTTCTACCAATCTCGCAGAAAGTGTGTTTTTAACAAACCTCTTTGGAGTTTGCTCTTCATATGAAAAGCCACATAATCGGGTAAAAAATGGTCAACAGTGTTTGAGTCAGTTTGCCAGGTCTCTAAGATTGCAATGATGTCAAAAGATCTATTTATGAGTTGAAGATATAGTTTGATTTTGTCACTATTTGCATTAAGGCTACGGGCATTAAAGTGTATTAATGAAAAGCCATTAATAGCTTTAAGTTCTATGTTAAAAAGTGTTTTGCTGTAGTAGCAGCAGTTGTTAGTAAGATTCCTGAAGAAATTAGAGTCTGGGTCAATGTGAGTCGAAACAGTTCTGTCTTATTAGATTTTCATCAAAGAGATTTAAATCCTCTACTAGCCACTCTAGTCAATGGGTGCTATTCCACCAGACGCGCCGCATTACGGCTCAGAAGCGTCCCAGAAGCGTCTCGCCACTGGGCTCCGCTCGAAATAGGATTGAAGTCTATTTTTCGACGCGACGCAACCGTAAGGTAATGTCGGGCAGGAAGTGGAACGGTGACAGCATCCGGCCCACCCCCCAAAACCGGTTCCTTCTCCTCCCCCCATCCCTCCTCTGTAGTCTTTCCAGTAGGAGAATAAAGGCCAGCGTTCTCCTCCGGTTTACAGGCACTGTGTGTAAATTATATAGAATAATTATGATGATGAATGCTTTTTATTTACCACTAAATTACAGCAACCCATCTTTGATTCATGTTGTTTTTAACTGGACTATTACAATTATTATTAATTATGTCTGTAGTCTACAACACAACAAAATAGGAAATAACAACAATAAACACGATTTAAACACACACAGAAATAAACCATTTAACTCCGTAGCCTACTTACTTTCTTGTAGAAGTACAAATGTCCAGGAAATCTGCCCAAATCAACAAGAACTGCGAGCCGGCATGCACGACGCTCCGCTTCCGTAATGCTTCTGAAACGCTCGTGAAACGCGCCCGGTAGGATATGACGCCGGAGGAGGCCGGACCAAAACCGCGGCGCAGCCGTAACGCGCCGCAGACGGACCCGGTGGAAACTAGGGGTTAGAGTTTACTCCGGTCACTGTGGTCACTGAGACTGGGTGATTTTAGTTCATGGTACATACACGGAGGTAAGTTCATGACTGATCATACAATACAGAGGATTTATTTTAACACACAGGACGAAATACAAAACTAAATATAACGGATTATTATGGAGTGGTCGATGGAACTTTTGACTCACGCTTAATGAATGAAGTGAGGGAAAATAGCGCATAGATGTAATTGCATTATTTGTCAATACTTTACCAATAGCGGGAGTAATATTCTTATCCTCAGAGTTCATTAAAATATAGATAAGTCCTCACTGTCCTTCACAATCGATACTTTTCCTTCGTTTGTTTTGATGAATATTTTACAGTCCCTGGTCCAGGTAGCTTCGATTTTGTTCCTCTTCCTCAGGTCTCTCGCAGTTCTTGCGATATCCGCGTTCCTTTTCGTGAGGTGCTCGTTAATCATCTCCATGCTTCCGATCGTTTCCAGCAGTTTTTTAATTGTTATGCTGTCATCCTTTCGGGTCTTATTTAAGTTACTCATATCCTTGGTAATACTGGATAAAGCACCCTTAATTTCTAGGAGATCAGTATTCGCAGCATTCGCTCGTGTCGCCATCTTAATTGTAGTTCAACGTGAGTTCATACTGATAAACTGATACTGATTTATGATGTGCCAGCGGACGTCATAAATGTGCGTCTGCTGCTGTGGGGAAACTATGGAAACTACAGTTTTCTATACAGGGGACTACAACATGGATGTTTAATAAGAACGAGGGACTACTGTACACTCATCTAGAGACTCTGCACCGTACTCTGATGCTGTTGTTTTATGCTTTATGAACGTGGACAACAGAGAAACATATTCTTCATGACCAAAGTTGGAATTGAAATAAAAAAGGAAAGTGAAACTTATGCTCGTCACCCTCACCCTCTGGTCCCCATTAATACAAATGATCCCAATACGTATGATTGTATGAACTATGAAAATATCTTAAAATCAATACAAATGTATTTATTATAAACGTTAGTCCTTAACATCTATCACTGTGTATATCACCATTCAAACATCTTTTAAAAGTTGAACAAACTCCACACAGCTCAGTAAAGACTGTGAAATGTTGACTTTATTTGATAATTTCAGTAAAAACTAACGCTCATATTTCTCTTTTTGATTATAATACTGATGAACGTTCAAAACAAAGCACTTTGGCAACTTACCACATATGTTTTAAAATGCTTAATAAGCACCGTAACTTTCATGATATAATTTCTCCGTCATAATCGGTTGTTTCCGTGAATGGCCGACTGTTGTGTGACGGCAAATGCTGCGGCTGCAAGGCATTGTGGGGCAGCATTTTCTCCTCTCCTTTCGTCAAGGGAGGTCCAGTGGTTCCTAAGCTGAAGGAGGTTATAAAGGAAGTTTGAAACCTCCTTTCCTATCATCTAGAGCAGTGGTTCCCAACCCTTTTTCCCATGAGCCCCCCCAAGTGACTCCTGTTGGAAGGGCCGCTCCCCCCCCCCCACACACACACACACACACACACTCAGTCACGGGGGGGGGGGGGCACAACAGCGGTAATTGAAATTTCAAAGTCTCAAAAATGCTACAACTACTGTCACAAACTGGATGAATGTGAAGTACTTTGTTAAAGAAGGATGAAAGCGTAATTAAGGAGCACTATTGGAGTGACTTTGATGGTTGTTGGACTCAGGATAAATTAATTTGGATTCCCGCTGTATGAAGAAATGAAAGGACGGCACAAGTGGAAACAATTCACAAAGGGATTAAACTGTTTAAAACACATGCTCAAAGTAAGCCGGATTTTGCCGATGTGTTTATGTGGATTCAAAAGTCGTAAATAATCTAAATGGAGGAGACCGATCTGATCGGAGCAACTGTGACAAATAATCCAACTGAAACCGGCATGGACAATGACTATGTTTTAAAAATGTGCTTATCCAGACAAGCCCGGTTTGGACACTTTACGGGCAGAAGAAATATTTCTATCAAAGAAAAAATTATACATTTTTGTCTTTTTATGCCTTTAATAGCTACTAACTTGAATTTTTATTCAAATGAATTAATCAATTATTTTTTATATTGTATTGTAATGAAGAGACAAGGCTTTTAGTGACAATCATGTATTGCGTTACAATTATATGTAAAAAAAAAAAAAAAGTCTAAATATGATATTTAGCCTCAAATCATCTGAGGCCTGGCGCCCCCCCTGCGATCTTTGCCCCCCCCCAGGTTGGGAACCACTGATCTAGAGCAGTGGTCGCCAACCAGTCGAGCGCAAGTGTGGTGCGGGAAGATCGCGGACAAAAATAAAGTAACAAAAGAAAGAAAAATAAAATAAAAATAATAATGTTTGAAAAATACGTTTTTAGATGTAAACCTATCATCCACCACCCCGTTAGCAGATGCCACTTGATTGACGTATATTTGAGACACCTCAATAATATAATACATTAACCGTGCGTGAACTTCATCATGACACAAGAGAGGACGGCAGGACTGCAATTTCCCGTGTTCAGTGAATGCAACAGAGGCAAGTCACCAGACCAATCAGAGAGTTGCATGGAAATACACGTGTGCTTGTGTCATTCAAGCTCGGCTCTGTGTGTGTGTGGCAATAGTGCATTTAGTGTGAGAGAGGGAGAGAGAGAGAGGGAGGGAGAGAGAGGGGCCGGTGCTAGCGGGGACCGTGATGTTAGCATCTGGTTAGCTAGCTGCACTAACGGACATAAGGAGCTGTTTCCACAACAAGCTGGAGGAGAGTCCTCCCCTGTCAGACTGAGGGGCTCAGGTGAGCTAAAGGACTCTCTGAGTGTTTAGAACGGTTTTGTCACAAATTATTCAAAAGATTATTTCCGCGGCACACCTTCACATGATCATTATAGTTATACAAACAATAAGAGAATAAATGAAAAACAGGTATGAAATACTATATGGCAGTAAAACAAGAATACAGTTTGAAAGGGGAGTGATTTGTAAAATATCCATAAAGAAAAAGAAAATCGGTTTACAGTTGTTTCATATGGGTGCTGAGACAGGTATCCATAGATCTCTTCATGTTGCTCTCAAAGTGCACCAGATTGATGCTTTTAACTTCAATATTTAAAAAAAAATCTTCCCGGACCCCCCTAGAGGAGGTGAGGACCCCCCTAGAGGAGGTGAGGTCCGCCCCCCACTCATAAAAAATAGCACTTTACCCCTGTCCTATATGCTGTGAGCTGATTATGGAGCCTTCATTGTAACAGTAATTCAGATGCAATTAGCCTATAAAAGGCCTCAAATTGGAAGCACTGTCTGGGCCGTCTTTTTCACTCAATTCTGAAATAGGTAGATCTCACCTTTCACCTAGGCCGAGGTCGGTGATCTTGGGCTTAAAAAGGTTGGTGACCACTGATCTAGAGCATTCGAACGGCACTTATCATGGCTGCCACTGAGGGACTTCCGGGTCATTTCACTCCGTTAGGAAGGTTCCTAAGCTAAAGGGACTATTCGACTTCAGCCCAGGTTTCTCTCTCCAGCGCGTTCACGTGAAAGGGGCGGCGTTAGCAACATTTGACCAATCACAAACAGGGACAAGTGTACTGACAGCGCAGCGTCATACTTCATTAATGAAAAATAAACTAATATTAGACAAATATGAAATTTAAACATCCATGATTTAAACATATAATCCAGGATACAAGCCACATAGGCTTGTATCTGACCTGCAAGGTGAATATAGAACAACTGGTTAAAAAAAACAGCCGAGTGTTTGAAAGCGTAAAACAGTTTTATGATATCACTATCACTAAGACACGAGTGGATTTGACTTTAATTAGTGTTTCATCAACTTAATGTGTTGCTTAAAATAATACTTCTGCATACAGTATGTGACACTGTAAGTGTTCACGGCCAGATACGGCTGGAGAAGCTGACTCAGATAAGGAAATATATGATATATTATGATATTATATGATCGATGATCTGATTGATGATGTAATATGAATGATAAGTGCGACACGTCGGCGTCTTCTCTGCATACGGCAGTTTAAACTGTATTTCCTTTATCCTGTAATATGACTTGATAGATTTAAACTCCGCACACTGAGCTCTGATTGGTCAGCAGGCGGTGCTTTCACTGAGTTGATCTCTTTTCTATAGACGGGCAGCGTCAGGTAAAAAAAAGTTATTTAGCCTTCCCAAACCTGAGCCTCACGCGCCACCTATGCTTTTACTGTGTACTTTGTGAGTAATCCTCTGTCAAAGTCCCCTCCATAGTAGGCTCCATAATGCATGTTCTTCTGCACGCTATCTTTGATGTGATCTTTGATGTGATCTTTGCTATCTTTGATTTGATACAAATACAATTTTACCATTAGTTCTTAATGAAATTGATACTGTTTGATTTTGTACTAGTAAGCCTACTACTTACAATACATACATTGAAGTACTTCTACTGTGTATTTTTTGAGAAATACTCTGTCAAAGTCCCCTGCTGAGAACAACATCAAGCCACTTCTGCTAAGTTTGATGAGGGAATTCTTTTTTGTTGCCATTAGTTCTTCGTGAGATTGATCCTGTTGGACTCAGCAGTCTTGGGCAAGTTACTTCCAAAATGTAATATATTAAATATTACTTATTACTGTCTTTTGAAAGTAAGAAGTTACATTACAATATTACTGTCTCTAAAATGTAATGACTTACTTTTGAGTTACTTTTGAGTTACTTTCACCAAAATAACCGCAAAAGAATGGCTAGGTATTTTAAATGCTAAAATGTAGTTTAGTGCAGCTCATTATACATCCAGTGAAGGGCAATGTGGTATAGCATAACAACTGTGTAGGCCAGGGGTGCCCAGCCTTTTTTGAACCAAGAGCTACTTTTAAAGTTGCCAGTCTGCCGAGATCTACCAGTCCAAATAGAGAGGCGTAGCCATTACTGACAGCCTACTACCAGATAAATACACACTTCTACTTGTATAAAACTGACCTTTGTACGATTAATACTCCATAAAATACTGCAGATCCTTTATCTTACCTCTTTCTAATCTACACACATACAAGTATTTAACTGAAGTTACACAACAGTGTTGTTGATACAGAGTTGGAGTTTATTCACACGTCACTACAGTGGGTAATGTTTTCAAGAAACATTGAACAGTGCTGCCACATATGACACAGGGAAAAAAGAAAAGACTCTGAACCCTTTCTTTGCCATTAAAATTAGGCTTACTAATAAGACAACTCAGATCTGAAGCAACACAGGAATCTGCTGCAACAGTACAATAAAAAAGACAAAATTAATAGAATCAAACCCTTTTTTTGTTGCATTTTAGTAGAGTATAAAAATAAATGCCTTTTTTAAATAGGATGCAAGCAACACTAGTTTCTTAACCTGAATTGATAATAGACTATAATCAATTTAAGTTTGCATTCTTATACCATTTTGTACAATAATTATAATGAATAAGTTCAAACAAACTAAAACGTACAGCTGATTAATAACGGTATCCAACTTGAGTTTGTATTATATCAAAAACCTGTTGAAATGCTTCTGTTATTTTTACTGTCCCCAAAAAGCGCGTCGGCAGCCTCCAGGAATGCTTCTTTCAGAACTTCGCCGTCTTTGAAAGACTTCATGTGTTTCTCTGGAACGTGACTGACACGATAAGATGCTATGGAGCAGCCTTGCTCTTGTTGTTGGGCCTGGTGAAAATGGACTGCTATGCATTTAGCTGTCCTTTCAGGCCCCTCCCCTTTTGGGAGCGCAGGGCAGAATTAGGAGGGAATTACGTCTCGCAGCGTTTGTGCACTGTTTTGAAATGCCGCTCCTAAATTACTCTTCTTCGATAAAGCCACGCTCGCATTGCAGATGAGACAGATGGACTTTGAATTGGAATAGATACAAAAATAATCATCCTCCCAGTCGGAGTGAAAATTATATATTTTGGGCTTTTTTGCTTCTGCTATAATTGCGGTCTTGTGTGTGTGCGGACTGTCACTCCTGTTGCGGACAACAACATCAGAGAAATAGTGCCCACTGCCCACCAGCCACGCCCCGACACATGGAGTCACGCCGGCCAATCACAAAGCTTTGGTGCGTTCAAGTGCATTATTCTGGTACGGGAAGATAATGTTATAGGACATTAACGATAAAACAGAATATTGTTGTTCTATTTTTAGACACATCTCGCGATCGACTGGGAATCTCCCTGCGATCGACCGGTCGATCGCGATCGACTGGTTGGGCACCCCTGGTGTAGACCATTAAGGCTACTAACAACTTATATTACACGGCTTAGTTGAATACTCGACTCTGATTGTAAATTCTTAACATGTGACACGTTGTTAATCCAGTAGTACAGACCACTGTCAAGGACTATAATGAAGGTTGCTAAGGAGGATCAAGAAAGAGAAAGGAAAAGAGGTTAAAAGACGGAGCGCTGGACGTCAGATAAATCACCAGAAGAAGGCAGAGAGGAAGTAAACACTAACAGGACACGGAATGGGCTCTGTAGTGTGTTTAGTATATGGCCGTGTACAGGCCCGGTTCCAGAACAAAATGACTCAGGGTGCCTCTGAGATTACAGGGGGCGCAGCAGTAGTAGGTTTACATGAGCAATAGTGGCCGGCAACAGCAATGAAAAATAGCATTGATGGTCCCCAATAAACAGATTATGGCATTTGTTATGTTTTGAAACCAAGCAAGTGAGAACATTTCAAGTGTGTTAAAAGTGCAATCCTGAAATGTTTCATATAGTCCAAAGTGGACTGTGGCAAAGAAAAGCACAACAGCTTCAAAACTGTAGGCTACTGATAAAACAAATGAGAACATATTGTAAATCAAGCAGGGCTCGACATTATAATTGGCCCGCTGGCCCGGAGGCACTATTTAGACACCCCGGGCCAGCATAACGTACTTTCCACTTGCCCGCTCGGGCCACTAAAAACAGTAAGACATACATTCACATTGTTCTGTGATATTGGTATTTTGACAAGCAATTTTGTTAGATTGTTCCGTTTATTAACGCTACAACATCGCGCTCTACTCTGCAGCTGTTTGTTGCGGAGTAGAGTGTAGTGCGAGCAGGCTCTCGTTCACGTGCAGCGGGAGTAGGCCCGTGCACGCGCAGCTCGAGCCTGCTCGCTCACTACAGACTTTCGCGCCACCTAACCATTCGGCAAAATGTTTTTAAAACCACCAGTAACCGGCCAAGCGCCGGGCAAAAAACAGTCCTTAAATAAAAGAAAGTCACCGGAGGAGTTAAAGGAGAGTGACAGGGAGTACGAGAAGAAGAAGAGGGAGAGAACGTTTCAGGCACACTGGCTTGATCGTTGGAGTTGGCTTGAATATGATGCCAATATAAACAAGGTCTTCTGTCGGCTCTGTACATCAATGCCGACCTATGCTGACAAGTAAGTGAAGAGTAGAACATATTATGGTATATTCGCTATTGGGAAATGTCCCAGCAGTTTAGGACAAGGAAGGCTAGAGGCTAATATATTATAGCCATTACATGTCTAACTCCTGATAATGACAGGAAGGCAGAAAGTGCATTATACAAATAATAATACTCATACCATAGTGTCACCCTCCTTTTTATTTTATTTTAAAAATGACCACAATATAATTATTTTAATAAGCCAAATATGAACAATTGCTTTATAGAAATGTATAGTAGGCCTAGCTAGTTAGTGGCTAGCTAGTGGCTATTTACATATGATATTTAAGCAGCAGATTGTTTTGCTTGTTTAGGGACTCTCCACTCTTCAAGGGCCAGGTAGCAGAACGCTCCACAGGGTTTGACCCGCATGAAAAAAGCACCTCACACCAGGTGTGTGTGAGGAGGCAGAAGGCAGCAATCGAAACACCCGCTGTGTTAGCTGGGATTCATGTTAATGGTGAAATAGATGCAGGTTTCCAGGATAAAATGGAGAATATGTTTCATACAGCGTACTATGTTGTCAAGAAAGAAAAGCCATTTACTGACTTTCCGGACCTGGTGCAGCTCAACAGTAGGACTGGCTCCAACATGACCAATTGTTACTTGTCAGACAAGGCATGTTTAAGGTGAGAATCACAAATACATTAATACTGTACATTCCAAATTGACTATTTAATTAACTTTTTACAATTCCTTCATTATTAATGAAATTCCCTTTTTTTACCTTCAGATTCACAATTGATATCTACAATGTGGAGAGGGAGCAACTGCTTTCTGACCTAAAGAATGCAGGCTATATCAGTGTGATGATTGACGGGGCAACTGATACTGGGAACATTGAGAATGAAATTGTCTATGTCAAGTTCTTCAATAAGGAGAGAGGAGTGGTTCAGTCCTTCCTTGGCATTGAGGATGTCAAACACGCACATGCAGATGGTGTACTTTCTGCAGTACAGACAGTGTTTGAAAAAGCAGGTCTGGATAACTGGAAGGAAAAGGTGGTTTTCCTATGCGCTGATGGTGCGGCTGTCAATTTGGGGAAGAGGAATGGTGTGGCTGCAAAGCTGAAGGAAGAGATTGGACACCTGCTTGCTATACACTGTGTGGCACACAGGCTGGAATTAGGTCTGGTGGATTCAATAAAAGAGAATCAGAGGCTGAAGCAGCTGCAGGAGGTGCTGCAATATTTGCATCAGCAATACCACTACTCTCCAAAGGCACTGAGGGAGCTGAGGATGCTGGCAGATGCAATGGAGGAGAAGGTCCTCAAGCCTACAAACCTGAAGGGGTCCAGGTGGTTGCCCTACATCCACAAGGCAACACAGATCCTGTGTAATAGCTATGCAATCTTTGTGGCCCACTTTGAGGACCAGGTCAGCCCAGAGAGGACAACCCGACCTTCATCTGCAGTGATGGGAAGGGCAAAGAACATCCTCCACTACCTCAAAAGCCACACCAATGTCCAGTTCATGCACTTCCTGCTGGATACACTGGACTTTCTCAAGGCACTGAGCCTCCAGTTTCAGCAGGATAGTCTGACGCCAGGGGAGGCAGTGCAGTACATTGAGGCCTGCCTCAATGGCCTTACAGAGCTTTGTCTGGAGCCCGGAGAGCAGCAAAGGAAGATGTTGGCTGATGCAATGAATGGCACCTATAGAGGGGTAGAGCTCAAAAACACCACCACAGACACACTGGCTACAGACAGGAAGAAAATTACAGACATGCTTACCAAACATATTGAGAGCCGTCTGGGAGACCTGCTGTCTACCGAGAGCATTGTGCAACAATTCTCAGCTCTTGATCATAATGTGTGGCCAAAACTGG
The DNA here is from genome assembly GCA_028583405.1 of Pogonophryne albipinna. Classification (NCBI taxonomy): domain Eukaryota; kingdom Metazoa; phylum Chordata; class Actinopteri; order Perciformes; family Artedidraconidae; genus Pogonophryne; species Pogonophryne albipinna. The sequence continues at coordinate 2,266,837 of CM053259.1, read as the reverse complement.
ACAACTCAGATGAGTCCAAAGAAGCCTTTGTCCTCCATGGACGAGCAAATATTGAGTCCCTGTGCCACCATTACCAGAGCATCCTGGTGCGTGAGGGGACCACAGTCACTGAGGTGTTGGGAGAGTACAGGCTCTATAAAATCTGGGCAAGAATGCGGAATGGGCCCCTCAGAGACACTCTCCTGGAAATACTCCAGAGAGGTGATCTACAGACCAAGTTTAACAACCTAGGCATCTTTGCCCAGATCTACCTAACAATGGCTGTCAGTACCGCAGCATGTGAGAGAGGCTTCTCTTGCATGAAGAGGGTGAAGAGCGACTGGAGGTCCTCACTGTCGACCCAAAATCTCACTCGTCTCATGTTCCTGACCATTGAAGGGCCTAGTCTGGATACCTTTGATGCTAAGAGAGCTGTTTTGCAGTGGTGGCAGTCGGGGTCAAGAGCCAGGCGTCCAGGATTTACAGCCTGGTCATCAGGAGGACGGCAAAATCAACCGACCGAGGAGGAAAATGAGGAAGAACTGACGATTGAAATGTTGTAGTATAGTAGTAATGTAGTTTGTAAATAAATTACTATTGCAACAAATGTGTTCATTTTCTTCATTATTAGTGTCGATTTTTTTGGACGAATTCTCTTGGGCCAGTGGTTACAATGGTGGGGCCAGTGACAATGAAAAGATTTTTACCCTTAATGTCTACCCCTGTCAAGGCACATATTATTTAAACCAGCTCATGGTTTGAAATAGCAAACATTGAAAAGCAAAAGTATTATTAAAACCATGTACTAAACATCACCTTGGTCCCATCATATACTCTGGGAAGAGAATATTTACTGTGCTTGAAAACTGGTATCACATCATCATGTGAGGTTGACTTTGTGACCTGGAGAACATTTCAGCTGCAACATTAGCTTGTTGATAAGCTTGGGATATGAGATCTTTTTGTAGCCATTCGTGGTGAAGGCATCTGTGCTATTGTATGCATTATTGTTGACCCAACATTTCTACAGGCATGGCAGAATATGGCACTATTTTCACATGAATATTCCATTGTCTATGTTTATACCACGAGCTGCAAAATGACCGCCTCACCCCACTGTACAGGCGGGTACTTGTTTAGATATACCTGGGCAGGCTCTGTTTTGCCGTGGTATCCTGGCACCTGCGGGCCGCAGAGGGGCGGCGTAGTTTCGGGCGACGAAGACTGCTGCTCCGGGGGCGAGGGCGGCGAGTCAGGCGGGAGTAAGCTAGTGTCCACAACGGAGGGTAACGTGATGTCCCCATCCGACCTGTTGCTACTGTCTGCAGTAGATGTAGTGTTGCTGGCGTTTAGTGATGGTTGCTTTAACCATTTTCGTATAAATGATTATCCACAGATGTGTGTCGCTGCTGTGGAAGCACTTTGGAAATGATGCACGCGCAGCGGAGCAGGTCACGCGCACCTGACACAATTTGTTTGTATTTTTCGCTCCGTTCTCTTTTTTGAATAGAGGGTGCATAACATTCAACTGCCCCGAAGATCCGACGCGAAGCCTGAAGGGTAAACACCAGGTTTACTAATCTACCCGCACAATTTGTCTCCGGTGTCGGAATGTCTCGCTATGTTAGTGCATTCTTTAAAAACAAAACACCATTTAATTTCGGGTTAAAATGGTCACGATCTGTCTGTGTTGTGTTTTGTCTTGTCTAGATCTGTCTTTGGTTTTCTGTCTGCATTGTGTCTTGTCTTGTTTAGATCTGTCTGTGGTTCCGTGTCGTTAGTTTCCCTGGTGTGTCTAATTTACCCGATTGTGTTCACCTGGTGTCCCTGTGTTTTCTCCTCCCTCCTCACCTGTGTCTTGTTTGTATGATTAGTCTTGTGTGTATTTAAGTTCTGGTTTTTCTGTCTGTCTTTGTCGGTTCGTCTTGTGATATTGCTTGTTCCTTCAGATCCAACGGCTGACAAGTGGTAGAGAACGGAGAAGTGGTGTACAGAGTACGATTTAAAGCGTTTGTGAGGTTTTTTTCACGGAGCCTACATATTCGTTGCTTTGGCGAAAGGGTGTGGGTTTTTTTTGAACGCCCCCCTCTGGGGGTTCTTCCCCTGAGCTGTTTTTTTTTTTGATGACAGATTCAATGGCAACTGAGCCAGGAATGGACAAGACCACGGCAACGCGGATCATGGACAACGAGAAAGAGGGGGACAAAACGGACGGAAAGGAGGATACCGACGAAGAACAAGGACAAAACAAGAAAACTGGAGAAGGGGGAAGGAGAAGGGGAGTGAGAGGTACAGTGTAGAACTAACTGTGGAGGTAACTGTGGATGGAGGAGCCGCAGTAACAATGATGGACTTACTAAAGGGAATACAAAAAAAGTGTGGGGTTGTGGACGGGTGCAGAGTGAGAGGGCAGCGGCTATATGAAGTCACCATGCGGACCTGTCTAGGGAAAATGAAAATAATGGAGGGGCTGAGGGTGAACGGGGTCATGGTGCATGCACAGGACTTCTTGAACAAAGATATGACTGTCTCGTTCCTAAATCTGCCGGTATATGTACCAGATAGGATGATATTTAAGAGACTGAAAGAGTGGGGGGTCGAGCCTATCTCGGCAATCAAAAAAAAGAGTGTGGCCGGGCACAGAAATCACAGACGGCACCAGATTCCTGAGAGTAAGGTTCAATGACAAGGTTAGCTCCCTCCCCTATTCCACAAAGTTAGATACAGTGAGGGGGGCGGAGTACTTCAGAGTATTGCACAATCGCCAGGTTCCTGTCTGCCGGCTGTGCATCCAGCCTGGTCACTTCTTTAGGGAGTGCCCGGAGTTTAAGTGCCACAAGTGTGGCCAGACAGGACATTATGCCAGGGAGTGCAGGTTCAGGGCGGAGAGAGAGGAGAAAGAGGAGGAAGAGAAGGAGGAAGACGATGAGCAAGATGAGGAGGAGGAAGACAAGGAGGAGGAAGACGAGGAGGAGGACGAGGAAGGGGCGGAAGGAGCGAAGAAAAGACCCTTTGAGGAGGTCAGCGATGAGGATGAAGGCCTGAGTGGGGGAGGAGCGGCGGGAGGCGAGGATGGAGCTAAGAAAAGTGCAAGGCAGAGCGGCGGAGGCGCCGAAGGGAGCAGCGGCGGGGGAAAGAAGTGTCGGAGTCCTGGAGTGGTGGAGGACATCTCGGAGGCATCAGAGATGGAGGAGGGAGTGCTGGAGGAGGACCCTGTGGGCGCCATGGTCTTCGGGAACCCTAATGATTAGCAGAGGGGCCGCGGCATGAGGAGAAACAGGTGTGAGAATGAGAAGAAGACCTCAGCGGAGAACGCCGTGCGGAGTGCTATACGCAGAGAGGACAAGGAGAGGGAGATGGAGAAAAGGAGAGCGAGCTCAACAGACCTTGTCAGCGCTCAGCGCTGTCATCTGCCACCAGTCACGTGACTTTGTTTACAATCTGACAGCTGGAAGCAAAGGAAAGCCCTCCGGCGGCCGGCCTCATATGGCTATGGTGATCATACCAAATGCCTGCCTGGCTTTGGTGGCCAATCTCCGGCTCAATCTGTCCCCGGAAATGTTTAAATATGCTTTATAAACACATAGCAAGGTGAAATAAAATTGTAACAAAGTTGATGTTTCAATGGCGTGGTGCTTGTTCGCAGCAATACAGTTATTGTAACCTTAGCGTTAGCATTTAGCATTAGTAGCCTCATTCTTCTACTACTTCTTCTTATATGTAATTGCCCGCAACATTTTTGAATGAATATCTCGTTTCAGTGTGAACTCATTCCACAGTATGACCACAAAAGTGTTTTAAACCAGGTACGTTTTTATTATTTATGTTCTATATCGCTATGTGTGTGATTACATGTTTTACATATTGTATTGGTGCCGGTGCGTTAAAGACCCACGGACGTGCACAGACATTTGGAGGGGCTATATTATTATCAGTATGTCTGCACAGCAGTTACAATGGTCAAACTACATTGAAACAGAATTGTCCCCATTTTTTTTAATAGTTATAACATTACATATTTTAATGAGATAAAAAAACAAAAAATGTCCCTTGTTTTCATTTTAAAAATCAAGTCACTGAATGCAAGTAGTCGCCTTAGCTTATTTTGTAATGAGATGATGATGTGAATTACTGTTCAAATTAGTTAATGTAATAATCGTTTGGTTATTTTATGCATAGCCTAATGTTACATTTCTGTGCTTAAGAATGCCTTCAAGACAGAGGAGACTGAAGCAGAGAGAGAGATCTGAAGGAGGCAGCTAAAAGGACTGCAACTTTGCAGAGCTGGATAAAAGGAGCCAGCAGGGCAGCTGCAGGTGAAGCACTGATTATGTCAAGCAACTACATAAGTTGGAGTATACTAATAACTCATTAAAACAAATATTTCAATCAGTGATAAATGCAAAGCCTCTATCTGTGCTGAGTGAAGTTAATATTTCTCTGTTGGGGGCTAACCCCAAGCCTCCAGTTCAGAGCGCATTTGAGAGCTTGGTGATCTAGTGAAATACTACTATAGCTGTAGTATAATATGGATAAGATGGCCAGATAACTGGTTCACAAAGGCTTTACAACAGGTTGTAAATATTCTATACAAGTAGGCAACATATTTATTTTCACATGAATGACTAGATATAACCTTCTCCAATCTAAAATGTAACTGACTGCACTAGTATTCAGTTGTCTTTGTTTGTATAGAAGTAAAGAATTAAGTGTATATGTTACTTAATTCTGATTCTAATCATTCTGTTTAAGAATACGAATATATGTAAAATGTTTCTTTTGGAGACAGCTCCATCTTTGAACTCCTTTATAGTGTGAAAAGGAGATCACAACAGTAATAATGCTTTCATTATTTGAACACTTAGCAACAATGCCTTATAAAGAGCTCTAAAACATTCTCTTAATTGTATTTGATAGATGGTGAGCCTGAGACTAAACACAATGATGCCCAGAGCAGTTCAGACTCAGAGAATGAAGAAAGGATAGAGACAGAATCTGAAAATGAGGAGAAAGAGACAGGAATTCAGAATGAAGAGACAGGAATTCAGAATGAAGAGACAGGAATTCAGAATGAAGAGACAGGAATTGAGAATGAAGAGATAGGAAGTGAGGACAAGGAGACAGGAATTGAGAATGAAGAGGCAGCAATTGAGAATGAAGAGACAGGAACTGAGGACAAAGGGATGGAAGGGGAGGATATGGACATTGAGGGAAGAGATGGAGAATGAGGCAGTAACATCAGAGTCCACAAGAGTGAAAGCACCTTCAGAATTAGTTTTTTTGCTACAGCTCCCAAACCCCACCGATCCAGCCCATGTTCAGAATAACAATATCAAGTACAATGAGGCCTTCTTCAAATGTTCAAACTCAATTGGACCCTGTGGTCCTCTGGTCCAGTTCCCAACAAATCAAGATGGGAGGTCTTTTCAGGGTCACTGGTATGATGAAAACCCCTGGTTGGAGTATTCTCCACAGAATGATGCTATGTACTGCTTCAGCCGTCACATTTTAATGAATGACGATAAGTACAAGAGTAGGTCTATATGGAAGTCTGGAGGTGTAAACAGGTGGAGGCAGGCACAAGTACGAATGAAGGAGCACTGCTGCAGTGAATGGCACATGATTGGCATGACCAGGTGGAATACATATGTGACCTGCTCTATCGAAATCAGTCGCATTGACCCGAAGACACATTTTGAGTTGTATACACTGCTGGAAAGAGGAGATTCCTAGCTTTCTAATGATATCTGGATTGTTGTTGTACTCCAAATATTAAGCGAAATATGTCACATTATATAATGACTGTCACCGAGTCATCATTTTGAGAAAAAGGCCTTCAAAGTTTTCTCTTCTCTGGAATCCATCGATCTGATTGATTATTAGCAAATGATCAAAATACTACCGAGGGAAGATATTTTCATTTGGATTACTGGTCTGGGGGAAGCTCGCGAGTGTGTGTATAGGTGTGTATGTGTTTGTGTAATTTTGCGTTTGTGTGTATTGTGTTTGTTTCCTGGGGAAAACCCTCAGGAGAAACACCGGCTGTTGTTATGCCTGCTGTGACGTTAAGTTACTCCGTTCTCCGCTTGTAATTATGCCGTTACAAGCTTCAAAGTTGTATTTATCATCTGAATTTGCCGAAACAAGTTTAATATTCTGAAAGCCAAGACATTGTTTATTTGAAATCAGATGAAAACAAACTGTAACGGACCCTGCCGTGTTATTTATGATTACTATATGCGTACATTCATAATGTCAGCCGGAGGGAGGGGGGGCGGCGCTGCGGAAGAGCAGATTGCGAATGAGAGGTGCCTGTCATCTTCCCTTTACAAGCTTCAAACATGTATTTATCGTGTGATTTTGGAAATAAAAGTTTCATATTCTGAAAGCCAAGACTTTGTTTGTTTAAAATCAAACAAAACACCCAAACCCCGAAAAAATAGTTTTTTACGCAAATCCACGTTTATTTTGAAATGAGCCGTTGCGACTTCCGACTGATTTCGATAGAGCGGGTCACATATAAGATAAATCCATTGAACATGGCTTTTGCAGTAGCAGATGCAAGCAGCAAAAGAAAGGGAGAGGCAGAAAAACAGAGATCACATTATATCTTGCAAGACAAGGCTTGGCCTTCAGGGGTAGAGATGCAAGGGGGGGGGTGCCTTTTTCCAGTTTAGAGCAATAGCCCCTCCAAATGTCTGTGCACGTCCCTGACTGAGCATTGTAGCGGGTAATATATTACCCATTTCATTAGTAATGCATTACATTACTTCGTTACAGCAAAAAGTAATATATTACTGTAACTCCGTTACTTTTGTAACGCGTTACACCCAACACTGGGACTCAGTACTAGTGAAACTACCCCACATGTACTATGAAGTACTTACTGTGTAGTTTTCCAGTAATCCTCTGTCAATGTCCCCTCCTGAGAACAAGAATGCATGTTTCTCTGCTATTTTGAATAAGCGTTAAAACACCTTTCTTCATAAGACTTATATTGTTGGAAAGAGTATTTTAAGAGGATATGGTAGACATAATATCAGCAGCAGGCACGTGCACACATAGACATCAAAGTGGGCTTGAGCCCCTGCCCTTTTTCTTCCTACAGAGAAAGTGCCCTTTTTTCCCCCTTTTTTTAATTTTTATAAATGAATATAAATCTACTGCTGTTTGCGCACAGTTTCCCTTTCCAAAAATGTATTGATTGAATACAAAATATCAGGTCGGGAGATTAGACTGTGAAGTTCCAGCTCTCCCTCCCTCCACGTCTCCAGCACAGCGGTGTGAACATCGGCAGTCCCTTCAGACAGACTGGTAGCAACACCTCCCAGTTTACTGTCCCATGTTATGCCGGCTTTTCTTGTCTTATTTTGAAGGTGAGTGGAGATGAGCAAATTACTAAACTGCCAGTGCCTCGAGTTTACAGCTAAAAGACAAAAACAAATATAGTTAACTAAGGTAGGCTACTAGCTAATGGATAAGTTAGCTCAAGGTTTAGCTAAGGCAATTTATCATGGGCATACAGGCTAATGTACTGTACTTAAGGGGAGACACTTAAAGTGAATACAGTAAAATGTGTATCTAATAACGTCATCACAATCGCCACATTGATATGCAAATTAGGCGTTAACTAGGCCTAATTAAAATGCGCTAATTTGCATGCAGTTACCAAGGCATTGCAGGTGAAAAGCATAAAACAAAAAAACACATCACAACTTCCCCAGATAGTTACTTAGGTCAAGTCAGTATTTTCCCCTGAAATGTTATGTTTAAATGCAGATTAGCTTTAAATCTATAGATGACTTCAGACATGGTAGTAAAACGAACACCATTTATATGGGTTTCTTGGAAGTTTTATTTCCATTAGAGTGAAAGAAAACATGGAAGCAAAATAGACCAAAATAACAAGTACATGAAAAAACGATATTTTTGCCTGTAATGTCCTTAAACAGTAACTTCATAATTTTGATTGTTGGCTGCTCATTTAATAACTAATAATTGTACTAGTTTGTTGTCTGCTCTTGTGCGTAGTGAATACTAAAGAAGACCATTGTCTCTGTGTTAGCTGATTATTTTGTAAAATTCTGTTGAGTATTAAACAATTGCGTGAGTGTGAGGGTATTAAAATGCATTGGTCAGTAAGTCAGAGATGTGCAACTATATTTAACTTTTTGTTTTAAAACATTTTTTTATAAATGATTATGGGAAGTGCCCTTTTTCTCACTTGAGCACCCGCCCCCCAACATGTCTGTGCACGTTCCTGATCAGCAATACTTCCAGTCAGTACTCCATATGATATTGTCCTGATGTTGTAAGGGTGATGCCCCATGATCACACAGTGACCCCTCTAAAGTCTGAGTACCAAGGACCTCATATTATGTCATTAATGTTACATCACCCATTATAACAATTTTTCTTTAAATGTTTTCTCTTCTCTCAACTGAATAGCCCTGTCTTTAAGTATAATACAATGTAAAGTCCTTTTCCTGCACCATTTTAAGGCTTCATAACAGACATTTCTACTGTATGTGTTTGGAGAAATGACACAATCAATGGCCCAGAATTGTACATTATAAATTCTGAATCTTGTCGTGCTTGAAGAAATACACACCGGCTAAGCCGGCCAGGTTATATATATATGCCTTTTTTGGAGACCTTTTTTGCAATATTTATTAAAATGTCACTAGTTATTTAAACAAACCACTATCTGAGGATAATATAGACCCTCCAGAAAAACGCGATTCTGCGATCGCAGAATTTACCGCATAATCAGCAAAATGGCGCAGATTTTTAAAAGGCCGCATATTTATCAAAAGGCCGCATAATCCCCGCATTTTTCCACACAAAGTTGAGAAGAAAAAAAGTTAACTCGTCTTGACGTGAAATGATGATGACGCAACGTCATCAGCTCGTGCATCACAGAAGGTAAACAACACCGTAGAGTGAATGTGTGGAACTCACACGAGAGAGAAAACACCAAGATGAAACAATCTAATCCATCTCATTTACCGACGAACATTTCTGCTAAAGACCGGGCAAAGCAGTACCCCGATGTCTTGCACGAAAGTGGGGGGAAACTATTCTGCACCCCGTGCAACTGTGTGTTGGAGCATAAGAGAAAATCGACGGTGACGACCCACTTTGATTCATTCAAACATTCGAAAATGCTTTCTGCTGCTGCGAACAAGAAAGCCAAACAACTCACGTTCACCGAGGCATCGACCTCCAAAACCCTTTCGAGGGCTACAAGAAACGAGGTGAGTAGCCTACAAGATTGAAGCTGGTCAGATAACGAACAAGTAAATGAAAACAGAATGAGGCGGAGAAGTGTGTGTGTGTGTGTGTGTGTGTGTGTGTGTGTGTGTGTGTGTGTGTGTGTGTGTGTGTGTGTGTGTGTGTGTGTGTGTGTGTGTGTGTGTGTGTGTGTGTGTGTGTGTGTGTGTGTGTGTGTGTGTGTGTGTGTGTGTGTGTGTGTGTGTGTGTGTGTGTGTGTGTGTGTGTGTGTGTGTGTGTGTGTGTGTGTGTGTGTGCAATAAATAAACATTGAATGTGTTTAATTGTATAGTAAAGGGGTTTAACGTTAGTGGCAGGTTGTGTGTGAGAGAGAATAAATAAGACATCCCAATATTTATTTATTTCGCAACTTTCCGCATATTTCGCAATTTCACCGCATAAAATCACATAAAACCCCGCATGTTTGATCGCATAATCAAGGATTTTAGCCCGCGTTTTTCTGGAGGGTCTAATAATACAAGCAACCATAAAACGCCCTTTATCTAGAGAGCCATTGAAGCCCATGAAGAATTTATCCTTCCACAAATCTTTTCAACCAATTTTTTTTTAAATTTATTTATTTTAAACTGCTGTATTAAGAAAGTTGCCACGTGTTTTCAAATTCAAGTTAAGGCACTATCTTTGCAAAGAATTAAAAATATTCTTCATTTGCAGTATTTAAAAAAAAAAGGGTTCAGAAAGACTGCATCTATATCATTCTACAATTTGGGGTACATTTCACATCAACAAAACGGTACAAAAACAGTGTTCTTCCTCATTAGAACAATCAATGGTTCAAGTTAGTATATTCCTTTAGTGTAACATATCCACTTGTTGCAAAGCTTAAACATTTTTTTATTTAATGTTTTTGAAGGGAAAGGATGTTTTCACTACTCAGTTTGTCAACTATGTTACGGACAAACTTGATGTCATTACAATCATTTGATTAAGTCCTGCACTTCAAGTAAAATCCAATTTGAAAGGCTCTTGAGTCTATTCTACCATATATCCAATGATTTTTAAAAGTTTAAAAAAAAATTGTCATTTCATTTCAAACCTTTATTTATCCAGGTGTATCCCATTGAGATCATTGATCTCTTTTTCAAGGGAGACCATGTGATATGTTCAGCACTGTCATTAAGGATAGGGATATTTTTTCTCATAAAACTACCATACAGGTCATTTTGATAGTTTTAAGAGATGTCATGTACAACTCCAACCTGTGTAGATGTACATTATCTATTATATCAGAAGCACTATTTTAGTCGCCTGGCAGCCCCGAATGTTTTTTCTGTAGCCCCGGACAATTCTCCCTCAATAATATAATACATTAACCGTGCTTTACCTGAACCTCATCATGACACAAGAGAGGACGGCAGGACTGTAATTTCCCGTGTTCAGTGAATGCAACAGAGGCAAGACACCAGACCAATCTGAGAGTTGAGAGAGAGAGAGAGAGGTGCTAGCGGGGACCGTGATGTTAGCATCTGGTTAGCTAGCTGCACTAAAGGACTCTCTGAGTGTTTAGATAGTTAACTTTAGTCTAAGTTATCTCAGTGGGTCTCAAACGGTTTGGTCACAAATTATTCAAAAGATTATTTCCGCGGCACACCTTCATATGATCACTATAGTTATAAAAAAAATAAGAGAATAAATGAAAAACAGGTATGAAATACTATATGGCAGTAAAACAAGAATAGAGTTTAAAAGGGGAGTGATTTGTAAAATATCCATAAAGAAAAAGAACATCTGCTTACAGTTCTGTTTCATATGGGTGCTGAGAGATGTATCCATAGATCTCTTAATGTTGCTCTCAAAGTGCACCAGATTGATGCTTTTAACTTCAATATTTAATAAAAAATCTTCCCGGGGGAGCATGCCCCCGGACCCCCCTAGAGGAGGTGAGGTCTGCCCCCCACTCATAAAAGATAGCACTTTACCCCTGCCCTGCCTATATGCTGATTATATATATATTATATATATATAGCTGATTATCGAGCCTTCATTGTAACAGTCGCGGGTGTACTGTGTGTGCGCGTGTGGGGAGTGTTGCAGTAGAAAATTCCACAGTAGCGCCGCGGCCGCCGCCACTGTGGGCTAAGCCCCGAATGTTTTCAGGTCCAGACAACGCCCCTGGTACAACATAGTTTAGTGGGAATGCTGGGAATCTTTATTATTCCACCGGGTTATTTTGCACCTCTTCTTCTCCCACATTGAACATCGTAGAAACTCCGTTCAAACATCAAAACGTTCAGCTCGGTCGGGAATCGATGGCTATTACTTTTATCATTCATAACTTTCATAACTCCAGAGATACATCCCATAATTCATCAACATGGAAGTCAATGGAGAAACTCTTCAGACTTGAACAATCTTCATGCAACTTCAACTGCTAACTGCTCCTTCATACTTTCACTCAGAAACCTCATTCCAACTTTATAATGTTACACATCTTTCTCACATTATTCGTGTTACACAACTTTTAAATCTGATTCTTACTTTTAGAGATATTAAACATTGTTCAGACCTTGGTAAAGAGGCCTTCTTCAGATTTTAGAGTGTGTGATGTCAAAGCTAGAGTGGAGGACAGATTTAATCACCATGGAAGCCTTTGATCTCTGGACACGTCGTTAGCTCAAATATAAACACCTGTGTCATGGAACACGATGATGTCATAACTCCAACTGACATGAGCAGAGCAGCAGATTTCGGATAATGGTTAATGGTCCTGCCCTCAACAGCTCTACGTCAATTATGGGGTGTCATCATGCCGTTTCCATGGAAACTCATCCCGCGCCATAAAACACAATGTCGCTGTAACTCCAATGGACACGGTCCGATCGTCCCCCAAACTTCGCTTGTATATCACCGGTCCATGCCTTAACAGCTTTACGCCAAATCTGAGATTTCACCATAGGCTGTTGCCATGGAAACGCATCCCTCGCCATAAAACACGATGTCGCTGTAGCTCCAATGGACACGGTCCGGTCGTCCCACAATTTTCACCTGTATATCACCTCTCCATGCCTCAACAGCTCTAAGTCAAATCTGACATCTCACCATATGCCGTTTCCATGGAAACGCATCCCTCGCATAAAACACGATGTTGTCGTAACGAAAATGAATATAATAATGAAAATGTTCAAAAGTGCTCAAACTTCACAAGTGTGCTAACAGTCCAGCCGTGAAGACATCTACGGGACAGTTTTGAGATTTCTTCAAATGCCGTTGCCATGGCAACACAATGCTCGCCATGAAACACGGTTTTCTCATAACTTCAGTAAAAATGCTCCAAACGGCCCAACACTTCACAGGTTTGGTAACGATGCAGCCATCAACACATCTAAGCGTATTATGGGATGTCATCAAATGCCGTTGGCATGGCGACAGATCATTCGCCATGAAGTTAGTTCAAAAGTTTGCAGTTCAAATATTCTGCTGCTTTTCTAAGCTTTTTTACTTTATTTTCTTCTCTCATCACACATTCAAGCCCCCGGTGTTCATGTATCATTTCAATCTAAATTCTTCACTTTCTTCTTACACATTACATTTCAGCATAGCAGTTTAGCGTCAGCTTTTCAGCATAAAGCATTCCCACTCGCAATTTCTTCAGGGATTGCATTCTCTAGTTGACAATGAAAGTCAAACATTTGACGCAAATAACATAGTTGACTGGACACATTATTAACCATCAGCACTATGTTTATTTCAAGGCAGAAGTGCAAAATTCAATTGATAATGATGTGTAATGACATCTACATGTCATACAAATTGTCAACTAGGTTACCTGTCAACTGACCCATCATTTCAATGGTAGGCCTTGCCTGGATGACCACATGTCATTTTCTTGAACAGGTTAACATCAAATTTGAACATATAATTGAATTAAAATCATTAAACAATTGTAAACCATAACAATGTACGTAACATTGTTGATGGTCAATTAATATACTGACAATGTGCTATTATAGTGGGGTGGCTGAGTCTCAGTGGATAGTGTGCTGGACTTCGAAACAGGGGGATAGCAAGTTCTAGTCCCACTGCAGTCAGCATGTCGTTGTGTCCCTGGGCAAGACGCTTCACACGTCTAACAAATGACATGTAATGTAATGTAATTATACATAAAATATTGTAAAAAATTAGAGGACAATCACCACAGTGTGTTCAAAATGTCTGCCAAAGAGGAACATGGCATCATGTGATGCTGGTGACATGGTATTGGGACAAACCATTTTTGAGTTAAAGGGGGGAGTTCTGTTAGTAACATAGTTGACAGAATTTTTGCAGACATTCATATATTAAGATATTTAAATTATTTAAAGGAGGAAATCAATTCAAAAAATATAATTTTTCTTTAGTATTTAGACTTTTGAAATAGATGAATAATAGTTGTTATTTACTTGAATGGTTTTTATTCATCATTTTGAAACCAAGACACCCTCAACTGAAAAACGGACATAGCAAAAGCTGTCAATTTAAGAACATCATGACACATTTCAAGCTAAATGAAGCATAGGATGCACATAATGTTTGTGTGATATTATAACATGCTTTCCAATAATAGGCAAAATATGATATTTTTGAAGAAAATAGTTAGAATAAATATAATTATCATCAATGGACATGGAATGTATCCTAAATTGTAGAATGAGTCAATATATATATATATATATATATATATATATATATATTGACTCATTCTACAATTTAGGATACATTCCATATATATATATATATATATATATTGACTCATTCTACAAATATCAATATTTTTTATTTTTTATTAACTAACCAAAGTCAATTTAAATAGCGTGCAAAAATTGGTTAATTGGGTTAATTGCCATGCATGTGTTGTTTGATATAGTTTACGTTCAATTTCCACTATTTTAGGAAAAAAAAAACGTATATTGACTAAACCTTTTTTTAACAATTTACTATAATTTAGAAAGGTTTTTGTGAGAAATCATTTCAAAGGTAAACTTTTTTTCATTTTATATATCAATTTGAAATGTTTGCACACAACATTATTAATTTATACATTCTAATACATTTTTAAAAATTATGAATCTATTTATTTGAATGTATTTCCTTGAGGCTGGGGAAGATATATCAGCATGTAGTTCAACATGTAAATGTTCTAATACAAGTAAGTATAAGTATAACATGGAAAAGGAAATAAAATAGGTTTCATAGGAGGATGTGGATTTAATTTCTCTCACCTTGTAATTACACAATCAAACCATCTATAATTTAGCTCTGGCCTTCACTCACAAAAAAACATTTAGTTGAATTGGACACATTTTTCAAAGCTCTATTGACTGACATGCAATGGCTGGGACTGATGGAAGAATCTGCGAGGAATGAACTAGGAGCAGAGAAATAATCATATTTTAAAAGACAGCAGCATCATAAGAGGCCAACAAGAGTGACCGAGTGTGTCAGTGTGCTGAAGGATAGACCAGCTATCCAGGCCAGTCTCTAAAGACTTTCCATGGTGTCCGGCTGCTGCCGGAGTACTAGTGCTGATATCATGTCTACCATCCTCTTAAAATACTCTGTCCAACAATATAAGTTTCATGATAGCAGAGAAACATGCATTCTTGTTCTCAGGAGGGGACATTGACAGAGAATTATTGGAAAAGTACACAGTAAGTACTTCATAGTACTTGTGGGGGTAGTTTCACTAGTACTGAGTCCAACAAGATCAATCTCACGAAGAACTAATGGCAACAAAAAATAATTCCCTCATCAAACTTAGCAGAAGTGGCTTGATGTTGTTCTCAGCAGGGGACTTTGACAGAGTATTTCTCAAAAAATACACAGTAAAAGTACTTCAATGTATTGTTAGTAGTAGGCTAAAACAAAGTCAAACAGTATCAATTTCATTAAGAACTAATGGTAACATTATATTTTTATCATTCATCAAAGATAGCAGAAAAACATGTATTATGTAGGGGACTTTGACAGAGGATTACTCACAAAGTACACAGTAAAAGTTCTTCATTTTATTTCTGGTAGAAGTCGAACTAGAACCGAGTCCAACAGAGTCAGTTTCCTTAAGAACTTGTGGTAACAAATATGTGTATCACTCGTCAAATATAGCAGGAATAATGAAGAGTAGCTGATTTGAAAAAACAAACTCGAGAGACGGCTGAGTGACCGCAGTGCAGAACCGCTGTATCGTTTAAATCTCCTAACAATGTTGTCCATTTTAGACACAGGCTTATTATATTTACAGCCCTTAATAACATCCATTTTCTGGGCTCAATATGTGTCTTGGCAGTTTTCGTTGTGATCGCTAAATTCCCCTTGTTTATAATAATCACCGGTCCTTCAGCAGGATACTGTATTCAAAGTGTGATTTTAGCAAACGAGTGCTTTTGTTTTGAAATCACTTCCGTGAGTTTCGTCTGCGCTCTTATTTTGTAAGGTAACTTCCGGTAGCAGAATATGAAAGTTTCTGTTTTCTAGTGATTTTATTTTTTGTTTTGAGAAGTAGAAAATGAAAATCATCCCGTGTTTTAAGTTTTGTAAATCCCTTTTTGAACATGATAAAGAAAAACGCCTTGTATTTCAATTTTGGTATTTTAATTTAAAAAACGAAAATTAAATATCCAGTAGTTTTTTGTTTTTGAATATCCTTTTGTGAAAAGAAAATCCAATGACCAAAACATACACTGACCCGGATTGCTCTTTTGAAGGACAAAAGGTCATTCTTTTCATATATCTAAATAAGGGTCAGTAATATAGCATATTGTGTAAGTGATTATTAGACGTTAGGAATAAACTAATAAACTCTATTAAGGACATGTACAATTGTGTTTTTTTAGAGCCATGTGAACACTATCACTAGCTTCCTGTTTTGCCTCTGGTCATTTACTGAGCAGATGATATGCTCAATACATTTCATGAGTTCTTGCTGTTATTGTAATGTTTGGCTTCAAACAACATTTGGAGCCAGATTGTGACTTTTTGAATGCTTAAAGCTTGAGTTGGTGACACAGCTGGCTGTTGTAAGTTGAGAAGTACAAGGAGCTGTTGGCCTTCATCAGGTTACTGGTGATTTAGTGCTTTGATTATATACAACTGCAGATCTATGTTGTTTCTGCATGGCTTCGTTGTTGGTCCACAACATAATCCTGCTACATTTTTCCTCTGAGTTTGTATGGTGTAACGTCCATAAATTCTTTAGAAATAGTGTTATAATTATCATGATGACAAGGCAGGAGACAACATGCACTGATCAAGTTTGAGTTGTCGGGCTATTACACCAAAAGTAAAGATTAGATAATGGCAAACTTGCATATTTAGATATTCATCAATTTCAGAAAACTTCAAATATAAAAAATAATTGTATTAATATATACAATCAAATGGGTGCCAGTTTCACGATGATATGATTTAGTTGGGAATAGGATACCCATTTCTTCTGTAGCGTATTACAATGTGTATTGATTATTACAATGCATATATTTAAAGGCTGTTTTCTAAATTTTTACTTCCTCTCTGTATTATAAATGTTTTGTGCAAGATTTGTTCATAAATCTTTAATTTTTCCAAAGTGTTATATAGAAAAACAATTGCCTTGTTACAAGTAATAAACTGGGAACCTTTTAAATAACGTTTTAGCTAAAAAGTTAATATTGTCTCCCCTTGGGTTTTCTTTCCCATATCTGCAACAACAGCAGTTGATAATTGCTAATTTTGCATACTTATAATGGGGATAATTTGTTATAATGTTAACATATATAGCTTAAGCTGACATTACGACAGCCCATTTGATCCATCGCGGGCCACATTAGCATTATGTTTGCACTCAAAGGGCCGGGTGTAACTATATAAATATATAATATATAAAATAATGTATTATATTACATTATTGCCTCTGAATTGGATTATTATCGGATAGGGTAATAACTAACTACGTTTGAAAGCAGAAGTCCAGGGCAAATAATTGCAAGTCTCTTCAGTGCACATGTCACAAAACAAGATGCATTGTGGGACATGTAGTTTATGGGCAACCTGCTTCTGTAAAGTGGCATGTAACCGTATAATAAACGTATTATATTCTTTGCAAGCTCTTGCGGGGCCACATAAAATGATGTCGCAGGCCGGATTTGGCCCCCGGGCCTTGAGTTTGACACCCCTGTTTTACGGTGTCCTGACGTTGTATTGGCTTTATTCTTTGTTGTTGCTGTTGGAATATTGGTTCCTAAACAGGCCTACATGTTGGTGTTAGCATGTTGAGTTTGCCTCACCTCTCCTACAGACATTAATCTGCTGTGTCTCAGGTAGTTTACTTATTTACTTGCATGTACTATTTGACAGTATGGCATAAGTACCATGAGTACCTGAATGGTGCTCATAATGTTTAGAAAGTTGAGTTTGGAATGCTGCCAGTGGCGGCGCAAGGGTATGGCTGGGGTAGGCTACAGCCATACCAAGAAATGGCTTAGCCCTACCATGAAACATTATGTTAAAGTAAACATGTTGAGAACACGGATTGCGAAAATCTACCGGTCGTGTCCATAACACACAAACTGATCCTGCTGTAACAACAAGTGCACGTTACTGACGCAATATGGTTGAGACCATTCGGGTTTATGCTAGAAGAGGGGTGCAAGGAATAGTCTAAGTAGTGGGGGAGTTTTATACACTAAAGGTGTGAACATTCTCTCGCGTTATAATATCAGCGCGGCCGCGGTCAGATCAAAATGCCTCCGAATGCAATTTGAATAGACCTACAGCCAATCAGAGCAACGAAACGTTGGGTCTGCTGCGTCGTGCATTACTGATTGAGATCAATCGGAACCGCCATTCAGTATCCCCATTGGATCTTCAATGTGTGCTATCATACGTCACGTTCACAGTGATCCCTTTTTATTTACTACAAGACAAATGTGCCGTTTTATTTCATACAATTCCATTTTGATTGAGACAGGGAAATAATCTAAACCTCACGCGTGGCGTTTTACTGTCAAGGGGGGGCGATATAGCGTGTATGTAATTACATTGCAAATACTGACTTGAGCCCCACCACACTACTTACCCTTCCTCTGAATGCACAGCAGCTGTGTGTGAGACAACACTCCCTGGTCGACTTTCCCACAATGCTCAAATGTTTACAGTGCCCAACAGGCAGTGTACTGAGGGAAGTGTCTCCTAAGGTGTTTCCTACCCTCCAGTATTCATTATGACGTTTACCCATCACTCTTCTTTAACCTCCTCCTCTAGCTCCCCTCAGCTTCTTCCTTTTCCTCCAAATCATTTCCTCTCTTTCTTCACCACTTCTTCTGTGTCCTTCTTTCTAAATCTCTGAGCTGAATCTGTTTTGCATCCTGAATCTCCCTCCATCTCTTCCTCCCCTCAGCGTGTGCCGGAGTGTGTGTTCGGTCAGGCTCCCTGCATTCCTTAATATTTTCATGTCTGATAATCACACAAGCCGTGTGTCCTGCGTGGGAGGAGGAATCGATAAGGCTTCATTCCGCTGGAGCATCCCAGAGCCTGTGTGTTTAGGACTGCAAGTGTGTGTGCGTGTGATTTGAATTTTGAAATTTTTGAAACATCGGGGCGCTGCAGGTTGAGATCAAATCAAATCAAATCAAAGTTTATTTATATAGCACATTTCCAGTCAACTTTAGGTTGCGCCAAAGTGCTGTACACGGATACAAAAAAAAGCACACTGCAACAATCGCAGGACAGGTCTAAACAACAAATATGAGGCAGACACACACAGTTAAAATACAGAAACAAAAACCGTCATGCTCTGCTCAAGTTTTAAAGGCCAGAGAGAAAAAGTGCGTCTTCAGGGAGGATTTAAAAGCACCTAGTGTTTGGGCCGACCTCACAGGCAAGGGCAGAGCGTTCCAGAGCCTGGGACCAGCTGCAGCGAAGGCTCGGTGCCCTCTGGTTTTTAACCTGGTTTTCGGCACTACCAGCAGCATTTGGTCTGCGGACCTTAGAGCTCTGGCTGGGGTGTATCGCTGGATGAGCTCAGCTATGTAGGCCGGTGCCAGCCCGTTTAGGGCCTTAAAAACAAATAAAAGGAGTTTAAAATCGATTCTGAACCGCACTGGAAGCCAGTGCAGTGAGGCCAGAATGGGGGTAATATGGTCACGCTTTTTGTGGCCGGTCAGGAGACGTGCAGCTGCGTTCTGCACTAGCTGTAGGCGTTTTATGGATGCCTGATCCATGCCCACATATAAAGCGTTGCAGTAGTCAAGTCGTGATGTCACGAAAGCGTTAATTACCCTTTCCAGGTCTTTAAAAGATAAAAACGACTTGGTCTTAGCCAATAGTCGTATTTTAAAAAAGCAGGTTTTGACTACGCTGCTGACCTGTATATCGAATTTAAAAGTGCTATTGACGATCACTCCAAGATTCGTTACAGAGGGGAGGATGTTTTTACTCAGGGAGCCAAGAATGTCAACCTGGGAGGCCGGAGGTTGGGGTCCAAAAAAGATGACCTCGGTCTTGCTCTCGTTGAGGGTGAGGAAGTTTAGGCTCAGCCAAGATTTTAATTCAGCCAAGCACTCCATCAATTGCTGTATGGAGTTTGCATTAGCGAGAGGGAGATATATCTGAACATCATCAGCGTAGCAGTGGAAGGGGATGTTGTGCTTGGAGAGAATTGCACCTAGGGGCAGTATATATAATAAAAAGAGGATGGGGCCCAGAATGGAACCTTGGGGAACCCCACAGGTAAGAGGGGTTTTAGCGGAAGAGAAGGCACCTAGCTGCACTGAAAAGGCTACGATCTGTTAGGTAGGACCTGAACCATGCCAGAGCAGAGCCTGTGATGCCTGCGGACTGTTTGAGCCGCGACAACAGAATGCTGTGGTCCACGGTGTCGAAAGCCGCTGACAGATCCAGCAGCACCAGGACAGCTGGGCTACCTGAGTCGGCTGCTAGGAGGAGATCATTAAAAACCCTTAAAAGGGCTGTTTCCGTGCTGTGCATTGGTTTAAAACCAGACTGAAACTTCTCATGGATGCCATGCGTGGTTAAAAAAGACTGCAGCTGGGCGTAGATTACTCGCTCCAGGGCTTTGGATAAAAAAGGCAGCTGGGAGATGGGCCTAAAATTTGCAAGAATGCAGGGGTCGAGATTTTTTTTTTTAAGAAGTGGCTTGACCACGGCATGTTTGAAGGCAGCTGGGACACATCCTGAGCTGAGAGAGGTGTTTACAAGTAATAAAATACTTGCTCCATCTCTGTTCTGAGATGAGCTCCTGCAGGACTTGTTTGGTTGATTGTAGGGATGTAACGATATACTGATATACTTTTTTTTACACGTGGTGTTATGCCGTGTTATGCATGCCCACCGAGATATGCATGCACCTCGCGAGATATGCAAAAAACCTGTCTGATGATGCTGAGTGAGTTACTTAGTGAGTTTGCGTTGAGTTACTTGAAAAAATAAAGTGAAACTTGATTTATTTTATTGCAGAGTCTGATTATTCAATGTCCTTGTTTATTTGTGAGATAACCGCAAAATATGAATATTCAAGCAATTTTTTCATGTAAGAGTAGCAGAAAATCGTGTTGCCAAAATCCTAAATATGGAAAATTACCTTCTCTTCGGGTTTTGGACTGACATTAAAGGTCACATGACATGCTTTTCCGTTTATTACCCGTCCCCTTGTGTGTTATGAAGGTTTTTATGCACTAACGGTCTGCTGAGTCACAAACCCTCAAAGTACAGCCTGTAGCGTGTAAAACTCTTAACACAGAAAATACCTGTCCATTCTGCCCCAGAACGCCTCGTTGGACATTTCTCTTTTTCTTCCTGGGTATGGTGGGGGGGTGCTAGTGGAGCCTCGCAGAAGGGGGTGCTGCTAGGGTTGGGAACCGAAACTCGGTTCCAGATGAGAACCGATAAGAAAATGCCAGGTACCGGGTACCCATACAAAATACACAATTTCGGTTCTGCTTAACGGTTCCTAAACGCGGTAGACCCTGGGGGGGGGACAGGAGCTCCAACAAGCCGTGTAGGACAGAGAGTGAATACACATACTATACAGAGATGCTGTATGAGAAACCAATGTGAGTTTGGAACATTGAACAATGTAAATCTGTTCTAGTATACCTCAACAATGGAATTATGATCTGTAGAAATGGCCATGACATGGGACCTTTAAATTACAATACATAGATTGTTAATTCATTACATGGACCTAAAAGTAGAACCACACCAGTATGAGGGTTTTTATATGAAGACATTTAGCGGATTATAGAAAAGTTATATTAATAACTTTGGAATGGAATGTGGAATAATAATGGAAATAATTTACATCATACAATATCAATATATATTATACACATATTTCCTTACCTTTTCATGACTTCTAGAGGGCATTTTCAATTTCCATTTAATTGCAATATAGCTAAAGAAAGGTGATTAATGTGTACACTGAATACACATTAAATAAACTGACATTGTAATATTGTAATATAAAAGTCACAGCAGTAATTACAGATACAAATCAACCAAAAATAATACATGTAAGATTTAAATGCACCGATCTGGTGGTACTTTAAGTACAATTAGGAAAATGTACTTAGAGTATAAGGAGTACAAATACTTATTGCATAACAAATATTTGAAAGCAAAAGCAGCAAATCCTCACATTTTACAAGCTGTAACTGTGAAATATGTTGGAATGAAAAAGCAAAGATTCCTGCCAATTAATGTTCTGTTAACCCACTAAGGTTTTAGTTACTTATCTATAATGTTGGATGGTTTAAACTCTATCACATTATCATATTTTTAAAGTTTTTCTTAAGTGTCAAAATCGGAATGTAAAAAAGCAACTACAAAATAAATCATTAAAATACATGTAGTGGAGTTAAAAAGTACAGAATTTGTGTAGAATTATAAAGTAGTATAAAATGAAAATACTCGGGTAAAGTACAGGTACCTCAAACGTGAACTTGGATATGTTGCCCAGCCCTAAATTGGACAACATAGTGAATACAACTTGTTTCTACACTGACACATAATCCTCTTTTGGTTGTTTTAAAAAAAAGATGAATCCCCTGATTATTAGCACTTTAGATCTGTGTCAAAAATGCCTGTTGCTTGTGTGTGAATGTTAGGGCTGCACGATATTGAAAAAAACTGACATCGCGATTTCCCCCCCCCCCCCTGCGGTATATATTGCGTTTTTTTTAACCTGTTAAGCCCCAAAGTCCCGGCGGGTACTTTACTTTTTTTTTTTTCACGACACTGTGTCTCAGGGGATCTTAATATTTAAGAACCTATTAATGTCCCAGATAGCAAAATATGAGTGAATCAATGTTGAAATATGGTTAGGCAGAAATATTGAATCCATGTTGAAACCCGGACATTGAAATTAAACAGAAAGCGCAAATTGTTTTAATGTTGAATAAACGTTGGACTTTCAACCATAACTGACACTATCAATGTTGATTCAACCATCATCTAAATAGGAATCTACATGCACATTTTTGGTTGATTTTACATTGAATCAATGTTAGGAATCAACATTGATTCAACCATCATCCAAATGGGAATCTACATGTAAATTGTAGTTGATTTTATATTGAATCAGTGTTAGGAATCAACATTGATTCAACCATCATCTAAATGGGAATCTACATATACATTTTAGTTGATTTTATATTGAATCAGTGTTAGGAATCAATATTGATTCAACCATCAGCTAAATGGGAATCTAAATGTAAAACTTACATTAAAATATTCAACTTTTCTAAGCATACTGTAACACATAAAACAAGTGAATGTTTTTCACCAATGAGTTTTCTGCATATAGGTCTACATCTTAACAGACCATTAACAAGTGCAACATCAATACTGTACTGAATGAAGTGGTCCAAACTTGTAAACACACACTACACCATGTATTGTTGGCAGACGATTGTTATTAGCTTGTTCAAAATGACCTTGAATTACCATATTTCCCAAAATGTATGAAATAAAACTAAAAATGACAGAAAACATGATTTTAATATTCAAATTTATTTTAGAAAACAGGCAGCAATGCGTCCCTGAGCAAGACTCTTAACCCGTTATTGCTCCCCAAACGCTGTGGAATAAATGCAGAGGACACATCGTATCTGCAAATATACAGTGACACAAGATACCCCCATAAAAAAAGAGGGTGTGTAGGAACCATTGGTGCAACTCCAAACAAGAACGGCCTGAAGCTTCAAGTCTTCCATGAAGGCGAAGCTGTAAACATTTGACTTATTTTTGACTGTAAGAACAACAGTCTATTGTCCATGAAAGAACAGTATTGTCTATGAGGCGGTAACCTTTGTACTGTATGCACAAGGAAAACACATTAGAGTGTGGTGGGGTACCCTAAGTTGGACTTGCGTTTGTTTAACTTGTGTTCGTTTCACTTGTGTTCCTTGGGATGCCTCCCTCGCGCTCTGGAGCATAACGAAGCCACTTCTTCACAGTTTCACTGAAGCCATTGTGGTCAGCTTGCGGTCGAACTGCCGAGCAGCAGCTGAAAGACAAGATTACAAAAATAAGCGTGAGGAAGAGAGAGTGTGTGTATCCCATACAACTTCTGTTATAATAAGAAAATCACTCTCACCCTGTACAGCAGGGGTGCCCAACCAGTCGATCGCGATCGACCGGTCGATCGCGGGGAGATTCCCAGTCGATTGCGAGATGTGTCTAAAAATAGAACAACAATATTCGGTTTTATCATGAATGTCCTATAACATAATCTTCCTGTTCCAGAATAATGCACTTGAACGCATCAAAGCTTTGTGATTGACCGGTGTGACCCCATGTGTCGGGGCGTGGCTGGTGGGCAGTGGGCACTATTACGCTGACGTTGTCCGTGTCAACAAGAGTGACAGTCCGCACACACACAAGACCGCAATTATGGCAGAAGCAAAAAAGCCCAAAAATATATAATTTTCACTCCAAGTGGGAGGATGATTATTTTTGTATCTATTCCAATTCAAAGTCCATCTGTCTCATCTGCAATGCGAGCGTGGCTTTATCGAAGAAGGGTAATTTAGGAACGGCATTTCAAAACAGTGCACAAACGCTACGAGACGGAATTCCCTCCTAATTCTGCCCTACGCTCCCAAAAGGGGAGGGGCCTGAGAGGACAGCTAAATGCACAGCAGTCCATTTTCACCAGGCCCAACAACAAGAGCAAGGCTGCTACCAGAGCATCTTATCGTGTCAGTCACGTTCCAGAGAAACACATGAAGTCTTTCAAAGACGGCGAAGTTGTGAAAGAAGCATTCCTGGAGGCTGCCGACGCGCTTTTTGGGGACAGTAAAAATAACAGAAGCATTTCAACAGGTTTTTGATATAATACAAACTCAAGTTAGATACCGTTATTAATCAGCTGTAAGTTTTAGTTTGTTTGAACTTATTCATTATAATTATTGTACAAAATGGTATAAGAATGCAAACTTACATTTTTGATTATAGTCTATTATCAATTCAGGTTAAGAAACTAGTGTTGATTGCATCCTATTTTAAAAGGCATTTCTTTTTATACTCTACTAAAATGCAACAAAAAAAGGGTTTGATTCTATTAATTTTGTCTTTTTTATTGCACTTTGGCAGCAGATTCCTGTGTAGCTTCAGATCTGAGTTGTCTTATTAGTAAGCCTAATTTTAATGGCAAAGAAAGGGTTCAGAGTCTTTTCTTTTTCCCAGTGTCATATGTGGCAGCACTGTTCAATGTTTCTTGAAAACATTACCCACTGTAGTGTGTGACGTGTGAATACACTCCAACTCTGTATCAACAACACTGTTGTGTAACTTCAGTTAAATACTTGTATGTGTGTAGATTAGAAAGAGGTAAGATAAAGGATCTGCAGTATTTTATGAAGTATTAATCGTACAACGGTCAGTTTTATACAAGTAGAAGTGTGTATTTACCTGGTAGTAGGCTGTCAGTAATGGCTACGCCTCTCTATTTGGACTGGTAGATCTCGGGCAGACCCGGCAACTTTAAAAGTAGCTCTCGGTTCCAAAAAGGTTGGGCACCCCTGCTGTACAGTAACACAAGCTACAGTCAGCAGCCAGGTTGCTAAAAGACTGGACTGGAAAGAGGAGCAAACGGCTAGCCTGGCTCTATCCAGGTAATAACATTTGCATCCGAGCACCTCTAAAGCTCACCAATTAGGTTGTCTTTTTTTGGTTTATTTCTTATAGCTTCACCATCACCTGATTCCAACCTAACCTTTTTTGTTAGATTAAGTTCATGCTTTATTCTTCAACAGGGGATTACAGAGAGACATAAAACAAGGGCAGAGAAGAGACATAAAATACATTATAGGAGTTGGATTCAAACTCAGTAGTTGGTACTATATAGCTCACAAAGAGCATAATTATGTTCTGAATCACCATCAGTCACACCTCACTCCCTAAACTTAAGCTAATAAGTAGTTTGCAGAGGAGGAAACTCACCAAACATGCAGTCTTGTATTGCCAGTTCCTTGAATGGCTTCTTGCTGCTGCAACACTTGTCTTTCTTTCCAGCCCAGTTGTATCGTCAGGCCAAGGCGTTAGTCAGAGCAGTTGCCAGCATCCGTCTGATCAGGTTCTCTGAATTGGTGCCTCCTACCAGAGCCAGGCGAGCAATCTAAATCAGACGAGAGAAACAAATAGGCAACTGCTTTAACTGTTGTATTGAGCTACGTTCTGTGGGACATACGTTAGAAACAGCACAACAGCACTCTTATTTCATACACAGAGACCAACTTTGTTTTTTATACACTTGATACACTGATATTCCAGCCCATGGTATTCAGTCAAGTTCATGCCAGTCGTTATGTTTAACCACTTTAACCCTGGTGTCCCAATTTTAGTCATGTCAATATAAATGTTAGATGTAAATGTTACTACAATTATTTGTGGTTGAGTAGCTAAGACTATAATTATTTGTGGTTGAGTAGCTAAAGGGCAATAACTAAGCACATTTTGACCGCACTGATATTATCCACATTTCATAAATGAATGCAGTTCAGTCTGTCAAATTACCATCTTTTGACGGACTGATTCATTCTTCAGCAATGATTCAGCCTCATTGAAGTCATCTTCATTGGCGATTGGCAGCTGGATGGGGAACATATGGGCTGTGGCTGACCCTGGTCCCTGACTACCAGCCAGGGTCATGTTGCCCTCTGCCAACTCATTCTTGATGAACTGCACATCTCTGGACAGGCCCTTTACCACCACAAGTACTTCAACGAGCATTGTCATGAGTCATCTTCTGGATGGCAATGTCTTAAGAAAAATATAATTGAAAAGTGTAAAGTGAGAATTGAAAATAACCTGCAAATGACTCATGAGGAATAAGTCTAATAGACTTGCCTTTCAAAAGCAGCCTGGTGTCATCGCCGTGCATCTGTGTGGTTCCATCTGTAAAACGCAAACATTCATGAGACTTAATCACTGCACACATTTTGAAAGGTTATTAGGTGTGTGTGTATGTGTGAATATATTGTGATCAAGTGTTTAGTCAGTAACAGGGGTCTCCCCTTCCCTACAGCTCTTTGGGAAACAGAAAAGGCATTTTCAGTATCCTATCAGGAGAGAGAACCCATACAGATTAATTGAATACACAGGACCACAATGGAAACAAGCCCTCAGGGCTTTTTGTTATCCTTGGCTTTTAGCATTATTGTATAACTGTGCCCCTGTACTTTTTTCAAACTGTTGATAAAGTATTCAATCAAAGAGGGCAGATGAACAAAGAAGAGAGCAATGATCATCATCAGAATATAGAGATTTAACCTTTGCACACACACACACACACACACACACACACACACACACACACACACACACACACACACACACACACACACACACACACACACACACACACACACACACACACACACACACACACACACACACACACACACACACACAGATCAGAAAATGTCTACAAATGTTCGATGATCGTCTTGTTCACTTACCATTGCAACCATGATCAGGCACTGACTGCATGGGATCAAACTGGTGGCAGTTTCCTCTAAAGAAGTCTAGAGGAGGGACAAACAAATGCTGTAACATTTACACAAAAAACACGACTAGTGTGATTTGATTTGTCTACAAAGATATTACTTTACATTTTAGTAGTAAATTGGGTTAATTAGTGAGGAATACAATGGCATACCATTTTGTGCACGTTGTGGGGGTCCAAGGGGGGTGTACTGCACCGAGCCGTATCCCATTCCCGATATCCCTGTAGAAACAAAATCATTAGTTATATTTCACTATACTTTGGGAGTAGCAACATAACCTGATGTTCCAGCATATTGTTGTCAACTACCACAGGATGTCTGAACACAACATCTGAATTGTAAGTCATACATATGTCAAATAGTATTCATTGAGTTCTGTGTCCCCGTCTCTCACAACGTTAGTGTAGTGAAAGAGTAGGGCATCATACCAGTACTTGTACTTGCTCGCTGTGGGGCCTGTAGCTGTGGGGCCTGGAGCTGGTGGGCAGCACCAAATCCTGACATCCCAGCTGAAACACACAGTAGGAAATAAAGTTACTAGCATATGACACTATTGTAACCTCCCATGTAAGGAAATGTTTGATTTCCTTTCAGCTGATCCCTAGATGTAATGCATTGCTGACCCAGGGATAAAATAAAGGGATGAAAGCCAAATGCACTGTCCCAATTTTCACTTTCATCAAAAACGTTATAAAGACAATGTGACAAAACACACATGACACAACACAGATGTTTAAACATACCAGAATATGTTATGTGACTGCTTGATAACTCACCATCATGAACTTGCTCAGGTGGAGATTGCAGGTAGTTGCCATAGGTGCCAGTAACCAGATCTACAAAGGGGCAATGGAAAACAAGTTGTGACAAATTGTATACAGAGTGCTCCATCTAAAAGCATTGTGTACTATTACACATATTTATTATTGTGACATACCATTCCTTGCAAGTTGTGAGGGTGGAGTTTTGTAGTGAGCTGGAGTTGATCTTGATGTTATATCTGAAATGCATACACATTTTAATTTAGATATACGTCTTCTGTTGCATGCATGATGCCAGCTCACTCCTCACAAGAACAAACACACATGATGATATGGGTTCACTTACTGTTATTTGGATCAGGAGACAGCAAATTGTGTAAATAGCCGAAGCTGCCATTCAATGAATCTAAAAAGATAAATCAGCCAGTGTGAGAATTGAAGATAGGCTACTGCAAATTGTGTTTAAACAGTTATCCAGTTGATGTTTTAGCATTGATAGCAACATACCATTCATTTCCTGGTCTGGGGACCGCACAGCTCGAGTCTTGCGGGATTTTGGTGTCTCTCCTACAACATCATTTAGTTGGCATAATGTTATTCACAATGTATTTATTTTGGGCTAAAACTATATAGGCTAACTGCAACCAATGCACAAGCCCAGTGTTGTAATCAAAATGGTCAGTTTTTTGTTGGTACAATGTCAGACAGGTGTAATTTGTTTTTAACTGTGTCACAGTGATCACAGGGCTATATTGTCCAGAGTTCCAAGAGTGCCTATATAAAAAAAATGCATTGCATTGTCTCAATACCTGGGAAACCCACTTCAGGTGGTTTGGCAAACCGTCTTCTTTTAACATCGCCACTCGATTGGTCATCAGAGTCTGAGTGCTCATACTGGGGATTTGGCCTAAAGAATACAATATACAGAATGTAGTCATACTATGTTAATTAACCAAGTCTACAGTCTGAATACATATACAGCTGGACCACAATGGAAACAAGCCATCAGGCACTTCTGCTCCCTGACAGGGTGGCGCGTAGCGCGCCTGCATCGAACACCACTCCCAACTACAACGCCTGTTGGTGAGGTATGGGGGTGCTCTTTTTCCAATTGATCGCAAAGCCTAATTTGGTTAGGTGTGTGATCAATTGTGCTGTGCAAAGCATTGCCTGTTCCCTGGACCCGGCCATGACTCTGAGGTCGTCTGGGTAAAAGAAAAACTCTCATGCAGTGGTTGAAGCGCAATGGCCACACATTTACTGAACGTGCGTGGGGATAGGGAGTAGCCGAACGGTAATCTGTTGTACTCATAGGCTATCCCCTGGAAGGCAAAACGCAGACACTTTCTGTGCTCCTGAGCAATTTCCACATGAAAGTATGCGTCTTTCAGGCCGATGGTGGTCAACCAATCGCCCGGTTTGCACAAGCCCCATTAACTGTTTTTATAGTTAATGTTTGTGGAAACAAAAGACACTCAGATTTGGATACAGATCAACTCATTCTTGTTAGAAAACTTAGTGATTTGTGCATTATACAGGGAGGAGGCGAGACTTGCCCTCTCGTCCCGGGCGAAGACATTTTCTCCCCCCGCCAGGCCAGTCAGATCCGTGAAGACGGGCAGCCCGTCCCCGTGAGTGCCGGCATTCCGGCCACGGGTTGGGCTGAAGAGGTGGAAGGTGCCGCGGGCACGAGATCTCCGTGCCGGCACCTCTCCCTTCGTCTCACCGTCGTGCGGGCTGCGGTGACTCTTCTCTCTACTGAGGTCTTTGAACGGACCGCGGCCCGCCCTCAGGGGAGGGGGGCCGCGCGCGCCGTCACAATGCCGTCTCTTCGAAACGGACATTATGGGGAAAAGTGGAATTGTGGAGAGAGATTACTCTTACTCTGGGATAAATGCACTCGTTCTCACTGAATGCATTTTCCCACACACACACATCACTCTAGAACTAGAGTTTACAAACGTAAACCACTGTTCCCCTGCGGAGGTCCCTGAACGT
Organism: Pogonophryne albipinna; assembly: GCA_028583405.1. Taxonomy (NCBI): domain Eukaryota; kingdom Metazoa; phylum Chordata; class Actinopteri; order Perciformes; family Artedidraconidae; genus Pogonophryne; species Pogonophryne albipinna. Next base: position 2,236,827 of record CM053259.1, on the reverse strand, counting down.
ACCGCGGCCACTCTCACGACGGCCGCGCGCCCACGTATTAACGCTGTATTTCCCATTCAACGTTGAAATGCATTAATCAGAGCTATTATACCAGGCAAGGTGTGTTTTCTGACAACAACACGCCGGCAATAGCGTCTCTTGAACCCGCACAGTGCTTTGACAGCACACGGTTTATTCCACTCACGTGCACACGCCCACCTGCTGGCTCCCTATACTGGGGTTTACAGCGGGGGCGGGGAGTGTAGGACAGTGTTTCTTCCGCTGGGGATGGGCAAGAATCAGCCACGCTGCGATTACTTCTTATCCCGTGAGCAAAGAGATCGATCCATAGAACCTCCCGTAAAGACGGGGGCTCCCAGGAGATCAACACAGTCCTCTTTGGAAAAATGCCATGCGACGTGATATCCCAGGGACATCACAAGGCAGGCAGCGGCGGCGGCCTGTGATGAAGTAGGGTCGACCCTATATCATGTGAAGCCACCGAGCACCGGTCCCTGGGGGAACCGGGCCTGGGGCAAGGCTCGTGGACCAAGATACTTATTCGGCCTTGCGGCCCAATAATTGCTCTGACCTGGTGAGGCGGGGGCATCTCTAGCAATGAGCGAGTAGCCCACACACCCGCCGCCATGATCATCATCCAGGGAGCTTGAAGGAAATGGCGAACGTGAAATGGCACCGCCTCGGCCATATCCTGGTCCCCCAAACACTCGAAGCAGAGGTGGTGGGGGTCGGCGCCCGCTATCTTTCTATCTCTTTCTTCCTTTCTCTCAAAAAATAAGTCTCGGACTCAGTGCTAGGCTATCACCTCCGCTCGCTGAAGAGTAAAGTATGGTGGTCAGGAGGCGAGGCCTCCTTTTTATACGGAAGTGAGATGCGCACGCATTCAGGTAGGCCCGCCCCGGGGCCGGCTACGTCCATAGAAATCTCAGTAGGAGAATGCTTGCATGATAAGGTAGTACCCATAGAGTCCAGTAGAGGGCGGAGCCTGTGAGAGATATAACAGTGTTCCGTTAGACAATCCAGGTGTGCTTGTATCATGTATTTGACAAGGCAGCACACATTATGCAATATATAAAACTATTTATGAATAATTATTATCTATATCGGCACTCATTTTCCACTAGACACATTCTATATTCTAAAAAACACATTCTATATCCTAAAAAACACACAAAACAAAGACTAGCTGATTTACAAGCTTTAAAAAAAGGCATCTTACAAGATCAAAGCTTTTAAATCTACAAGTTTTTTCACTATTCAAATGTTGTGAAAGTATTAAATAGGGCATAGATTTTTGGCATTAGTTTATGCAAACAATATAAAGAGTGCACACATTATAGATACTATTTAACATGATGAATATGTGTGCCTTGACACAAAATCTTTGAAAACCACTACTTTAATGTAAGCCAATACAACAGCCCTACAACACAAACGTATTCATTTTTAGTATCAGAAGGCCTATTGCAATCCATCAGCTGGTACTGTAATACAGTGGTTCTCAGCCATTTCAGGCCTCAACCCCCAAAAAGAATCATATTTGAACTGGGGACCCCCCAACATAATGATATTTGAACTGGGGATCCCTCCCTTGAGAACCACTGCAGTAATACTTGGTTTGTGGTCATTTAGAAAACAGTGTCAACATCTTACACTAATGTTGCATTAAAAAAAAAAAAGAGGGAAAAGCTGCATTGCAAGGTGAAATGAGCTGAAATAACATTGCACAATTGTAAATTTGGATCAACATCAGGGTAAGTTCATTATTAATCTTAGCTACATAAAATACCAGCGTAAACAAACGTCTAACTTTAATAAAATAAACAGGACCAATGCAGCCCAGTGGACTATAGTCCTGAAACACCGTCATATCATGACAGTCATGGATGAACTTAAACCTGGTGTTTGCACTTTCTCCATTTATCTCTTGTACATGTACATAAACGTTCATATTTCAAATATAAAGTGCTTACCCCATGGCCACGGATGTTAAAATTATGTTCAGGCCATAAGAAGTACCCGCATCTTCCGTATTGTTCAATAAAAAGCTTTTTAATCCGATCGGTGGACATTTACTCCGTATTTTCGCCATGCTTTCAACTAAGCGACCCTATCGGTTGGGAGGTGTATTGCACTCCTCTGATACATTATAACTATGAGAAAATGGCCACCGATCGGATTAAAATGAGTTTTATTGAACAATACGGAACATACGGGTACTTTTGAGGACCCATACATAATTGTAACATCCATGGCCATGGGGTCAGCACTTTATATTTGAAATCTTAACGGTTATGTAGATGTACGGGCCGTAAATGGAGAACGTGCAAACACCAGGTTGAAGTTCATCCATGACGGTTGTGACAAGACGACGATCCATGACTCAGTGGACTAGACACTAGAGTACTTCTCTCTGTAAATAAACGCACGTCCAAACACCGTCATATTTCAGAATAGAAATTAAGCTAAGAGAGCCCATTATTTCTTGATAACTTTTCTGTTTTTAGCGGATCAAACGATGTGAAATTACCTCTTTTTCTCCGTGTATTTCACCCTCTCGTTTCGACTAGTGTGGTAAAAGCTGGCCTCCTGTTTTTGTATGCGTCACCAATATGCACTTATTTGATTGGCTGACTCGCACCACGTGATTCAGTTACAATGCACGCAATTGGTCTATTTGTTTCTTGGCGCTAAAAACAGCGGTTAAGAAATAAATAAAACATATTAAATAATGTATTGGTTATAGATCTGGGGAACAGACCCAGAACCCTTAAGGTTCCAACTTGTACACTCTCAGAGTTAAATGAATAAAAGGAGACACTGACGAATCTTCATAAATATTTAGCTTGTTAGTTGATATATATATTACAACTAACGTTTACCTACATTGTTGAGGTTTAGGATGGCAGCTTTTTCTTACGCTGCACTCGGAGAGAAATATTGGAGACGGAGACGATGAACTGTTTAGCCCTTGAGCATGATTTATTCATCTGCTTCACAGGTGATTCCTTCGCTCAGCCGAGCTAACTCAGAAGAGAACAAACATAGATCGTGTACACGTGCATCAGGTGAACACACCCTCATTTACACGTAGCACGTAATACTACAGTGCCTCACACTGGTACAATAACAGTATTACATCCCTATAGTACAGAATAGACACAATCTCTAGTCTACATACAATAACTGAGGACATATGTAAACATTTCCCTTAACACCCCCACTTGTTCTCAGGTTGCTGTACTCCAAAAATGTAAACAAAATGAAAATGTGGACCTCCTCACACATTTTAAACTCCAAAAACGATTCCTGCAAACTTCTTCAGTTTCAGCTTAGTTACAGGTTTTGTCATTATGTCTGCCACCATCTCTTCAGTAGGGCAGTACACCAGAGTTAGTTTCCCATCCTTTACAGTTGATCTTATGAAGTGGTACTTTATGTCCACGTGCTTACACCTCTGTCTGCTTACAGGGTTTTTGGCTAGGGCAATTGTTCCCTGGTTGTCCTCATACACTACTGTTTGTGTATATTTGTAATCATCGATACCCTCCAGTAACTGGTCTAGATATATACACTCTTGTATAGTTGAGGCCAGAGCCATGTATTCCGCCTCACAGGTGGAAAGTGCCACTGTAGGCTGCTTCTTACTCTTCCATGAGACGAAAGAGCTGTTCTTACTGAGGCTTACACAGTATCCTGTGGTACTGCGCCTGTCGGTGACATCAGCTGCCCAGTCGGCATCACTGTAGGCTAGTAAGCCTAGCTTCTCACTATCGTTTCTTCTGAAACACAACTCTTTCTCTATAGTGCCTCTAAGGAATCTTAACACGTGTTTCACAGTTACCCACTGCTCCTCTGTAGGCTCAGCAAAATATTGTGATAGTTTGCTCACAACAAAACTTAAATCTGGCCTTGTACATGTGGTCAGGTATATAAAGCTGCCTACCGCCTCTCTGTACATCCTGACATCATCCATTTTCACTGCATTTTCTGTATAGTCAAGTTTTTGATCACAGGGTGTTTCTCTGGGTTTACAATTTTGCATGTTAAACCTCTCCAGTATCTTGTTAACATATTTTTCCTGTGACATCTTTACACATCCATCCGACTGTTTGAAATCGATACCCAGAAAATGTTTTAGGCTGCCTAAATCTTTCATCTTAAATTTGGCAGAGAGCATCTCTTTCACTTTCTTCATTATTTTGTCATTACTAGCTGCAATGATCAGATCATCGACCCAGATGATTATTATCACCTTTCCACCTTCGGTCTCTTTGGCATAGACACAGTGGTCTGCTGGGTTCTGTGCAAAATCGTCTTCAGTTAAACAATCGTGCAAAATCTTGTTCCAATTTCTACCGGATTGTTTAAGACCATAAAGAGATTTTTCTAGCTTACACACTAGACCCTCCCCTCTTTCTTCATAACCCTCTGGTTGTTCGATATAGATTTCATAATCTATAGGAGCGTGTAAGTACGCTGTTTTTACATCCATCTGATGCAGTAGCAAGTCCTCCTGTGCTGCTTTCTGTAACAACACTCTTACACTCGTCAAGCTGGCCGTGGGGGAAAAAGTCTCTCCATAGTCAATCCCCATCCTCTGGCTATAGCCCTTGGCCACAAACCTTGCTTTGTACTTGTCCATTCCCTCAATATCACTTTTGATAGAGTAGACCCATTTGCCCCCCACTGTCTTTTTGCCTTTTGGCAGATTTGTCAGGGTAAATGTGTTGTTGTCGTTTAATGATTTGATTTCGTCATCCATGGCTTTGACCCACTCTCTTGAGTCAGTTGACGTCATAGCCTCCTTAAATGTCTGTGGAATGCCACATACTGCTCTGTAGCAGTAGTCTACGGTAGTATGAATCCCATCACTATCACTGTCTTCCGTTACAAAGTCCTTTAAGTGACTTGGTTTCCTTCTGTCTCTAGTCGGGTATCTCCCACCCTCAGATTCATCATCTGTCCCACTTGGTTGTGTTTGGCTACTGTCGTCAGACATAGTTACTGGACTGTCACTTTGTGCACTAGTCTCTTTAGCATTCTCTGTGCTCTCATGTATCTCCTGTGTGACCCTGCTAGCCCTAGGCTGCCTCACACTGTCTTTGTCATCATTTGGGTCTGACCCAAATGTCTGTGTCTGTTTCTCCACAGTTACCTTGTTTACAAACTTGACTAGCCTGTGCTTTTGTACTTTCTCAGTATCTGGGTGATAGACCAAATACGCGGGGCTGTTCTTGTCATAACCCACAAAACGCCCCTGATCACACCTGGAATCAAGTTTTCCTTTGTCCTGTTTGTATGTGTAACATACAGACCCAAACTTCTGCATTGTAGAGACGTTAGGCTTTTTATCTGTCAGCATCTGGTAAGGGGTTTGTCCTGTACGCCTGTTAAAACATCTGTTACGTACTATGGCTGCTGTTTGGACTGCGTAGTTCCATAACTGTTTTGGTAGCTGACTTTCAGTTAGCATACACCTACCCATCTCAAAAAGAGTACGCCAGCTTCTCTCAGCTGTACCGTTCTGGTGGGGTGAGTACGGGGCTGACGTCTCATGTCTTATCTTATTTTTCCTTAACAACGTTTGGAAATCCCTGCATGTGAACTCTGTGCCGTTGTCTGACCTTATACACTTCACTTTCCCGTATGGGGCTGTATCTGCCAGGAATTTTTCCGTTGCCTGTACCGTGTCACTTTTAGTTTTTAGAAAATATACAAATATTGCACCCGAGTAGTCATCAGTGAATGACTGTACATATTTGTAACCATCTCTTGACTCTGTAGCTACTGGACCGGCTAGGTCCGTGTGTACCATTTGTAATGGAGCCTTTGCTCTACTATCAGGGTTTCTATTTCTGGTTTGTGCAAATTTCCCCTGAATACACACCTCACATTCTTGGTCGGGTCTATCTGGTTTGCCCTTGATCTGCATACCTTCAACCACATTTTGCATTTGTAGCACATCGTCATAATTACAGTGGCCTAGTATTTCATGCCACGTCTGTACATCATGGCAAGCATTGCATTTGTCACTATTCTCACCTTCAGTGTGCAAATAATACAACCTGTTGTACACATGAATGTCAAACCTGGTACCGTCTTTGTGTATCAAAGCGTCTTTTCCTTGCTTGAAAACGACCGTGGCTCCGCTGGCGGTCGCTGCCTTCACTGAGAAGATGTCCTGGGGATATGACGGTATAAACAATGTCTTTCTCAGCGTAGTGGTATGTCGCCGTCCTCCGCTGTCGACCAGGCAAACCTCTGCTTCTCCCTTGCGTTGAGCGACGCCGTTGCACCGGGTACCGTCTGCCAGCTCCACGCAGTGTGTCTCTGGCTTGAACGTGTCATCGAAGTTTTTGAACTTGGTGATGTCCGTGATGATGTGCGAGGTGGCTCCTGTGTCGACCATCAGGCCCTTCTCCTGGATGCTGCGTGCTGGCTGCCGCTGGACCCTGTTTTCTCCGTCTTTGATCTTGAAGACGTAATCTGCGTCGCCGCCATCTTCTTCTGAGACTTTTCTCGCGCCATCTTGTCTGTCTTTACGCCTGCACGTGGCGTCTTTGTGTGTGTCACTTTTGCATTGACTACACCATGTCTTCTGCCGACACACTCTCGCTCTGTGGCCTTTTGTGCCGCACTTAAAACACACAATATCGGCATTGTCACTGTTCCTGTCATATGCACCTTGCTTGGCGGGCCGCCGTCCGGGTCTCGCTTGAGTCTTCATCACGTTATCACTCGACTCTGTCGTGCTTAATTTCTCTGTGTCTTCAAAACTCCTTAGCTTTGTCCTGAACTCTGGAAACGTTATATTGTCATCATTATGTGCCACGTGTATTGCAAATGGCCTAAACATCTCAGGCAGTCCTTTTAAAACCATGGCTATCAGTAGGCCGTCGCCTAACGTTTCACCTGCGTTCCGTAGCGCAGTGATGGTGGTTTCTGCCCGTATGACATAGTCTGTGACACTTTCACTGTTCGTCTTCTGAAGCGATGTCAACATGGTATACAAGTTTATTATCCGGGGTTTTCCCCTCCCGGCATAATATCCCCTTAATATCTTTAAGGCTTCTCTTGCATTGTCGGGCGCATCCCTCATAATTAGCGAGAGGCTTTTGTCGTCTAAAAGTTGTATTAGCTCAGCATACGCGTCTGCATTTTTCTTGCCGTCTGCCGCTATCTCGGCTTCACTATTTGGTTCTCTTAGAATCGTGTTCTTTAACCCTAATAGGTGAAGGTGTCCTAACACTTTTGTCTCCCACAGTTCATACTTAGTTTCATCTCCGTCGAACATCAGTCGAGGCAACCTGCTTGTCCCTCGATGATCCATGTTAGCTTATCTTGCTATCCCGTTGGCACGCTGTTCGCCGTGACTTTCTGACGGTGATAAATCTTCAAACTTCTCCCCGAATGACTCCTGGGCCCATAACCTGTTGAGGTTTAGGATGGCAGCTTTTTCTTACGCTGCACTCGGAGAGAAATATTGGAGACGGAGACGATGAACTGTTTAGCCCTTGAGCATGATTTATTCATCTGCTTCACAGGTGATTCCTTCGCTCAGCCGAGCTAACTTAGAAGAGAACAAACATAGATCGTGTACACGTGCATCAGGTGAACACACCCTCATTTACACGTAGCACGTAATACTACAGTGCCTCACACTGGTACAATAACAGTATTACATCCCTATAGTACAGAATAGACACAATCTCTAGTCTACATACAATAACTGAGGACATATGTAAACATTTCCCTTAACATTCAGTGGCATATGATATAAGCCCAAAACAATGCAGTGTTTTTTTTTCTGCACAGAATTCAGTTAAGATAAAAGTAGTTTCATCTACCGGGATACAAACCGGAGGAGCCAGGCATGGAGGGAGGTGGCAGAGACAGTGGGTGAAACTGGTAGGTTTTCGCCTGTTTGGGGAGTTTATATCCAGTTTACTTCGTTTTAACATTGCTATTGCTTTGTATGTCGGGGGCGGGAGATTCATGTGATTGGTTGTTGGTCGCGTTGCTCGAAAAAAATCCCCAAGCTTCAGACACGCCCACCGCCAAGCGTCAACGCACGCTGCTGTGTGGACGCTCCGTTACTCTTTTACTGTCGCTTTATGTCTGGATAAACTCCAGTCCAATGCAATTTTAAAGAGATAGTCATTTTTAAGTAATTAGTGGTTATTATTAAATATGGCTCTTTTATTGCTACTTTTAACTTTTTAATGGATCCTATGTAAGTAAAGCCTGATAAAAGTGTAAAACTCCCGAAATCTACCAGAATACTGGAAATTACATCTACTCTGTTAAAAATGTCCTGGGGGGACCCCCAGACCCCCCGCTTGGGGGCGTGTTCAGTATGCCCCCCCCCCCCACCCCTGGAAAAAAATCTCCTGTTATCGGACGGTGTGAGGTTGGCAGGTATGGCTGAAGAGCTGATTAAGAATCCGTTGTCCGATAGTGTCAGCGCCCCCTAGTGGCCAAGTTATTCAAGAAACCCTGTAACCCTAATTTTCAGAACCGTATGTACGTGTGTTAGGAAAGTTATATGGGCGCTTTTGGGGTGAAGAGCCCATCAAGAATCCATTGTCCGATCGTGTCAGCGCCCCCTAGTGGCCAAGTTATTCAAGAAAGCCTGTAACCCTAATTTTCAGAACCGTATGTCCGTATGTGAGGAAAGTTATATTGGCGCGTCCGGGGTGAAGAGCTGATCAATAATCCGTTGTCCGATTGTTTTGGCGCCCCATAGGGGCCGAGATAATAGTGAAAAACTGTTTAAAAGGAGTATAAACAAAATTGGACACCAGATTTTGGGTCAGCGCGCCGCCCCGAACGCGCCCATATAACTCTCCTCACACACGGCCTTACCGTTCTCCTTAATTGGCTAGGGTCAATAATCAAGCTATAACACACAATAAATCGTTCTAAATCCACAACGATAGGTTTTTAGAATCCGCCTTTCGGATATGTTGTACAAGACGCACGCGTGGATGTCTTCGCCTTTCTCGTACGACACTCCCACCCAGAGTCCTGCACTTTCAGGGAGCCTCACAGAGGGTAAGACCTTTAGGTCATACTGAATGAAAACTTTGAAAAACAAACTTCTCGTAGGAATGTCGGACCGGGACACCAAGGGCATCCACGCGTGCGCCTTGATGAGCTGTGCGACATATCCGAAAGGCCGATTCCAAAACCTTATAGTTATCGAGATATAACGCAAAATAGAAAGCCCCTTGACCCAAGCCAATTAAGAAGAACCGTAAGGCCGTGTGTGACGAAAGTTATATGGGCACGTTCGGGGCAGCGCGCTGACCCATAATCTGGTGTTTGATTTTGAAAAAATATTTTTCCAAGCCTTTGAGACAGTTATTTATGATTATCTTGGCCACTAGGGGTCGTACAGCTTCGAGACTGGCACTGTTGGATTCAGCGTCAAAAAGTAAGTCGGAATAGATATATTTTGATAAAAGACAAAAAAACAAAACAACATTAGAGTCCGAGACCTAGCCCATTCGATTCAACGTCCTTTTCTGAGTCTGAAAAAGTGTTTTTTAATTTAAAAAAAAAAAATGTTTAAAAAAAAAAAAAAAATCTGAAACTATTTCAAAAACCTGTAACTTCTTATTGAAAAGTTGTAGACCATTGATGTCACCTACCATTCGACTCAGCGTCATCCAATTAGTGGGGGGGAGGCATAAAAAAAAAGTAAAAAAAAGATTCTGCTAAATCCCTAGCTCAATGAATGTTAGGGACCGAAAACAGTGTCACTACAAAGTACTACCAATCGAATCCAAATTGCCTGAAACGTGCTCCTAACTGTTTTTTGGGTGGTCAATTTTGGCCTCAACACTTTTATGTGGGATATATTTCTTTATAATCTCAGCTAACTGACAATACAAACCATTTTTACCAAAACAAAACACAAGTCTCATAAGAAGCATCTAAATGACCCCTGAGCGAAAAATGCTAACGCACTTTGACACTGAACTCAAGATAAAAGTACCCTTATTACTTATCGTAGCTGCACATACAAGATATCCGATTAAAGCTGAGGTTCCACAGATTATTTAGGTATATAGTATCATCACTGAGTGATCCGAACTCGGACAGGGGAAGCAAACACAGACATCACAACACGTACCTTTACGTAGCTTCTAGGGGAGATGTCTCACCGTAGCTGTCAATCTGATCAAAAGACGTGTTCAATGGCATTAAAACGAGAAAAAACGCAGCTGAATCGGATAATTCATAGGTTTTTAACGTCTCTGTATAAAACAATTATTTCATTTATAATCCATAATTCCATTTTAATGTAAAAATCGCAGAGCAAAATTTAGCTGCTAATGGTAGCCACCAGAGTGGCTGCTGCTTCCGGTCCTGGCTATGCGGCAGTCCAGCGCAGTCTAACACACACGCATTACCAAATAAGGAGTGAGAGTGACGCGTAGCCAAAACCGGAAGCTGCATACGCTCTGGTGGCTACCATTAGCAGCTAACTTTTGTGCTCCGATTTTTCCATAAAAATTGAATTATGGATTATAAACAATTGCTTCAAAGCCACAGATACATTATCAACCGATTCAGCCGCGTTTTTTCTCGTTTTAATGCCATTGAACACGTCTTTTGATCAGATTGACAGCTACGGTGAGACGATCTCCCGTAAAAGCTCCGTAAAAGGTACGTGTTGTGATGTCTGTGTTTGCTTCCCCTGTTGCGAGATTGGATCGCTTAGATACTATACTTAAATAATCTGTGGAGTCTCAGCTTTAATCAGATATATTGTATGTGCAGTTTCGATAAGTAATAAGGGTATCTTTATTTTGAATTCTGTGCTAAAGTGCGTTAGCATTTTAAAAAAAAATGAATAAAACCGCACGTGCCTGCGGTGTGAATATCGCGCATGCGCATATCGCGGTTATCGCCATGACACGGTATATCGTTCAGCCCTAGTGAATGTTAGGAACCTGGATGGATTTCTGACTTACTTTTCTGGCGATGATTCTCATGTCTTATTCTGAAGTTGTTGGGATGGCTGTCAAGTTGTATAAACTGATAATAAGAATACTAAATTCCTCTTTAATCTGAAATGTAGGACTGTGAGCAGGTCCTCTGCAGGAAGCTAACTGCTCTCTCAGGGTTTGGGAAGTTTGTTTCTCTCCAGTGTTTAAACTTCTTGGATTGTTGACAGAATGAGGTCAGGCAACTGAAATGACTATAAATATTTCATATCGTGTATTCTGAGGTTAACATGATTCAATATGGACTTTCAGTTGAGTTTGTAGAATATATTAAAAAGCTGAAGAGGGATTTGTTTTCAGCAAAGATACAATTCAGAAAAGTTAATGAAGTTCAAATACTCTGCATACGGTTCATTCAGTGATGCTATTATGAGGATTACACTGCTACATGTTTGACTCTTTCTAGCATATTGAGCTTGACAGATTTGTCTGTGCACTTCAAAAACCCTACACATTGCAAAGGCATTTTTGTCAACAAAGAATGTCTTGACCTAAAAGAAAGTGAAAAGCCATTTAACTGTTTGTGTTTTGGATTGTTTGTATATTGCCGGTTGCTGAATAAGAATAAAGATCATTTTGAAACTGAAAAAAATAATTGAACATACAGATTTGCATTGTAAGCGTATTGACAAAGTTGTATTATTTATTTTTAACGAAGTAATACTTGGTGATAATGAGCTTCCTGTGTATTCATCGAACTCATTAAGAACACCTGACAGCAGTGATGCACAGCCTTGTGACCTTGATGTAGTTTGTGTATATCGTAATGTTAATCACTTTTTAGAGATTATCCTGCTGAACCTAATGTATAATATACAAAGCCATTTTCAGCAATACTGAAATCCAAATAGAGATCCCATAGCTTTTTGTTGAGGGACCCCTTGCAATGCTACCTTACCTGTTGGCATCATCACTGCACCCCTCTATAGCCTTATATTACAAGGTCCTTGAAGTGGTACAGTGCACTAAAAGCTGAATGTAGAGATACTTTTCCTCCATCCATTTTACTGAGCCTAGACCCGACGTTACACATGCAGTCACTGAACGCAGCGCTGACATCTGCAGAGGGAACAGAGAGGCTGATCTGAATCTGAAACAGGACCGCACCACCACCAACAAAGAAGAAGCAGCACATGGAGATGTAATCACACTGAGCTGATTCTGGGTGATAGCTGTGTGCTGAGGGCATCATGCATATTCAGAGAGCTGTAGGCCAATCACACGCAGAGTGTTTGCTCTGGTGTCTGCAAGAGCCAGAACACACAGAGTTCCCTCACTGGGGAGAGGAGCACACACATCTGCTCTGCACACACACCTGCTGCTGTGCACTGTGCATTCTGACCTATATGCAGGGTTGGGAGGGTTACTTTGTAAATGTAATCAGTTACTGATTACTGATTACATGGCTCTGAAAGTAATCCGAATACAGTTACAGTTACGTGTCTTAAAAAAGTAACGTAATCAGATTACTTTTAGATTACTTTTGGATTACTTTCTTTTTCCATCACGGATGGGTATGTTTTGGTGAACAGGAGACACAAAAAGCAAAAGGAAACTGAACATGTTTTTACTGTTTTAATGGCTTATCAAGAGCACAACTGAAACATAACATCTGAAACGATGTAACAACATAATAAACTTTTTGGGGATGCAGTTTGGGATGTGAGGAGTGAGGGACACGGCTTAGAACGGGCGTGTTGCCTTCTGTCCTGCCAGTGTTGGCAGGACATGAATTAAAATGTCAAACTCGGACTTCATTTTAAGGACATTTCGGCCAGGGGTTTAGAGCTATATTTGTTTAACCACCCGATTGGCAAAACAGGAGAGTGTGTGCACCAGTCTGCCTTGATCTATGAATTCATGTCTGTGACACTCACTATCTGCTGCCCACAGCTGTTTTATAGAAGGAAAACCTCCTTCACTTCATGAAATCTCTGCAGCACCAGGAGGCAGCGGGAGGGTTAACTCAGCCTCTGAGAAGACGAGCGCGCAGTGCCTTTCACGCACCGCCTTTCACGCACCGCCTTCACTGTGTTTACCTTCAGAATCATTAGAAAGGCTAAAGAGCGACCGCAGGCTGATGTGTTTTAACCACACACAGACGCGCGATTTAAACGCAGACTTTTGTTCCTCCATATTTCGTTGTTATTGTTTCACTGAGCGGACCCGCGATTTTTTTTCAAACGCTTTTTTGGTCCATCTGTGGCGGTAATAGGTTTTGTGCGCTGTGATGATTCGGCTGTACCTTTAGTAATGAATATTAAATGTTATGAGGAAATCTTTCCACCAATAATTCCAATAAGTAATCCAAAATGTATTCACTTCAGGTTTACGAAAGTAACTGTAATCAGATTACTCGTTTTTCAAATGTAACGCGAGCTGAATACAGTTACTTGATTTTTGTATTCTGATTACGTAACGCCGTTACATGTATTCCGTTACAACCCAACCCTGCCTATATGCTATATGTCAGGGGAAAAAAACATGTATACCCCGTGTTTAAGCTTTCAACAAGAACATTTGATCAAGTGTTTAATGTAAATTAGGATCCAGGTTGGAGATTTCTTTTGTCAGTTGTCCATACTTCCACATTTCTCTCAAACTAACAATAGAACCTTCAATACTAGTTTTTGCATTACATTGTATTTAGCTGACGCTTTTGTTCAGAACAACAGGAACAGTGCTGACATTTTGACTTAAAACAAGCAAGTCCCTTGTACGTGCTGGTGCATTAGTTAAACTCTTATGGTGCGTTCACACCGGACGCGATGCGAATATTCGCTTCGCATTCCAATCGCTCACCGCGGCTTGCAGTAACATACCGTTGACATACCGTTATCTCTGAGAGCCCTCCGTGGTACTCAGAGATGACACAGATGAAGGTGGGCCAGCCCTGGGCAATTCCCCAGTTCTGGGGGGCGATGTCTCAAGAGGCAGGTGCAATCGGGGCGTTACCCACTCTGGGCCGTCCTCTCCAGGCTTGGCTCCTGAGAGGGACAGGCTGAGACAGGGTGGATTGCCTGATAGCGTTATTCAGTCTATCCAGGCAGCTAGAGCAGGATCCACCACAGCCTGTTACAGGCCAAAGTGGCTGGGATTCCAGCGATGGTGTGAGGAACGGAAAATAGAGCCCCTATATTGTGAGTTGGGCTCTATTTTGTCCTTTTCACAGTTATTGGTGGACAGAGGACTTGCTCATTCTACTGTAAAGTGTATGCAGCAGCCATCTCGTCCTGTCATGAGGGATTCAACGGCAGGTCAGCCTTTTCTCATCCACTGATGTTGCGGTTTTTACAGGGGGTCAGAAGGCTGCGCCCAGTAGTGCGCGCCTCCACCCCACAGTGGGACCTGCCGCTGGTGCTCGAGGCTCTGGTCACAGAGCCATTTGAGCCTCTCGAGCTCTCCTCCCTGAAAGCACTGTCGTGGAAGACAGCTTTGCTTCTTGCCTTAACGTCAGCCAAAAGAGTGTCCGAGTTAACCGCTCTGTCGGTGCACCCGAGCTGTTTACTGATTCGGGGTGACCGGGGCGGGGCGACACTCAGACCGAACCCCTCCTTTGTGCCCAAGAGCCTAAGGAGTGCGTTCAGGTCGAGGGTTATTCAGTTCGGGGGATTTAGCACAGCTACCCTGAGACGCACTGAACAGCTGTTTGTGTGCTTCGGGGGCGGGGTGACTGGAAAAGCTCTGTCCAAGAAACGCCTGGCAGGCTGGCTTTGCAGAGGCATTGCACACGCCTACGAGCAGGCAGGGAGAGCCTGTCCCACGGGGGTCCGTGCGCACTCCACTTGAGCTGTGGCTGCGTCAACAGCTTTATTCAATGGTGTGAGTGTGGAGGTCATATGCACGGCGGCGTCTTGGTCAACGCCAGGCCCCTTCATAAAGTGTTATCTCTTGGATATGTCTGGCTCTTTCTCAGCGTCTGTGCTTGCTGGGGCAACACAGGACTGGTGAGGATGGGGGGTCTGTGGGTCAGTTGGCATCTGACCCCCTCCCCGGGCGTAAATGCGCTTACGTTTCTCCGGACTCCTGGAGGGTCGCGGGGTGACGTAATGCGCTTTCGGCCCTTACAGGGCTAAAGGGCTCCCCTCGCCTGCCTGGGTGCAGGAGGGGGAGAGCCCTCCATACTATAGTCCGTACACACTCTGCACGGGGTCAGTGTCTGAGTGTGGGAACATAGGGGGCACTTGCGCTCTCCCCGTGCTCTTTAGGGACTCAGGAGAGAGGGTGCATAGTGAACCCATACAGCTGCGGACTTTCCCCGTCTGCCTATGGGCGGTCGCAGGGGAGCCCTCAGCACTGTTTTCGAGCACACTTTTATGCGAGGCAAGCGCGTCAGGGTGTGCTCTATCGGCCGCAGCCTGGACTTCTCCACGGTTACAACCGAGGGAGAGGTGAGTGAGGCGCAGTGGCTGCTAAAGCCGGTCAGGGACAGTGAGGTGGAACGGTGTGCTGGACGACAGTGCGTGCATACATCGGGGCTCCGCCCACTGTACCCATAGAGTCCAGTAGAGGGCGGAGCCTGTGAGAGATATAACGCCGGGTTACGTATTGTAACCCTTGTTATATTAACACAGGCGGAGCCCTCTACCTTGGGGCACTGTCTGTCCTATACCGCTCGCTGAAGAGTGGTGTAGGATGGTGGTCAGGAGGCGAGGCCTCCTTTTATACGGAAGTGAGATGTGCACGCATTCAGGTAGGCCCGCCCCGGGGCCGGCTACGTCTATAGAAATCTCAGTAGGTGAATGCTTGCATGATAAGGTAGTACCCATAGAGTCCAGTAGAGGGCTCCGCCTGCGTTAATATAACAAGGGTTACAATACGTAACCCGGCGTTACTTAACCCTTGTACTGTGTTCACATTTTACACCCAATGTTACTGATTGATTAACGATGATTGATGTAAAAAAAAAGAAACACATATTAAGTCCCTAATAATATTTTCTTTATCTTCTTTCTTAACGATAAATGTAGCATTTATGATTCATATTTGCAAATACTCTCTGCTAGATCAATTTTAACAATGGTAGTTTCATTGTTTTTTTGTGAAAAAGTTATAATTTATGTTAAAATCCACATCCAAAATAATAAAGCTGTAGGACATTTATGTTTGCATCCCCCTTTGTGTGTGATTAGTAGCAGTGCTCAGGCTACTCTTTCCGTTCAGCAGGTAGCTGGTGAAGGCAGTGCTCTCGCTCCCGCTCTCGGTTACGTTGCATCCGGCTACCTACAGACTGTCTCATTCATGTAGCGCCTATATGGCGTCTCTTGAGCCCGAGGACGGCCATGACCGCTGCCCCTCTTGCCTTGGCCTCGAGCATTTAAGAGAGGGTCTCACACAAAGCACCTGCATGAACTGTAGCTTCATGCCTCGGGCGCTCAGAGTGGCTAGAGTTGCAGAGGTGGAGCGTCTGGCAGCAGCCACACCTCTCCTCGTCACAACTTCCTCCAGCTCAGTCTGGCCGTTCCCGGCGACTTGATGGAGCGATGGCTAGGGGTTCACCCCCCAGGTAGAGGACTAGAAACAGGCTGTCCTCTAAGGTGGATCAGTTAGCCACCGTCATGGAGCAGACAAAGTCGCTCCTCTTGGCCCTTCAGCCAGGGGCCTGTGCGGGGGCTACTAGCTTGCCGCCTTGCACTCCTTCGGTTGCCACACCTCTGCTTGAGGAAGCCATGTTGCTAGCGGCTTCGGCTAAACCTCTTCAATTAAGAGATGGAGGACGGGGCCCCGCTCACCCCCGAGGAGGCTTCCCACTCCTCTGCTCAGAGCTCTCTGCAAGGCATGGAGGACGCCTCCATGGCAGCCATTATTCGTGCGGCCCTGGCACGCTTGCAGCTTCAGGTTCCGCAGGCCGACTCGGCTCAGGCTTGCGCCTTCTTCAGACATAACCCTGCCCCTTTTCACTACCACTGTTCCTCCTTCAGAGGAGTACCTGAGGGAGCTCCATGCATGCTGGAGAGACACCAGGGCCCTCTTCCACTCTGCTGCCATGCAGGATCCTGCGAGGGTGGGGCTGGGTCGCTTGCCATCCATTGAGCCTGCCATCGCCTCCCCGATTCTGGCTCCTGATGAGGCTCCAGGTGCCCTCGGCCTCATTGCACGGTCACAGACGAACTACTCTGTGAGGCCTACGACACAGCGGCATGCATTGGTCGTAACGGGAACTCCCATGCAAATGTGGCTGAACAGCCTTCACTTGGACGCCAAGTGGCACAGGCACAGAAGAGTCAGGGTGTCTCAGCGGTGTCTCCACTCTCTGTCCCGCTGGAGGGACAAGGCCTATCTTTTGATGGGCGTGCCCAGGGGCGCCATCCCATCCCGCCGGGAGACTGTCACTACAGATGCATGTCTCTCAGGGTGGGGTGCAGTGTGGCAGGGCAGGACTGTCCAGGGTCAGTGGTCTGCCCGGGAAGGTGCACGCCATGTCAACGTGCTAGAGCTTCGGGCTGTGTAGCAAGCAGAAAAGCAGACGCTTTTCTGCTTGCTCTTGCCTCTGCTTACTTCTTATGCTGATTTTCCTATTCTTATTCTCTGAAAACTTCGAGCAGCGGCTCCTGGACATTAACTTATCACTGGGACAGTTCATCTTCGTAAATAGACGGAGGGTTTCAGCCATATTTCAACATTTTTACGACGACCTCAGTCTTACAGTAGCGTGGCCTAGCAACAGCTAAAGCCTGGTAGGCTACTGCATGCTATTTAGCTTAAGCTAGTTGGTAGCAAAATGCCTCTGTTCTCTACAGATGACTTCCAAAAACTTATACAGAAGATGGCTGTGTTGGAAATGAAAATGCAACGGTTGGAAGTTAACGTGGAAGTGCATGGACTATGTCGTGGAAATGACACCACTTTACCATTGTTGCAAAATAATGGAAAAGGGTATGCTAACTCACAGCTAGTTAGCAGCCACAAGGATTCCAAGGAACAGGAGGGCTGTGTACCGGGTAATAAATCTACAAGTGGTAGTCCTCCCTGGAACTCTCTGGGTGCAAAGCCTAAGAGTAAATCATTTCCATGGGATTTGGGAGGACGGATAACAGGCAGAGCCCAGCTTTGAAATCTGTGATGCGACCGGCTGGCCTGCATTGTTATCACCCAGGAAGAGCGCCTCTTCAACCCCTGTTCCTACTAGGAAACAGCAGTGGACAGCTGCTAAAGGGAGAATTACAAACAATCCTCCTAAACCACCAAGTGTGCCAATCCAGAACAGATACGCTCCGCTGACCGAGAGCCGGAGATCTCTTTCTGATGACCTGGATAACCTGTCCTCTTCACACAGCAGGGTAAGGACCAATAGCTACTCCAAAAGTAAAAGGCTAGAGGGAAAGCTAACGACTGGGCCTGAAACTCTGATTGTGGGTGACTCTGCTGTAAGAGATGTAAAAGGTCTGTGTAATAAGAACAACACCAAAGTACTCTGTTTTCCCAAGGATGTGGTATCTGACTTGGCTGAGAAGATCCTGCATATTGGGGCTGAACATCCGACTGTGAAGAATGTGGTACTGCACATTGGAACAAATGATGTTGTGAAACAAGAGTCAGAAGTGCTGAAAGAAGACTTTAAATGTTTGTTGGAAACTGTCAGCTCTCTAAATGCAGAGGTGTTCATCAGTGGCCCTCTACCGCCAGTCAGAAGAGGAGTGGAGAGATTCAGCAGATTGTTTGCACTGAACACCTGGCTTTCAACTGTCTGTACTGACCATTCTGTCCATTTTATTGACAATTTTAACTTTTTCTGGGATCGCAGACATCTTTTCAAGGCAAATGGAGTTTGCCTGAACAAGTCAGGAGTAAAATTGTTTATCTCTAACATATTCAACTGCCTGCGTCATCAATCTGTTCCCTCTGCCAAGGACAAGCGGCAAGAGGAATCAAAACAGGAGAAAGACACAACACATCGCGCAGAAAACACTGAAGAAGTATCACTGCACCCGCCTGAGGAATGTTCTGATTATGGGAGACCTATGACACAAATGGAGGAGTCTCCACTGCCCGTCACCCTCCCTGTCAACGCCTTTGAGGATACTCTTCATTCATCCCCCAGCTCTCTCTACTCTCCGCTCACCCTTCCACCCTCGCCCACCCCCCTGGAGTTCGATGACCACATGAAGGCGACACGCAGGATTGGCAGCATGTCCTTTACCCCCGCCCCTCAACGACGCCCACCAAAATCACCGAAGCAGAGATGCGCACCATCTCCCCCGGCTTACAGTGTAGCCTTCACCCTGGCCTCCTATGATGAGAGGAGCAGGGTGGTGGGTCCTCCCTCCCCTTCAAAGCCTGACAGGGATGTGTGTGTACAAAACGCTGCAAACTGATATCTGCTGGGTCCAGGCTCAAGGGCGTATGGCACTCTCTACTCTATCCAGGACATGCCGGGGCCCTGCCTGCCTGTAGCTTTGCCGATATCTGTGTTGATAGGTAATAGATTAAGAGCGGTGAATCATCTTAGATACAGGAAGCGCTCAAACGTTTGTGTGAGTTTATCTAATTTAGCAGTGATTCCATGTCAGCCACAGCTTGTTACAAAAAACCTGACTGATAGTGTGTTTAACGAACTTAAACTAGCTTTATTAAATGTCAGGTCTTTGGCAGGAAAAACATTTTTAATCAATGATTTTATCACTGAGCACAATCTGGATTTTATGTTTTTAACAGAAACTTGGATTGAACAAAATAACAGTGCAGCTGTTCTTATCGAATCAACCCCTCCCAACTTTAGTTTTATGAGTCAGGAAAGAATGCATAAGAAAGGGGGTGGGGTTGCTATTCTGTTCAATGATTCCCTTCAATGCAGGAAGACATCTTATGGGAACTTTGCTTCTTTTGAATATGTGGCCCTTCAGCTGAAATGCTCCTCTCGAGCTCTGTTCCTAAATATCTATAGACCACCCAAATACTGTGCAAGCTTTTTTGATGATTTTACCGAACTGCTGTCTATAGTGTGTATTGACTTTGACCGTCTAGTCATTGTTGGTGATTTTAACATCCATGTTGACAACCCCCAGGACAGAGGGGCAAAAGAACTGTTTTGTGTTCTTGATAGCTATGGACTGACTCAGCATGTGACGGAGCCCACGCACAATAAGGGGCACACTCTGGACTTAATTATCTCAAAGGGTCTGAATATCTCTAAGGTTGTGGTGACTGATGTTGCACTCTCTGACCATTCCTGTGTTTTCTTTGAGAGCTCTATTTCTGTTCACAAAAATGTTCAGAAAGAGGTAACCACAAAGCGATATTTAACTGAAAACGCTAGGGAAATGTTTACTCAGAATTTTTCTTCCACACTTGCCCCTGCTAACATCTCAGTAAATGAGCTAGTAGATCATTTTAATTCAAAAATTAAAAATGTTATAGATGCCATTGCTCCAACTAAGGTAAAGGAAGTGTCTGTTAAGAAAATATCTCCATGGAGAAAGGCCATGACCGTGAAAACAGAAAAAAGAGAATGTCGAAAGGCTGAACGCAGGTGGCGAAAAACAAATCTCCAGGTTCACTTTGAAATCTATAAAGAGAGACTTGGCTTTTATAATTTGGAATTGAAAAACGCACGACAATCGTTCTTCTCTGACATCATTACCAAAACCAAAAACAACGCACGTGCCTTATTTGCTACCGTCGACAGACTAACTAACCCCCCAGTGTCAGTAGCCTCTGAATTTCTATCCACCAGGGCGTGCAATAATTTTGCCTCCTTTTTCACTGACAAAATTCAGAAAATCAGACAAGCAGTCAGTGCCTCTGCATCAGGAACAGCAAATGTGTTGTCTCTGTGTCCACTTAACATCAATTCAAACACCATGACACAATTCCATCAGATTAATGATAAAAACCTAGAGGACATTATACAACTTCTGAAATCCTCCTCCTGCTGCCTTGATATTATTCCAACAGGATTTTTCAAAGATGTTTTGCCTTGCATGGCCTCAGATCTACTTCATATAGTAAACAAATCTCTTCACACAGGTATTTTTCCACAGGCCCTGAAAACTGCAGTCATTAAACCGCTCTTAAAAAAGAATAATCTAGATGCTTCAGTAATGAACAATTACAGGCCCATATCAAACCTCCCATTTCTAGGTAAAATCATTGAAAAAGTTGTTTTTCAACAGTTGAGTAATTTCTTGCATTTAAATAACTGTTTGGATGTGTTCCAGTCAGGCTTTCGTCCAAACCACAGCACTGAGACTGCTCTTGTAAAGGTCTTTAATGACATCCACTTAAACACAGACAGTGGCAGAACTTCAGTGTTAGTATTATTAGATCTCAGTGCTGCGTTTGACACTGTTGACCACAACATATTACTAGACCGACTGGAAAACTGGGTGGGACTTTCGGAAACAGTTCTAAATTGGTTTGAATCCTACTTAAAGGACAGAAACAACTTTGTTTCTATAGGTAAATACACATCTGAGTTGACAAATATGACATGTGGGGTACCTCAAGGCTCCATCTTGGGGCCTCTTCTCTTTAACGTCTACATGCTACCACTGGCTCAGATAATGAAGAACAACAAAATAAGTTACCATAGCTATGCGGATGACACACAAATTTATGTAACAATTTCACCAGGAGACTATGCTCCAATTCAAACACTGAGTAAGTGCATTGAACAAATCAATGACTGGATGTGTCAGAACTTTCTCCAATTAAACAAAGATAAAACCGAGGTAATGGTTTTTGGAGCCAAGGCAGAACGTATAAAAGTTAGCGCTGAGCTTCAGTCTGCAATGTTTAAAACAACAGATAAAGCCAGAAATCTAGGTGTAGTCATGGACTCTGACCTGAGTTTCAACAGTCATATTAAAACAGTTACTAAATCAGCCTACTATCACCTAAAGAATATATCTAGGGTTAAAAGACTAATGTCACAGCAGGATTTGGAAAAACTTGTCCATGCTTTTATCTTCAGTAGACTCGACTACTGTAATGGTGTCTTCACAGGTCTCACTAAAAAATATATTAGAAAGCTGCAGCTGATTCAGAACGCCGCTGCTCGAGTCCTCACTAACACTAAGAAAGTGGATCACATCACTCCTGTTCTGAAGTCTTTACACTGGCTTCCTGTGTGTCAAAGAATAGATTTCAAAATACTGCTGCTGGTTTATAAAGCACTGAATGGTTTAGGCCCAAAATACATTTCTGACCTCCTGCTAAATTATGAACCATCCAGATCTCTCAGGTCTTCAGGGACTGGTCAGCTTTCTGTCCCCAGAGTCAGAACTAAACATGGAGAAGCAGCGTTTAGTTATTATGCTCCAAATATCTGGAACAAACTCCCAGAAACCTGCAGGTCCGCTGCAACTCTGACTACTTTTAAATCCAGGCTGAAGACTTTTCTTTTTGTCGCTGCTTTTAATTGAACTATTCATATCTTAAACTGCACTGTAACTTTTATTCATGTATTTTTTTCTTTTAATGTTTATTTTATTCGCTTTTCTTTTTAATGACTGATTTTAAATGCCATTTTCTTAATGTCTTTCATTTTTTGTAAAGCACTTTGAATTGCCTTGTGTTGAAAAGTGCTATATAAATAAACTTGCCTTGCCTTGCCTTGCCTTACCCCAACTGGGGGGCAAGCATGTGCTTGTTCCTTCGGACAACATGCCCACTGTTGCCCAGACTGCAGTCCCTTCTAGATAGTGGATGTTCTCACTCCACTTTGAGAGTTTAGGTGGCTGCTATTTCTGCCGGACATGTTCGGGTCGACGGCGCCACGTGGGGTGCCACAGGT
Source organism: Pogonophryne albipinna (assembly GCA_028583405.1). Classification (NCBI taxonomy): domain Eukaryota; kingdom Metazoa; phylum Chordata; class Actinopteri; order Perciformes; family Artedidraconidae; genus Pogonophryne; species Pogonophryne albipinna. Next base: position 2,214,075 of record CM053259.1, on the reverse strand, counting down.
CGGTGTCCCTCCTCCTGAGAGGGGCTTTACGGCAGCGTCCCCCTAGCACCCTGAGGGCTCCGGCTTAAGTGGCTGTCCACGAAGGCAGCATTTCTGCTTGCCATAACCTCAGACCCTTGTCTGATGTGAAGGTCCAAGGACAGAGGGTGTCATATTCAATGTTATACAAACGGTCCACAAAAATATATTTCAGTTCATGTAAAGAAGAGTTAAAAAATTTTAGTTTGAGAATTTGAGGGAGAAACTAGGGATTAAAAGGATTTAGCGACCTCACTTTGTTCTCTATTTACCAATGAATTTGAGTGTGGTGCTCTGAAGTTCTTGCGACTGCCTTCCTTGCTCTACTCTCCATGAATGACTGATAAGGTAGTGATTTGAATGGATGCGCGAACTGGGAACGAATCACTGTCTGGGTGTACACCAGTGATGGAAACTCAGGTTGTCACAGTTTACAGTTGTACTTTAATCTGTGTGAGATTTTTTTAATAGCCAAGGTTAATATACTGGAGAAATATTAACCGGTCCAATCTGAATGGCTTGTTGAAACCCATTTTTCTGACTCAGATTCTGCCTAGGTTGCACAGTTGTTGGGTTGATAAAGACTCTAAATATGCTAATGTGTGTGCACTTTACAGTCCCCTTTACAGCACACTTTGGACTTACATTTATGTGTAAAAAGCAACAACATTTTGCACGTCGTATAAAGTAAGTCTGACCTAGTATAGAGACTGATGGTTTGTTCAGATGTGACTCCAGTGACAGCGTGCAGTCTCAGTCTTTAGTTTGTATTCTTCCTTAACAGCACATTGTCTCTTGTAATGGACGGTGAAGCAGGCTGTCCATCTCCGCTGGCCCTGGAGTTATTTCTTACTGCAGCCTTACTTTCTTTGACTAAAAGAAAGACGTGTCAGGTTTAGTTTACTGCCAGCTTTTATTTTAAAAACAGTCCAGGAGTCGAGACATGTACAAAGCAGACATGTCTGCGTCTTTTCTTCTGTCTCGAACCTTGTCTGTCGTTGAGTTTCATCAGCAGGGCAGATGGATGTTTCCATTGTTGGGAGCCTGACAGATACAGGGAATTACTGCCCATTTTGTGGTGGTCACCTTCAAAGGTTGGAGCTTGTAATCATATAAGACCGCGGCGCTCCAATCAATGCAGCGCAAGAGCATGACGGCCTTCAGCCCCCAGCTCCGGCTATGGGATGTGAAATCAATGACTCGCAGAGGTCCCGCCTGGGGAACTACTCCTTTACATTTAAGATTTCCAGCGCGGTTTAATGCCGGTTGTCGTTAACAATCTTCCTGAGGTCACCACTTCCTGTTATCCTGCTTTCAGTGGAAAAAATGTAACTAAGTAGATTTACTGTACGTACTGAAGTACTGTACTTAAGTACAATGTTAAGGGACTTGTACTTTACTTGAGCATTTAAACTGCAGTATACAAAGTCATTCAAACTAGCTGCACCTTTACCAGCTTTGAGAACACTTTAATGATCCATCATTATAAAACATATCATATATACACTGAACAACAATATATAAATGCAACACTTTTGTTTTTGCTCCCATTTTTCATGAGATGAACTCAAAGATCTAAAACATTTTCTATATACACAAAATAACCATTTCTCTCAAATATTGTTCACAAATCTGAAAAGATCTGTGATAGTGAGCACTTCTCCTTTGCCGAGATAATCCATCCCACCTCACAGGTGTGGCATATCAAGATGCTGATTAGACAGCATGATTATTGCACAGGTGTGCCTTAGGCTGGCCACAATAAAAGGCCACTCTGAAACGTGCAGTTTTATCACACAGCACAATGCCACTGATGTCGCAAGTTTTGAGGGAGCGTGCAATTGGCATGCTGACAGCAGGAATGTCCACCAGAGCTGTTGCCCGTGAATTGAATGTTAATTTCTCTACCATAAGCCATCTCCAAAGGCGTTTCAGAGAATTTGGCAGTACATCCAACCGGCCTCACAACCGCAGACCACGTGTAACCACACCAGCCCAGGACCTCCACATCCAGCATGTTCACCTCCAAGATCGTCTGAGACCAGCCACTCGGACAGCTGCTGCAACAATCGGTTTGCATAACCAAAGAATTTCTGCACAAACTGTCAGAAACCGTCTCAGGGAAGCTCATCTGCATGCTCGTCGTCCTCATCGGGGTCTTGAAGTGAAATATTTGTATGTATTCATGTTAGCAAACTATGAATAAGCTTAAATGGGAATTAAACTGTGTAAAACTGGGAGCTGGATTTGGGGCCTGTTGACCTGTGTTTTGGAGAACAAAGGAAGATGGGGGGAGGCTAAGAGCATGTCTTGGTTGGCATCCATCTTAGATCTAGAGATAATGGCTGACCTACAGTGATTGGGGAAACCAAGATCTGAGGTGTTTGTGATATTTGGGCGGCCAATCAAGGAGGTCCAAAAGGGAGGATCAGATACCTCCCATCCCATTGTAAGACAAGTATAAAACACAGACACATGCTATGTTCAGCCTCTTTGCTGGCTGGCTGGCTCAAGTGATCATCAGGTAAATTCGGGATCCCAAAGATAACTGTATTGAATTTGTACTGTATTGATTGTATTGCATTGTCATATTACCATTAAAGTAGATTATTGTTTAACGGTTACTTGGTAGCTCTGGATTCCTTCCTGTATTTTAACCAGCTTGATAGGGACGCGCGGAGGTTTGAAAAGCGGACCAGTTATCCCTTTTAATCTCTATCAGTCTCGACCTGACTCCGGTTCGTCGTCTTAACCGACTTGAGTGGGCAAATGCTCACATTCGATGGCGTCTGGCACGTTGGATAAGATAAGATAAGATAGACTTTTATTAATCCCTCGTGGGGAAATTGTTTCTCTGCATTTGACCCATCCTAGTGTTAGGAGCAGTGTGCTGCCATTTTGAACGGCGCCCGGGGAGCCGTGTAGGGAACGGTGCCTTGCTCAGGGACACCTCGGTAGCACTTGGTCTTGCCGGGACTTGAACTGGTGACCTTCCAGTTGCCAAGCCAAGTCCCTATCGACTTCGCCACCACCGCCCCTGGAGAGGTGTTCTCTTCACGGATGAATCCCGGTTTTCACTGTTCAGGGCAGATGGAGACAGTGGCGTCGTGTGGGTGAGCGGTTTTCTGATGTCAATGTTGTGAATCGAGTGGCCCATGGTGGTGGTGGGGTTATGGTATGGGCAGGCGTATGTTATGGACAACGAACACAGGTGCATTTTATTGATGGCATTGTGAATGCACAGAGATACCGTGACGAGATCCTGAGACCCATTGTTGTGCCATTCATCCACGACCATCACCTCATGTTGCAGCATGATAATGCACGGCCCCATGTTGCAAGGATCTGTACACAATTCCTGGTGGCTGAAAACATCCCAGTTCTTGCATGGCCAGCATACTCACCGGACATGTCACCCATTGAGCATGTTTGGGATGGATCGGCGTATACGACAGCGTGTTCCAGTTCCTGCCAATATCCAGCAACTTGGCACAGCCATTGAAGAGGAGTGGACCAACATTCCACAGGCCACAATCAACAACCTGATCAACTCTATGCCAAGGAGATGTGTTGCACTGCGTGAGGCAAATGGTGGTCACACCAGATACTGACTGGTTTTCGGACCCCCCCAGACCCCCCCAATAAAGCAAAACTGCACGTTTCAGAGTGGCCTTTTATTGTGGCCAGCCTAAGGCACACCTGTGCAATAATCATGCTGTCTAATCAGCATCTTGATATGCCACACCTGTGAGGTGGGATGGATTATCTCGGCAAAGGAGAAGTGCTCACTATCACAGATCTTTTCAGATTTGTGAACAATATTTGAGAGAAATGGTTATTTTGTGTATATAGAAAATGTTTTAGATCTTTGAGTTCATCTCATGAAAAATGGGAGTAAAAACAAAAGTGTTGCATTTATATATTGTTGTTCAGTGTATATATGATATGTTTTATAATGATGGATCATTAAAGTGTTCTCAAAGCTGGTAAAGGTGCAGCTAGTTTGAATGACTTTGTATACTGCAGTTTAAATGCTCAAGTAAAGTACAAGTCCCTTAACATTGTACTTAAGTACAGTACTTCAGTACGTACAGTAAATCTACTTAGTTACATTTTTTCCACTGAAAGCAGGATAACAGGAAGTGGTGACCTCAGCACGGGAAGATTATTAACGACAACCGGCATTAAACCGCGCTGGCAATCTTAAATGTAAAGGAGTAGTTCCCCAGGCGGGACCTCTGCGAGTCATTGATTTCACATCCCATAGCCGGAGCTGGGGGCTGAAGGCCGTCATGCTCTTGCGCTGCATTGATTGGAGCGCCGCGGTCTTATATGATTACAAGCTCCAACCTTTGAAGGTGACCACCACAAAATGGGCAGTAATTCCCTGTATCTATCAGGCTCCCAACAATGGAAACATCCATCTGCCCTGCTGATGAAACTCAACGACAGACAAGGTTCGAGACAGAAGAAAAGACGCAGACATGTCTGCTTTGTACATGTCTCGACTCCTGGACTGTTTTTAAAATAAAAGCTGGCAGTAAACTAAACCTGACACGTCTTTCTTTTAGTCAAAGAAAGTAAGGCTGCAGTAAGAAATAACTCCAGGGCCAGCGGAGATGGACAGCCTGCTTCACCGTCCATTACAAGAGACAATGTGCTGTTAAGGAAGAATACAAACTAAAGACTGAGACTGCACGCTGTCACTGGAGTCACATCTGAACAAACCATCAGTCTCTATACTAGGTCAGACTTACTTTATACGACGTGCAAAATGTTGTTGCTTTTTACACATAAATGTAAGTCCAAAGTGTGCTGTAAAGGGGACTGTAAAGTGCACACACATTAGCATATTTAGAGTCTTTATCAACCCAACAACTGTGCAACCTAGGCAGAATCTGAGTCAGAAAAATGGGTTTCAACAAGCCATTCAGATTGGACCGGTTAATATTTCTCCAGTATATTAACCTTGGCTATTAAAAAAATCTCACACAGATTAAAGTACAACTGTAAACTGTGACAACCTGAGTTTCCATCACTGGTGTACACCCAGACAGTGATTCGTTCCCAGTTCGCGCATCCATTCAAATCACTACCTTATCAGTCATTCATGGCGAGTAGAGCAAGGAAGGCAGTCGCAAGAACTTCAGAGCACCACACTCAAATTCATTGGTAAATAGAGAACAAAGTGCTCAGTGTATTATTCTGAAATGGACCAATCTGCACAACGACTACTTTAACTTTTGCTACTTTAACTATATTTTGATGCTAATACTTTTCAACTTGTAACAGAGTATTCCTACACTCTTTTATTTATACTTTTACTGAATTACAATATCTGAGTACTTGTTTTTGACATTGCATCTCAAGGCTGGTTAATGTTATCTACTGTTGACAGGGGACGGGTTCATTAAACCTGCCGCTGTCACTCATAAGCAAGGTTATAACGGTGGAAACAAGAGGAGTCTTTAGTGAACTGCACAGAAGCTTCTAATTGGATGTTTCACACCAGTCAACCGTCCTCTCCAAAGCCATGTGTTGTTCTGTAGCAGCAGAGCTTCATTAGAGCTGCGTGTGACATTCAGGAGCAGGCTCATTGAGTCCGTCTTCTGACTAACAGACTGTACAGAAAACAATGTTGTGAATGTCACTTGCTGTGTACAGAAATCATTATACAGAAAGAGAAACCACTTTGTTTGTTTCCCTCTGTACTCTGCTGAAGCCTCCTGTTGCTCCATGGTTATGAGCTCATGCTTATTTGACAGGCTCTAAAACCAACAGACTGTTCTAAATTCTAGCGGTAATTTCAAAGTTTCTAGAGATGAAAAATATGTTTGAATGAATGTTTGGGAATGTGTTGGCGATGATACACATGACATACGGAATATTTCCATTTGATGGGTTTGAGTTCGGTATGAAAAAGATTTTGTTATCCACATTTAAAGAAACACAAGAGGGAACTTAACAGGGTAAATAAAAGGTGTAGTCCCGTTGTAATATTGATAAGTTGAAGTCTGGGTAACCCATGGACAAATCCCACTTGACTTGGCAAAAGTCTTCCCGTAAAAAAAGAATGCGCACAAATAAGTTTGTGAAGAGGGAGGGGCTGGGGGAGACAGAAATTCCCTCAGGAGGGAACACAGGGATTTTTGCCTTTGCAGACCATTGACATGCACAATAGACATTACAGGAAAGGGAACAATCCACAAAGCAGGATAGGGACTATTTTAGTATGTACTGTATGTGATTGTACTGGCTTCTTTCAGGACATTTAAGGACAGCAGGAAGTGTGCACATCCCTACATAACCGAGTTAAATATTCCGCCTACTATTCCCAAGAAGTACACTTCAGTACATTCCAGAATCCTGTATCAACATTTAGGGCCAATTCTTAGCCTGAAACATGATACTATGATTTAAACTTTATCCTGTCTCACATCAGAAGTGTTGTGATTCAGCTCTCTGTTTCAGAATACCTTTATTAGTCAGAATACCTTTATTAGTACCACGGAGGGGAAATGTTTCTAGAATATTATTGGTCAAATCTTCTAATTTTAAAGACTTTTCAATGACTGGAAAAGCTACATTAGACACATGCTTGAATTGCTTGATGAAGGTATTGCTCAGTGCAGCGTGGCACAGTCACTGTGATTACATCTTTAACTCAGATTATTTACCATATTTTAACAAGATATTCATCTTTACAAAACCAATCTAATATGAGTTGCTTTTCATTTCCTCTTATTTGTCCCAGTTTTTCTTGATTGATTTCTCTGTTCCTTTACTTGGGGAAAATGGAGGCTTCTATGTAATAAATATTCAGCAGAAAAACCTTCAACTTTAGCCCTACTTTAGCCAGTGGAGGTTATTCAACTAACCTCGGATCACTTCTTCATTTCATTCGCTCTACCCCTTTCCAAACATAACAAACTAATCACTTCTCATCCTGCACCTGTCCGCCGTAACCTTCGTTCCCTCTCCCCCTCTACCTTTGCCTCATCGGTGCTCTCAGCCCTCCCTTCGTCTGACTTGTTCCAACTCCTGCCTCCAAACTCTGCTGCAGAAACTCTCCTCTCTACTCTCTCATCCTCTCTGGACTCTCTCTGTCCTCTCACATCTCGGCAGGCTCGTCAGTCCCCTCCTGCTCCCTGGCTAAATGACGCACTGCGTGCTAATAGAACCATCCTTCGGGCAGCAGAGCGGAAACGGTGGAAATCCAAACACCATGGCGACCTCCTAACCTATCAGGCTCTCCTCTCCTCTTTCTCTGCTTCGATCTCTCATGCAACAAGCACTTTCTTTCAAGATAAGATCCAATCTTCCTATTCCAATCCCAAAAAACTATTTTCAATCTTTTCCACCCTCTTGGACCCCCCCAAAGCCCCTTCCCCCTCCTCCCTTCTGTCAAGCGACTTTGTTAACCACTTTGAAAAAAAGGTTGATGATATTCGCTCTTCTTTTTCTGACTCACCTTTACTCACCGCTGGGTCACCAGACCCACCTTTCACCCACACACTAACCTCCTTTTCTTACCCTCATTACCTCTGCCCGCCCTCTCTCCAAGTGAGGTTCTTACCCTCATTACCTCTGCCCGCCCTACCACCTGTCCTCTGGACCCTATCCCCGCAAACCTCCTTCAGACTATCGCTCCTGATATTCTACCGTTTCTCACCCATTTCATCAACACTTCTCTAACTTCTGGTCACTTTCCAAACAGTCTCAAGGAGGCAAGAGTAAACCCTCTCCTAAAGAAACCAACTCTCAACCCATCTGATGTTATAAACTACAGGCCTGTCTCTCTCCTCCCGTTCCTGTCTAAAACACTTGAACGCGCTGTCTTTAAACAACTCTCCTGTTATCTCCACCAGAACAACCTTCTGGATCCGCACCAATCTGGTTTAAGGCAGGTCACTCCACAGAAACTGCTCTCATTGCTGTCTCTGAGGAACTGCACACTGCCAAAGCAGCATCCCTCTCCTCTGTCATCATCCTGTTGGACCTGTCTGCTGCATTCGACATGGTGAACCATCAGATCCTCCTTCGTACTCTCCAAGAACTTGGAGTTTCAGGCTCTGCACTTTCCCTCCTCACCTCATACCTCAAAGACCGCACCTACAGGGTAACTTGGAGAGGGTCCGAGTCCGACTCTTGTTAATTAACTACAGGGGTCCTTCAGGGCTCTGTTCTTGGTCCCCTCCTCTTCTCCTTGTACACAAACTCGCTCGGATCAGTCATTAGCCCGCATGGTTTTTCATACCACTGCTACGCTGACGACACCCAATTCATTCTGTCCTTTCCCCGCTCAGAGACCCAGGTCGTCGCACGCATCTCTGCTTGTCTAGCTGACATCTCTCAGTGGATGTCTGCTCATCACCTCAAGCTCAACCTTGACAAGACTGAACTGCTTTTCCTTCCGGGAAAAGATTGTCCCACTCTTGACCTGACAATCAACATCGCCAACTCTGTTGTTTCCCCGACTCAGACTGCAAGGAATCTGGGTGTGACCCTAGATAACAAACTGTCCTTCACTGCAAACATCGCTGCTACAGCCCGTTGCTGCAGATACACGCTTTACAACATCAGGAGGATACGTCCCCAGCTGACCCAGAAAACAACGCAGGTTCTGGTCCAGGCTCTCGTCATCTCACGCCTAGACTACTGCAACTCCCTCCTGGCTGGTCTACCTGCATGTGCCATCCGACCTATGCAGCTCATCCAGAATGCAGCGGCTCGTCTGGTCTTCAACCTTCCAAAATGTTCCCACACCACGCCGCTCCTCCGCTCCCTTCACTGGCTTCCGGTAACTGCTATAATCCACTTCAAGACACTGGTACTTGCATACCATGCTGCAAATGGATCTGGCCCTTCCTACATCCAGGACATGGTTAAACTGTACACCCCAGCACGTGCACTACGCTCTGCATCAGCCAAATGACTCGCTGCACCCTCGCTGCGAGGGGGACCCAAGTTCCCATCAGCAAAAACACGTGGGTTTGCTATCCTGGCTCCAAAATGGTGGAATGAGCTCCCCATTGACATCAGGACAGCAGAAAGCCTGCACATCTTCCGGCGCAGACTGAAAACTCATCTCTTTCGACTCCACTTCGAGCAATAGAATTACTAACAAATAACTGCTAACAGAGCACTTATGTACTAATAAAGGACTGGCTTATCTAAAGCCAGTTGAGTAGCACTTGACATTTTTGGCTCTATGAAACCTGATGTACTTATATGATTCTGTTTTCTTCAAGGTTGTGTCTTCCTGGTCGAATGTACTTATTGTAAGTCGCTTTGGATAAAAGCGTCAGCTAAATGCAATGTAATAATGTAATGTAATTACATGATTGCAAGAATATTTATCCTCTCAAAAGGGACTGAGACCCTTCACCTGCGCTGCATTAGTGCTGCAGTGTACCTGTACAGTCTAATGAAATGGAACAGAAATGAAAAACATGATCCATGTCCTCAGCGCAGAGTGGAGGCACCGTATCATACATACCATTATTCCACTCCACTGACACTTGTCTTAATCACAGCATAGGGCTGATCCGCATCCTATTGAGGCTCCATGAAACACGGCTTCCTGCATGGCTGACAGCTGCACTCGCAACATGACAAAATACCTTTGTACCCATTTATAAGCTCAAGGTCAAAGCGCTCCGAGAGGGAACGAGAAAAGAGATGAAAAGGAATTAAAGCAGCCTACTCGTCGGTTCTCTTCCCTTCTGAGTGTTTGTGCTCAGAAAATCCGACCCTGAGGGGCTTTCTCTGCTTCGCTCTTGAGGTGGCGAGTTAAGAAACCGTTGTATGTGTTGGGGGGGCGGACTGAGGCATAGTTTGAAAGAACGAGGGGGTATGTTTGTAAAATGGGGCAAATTATAAAAGCCTCTGCAAATGTCCTTACAACTAACTCCATATTGATCTGTTGGTGTTTGGATGGTTCCATCAGAGTTTTATCTTTAAAACGACATGAGTACAAACAATAACAGCGTTTTCTACCTCATGCATGTTGTTCCTGGCATTGGATGGTGTTATTGGGGAGGTCGTGAACAGCATTCTAAGCAGCAGAAACTAAATCATAAAAAAACTTCAAGTCTATCTATCATTTAATATATAATAACTCATATTCCCATTGTCCATATAGAAATGTCAGAGTTCTGTGACTGGATAAGATGTTTTGTTAAGTGATCTGACTTTTATGGACCTTGTAGTGGAAATTTTTATCTTGCATATATGCTTAAACCAAATGCTTCTCATAACATTGTCTAAAACACCTATATGTGCTGTTTTATTCTCATACTCTAATGTGGGTTTTTATTCCCAAGCGCTTCAAGGCCACATAGCTGATTGTTAGACTAGGGTGAGACACACAAAGTCACACGAGAACTTCCTTGGTTCTGAGACACTATCTACAGCTCAAGGACAGGGGTCTAATAACAATGAGACCGTGTGAAGACAGATTTCTGAACTTCCCTCCCTTTCCTGTATATAAGCTTTGCTATTATATTGAACTACGCACACTCCTGCAGACTATTTTATACTCTGTGAGACCTGTGTCTCTGTATTGCATTTTAATTTATTTGAAGCTTCAAATAAATTAACCAGAAAGACAACTCTGTCCGTTTCACCATTTATTTGTTTAACCACTCTGACTTGTACTCTCCAGTATTGAGCTTGGATTTCCATAACAACCTCCTATGATAAAAGTGCTCCTGGTCGCTCGAAACAATCATGGGGTTAATCCTGCCAGAGCACTTTATATTAAGCTCTGCATAATAACTGTATTCTGCATCCCCACATTCTAAATAAACATATTTCAATGAAGAGCTCCCACCATTCTGAAGGCAAGCTAGCAAACAGCTGTGATCTTTGTTCAGAGTCTTTCCCTGGAAGGGGGAGCAGTGCTGTCTCGTTTAGGTTGAGCTTCAGGTGGTGTGCAGACGTCCACTGAGAGATGTCAGCCAGACAACTGGAGAAGTGTGCAACCACGGGGTTTCAGACCGGGGAAAAAGACTGAAACAGTTGAGTATCCATAGATCCATAGATGCTGCCTACCGTCCTCTGGTAGCGCTGGAGGGATGGTATCGCCACAGCAGCCTGCTGGGCACACAAGTTTAGCTTATGTGCAGCTTATGTGTGCCACCGATGGCTGGGTTTTCCCTTTTAAAACGCGCCACGACCCCATTTTCTCTTCCAGTCATAACCGCTGCCCCATCTGTACAGACGCCAGTTACGTTGTTCAGGTCGATGTTATAATTTTGCAACTGCTCCTTAATGGTTTGCGTTACGGTAGCAGCGTAGGCATGCAGTAATCTTTGTGTTGCACAAGTAGTGGGTTTCTAAGTCACCGTCATTTATTAGTTTAACATATGTGCAAAGAAGCTTTTCCACCTAAATGTCCGTGGACTCGTCAGTCATGAGCCCCTTGAATGTCGAGTTATTTAACTTTGCAATTAAATCCTCCTTTAGCACATTATTTGCTGGCGGCGAAAAAAAATCCCACCAGCCTCCTTTGCCCCTCCAACAGAGGGATGTCATTTTCCTTTTTGTCATTTAAACGATGAAAATTGTCGATCTTCTCTCGGATAAATCTTTTTTTTTTGTGCCGCCTCGGCTCGAGTTGAGGGCGTTCCGAGCTGAAAAAGGCCGTCCAATGACGGCAAGACGGCCCCCTGGCGGAAACACTGGCTCAGTCTCTCTCTTTCTCAGTCTCTCTCTTTCTCTGTCTCTCCCTCTTTCTCACTCACTCTCTCTCTCACACACAATGTGAAGATGTCCTGTTCTAACCTCTCTCTTTCCTTCCTTCTGTACTCTTCCAGCAGCTCTGGGTTGCTGTACACTTTCTCTCTGTGCTTCACCACCCTCACCTTGGAAGCTGCCCTTTTCCTTTCCACCTTTTATGACATTAATTTCAAGAGGGATTCAGTATTCATTAAATAAATTAGATTCAAATAATACATACATATTATTTATTTATAGTTAAAGCTCACCATACATAGCTGCACACATTTCTTTCATTACCGCAACAATTTTGTTCATTACCGTAACAGCCTCCTATATGACATGGTAATGAATGCAGAGCATTACGGTAATGAATGACCATAACACTAGCTAGCATAATAGTTAGCATAGCCATGATGCTACAGAAGAAATATTTGCACTATCATTCTGGCTCTATAAAAGCTACTTTTCTATTGATTTTGGAATCAATAACTTTAAAAAACCATTATATAATACCCCATTACGGTAATGACAGTTAGTAGTGTACACTGGGGTGTCAGTAAATAGAATCTTTAACATATCTATAGCTTGACCTTGAAAGGACATCTTACCTTGGGCCCTTCTCACTTCTCTTATTTTTCATTTCCTCGCTCCTCGCTCCTCGGTCTCACCGGAAGTTGATTTGTCTGCGCCATCTTGAGTATCGTCCCAATGGCCTTATTTCTGCCGGAGGACCGAGGAGCGAGGAGCGAGGAGCGATAATGGAGGAGCGATAACCGAGGAATCACCAGACCATCCTCCGATGAAATCCTCAGATACTCGCCCCGCCCCCTTACTGTGTATCACTCACTGATTGGACGATGCAGTGCATGCACTGATCTGATGCTTCTTGGCATGAGAGCAGTTTCCCAGCGGAGTGAAGAAAATACATGATCCTCACGGGACTCACTCCTCAGTTTATACCGTGTTTTGTTTCAATTCATGTTTCATTTAGTTACAAATATGTGATTTATCTGAACAACAAAGTGGTCAAAAATCATTTTATTCATTTTTTGGAAACATTTTCATGATCGCTTTTTTCGTTTTACATTTTCATTTATTGTCATTTCCATTCAGTCAGTCATTAAGTGCTATTAAAATGTTAATGTGCTACATATCCACACAAACACACAAAGTGTGCAATCCAATGAATGTTAATCTAACTGGGTTTTGATAGATAATATATCTCTTTTTCTTCTCTCAATTATTTTATTTCTATTGTGCACTCTAATCAATATTAATCAAACTATTGTTCGTTTATACATTTTAAGAATGGCGTTTATCTTTTTGGAGAATGAGTTCTTAATTTATTTTATTTATTGGGGTCTACAACAGATGATACAAATGTTTGTGTCAGTAAATGTGTACTAACAGAGGCGGGGGTGTGTGTGGAAATAACGGGGACAGAGCTGCTGTCAGACGATCAGCTGTGCAGCGTCATCACAAACGGATGTCGCTTCACGTGATGCTCCGGAGGAAAGGACGTCCCATTGCTCTTAAAACTCATTTCCCTGCTTCTCCTGGTTTCCTTGCGTCTCTCCATGCTTCCCTGGTGGGAGGGACTAGTCACAGGGAAACGACGCAAGTGAGGGACGCAAGGAATCCATTTAACCGAAGTGAGAAGGACCCCGTGTAGCCATCTTGCATCTTCTCTTCCATGCAATGCATCATGGGTAAAAAAAACGTTATTTAAACAAACAGGAATTTTAATGGGGCCAAATAGGCAGTGCATCGGTAATGAATGCCACATGCTCCGGACACACATATTAATCCAAAAATATTTTAATTCATAAATGTTAGACCCAAAATAATCATATAACCAGTAAGAATGTACCATTTCAACAACTTGTTGTATTTATGTATGTATTAAATTGTGCAGATTTATTGTGATATTTTGGGGTTGAATGTAAAAAAATAAACTCTGGACGCATTACGGTAATGAATTTCTACATGGAAAAATGGTGAAAAAAATATGAATTACTACCTCAACTACTTAGCAATAGTACAACATAAAATACACAATGCAGTTTGATATAGAATTGATTATTTTGATTATTTTTGTAATTTTGTCGGTCAATTCCTCACATGACCAAAGGTGGTTTCGTGAGAACAAATCTGTTAAGAAAAAGTCATTACGATTTTGGGTGACGACGTTGAGGAAGATCGTGGAACGGCGCCATCACCATTTATTTTGCTTAAATATCTTACTATCAGTGATACTTGTTATCTCAATCACAAGTTATTAGTCCCAATAGTTATCTGTTACATTAAAAAATGCCGAATATTAAAAAACCTAACAAAAACTTAGTTAATGCAACTCAATAACACCTGGTTCTCAAGGCTAATGCTAGCTCCAAGCCTGTGAATGTCTCACCGGACATTTCGGTGTTGGACTCAGCTGCTACTGAGCCTACTAACACCGCGATTCTCGAGCTTCTTCAAAAGCTATCTGAGCCAAACAAAGCACTTTACTGACCTTCGGAAAGAACTATCGGAAACGCGGAGAGCCGTTGTTGCTGTTGAGGAGAAGCTAGTCGACGTGCTTACCCGAATGACCAGCGCTGAGGCCCGGCTGGATATGCTGGAAGACACAGAAGACCAGCGCCGCAATTCTAGCGTGAAGTTTCAGTTAAACTGTCTGCATGGATGCGGCGTAGACCGGGGGTGGGGAGCCAGCGGGCCATATATGTAGACCATAGTTTTTGGACTGCTTTATATTCCAATTCAATGGGTCTGTTGTTGTTGTTGATGTTTTTTTTCTTTCTTCATTTATTTATTTCATTCTTTTATTATGCACTGACCATATGTAGACCGGTAGATCTACATCTCTTGCATTCCTAGCCAAGCATAATTTTTCCTGTGTGTATGTGTGGGCTGCGTGTGTGGTTGTCGCGCTGTCGGTGTGTTTGTGAGTGTGGGTGTGTATTACGCACCCGTGCTCGCGGGTAGATGGTTGGCGTGGTTGCTGCGTGCGCGGCCTGTGTTTGTGCCTATATACTGTACGCGGGATGGAGGTAAGAGTGTACGGACGCTGATGTGGATAGGCTTGGTGGGACAGTGCTGGTGCGAGTGTATGCGTGTGTGTGGGTGCTGGGGTACAAACTATACCTCGTTATATATCTCGTTGTATCAATGTTTTCGTTTATTTCACATGTTCTTATGTTACTTGCCCACATTTTGATTATTTTATGTTGTGATGGATCTTTTGAATGTGTTCTGATGACTCACTACGCTGACGCATCGCTCAGCAGCAGGGACGTGCACAGACATTTTGGGGGGCGGGTGCTCAAGTGAGAAAAAGGGCACTTCCCATAATCATTTATAAAAAAATGTTTTAAAACAAAAAGTTAAATATAGTTGCACATCTCTGACTTACTGACCAATTTATTTTAATACCCTCACACTCACGCAATTGTTTAATACTCAACAGAATTTTACAAAATGATCAGCTAACAGAGACAATGCTCTTCTTTAGTATTCACTACGCACAAGAGCAGACAACAAACTAGTACAATTATTAGTTATTAAATGAGCAGCCAACAATCAAAATTATGAAGTTACTGTTTAAGGACATTACAGGCAAAAATATCGTTTTTTCATGTACTTTATTTTGGTCTATTTTGCTTCCATGTTTTCTTTCACTCTAATGGAAATAAAACTTCCAAGAAACCCATATAAATGGTGTTCGTTTTACTACCATGTCTGAAGTCATCTATAGATTTAAAGCTAATCTGCATTTAAACATAACATTTCAGGGGAAAATACTGACTTGACCTAAGTAACTTAGGAAGTTGTGATGTGGTGATGTGTTTTTTTTAGGGCTGTCAAACGATTAACATTTTTAATCAGATTAATCACAGCTTAAAAATTAATTAATCATGATTAATCACCATTCGAACTATGTCCAAAATATGCCATTTCTTTATGTATATTGTTGTGGGAATGGAAAGATAAATGAAAGAAAGCGGGTATATCCATTTAACATACAGTATGTATGTATGTTTATTATAACAAATCCATCAATACAGCATGGAATTGTGGACAAAATCGTATCCAACGATAACAAAATATTCTAAGTCTTGGGTCTGAGAGTCTAAATCTCATCAAATGGTGGTCCATGGCTCAAATGCAGAACAAATAATGGACCTTGATATGAAAAGGGTTGAAAACCACTGCTCTAAACAAAATAGGATGGTGTTGTTAAGAACATTCTTTCTTTAACACACTTACTGGCCAACTTAACAAATAGCCATCTCTCTTATTTGAATGAAACCTCTTTTTTTTCTTCTTTTATATCAAACCAAAAGAACATGGCCAACACAACATGGCCTACACAATTACATGTGGCCCTCTTCTCTTTTCATCCTTTAGCCAGTTGCTGAGGCAAACCAACTTGTTCACATTTTCTGAGAGTAAAGCTGACCGCTTCTTTTGCACAATGTGACCGGCAACTGAGAAGAGTCTTTCACATGGAACTGTGGATGCAGGAGTGGCTAGATATTTGCGAGCCAGTGGGGCCAGCTTGTCATGGGCTCCTGCATGAGATGACCACCACTGCAAGGGACAGTCCTCCATACTAGTGGTGGGCTCTGCTCTGTACCTGTGTATGGCTCTGTCAGGCTGTACCTCTTCCTCCGATTCTGAATCTGTGCCCATCTGTAGAAGAATGTTAATTTTCTTCTTGGGTGGCCCACCTTCAGTGTGTGCAGATCTTCTGGGTGGTGAACGCAGCATGCCTCCAAGTGTGGTCCACACCGCTTCTCTGTCTGTCTTGGGCAGGCTCTTTAAATCTTTAAAACGTGGATCCAGTGCCGTCGCAATCTTGAGCCATGCATTGTTGGTGTGTTCTTGGCGGGAGGCTAGATCTTCCTTGAATTTTGCCTTAAATCTCACCACATATGCAGGGTCCTCATCAGAGACTTCCATTACACGACGGAAGTGACAGAGGGCAGGTAGTACCACAGAGCAGGAGACGTATGGCCTCCCCACCCAGAATCTCAGTTAAATATCTGCAGTGGAACACACACACACACACACACACACACACACACACACACACACACACACACACACACACACACACACACACACACACACACACACACACACACACACACACACACACACACACACACACACACACACACACACAGACAGAGAGAGAGAGAGAAAAGGAAAGACACAAGTAAATTACTTGAACACAAGTTGTTACATTTAATTGTAGATTAACGTTTAAAATTAATTTAATTTCAGCCTACAATGAATGGTCACATTATATGATGGAATGCTTACCGGCAGGGCTCTAGAAGGGTCTCCAGTCTCTGGATTTTGTCCCATTCTGGTGGTGTCAGCATAACCAGTTTATGCTGCTGTTGATCCAGGGTTGCTTTTATTGCAGCTTGGTTGCGGATCAAGCGCTTGACCATTTCCAACGTGGAATTCCACCGTGTTGGAACGTCTTGGATCAGTGGCTCCTCCTTCTGTCCGAGTGCCCCTTGTTCTACTTGCAGCTCCGCTGTGTTAGCCGGGCTGTGCTTGAAATGGCCCACCATTTTGCGACACTTGGCCAACGCACCGACAAATCCACTGTCAGAGAGACTCACAGTGATGCTTCTCTGTAAGATGTGAGCAATACAGGGCATGTGATCGTAGGGTAGAATTCGAGCCGCAGCAATCATATTGCGCGCACTGTCAGTCCCTATGGTTGTAACTTTCCCTTCAATTTCCCACTTGCGTGCTACAGTTTGGAACTGTTCTGCACACGCCTCCGCAAAGTGACGTTCTTCTGTTTTCATTACAGTTAGCGCAAAGGATTTCAATTCCCATGTCTCAGTGATTTGATGTGCAGTTACTCCCAGGTAATTAGTGTTACTCACTGACGTCCAGTGGTCTCCTGTCAGGGCGACATAATCCGTTGGGGTAAAGCCTCTTTTTTTTTTTTTTCTTTCAGTGTCATAGAGTTTGTGGATTCTGGTCATTATTGTGCCTCTTGATGGTGGCTTGTAGGATGTGTCGAGGGACGCAACTTTCAAAACATCGGCGAAGCCCTTGTCTTCAACGATGCTAATCGGTCTACAGTCCTTTGCAACCCATTTGGCAATTGTGTTGGTTAATTTATCCGAGGTGGACTTGCTTATTGACCTGCGTTCATTCAGGGTGGTCTGACGCAAGCCAAGTGTTGCACTGGAAGTGGAAGCCCCAACGAACGCATGCTTAGCGTTGAGATGGTACTTTAAACTTGAAGAGGTGCGGTGGAACTGAAACTCCTTCTTTCAGTGCGTGCAAATAACTATTTGTTTATTTATTGTTCCATCTTTGTTCTTTCTGAACTCAAATTCCCCATCCAGAGGGCCAACCTGTTGTTCTAGCTCCATGCTGTTTACATGCATCCGCCCCGCTGGAACACTAGAGCGACCTCTAGTGTGTTGGATGTATGGGGCGGATCATTCTGCATGCGTTAAATGCGTTAAATATTTTAACGCAATTAATTCAAAAAATTAATTACCGCCGTTAACACGATAATTTTGACAGCACTAGTTTTTTTGTTTTATCCTTTTCACCTGCAATGCCTTGGTAAGTGCACGCAAATTAGCGCATTTTAATTAGGCCTAGGATAGATTTTCTCTTTGCGTCCAAAGATCTATTTCATAATGTTTGAAAGGCTTTCTATATACCAGTTACATGGACTGATCACAAACCCATCTACTGTTCTGTCACACTTAGGGCTGTCCCCACTAGAGCTCCCAGATGGCATTTTAACTCCTCACTGCTGCATGACGAAACATACAAGTCTCAGTTTGAGACTAACTTCCGCAAGTTTTTGGGGTTCAACAAGGGGTCAGTGTCTGACCCAATATTTTTGTGGGAGGCAACAAAGGGCTTTATTAGAAGCAACACCACTCTGTACGCATCCACCCGAAACAAGGAACGTGCAGCTAAATTGGAAGCATTAGAACTAAAGTATGCTGCTCTCGATGCTAACTTACAACACCATTACAGCGATTTTGTTGCGCTCCAAAAAGACCCGATCAAAAAATAAATAAATTCTCTCCTCAGACGCCGTTCAGAATTTCTTATGCACAGAACCAGACAGACTTACTACTTCCACTCCGCCAGACCTAGCCACCTGCTGGCCTTGAGGCTTCGGACCAATTAACATTTTGCTGATATTTTTTGTGTTAAATCTATAGATGGCACTGTTCTAACCGATCCCAAGAGCGTGAACACCACCTTTGTTTCTTTCTACAAGGATCTGTACAGTTCGGAGAGTGGCTTTGTCCAATCTGCGATGATTTTTTAAATAATATCCAAATGGAGTCTCTTTCTGTCAGCGACTCTGAAAATCTGAATGCCCCCATCACACACCACAAAATTGAGAAAGCAGTAAAGGACATGCCTTGTCGCCAGGTACAGATGGTATTCCACCCTTATTCTATCTCACCTTTTGGCCCTTGCTCGGCCCCTTGTTTGTAGAGAAGATATTATTTTCTATTAAGGAGGGTTCATTTTTGAGAGACGTCAACACTGCCCTATTATCATTGCTTTTAAAAAAAGACAAGGATCCGACAGAGTGTACTAGTTACAGGCCCCTCTCACTCTTAAACACTGACGTAAAGATCTATGCCAAAGTGCTGGCTAGGCGCCTTCAGTCTCACATGACGAATCTAGTACATAGCGATCAGACAGGCTTTATCAAATCCAGGCTAGCCACTGACAATGTAAGGAGGCTATTACACATCATAGATGGGGCCCAACATCTACCTTCCCAAGCTGCAGTTCTCTCACTTGATGGGATGAAGGCCTTCGACCGCCCAGAATAGCCTTTTTTGTGGTCGGTACTCGGGGCAATGGGCTTTGGCGCCCCTTTTATTGACATGGTCAAGGTGCTATATAAAAACCCAACAGCTATGGTGGTTACCAGTGGCGTCGCCTGGCCTGGGCATTTGGGGCTTTAGCCCAAAGAGTTGCATGGAAATAAACATGTGCTTGTGTCATTCAAGCTCGGCTCTGTGTGTGTGTGGCAATAGCGCATTAAGTGTGATAAAGGGAGAGAGGGAGAGAGAGGGAGAGAGAGGGACCGGTGCCAGCAGGGACCGTGTTCTTAGCATCTGGTTAGCTAGCTGCACTAACGGACATAAGGAGCTGTTTGTTCCACAACAAGCTGGAGGAGAGTTCTCTCCTCTCAGACTGAGAGACTCAGGTGAGCTAAAGGACTCTCTTGCCTCTTTCACACCAACGCGTTTTCAGCTCCGGCTCGGAGCTGGAGCCTGAAAACTACAGTTTTTTCCTGTTCACACCGCAGAGGCGCCGCCTCTTAGCTCCGGAATCCGGTTCACTTCCAGCTCCAAAAAATTGTCGGTCTAGAGGCAAGAGCTTCGGAGCTAAGAGGCGGCGTCGCTTACGTCTCTCTCTTACGTCGAGGCGGGGGCAGGGGCATGGGCGGGATCAACCTCCTGAACAACAACAAAATGCCTGCGTGTGATGTTTGTAAAGTTCCAAGTAAAGTCGTCCCTTGTAAAGTCGTCCGATGCCTTCCATTTCGTTTCGTAAGAGGATAACCAAAGCGAACAGCGCTTCAATACAATCGGCCATTGTTGTTGTTGTCGATGTGAGGGATTTCCGCGCGGTTTGGATTTTATGAAGCAGGCACGTAAACGGTGACGTCATGACGCAGCAGCGGCAGCTCTGGGCGGTGTGAACAGAGCGGGAGCAGAAAAGGGAAACCGGAGCTGAACCAGAAAAGCTCCCGCCCGGAGCTAGAAAGGGAAAAGCGCTGGTGTGAAAGCCGCTTCTGAGTGTTTAGATAGTTCACTTTAGTCTTGCATTCACACCTAATAGTCCGCTTCTCTGGTGCACACCAGACCACAGTTTGTTACATTGTTTCATTTTTCAGAAGGTTCGGTTTGCCACGGGCAAAACTCAAACGGACTATAAACTTTAAACACAAGTCATGTGCACGGAAATGCTGTTCAACCATTGGTCAGACTTTAAGGGGGTAAAAACGCAAATCCCGGCAATTTCTACCGGAGCCTCCGCCATGGAACATCAGCACTTTCGGCAGGTTATTCTCATGCTGCTGTTAATCTGGAGATCAACAGACACTAGCGGCCCGCACATATGATTACATAATCAGACAACGTCCGTTAAAAAACATTATAACATAATGAGAGACATTCTTACTTTTATGTAGTTGACGGAGCATTTTTACTTTACACGACACTGTTCAACACTTAAATTCTGCTTCACTCTTTAACTAAACAACCGCGGATGTCTTGAAAGACTCTTTCGCTAAAGATTTTTGAAGACATCCGCGTTCTTGTGACACGTAAATACTACGCTTCCTATGTTTTGGTGCGGACTGCATTCACACCAGCAATGAACCGCTCCAGAGTTCACTAGCAAGCGCTCCGAGACCACCTATTTTAGCGGACCAGGGTCTGGTTGTTTAGTTCACTTCAGAGGTCTTGGACTGCGTTCACACCGACCCAAATGAACCGCACCAAGCGGCTAAACGCACCAGGGTTAGATTCAACAGGACTATAAAAGGCTGGTGTGAATGCGCCGTTATCTCAGTGGGTCTCAAACGGTTTGGTCACAAATTATTCAAAAGATTATTTCCGCGGCACACCTTCATATGATCATTATAGTCTATATGGCAGTAAAACAAGAATAGAGTTTCAATCAGCTCATGCCTATATGCCATGAGCTGATTATCGAGCCTTCATTGTAACAGTCGCGGGTGTACTGTGTGTGCGTGTGGGGAGTGTTGCAGTAAAAAATTCCACTGTAGCCGCGGCCGCCGCCACTGTGGGCTAAGCCCCGATTGTTTTCAGGTCCAGGCGACGCCCCTGGTGCTTACAGGCAAGGTATGCTCCCCATCTTTTGCTATCTCGAGAGGATCAAGGCAAGGCTGTCCGCTAAGCCCCTTGCTATTTGCGCTGTCACTTGAGCCGCTGGCACATACCATTCGTCAGTAACCCACGTTATCCCCAATCTCTATTAATGGTACGCATCATCATCTTTCGTTATATGCTGATGATGTGCTATTGTATTTGGGCAATGCTGTACAATGTATCCCAAGAATACTGTCTATTGTCGATCGATATGGTCAGCTTTCTGGATTTAAGATAAATTGGCAAAAATCTGCTTTGTTGCCACTGAACCAGGCAATGATCAATGCACCTGTCCCTCCATCTATCCCAGTTGTCAAAACGTTTAGACTTTTTTCCTTCGATTCAGACAATAGTTAAACATAACTATGGTAAAACGCTTCATAAAATCATTTCTGATTTGGATAGATGGTCTCCATTGCCTAACTCACTTCGCAGCCGTGTATCAATAATCAAGATGAACATTCTACCCAGATTAAACTCTTTTTTTTCAATTCTCTTCCTCCACCAACTCAGTATTGGAGCAAGCTACAGACAGCTGCGACAAAAATGTTGTTGCAAGGCAAACGCCCACGCATCAAGCTCTCTACAATGCAGCGGGAAAGACAGGCCGGGGGTTTGTCTCACCCAAATTGTAAACACTATTATTGGGCCTTCACGCTTAGACCCTTATTAACCTGGCTCCAGTCTGAGATATCAGTGTCATTTCGGGCCCTGGAAGAGAGTCTAGTGCATCCTTACACCCTTCAAGATGTCTTGTATTCAAACATTCCTATTGTGCAGTGTCGTTGCAGGTTCGGCCCCATTGTATCACAATTGCTGTCTGTCTGGAGGGCGGTAGAGAAACTATGTGGCTGCCCCTATGCATGGAATCCATGTTACCCATTATTTAACAATGCCAGGTTGTTGATTGGTGGCCATCCCATTCAGTTTCCTCAGTGGAAAATGAGAGGGGTTCATATACTGGGGAACGTCTATGGAGATGAAGGTCTGCGTTCGTTTCAGAAGCTGTGTACAGAATTTGATTTACCTCGTTCCTCCTTTTTCTTTTATTTACAGTTGAGGTCGGCTTTAAGGGCAAGCGGTGTTCCATTGCAAAGTCCTCTATCACCACACCCGCTGCATAACATTCTACACTCCACTAGAGGTACAAGTGGCCTTGTTTCCAAACTTTACTGGTTCATTTCACAACACGCTTATAGACCCCTGGCGTTAGAGGCGATATGGAGGGCCGATATCCCAGATCTGGATCCAGAGTTTGATTGGGATGAAGTCTGGTCCAATATACTAATAGCTTCTAGGAATCCTGACCACCAGCACATACATTATAATTTCACTCATAGAGTGTACCTTACGCCTAGGAAGCTTTGTTAAATTAAAATAATTGCTGATCGAAATGACGTGCACTCTATTGGTACTTATCTACATATGTTCTGGGAATGTCCGCCAGTGGCCAGATTCTGTGAGATGGTTGCCTCTAACCTTTCGGCGAAATTTGAGACCAACGTGCCTCATTCACCTGTTACACTTATCCTAAACGACCTGTCCAACCTGGGTTTAACCCTGACCAAAAGGCGAGCACTATTAGCCAGGCTTACAGCAGCAAAAAAATAGGTTGTGACTCGCTGGAAGCCTCCCCATTCCCTCTCACGTAAGGTCTGGGTTCTAACATATCTAGACATAAGGTATCTAGAGATATCGACAGCCCGGGTACATGGGGTGAAGGAGTCAACAATAGAGATGTGGACTTCGCTCATTGTGAACCTCAAAAGCATATTAGAATAACTATCTAATGGGGATGGTGAGATGGGGATGGTGAGATGGGGGAGGGGACGTCACTGGGTTTTGTTTTCTTTCTTTAGATGTGTTGTGCTGTTTTGTACTGTATTGCATTTGATGTTATTGATTGTACCATTTGTTTAATAAAAAAGAAATGTCATCACAAAAAAAAAAAAAGTAATTACTGAAAACATCTATAGTGGTTTCCTCCGTGAAACCAGTGCTTCTCCCGCTGTTCCTGTGATGAAGATCCTATTCTGCGTTATGCAGCCGTAGGTTTCTTTTAATTAGAAGTATACAGTTCTTATTTCTGTGGGCTGGATTGTTAGATAAGCTGGTTTTGAAGAACAAAGCTTGACTTTGATCACTCCGCTGAAAAAGATCCACGGTGAAGCGACTGTGATAACAGGCAGGGAGGTTTCATGGTTCCACAGAACAGGAAGTAGCTGCAGAGACCCTCACACTGTCCCCTCGGCTTTTCTCTCCTGATGTCTCTCTTCTTTTTCATTAAACAGAATATGGTCATGCTTAATGTTGTTGTGCCAATGACGGCTTTGATATGGTTTGAATTTGTCATGTGTTGGAGGTCCTAATAACCTCATTGACATTTCTGTCATCAGGGGAAGGTAACATATTAGTGTGGGAAGAAGTACTCAGATCCTTTACTTATGAGTACAAATACTATCATCTTAAAATACTCCACTATAGGTAAATGTCCTGAATTCAAAATTGTATTTAAGTCAAAGTAAAAAGTATTAGCATCAACAATTAAAAGTACTCATTCTGCACAATGGTCCATTTCACAAAAATTCTAAATACCTAAGTGTTATCAGATAAATGTACATCAAGTATCAAAAGTAAAAATACTGGTTGCAGAATGGATCCCACAGTATTATTTGTATGGTTATTTCTTGATCCTATTTTTAAACATGTAAGAGCATTTTAATATTGTAGTTCACCCCATAATAACATGATGCATCAGATTCATGCCCATCATGTGAACAACGTGCTGTTCTTTTAATACTGTGAGCCATGTTCCTGCTCAGCTCTCTGACTACATGTTGCTCAGCCCTCCACTTTAAAATATAACACACTGCAGTTTGCCATATATGGTCATTTATCCATTGTCCTTGGCGTTTCGCTTTTAAGGTTGTTTTGTATATTTTGTTTTGCACCAATTTGGTGTAAATAGTTGTCTTTATTATTTTTTCATTCTTAATAGTTTTTTTTAATTCTTCTTTTATTATCTTTATATTTTTTGGCTTGAGTCTCTAAAGGAACTGTGGTTGGTCCTGTGGTGGAAAAAGTGAACCAACACTAGCTCTGTGAGTCTGGAGTGATAACTGCACAGCTGAAACACAGTTGTAGGATGGATGGAACAGAGACTGTCATCAGGATGTTATCATGATGTCCTCAGAAATGTTCGTCCTCTGAACACTCTTGGGCCTTAATGAGTCCAGCTGTGATTGGTCGGCTTGGGCTGTTGTTTCTGAGATGTTGAGAGTGAGGACAGTAGAAGAACATCTCTGTTATCCTCTACAAACATTATGTTTGCTGTGACTCTCTATAACAGTTAATATGTTGGCAACCACATGGAAACCAAATTAAAGAATGAGTTACTACGGTTCAGTGACGTGCGGTGAGGTTCATGGCTGGTGAGGCACTGACTCTTTCAGAGTCAGATTTACAAATATTATATTTTGACCTTAATCGAAATATTCTGTTATTTTCAAAAGCTTTTTTAGTCTGATGCTTCGATTAATTTTAAACAGACTGTTCAACAAAAGGATACCCAAAATCTAAATATTGGATTGTTCTCTCTTAGTAAGATCCCATTTTCATTACAAATGTGGTCTTACCTTGACTTGAAGATGAAGTCCATGCTATCCTTCTGGACAACAATCTTTATTACTTTTTTGTAAAAGTCCTCCTTATCTTCCTCTAGTTTCAAAAGTCTAGTTTGTTGTTTTCGTCTACCGTCTCTACGTAGAATAACAGTAGCAACAAGAACCTGTGGGCTCACTTGCGCCCCCTTCAGTGCGGCAGAGGTTGTGGCTGCCTCCCCTGGTGCTTTTTTCATTGCCGTTGTATGATGAGACCAGCGAGCCTAAATATCATATATACGTGAAATAAGTTATTTAGAGACTATGGATGGCGAGGATAAATGTAATAGAGGGATCTACAAACATTACATTGGTGACATACAGTGAGATGGTGCAGGCATGCGCTTAGGGCCCGCTTTCCAGCCAGTTTCTGTGGGGTGACGCATTCTGAGGTGAGGCAGAGCTCATCTGTGCCTCACCTCACCACACAGTAACTGGCTTGAGCGCGCTCACAAAATAAGTGCCCACGCTAAATTAGTGCCCGTGCTCCAGCAAGTTACTGTGGGCTTCTGTGAGGCAGAGCTCGTCCCTGCCTCACTTCTCATCGCGCCCATGTAGCCTAGTTGTAGTGGAGCTCGGCAAATATGTTGATTTTGACTATAAGAAGCGATTGGAATCATACAGAAATCACACTTACAACACAGATCAGTGGAGACATTTTATTATTATTACTATTTAGTTTTTCTTTAATTGTTTTTCCGTTACATTGGAGTATGACAGGTGAGGCTCTGCCTCCCCTGACTGCACGTCACTGCTACGGTTACTGAATGGAATACAGTTCAAAAGACGGTGAGCTACATTTGGAGCTAGTTAGTGTTGCGTTTGCTGATTGTAACCTTCTGCTCACCTTCACTTCAATTGGACATTTCAGATTCAGAATACTTTATTGTCCATTAAATGTACATATAATGGAAGTGTGTCTTTGGCACTGGCAAATATGATACAAACTAACCCTCACCATACGCAGTACAACATACAATTCATACACACAAAGAGAAGGAAAATGCATCTTAAAGTGAAAAAGTCTTTCCACTGGCTTGGGTCCATTGAAATATCAGTTGTATACAAAATAAATAATTTACTATAGGTGTTGGTAGCAGATTTTTGGGAATATGATATTAATAAATACCACACACTGTCCCTATAAAGCCTAATCGTCCATAGCCACTTTGGATTTGTGGAAGTGACTGACAGCAGGCTTATAGGGAGGAAGAGAAACAGCAGTGGAGGTAGCAAAAGAAGGCTGGAGAGAGAGGAGATAAACAGATGGCGAATAGAGGAGGAAACTCAATGGATATCATTAGAGGACAAGGACGAGAGAGAGAGCAGAGGAAGGAGAGGGAGCAGGGATAACGAGCAGCTGTTTAAATGCCAGCCCCCCCCCAGGTAACTAACGCTGTGGGATGACCTCAGCTCCACAGTGAAATCCAGCTCAGTGATACAGAAGTATTAATACAGTCTGAAGTTGTCGGCTGCCTAAATGCCACACAGAGTTTCTGTTTTTATCCACACGCTGGTCTTCAGTGACCTACATACCCCAAGAGTTGCAGGTGTTCCCCTCACAGGGAGGAAGGCATTCACTGCTCATCTATCCTTTTCCATGCATCTTTGAAAAAGTAATTACTTTCACATTAAAGATTCATGTTATATTTGTTGCATAATAATATACATTTCATATAGCAGGTGGCTTAAATATAAGATGTATTGCTGGAAAGCACATTTTAAAAGGTTGTGTTAGTCTTGTAACATGCATTTTAGCACAACATGGCAGTGAAACCAAGCTCTGTTTATTTAAATGTATTTCAGTTTAAATACAATACAAATAGTCTTCTAGAACCAATGTGTATTTTGTGAGTATTCTTGTGTTCACTTTTTTCAAATGTCTTTATCTACACTGCAAGGAGCGGGTAATTGAAATTAAAAGGTGTGTGTTTATTGTAATATTGTAAGATGTCAATTGATTTAATGTAACAATTAAAAAGACTATTCTTTTCATATTATTGCTGGCCTGAACTTCATGCTGTTGTTATCTGCTCCGTCCTAACATCAGATCCACCCAATATCCTGCGCTGAGGATATCAGGTCAAACACAGCCATAAAGCTTCTTTACACGTGGAAAGATCTTTGCAACAAGAACACAGTAGGCTGAAAAATGGCAGAGATAAAAACAAAAAAGGACTTATTTTGAGAGAATAACCAACACTGTGTAGAGGGATTGAGTCTATTAATGAAAATGTGCTACAGTAACATCCAACTACTGTTACTGTGTGTGGTGGCTGTTGGCTAATAGCATTGATTTTAGTCAATTTAACTATTTTTGCAACAGCAGCGAGACAATTCCCCATTCAGGTCTGCATTTCACCTTTTGAGGTGCTTTGAGAATAAACTAATGTCTTGTCTGCTGCAGCATTAGCATTGTGGGTTTGATTGACTTTGAACTAAAGGATCAAATGTTTTAGCATGCTTACGGACTCATATAGAGCCGCTTGCATGGCTATAGACAGAAATCTGTAAAATGCCCAATAATGGCACATTTTAGAATAATTTTCATCTTAATTGTGAAGCTTTCCATAAAGTCAGTTTGAATTTGAGCGCGGGGAAGTAAATAATGATGTTGTTATGATGACGATTGAGATATGACTGCCAGACATGGTATACGTGTGTGTGGTGACCAGGTGATACTGTGATGCTGTGTATGAACAGCTGTTATGGCACAGCTGGAGGACCTCACCATGCAACACACGTCTCTGTGTCTTTACATCGACCGCTGGAGTGACAGACACACTGATTTCCGACAGATGATTGTGGGCTTGTCGGCATGCATTTATGGCTAAAACTGAAACCAGGCCTGTGAACACACAGTTCACTGCCTCAGGAAACCAGTGACTCTGGCAGGGTGCTGCATTTTTATTTGTTGTTTTCTGTTTAATTAACTTGGTTGCCTAACTTTGGGTTTGCATTTCTGACTTTTTGGCTGTTTGGAAAAGAGAGTTTTGGACAGTTTTACTGGCTCATTAGTCCCATACAGAGATACATATTACCAATGAATCTCATCAACTGAATGTCAGCTAATAGTGAGCTTGTTTTATTTGCTGTGTTTATACAGTATGTCATTCATTCAGAATATGTTGTCAGATTGGACCGTGACTCCGTACAATTAAATATATCAAACTGTTCCAATTAAAAGGCCTCCCGCCTCCTCATCGATGGCTCCTCTGTTCTCTTCTCCAACCAAGTCAAGAGCTGTCATCCTGCACAGCTCTCCTTTGCGCCTCACACAAAAAACATCACCTGTACAGATTTCTTCCACCGACGCAACATCTCCAGAATCCATCCCTGTCTCCATTCAGCACTGAAGTCCTGGTTCACGCTTTTCCTATATCTCAGATTGACTACTGCAGGCCTTTCCACCAAACTCCTTAACCAGCTTCAAATGTTTCAGACCTTTGCTGCACCACATCACCCCCATACTACAATAACCTCCTACTCACCTAAAAAGCCCTCCACAACCTGGCTCCCACCTAACACCTTTCTCACCAAAGCGGTTCCAGGGCCAGTTCGGAGCCAGTGCCCGTTTGTGAATGCTATAACTTAGACTAAATCAACTTGACTCTGGGAAATGACAAAAAGGTTCTTGGCTTTAAAACATTGGGTTGCCTTTAATGCATATGAAACAAGACATACTGGCACAGGACAAAGGGGGACGAGGACTACATACAAGAGGTGAGGGGGCAACAATCAAGGGGAGGGGGGGGGATCTCACAGGCAGGAAAACACACAATGGAAGGAAGTAGTGGGCTCTGAAAAACAAGAAGGAAAGGTAAATACTAAATAGAACAGGAAGTGCAATGACAGACAGTGCATTCGGAGACTTAAGTTATAAGTAAACATTAAGACATGACTAAACATAATGAAATATACTGTATAATATAATTTAAACACAAGACATATTACATAAACCCCGTGGTGTAAAGTAACCAGGTAGATTTACTCATGTCCTTACATACAATGTTGAGGTACTTGTACTTTACTTGAGTATTTACATGCTACTTTGTACTTCTACTCCTCTACAGTTCAGAGGTAAATTGTGTACTTTTACTCCACTACATTTATTGAATACTTTTAGTTACTTCGCAGAGAAATTCAGAAGCTACCCTGCAGTATACAAAGTCATTCAAACTAGCTGCACCTTTACCAGCTTTGAGGACACTTTCATGATCAATCATTATAAAACATATCATATATACACTGAACAAAAATATAAATGCAACACTTTTGTTTTTGCTCCCATTTTTCATGAGATGAACTCAAAGATCTAAAACATTTTCTATATACACAAAATAACCATTTCTCTCAAATATTGTTCACAAATCTGAACAAATCTGTGATAGTGAGCACTTCTCCTTTGCCGAGATAATCCATCCCACCTCACAGGTGTGGCATATCAAGATGCTGATTAGACAGCATGATTATTGCACAGGTGTGCCTTAGGCTGGCCACAATAAAAGGCCACTCTGAAACGTGCAGTTTTGCTTTATTGGGGGGGTCTGGGGGGGTCCGAAAACCAGTCAGTATCTGGTGTGACCACCATTTGCCTCACGCAGTGCAACACATCTCCTTGGCATAGAGTTGATCAGGTTGTTGATTGTGGCCTGTGGAATGTTGGTCCACTCCTCTTCAATGGCTGTGCCAAGTTGCTGGATATTGGCAGGAACTGGAACACGCTGTCGTATACGCCGATCCATCCCAAACATGCTCAATGGGTGACATGTCCGGTGAGTATGCTGGCCATGCAAGAACTGGGATGTTTTCATCCTCCAAGAATTGTGTACAGATCCTTGCAACATGGGGCCGTGCATTATCATGCTGCAACATGAGGTGATGGTCGTGGATGAATGGCACAACAATGGGCCTCAGGATCTCGTCACGGTATCTCTGTGCATTCACAATGCCATCAATAAAATGCACCTGTGTTCGTCGTCCATTACATACGCCTGCCCATACCATAACCCCACCACCACCATGGGCCACTCGATTCACAACATTGACATCAGAAAACCGCTCACCCACACAACGCCACACACGCTGCCCACTCAAGTCGGTTACGACGACGAACCGGAGTCAGGTCGAGACCCCGATGAGGACGACGAGCATGCAGATGAGCTTCCCTGAGACGGTTTCTGACAGTTTGTGCAGACATTCTTTGGTTATGCAAACCGATTGTTGCAGCAGCTGTCCGAGTGGCTGGTCTCAGACGATCTTGGAGGTGAACATACTGGATGTGGAGGTCCTGGACTGGTGTGGTTACACGTGGTCTGCGGTTGTGAGGCCGGTTGGATGTACTGCCAAATTCTCTGAAACGCCTTTGGAGACGGCTTATGGTAGAGAAATGAACATTCAATTCACGGGCAACAGCTCTGGTGGACATTCCTGCTGTCAGCATGCCAATTGCACGCTCCCTCAAAACTTGCGACATCTGTGGCATTGTGCTGTGTGATAAAACTGCACGTTTCAGAGTAGCCTTTTATTGTGGCCAGCCTAAGGCACACCTGTGCAATAATCATGCTGTCTAATCAGCATCTTGATATGCCACACCTGTGAGGTGGGATGGATTATCTCGGCAAAGGAGAAGTGCTCACTATCACAGATTTTTTCAGATTTGTGAACAATATTTGAGAGAAATGGTTATTTTGTGTATATAGAAAATGTTTTAGATCTTTGAGTTCATCTCATGAAAAATGGGAGCAAAAACAAAAGTGTTGCATTTATATTTTTGTTCAGTGTAGTATTCTGAAATGGACCAATCTGCACAATGACTACTTTTACTGTCGCTACTTTCACTATATTTTGATGCTTTTACAGTACAGTAGTTTCTGAGTACTTCTCCCACCTCTGCATACACCTGATAAATAACTAAACATGACATGAGTAAACAAAACCTGGAAAATGAACAGACATGGCGTGATGTTACAACGGCTTAGGCATCTCATTTCGGCTGTCATGATGCAAACCCAAAACAGGGTGTGATCTCCCCACTTATGACTGATCATTTTGCAAATCATTCCATTAGCCTCCTTTTATTTCACCAGCAGGTAATATTTTCGAACCTCTCATTGGTGGTGTGTTCAGGGCAGAGGTGTGGACTCGAGTCACATGACTTGGACTCGAGTCAGACTCGAGTCACCAATTTGATGACTTGAGACTCGACTTGACAAAATCACAAAACACTTGCGACTCGACTTGGACTTGAACACCAATGACTCGGGACTTGACTTGGACTTGAGTCTTCTGACTTGAGGTGACTTGATCATTTAATTCAGAGGTCTCCAACACGCCGATCGCGAGATGCCGCTAGAAGAGCAGACTCCCGTCGGGGAGAGCAGAATCTCCAGCCGCTGCTACTCTTGCTGAGAATCCTTGCAGGCAGGGGCGGGGCTTTATTTAGCTGGGCCACCATGCGGCCAATCATATGCGAGGACACACTAGGATCACACCATTATGTGAAAGAAGGGTGGGGGGCACAGCAGGTGTAGTGAGACAGGCCAGCTGCACAGAGCGACGGGGAGACAGATTTAAATGCAAGCGCGTCGGAAAAAGTCAAGAAATTAGCGAAAACCGAAAAAAGAAGCAGCATCTGGCTGCTTTTCAGTGATATTGGAGAAAGCAAAGCTGAGTGCAGGATTTGTAAAATGAAAATAACCTTTTTTGGTTACCTTTATTTTGGTAACCACTCAGGATTTACTGTCAGAGGTGGGAGAAGTTCAGATCTTGTACTTGAGTAAAAGTACCAGAGTGTAGGAATACTCGGTTACAATAAAAAAGTCCTGCATTCAAAATGTTACAAGTAAAAGTACAAAAGTATTAGCATCAAAATATAGTTAAAGGACCACCTGCAGAGGGATCTAGACTCAGGTGTTCTCTTCCCCATAGAGACCGCCTGGCTGCACATTATCCCTTGCATAAAGATATATTGTGGGTCCCTTATAACATGTTGTACACAGTGGAAATAAACATTATGGTTACCTCAACATCAGGGATCTTATCCATTAAACTCCTTCTGAATCAAACCGTCACGGTAGCCTTACCTTACTGATCCCTCTTAAAATAGAAAAACACACGTTACTTTACCAGCAGAGAGAAAATTGCAGAGGTGTGGACTCGAGTCACATGACTTGGACTCGAGTCAGACTCGAGTCACCAATTTGATGACTTGAGACTCGACTTGACAAAATCACAAAACACTTGCGACTCGACTTGGACTTGAACACCAATGACTCGGGACTTGACTTGGACTTGAGCCTTCTGACTTGAGGTGACTTGATCATTTAATTCAGAGGTCTCCAACACGCCGATCGCGAGCTGCCGTTAGAAGAGCAGCCTCCCGTCGGGGAGAGCAGAATCTTCAGCCGCTCCTACTCTTGCTGAGAATACTTGCAGGCAGGGGCGGGACTTTATTTAGCTGGGCCACCATGCGGCCAATCATATGCGAGGACACACTAGGATCATACCATTATGTGAAAGAAGGGTGGGGGGCACAGCAAGTGTAGTGGTACAGGCCAGCTGCACAGAGTGACGGGGAGACGGATATAAATGCAACGCGTCAGAAAAAGTCAAGAAATTAGCGAAAACCGAAAAAAGAAGCAGCATCTGGCTGCTTTTCAATGATATTGGAGAAAGCAAAGCTGAGTGCAGGATTTGTAAAATTAAAATAACATTTTTTTGTTACCTTTATTTTGGTAACCACTCAGGATTTATTGTCAGGTGGGAGAAGTTCAGATCTTGTACTTGAGTAAAAGTACCAGAGTGTAGGAATACTCGGTTACAATAAAAAGTCCTGCATTCAAAATGTTACAAGTAAAAGTACAAAAGTATTAGCATCAAAATATAGTTAAAGGACCACCTGCAGAGGGATCTAGATGCAGGTGTTCTCTTCCCATAGAGCCCGCCTGGCTGCACATTATCCCTTGCATAAAGATAGATTGTGGGTCCCTCCCTTACAACATGTTGTACACAGTGGAAATAAACATTCTGGTCACCTCAACATCAGGGATCTTATACATTAAACTCCTTCTGAATCAAACCGTCACGGTAGCCTTACCTTACTGATCCCTCTTAAATTAGAAAAAAACACGTTACTTTACCAGCAGAGAGAAAATGGATTAATACATTATTAATGTGACAAATAAAGAGCAATTTGATTATTAAGTATTATTATCTTGATCGATGTCATTACATTTGGTGAAAAACACATAATGACTTGTTTAAGACTCGTTTTGTCAAAGTTTAGGACTTGTTGACTTGAACTTGCCCAACCTGACTTGGACTTGAGCGCAAAGACTTGAGACTTGACTCGGACTTGCAAAACAATGACTTGGTCCCACCTCTGGAAAATTGATTATTAAATGATTAATGTGACTAATAAAGAGCAGTTTGATTATTAAGTAGTGAAAAACACATAATGACTTGTTTAAGACTCGTTTTGTCAAAGTTTAGGACTTGGACTTGACTTGAACTTGCCCAACCTGACTTGAGACTTGACTTGGACTTGAGCGCAAAGACTTGAGACTTGACTCGGACTTGAGCGCAAAGACTTGAGACTTGACTCGGACTTGCAAAACAATGACTTGGTCCCACCTCTGGTTCAGGGTCACTTTGAAAATGGAGCACTAATTGTCAGCTGCTGAAAAGTCCTGCCTAGCTGCACTGAGCACACTCAGAGCCGAACAAAGAGTGAAACACTGACAATGTTTCCTTTGTGTCCCAGGTGTTGGAATGTCCTTGAACGCTGCACAGAATCTCGGGGCTGCTCAGCATCTGTGTGAGCTGTTCTGTTGTAGGAACTGCTTTGAGGTACGAGGGGTTTTGCGTCTCCTAGCAACTGTAAAACTGTTCAGATGAAGCCGGTCATTGGGACAGTCTGACTTCACTCTATTCATTTCCGCTGCTGGCGTGTGATGTGTGCTGATGCTAATGGAAGACAAGTGCTCCTGTGAATAGATGGAGAGAGAGCCAGGAACATAAAAGAGTGGGAGTAGAAAGGAGAAAGGGAAAATTAATTAAAATAGAAATGTTCGCATAGAAAAAGAGAGAATAATAAAAGGCTTTTTTTGTTTGACAGCTCAGGACCAGCTTCCTCATGTTGACGAACACACACTCGTGCTCTGACAGTGATTGACAGGCCGGCTGATTTATTACAGAAATTCACCCTTTTGTTTTCTTTTATGAAGTCACATCAAAAGCACAAAGTCTTCAGAGAAGAGATCAAGGACGCAAGCTGTGTGTGTCGCTGTGGTTGTGATTCTTTAACAATATTGCATGATATTACATGGCTTGGTTGAATACTTGATTCTGAGTTGATAGGAGTTGATAAGAATAAGTCCAGTCAGAAATCAGTAGAAGAAGACATACAGGAAGTAAACACTAAAGGGGACAGCAGAAGAAGACAGACAGGAAGTAAACACTAAAGGGGACATCAGCAGAAGAAGACAGACAGGAAGTAAACACTAAAGGGGACTGCAGAAGAAGACAGACAGGAAGTAAACACTAAAGGGGACAGCAGAAGAAGACAGACAGGAAGTAAACACTAAAGGGGACAGCAGAAGAAGACAGACAGGAAGTAAACACTAAAGGGGACAGCAGAAGAAGACAGACAGGAAGTAAACACTAAAGGGAACAGCAGAAGAAGACAGGCAGGAAGTAAACACTAAAGGGGACAGCAGAAGAAGACAGACAGGAAGTAAACACTAAAGGGAACAGCAGAAGAAGACAGGCAGGAAGTAAACACTAAAGGGAACAGCAGAAGGAGACATACAGGAAGTAAACACTAAAGGGAACAGCAGAAGAAGACAGACAGGAAGTAAACACTAAAGGGAACAGCAGAAGGAGGCAGACAGGAAGTAAACACTAAAGGGAACAGCAGAAGAAGACAGACAGGAAGTAAACACTAAAGGGAACAGCAGAAGAAGACAGACAGGAAGTAAACACTAAAGGGAACAGCAGAAGGAGACATACAGGAAGTAAACACTAAAGGGAACAGCAGAAGAAGACAGACAGGAAGTAAACACTAAAGGGAACAGCAGAAGAAGACAGACAGGAAGTAAACACTAAAGGGAACAGCAGAAGGAGACATACAGGAAGTAAACACTAAATGGAACAGCAGAAGAAGACAGACAGGAAGTAAACACTAAAGGGAACAGCAGAAGGAGACAGACAGGAAGTAAACACTAAAGCGAACAGCAGAAGGAGACAGACAGGAAGTAAACACTAAAGGGAACAGCAGAAGAAGACAGACAGGAAGTAAACACTAAAGGGAACAGCAGAAGGAGACAGACAGGAAGTAAACACTAAAGGGAACAGCAGAAGAAGACAGACAGGAAGTAAACACTAAAGGGAACAGCAGAAGAAGACAGACAGGAAGTAAACACTAAAGGGAACAGCAGAAGGAGACATACAGGAAGTAAACACTAAATGGAACAGCAGAAGAAGACAGACAGGAAGTAAACACTAAAGGGAACAGCAGAAGGAGACAGACAGGAAGTAAACACTAAAGCGAACAGCAGAAGGATACAGACAGGAAGTAAACACTAAAGGGAACAGCAGAAGAAGACAGACAGGAAGTAAACTCTAAAGGGAACAGCAGAAGGAGACAGACAGGAAGTAAACACCAAAGGGAATAGCAGAAGGAGACAGACAGGAAGTAAACTCTAAAGGGAACAGCAGAAGGAGACAGACAGGAAGTAAACACTAAAGGGAACAGCATAAAACAGACAGGAAGTAAACACTAAAGGGAACAGCAGAAGGAGACAGACAGGAAGTAAACACTAAAGGGAACAGCAGAAGGAGACAGACAGGAAGTAAACACTAAAGGGAACTGCAGAAGGAGACAGACAGGAAGTCAATTCTAAAGGGAACAGCAGAAAAGCCCAGGCAGGATGAAAAACATCATCCCTTACTTTATACTGTATCTTTAGGTTTGTGAACTATGTGAATTTTGTATTTTATTTATTTATGTATTTCTCTCTACACTTTTGTCTGGACCAAGTGAACCGAGCAGTCCTTACTCCTCAACAGCAGTCAGACTAACATTTAAAAAAAGATGTGCCACAAAAATAATAATTTATAAATGGTAACAAGACTGTATTTATCCAAGCTTTTCCAGTCTTTAAACCCCTCAAAGCATTTTTACTTTACTCAAATTAGCATTCAGACATCCATACAGAGGCTGAGGGAAACTAAAGTTCACACACCATTGGCCGTGCCATTGCGAGAAATGTGGGGTTAAGTGTCTTGCCCAAGGACACATCGACATGTTGACTGCAGGGGCTTGTGATCTAATCACCAACCTTCTGATTGGTGGAGGACTGATCTACCTCCTTAGCCACAGCCATAAAGACGTCTTAAAAAAAAATATATATATATATACGCCGCATCATTTCTCTCCAAAATGTAACTGCTGAGGCAACAAGGTTGGGTCTCAGTGAGACTGTAAAGGACACGGTCGGTGAATGCAAAATGGAGCACAGCTTCTTTGACCTGAGCATGATAGTACAATTAATTAATTCCATAAATTGTTCACCTTTCCAGCAACAGCGTTAACAAACAGCCTTTTGGTAGATTTGTATTCAGCCATGTCCTCTGTATGAAGTCATTTTAATTGGAACAGGAACCCCATCACTGGCCCATGATGGAGACATCCATAACTCTGCATGTGTGTCTGCACAGGACCATTAGTGCACCAGCTTAATGTATACATCTGTCTGTGTGTTCTGTGTGCATTGCAGCCGCTCTAAATATGGATGCCCTGACCTTTCCATGAGAAGCACTGAATCCTGCCGGAGGCTCTGATCTCTTATCGATTCTGCCTCTTAAGTGCACTTCTGCTATGAAGGGAGATGGAGATGAAGAGGCTTCAGAATATCCAGTGTAAGATAGAGCAGAACAGCTCTATGGAAAGTGGACCAGGTTACACTGTTGATCAGGTAGAAAATACATCAGCCCCTGGCCCGACTTCAACATTTAATGAGCCGGGTGCACTCATACTCACTGTCTAACACGAGTGAAAAATCAACTGCACCAGTGCTACCTGTTTTATATTTAAGGAAAGCTAATATATTTGTGAAAGACATTGTGACAGGTGTTTTGGTATAACAATGTAGTGGTATATGTATTCTTGCTTTTAGGATGCCTGTCACCCTCTGGCAAAGGGACTATTGGTGAAAATTAGCCTTTTGGCTAATTTGAGTACATTTACATGTTTTTAATATGTTGATTAATGTACACTGTCCCTTGTTTTAAATTAATTAATTCAATTCAATTCAATTTGACTAAGAAGAAGCACAAACTCTTGAACAGTTCCCTCCAACTTTTCAGAGAATCGTCTGAGACCAATCAATACTAACTAGCTATGAGTGGTAATTATTTAGATGCAGAAGAGTCTCCTCTGACTACGGGTTAGACCCGGGGAACAATTCTGTTAATTGTATAATAATTAAATTACTGCTCCTACTGTTGCTTCAAATCTGCAGACTGCAGTTTCACCAAAACTGAAGCCCAACCAGCAGTATAGGTCACATGACCCGGGTCACTTCTCTCCTTAAATTGTAGGGAGTAACAGTGCATTATAAATTGTGGGTATTTTGCTGGGGGACACTAAACAAATAGACCGGAAGTGCTTTAAAACCAGTTAAGCCCCGAGCTTGTTTTCCAGGTCTCAGGCTCGAAAATGACATTCCCAGAACAAATGACCATATCTTCCCTTCTAAAAGGGTTACATTAATAATCTTTTTTCTCAAAGCAATGAAAAACCTGTGAGTTGGATGTAGAAAAGTCAGAATCAATATAGAATAGTTTTATTTTAAAGTAAATTCAGATTGAACATTGTAAAAAAATGTAAGTGACTGTGTCCGTCCAAAAAAAAACAATTACTTACAGTGAAAAGCACCCTTGAATGATGGTAAGGTAGACTAAAAGCTTTAGGAATCCAAACTATAACATATAATAAGTACCCTGTATCAAGATTGATGCAAAACAAGTGATATTTGACCTTTTAGAGAGATTAAGCAAAACAAATACCACCTTTGGGGTCATTTGGGTGGATTTGCCGTTTCTCTGGAACCCATTGGTCGACTTTGGTGATTGACATCTCTTTTGAACCGATAGAGCCAATATAATCGAAGGGGAAGTTCCACATACACACGTTACCATTGAGGAGTGAGTGTGACGCGCACGCAGTCGAAAGATATGTTACGCTCTGAAAACTGAAACCTAGGCTCAAACTAGTAAATATGAAGATGGATTATCAGTAATCATTTCAAAGTGACACAGACACATTGGATTAACCATTGGATTAACCTTCAGCAGCGTTTTTATCGTTTTGATGCCATTGAACACAACTTTTGATCAGAACAACAGCAAAGGTAAGAATATCTCTGTGTTTCCTCCGTGAAGCTACGTTGTTGTGATGTCTGTTTTCGCTTCCCCTGTTGCAAGTTCTGATCGCTCAGTGATGATACTTATATGTCTGGAATCTGTGGAATCTCAGCTTGTAAATCGATATCTTGTTTGTGCAGATCCGATAAGTAATAAGGGTATTTTACCTTGAATTCTGTGCTAACTGTGTTAGCATTTTTTCGCTCAGGGCTAATTCAGAGCCTTTGTTATTACCCTTATGTTTTGTTTTCCTAAAAATTGTTAATATTGTCTGATAGCTGAGTTTAAAACCAGTTAAGCCCCGGTACCGGGGGCATGGGGCTTAACTGGTTTTAACAGTAAAAGTAATCCTCACTGGTAAACTTTTTAGTGTTCACCAGCAAACCATTTTTGTTAAAAATCTTTTATTTTCCCTTAGTAACTCATTGTTTACACAATATGTCCAAATAATGAAAGAATCTTCCCATATTTCCATTGTTTAAAACAATGTCAAAGTATCAAGAAGAATGTGTAAGACAACACTTTAACAGATGAGTTTATACTATGGTCTGACTCTATGAACGGGTGCATGATGGTCAACTCTTAAGAATAAACTAATCCTTGTGGCTCAGATGGTTTATGTCCTTATTATGGCCATCTTACTAATTTCATAAGAACACAACATTTAGACAAAAGTATTGGGCCACTACACATTACACTGACAGGAGCTTTTATGACATCCCATTCCAAACTCTTAGGCATTAATATGAAGCTGGTCCCCCTTTGCAGTACAACAGCTTCCACTCTTCTGGGAAGGCTTTCTACAAGATGTTGGAGTGTGTCTGTGGGAATTTGTGCCCATTCATCCAGAAGAGCATGTGTGATGTCAGACACTGATGTTGGACGAGAGGCTGGCTCTCCTTTCTAGTTCATCCCAAAGGTGTTCAATGGGGTGGGGGTCCGGGCTCTGTGCGGGCCAGTCAAGTTCGTCCACACCAAACTCATCCAACCAGGCCTTTATGGACCTTGCATTGTGGGTCACAGTCATGCTGGAACAGAAAAGGGCCTTCCCCAAACTGTTTCCACACAGTTGGAAGCATAGGATTGTCCAAAATGACTTGGTAAGATGAAGCATTAAGAATCCGCTTCACTGGAACTAAGGGGCCGAGGCCAACCCCAGAAAAACACCCATAGCATTATCCCTCCTCCACCAAACGTTACAGTCGGCACAATGCAGTCCGGCAGGTAACGTTCTCCTGGCATTCGCCAAACCCAGACTCGCCCAGATAGTGAAGCGTGATTTGTCACTCCACAGAACGCGTTTCCACTGCTCCAGAGTCCAGTGGCGGCGTGCTTTTCACCCCTCCATCAGACGCTTGGCATTGTGCTCGATGTAAGGCTTGATGCAGCTGCTCGGCCATCAAAACCCATGAAGCTCCCACAGTTTTGTTTGATATTAATGCCAGAGCTGGAACTCTGCAGGTATTGAGTCAGCAGAGCTTTGGCCACTTTTACCCCCCCCCCCCCCGCTCTGTAACTTTACGTGGTCTGAGTTGCTGTGGTTCCTAAAGTCCTAAACGTTTCCACTTTGCAATAATACCACTTACAGTTGATCGTGGAATATCTAGGAGAGAAGACATTTCACAAACTGACTTGTTGCAACGGTGGCATCCTATTACAGAACCACGTTGGAATTCAGTGAGCTCTTTAGAACGAGGGCAGAATGCATGGCTAAGTGCCTGATTGTATACACCTGTGGCAATGGGACTGAATGAAACACCTGAATTAAATGATTAAGAGGAGTGTCCCAAAACGTCTGTGTATTAGCCATTTAACCAGTGAAATTCTTCTATTTTGTCTTAATTTGAAGTTCAGAGATTCTTTTAAGTAGTTTATTGTTACCATGTATTTTCTTCATATCCTCTTCCTCAGTGATGTCAGTGTGGAGCTGTGTTTGCATTAATAGGCTGCAGATGTAGTTGTGCTCCTCCATAAAGCTGTGAAACTAACCGTGACGAGTAAACTGATCCTCCTGTGTAAGATTAGAGGAGCGCTCTCTCAGGACTCTCTTAATGTAACACACACACACACACACACACACACACACACACAGTGAGCTGGATAGTCAACGTTGTTCAGTGGAGCGTTGCTGCTTTGCCATATGGAGGGAACAACTGAAACAGCTTTGCAGCACAACACATGCACACACTCACATGCATACTCACACATACGTACACAAACACACACACACACACACACACACACACACACACACACACACACACACACACACACACACACACACTAAAGTTTGACATGTGTGTGTGTGCACGCTTGTTTATTTGTGTCTTTTTTCAGAATGAATTTGTAGCTTTTACTAATAAATGACTATGTTGAAAAACTGCAGTTCTGCCATGTCACACAGTTCCACATAGCAACAGTCAGTGGTAGGGAAAAGTTAAAGATAACAAATAAAGTATTTAGATTCTCTTTCACAGATAATTGATCTGTCATGATCAGACTGGATTTCCTATTCAGATCTGATGCAGTCCAGCGTACAGGCTTTAAACCGTTTGTTTTTATACAAACCAGCTTAACCCACTTAGCATTATGACAAGCTCTGGCAAAACTAAATTAGCAATATAACATATGAATAATATAATAATGTATTTGTTCATAAAGTAACTGAGCCACTAGTTTATGTAAGGCTGTAAGCATATTACTACCGAGTCAAGTCTAACAACGTGAAGGGGATCAGATTTCTGAAGATCAGCAGGGCACATGTTGGGTTGTTGGACTCAGGTTCATGTGTTTGGGGTGGCGAGACCAGACATTGAGTTATTGAGATGACATTGAGCGTCTGCACTGAATCATTGCAATGTGACACACAGCACTGCACATAAAGTGAACATGTAGCCTGAGCATTTGACCCACCCTAGTGTCAGGAGCAGTGGACAGCTATTGTGAACTTAAGACTTTGCAAAACGAATGGATTCTGGCTTTGTCTCAGGAGCTCCTGTCTCCAGTCTCTTCTGAAGTGACCAGAATGTATACAGAAGACACAACGATACCCAACTTGCTCCTCATCAGTGCCTGTGAGGTGAACTGGCCCCTCTCAAAGTATTAGTTTGCACATTGTATTGGTTTCATCCAGCTTTAGCCTCTGATCATCACATTAGAAGGGCAACCCAGAAATAAATTGTGCACATGCGTGTGTCCTCCTGATAATTCCAAGAGTCTCTCTCTATTACACTGTATACAGAAACATATTACACCAATGTAACACCATTATTACATCCATCAAACACGTTATTACTCTTTAAAAACACCCCCTCTTTTGGTCTCCACCAACCCCAGAGGGAAATATTAGTCTCTTCAGCTGCTAAATGCTTCACTTTTCACCAGCTGACTGCTCGTCTGCAGTTCTCTGAGCAGTTTATCAGACAACAGTTGACAAAGACTCACAGGAAGTCTGCTCCAAACCAAAAGGAGAGCTGAAACGAGCCTCACAGGATGTGCTGCAGAGATCAGAGCGCTTCTTTGTTTGTGTGAACGTCTCTTGATGTTTGTGCTCTTATTAGTGGATATATTTCG
Source organism: Pogonophryne albipinna (assembly GCA_028583405.1). Classification (NCBI taxonomy): domain Eukaryota; kingdom Metazoa; phylum Chordata; class Actinopteri; order Perciformes; family Artedidraconidae; genus Pogonophryne; species Pogonophryne albipinna. Next base: position 2,171,744 of record CM053259.1, on the reverse strand, counting down.
TCCTATCAGAACCATTGTACACAACAGTAGCACCATCGGTTCCTGAGGGGCCCGGGGGGGGGGGAGCAGGACGCTTGAAGTTCAGAGCTGTAGAACAGTAGGTCAAAGAGACAGAAGGAAGTGGTTCAGTATTACACAGGGAGCCACGCTGTATTGAACACTGCATTGATACTGAAATAACTGGTACACTATCAGTGATACATGGAATTAACCCTGTTGAATTTATGCTGATTTTAGTACCAGCATTAGAAAAGCAATCATATTAAAATGTGTTTATATAGTCCGACAGATTACATATTTCTCGGGGGGCTTTGTAAGAACCTATTCAAGTTTTCTTCTATTTGAAAGATCTTTATAGTCTGCCATGCTAACAATTTGCCTGATTTATCACCTCGTTCATAGAAAGTTTGTTTGAGTCTTAAAAGGCTAGAGGCAGCCCTAAAAGCTGACAGTTTATCATCTATCATATTCAGCTCTCAAAATTAGTAACTCATTTTCCAAAACTCTTTACTGAAGAGTTTTATCTTGCGATCTTAATCCCCGCTCTCGTATGTATAACCTGTGTAACTCATAATATGTCCTCTCAGGAAATCTTTCAAATCTTCCCATCTCGTTCAGGCAGAGGTTTGTGTTGTATGTATTTCAAACAACGCGTCTATCTGTCCTCCTGTACTTGATGTGCTGGAAAGGCCATCTAGGTGGGTCCTTTGCCAATGTTTTATGCACATAGATTAGATTACAGGGCGCATGATCCGAGATAACAATATTATCACTATAGCAATTTAGAATTGAATAATAATACAATTTGTATAGCGCCTTTCAAGGAACCCAAGGCCGCTTTACATGGTGAACAAACAAAACATACTTCTTCAACAGTGTAATAATAAATGTAACACAAATATACCAGTGTATAGCTATACACATCCTACATAAATATTATTACTGCTAAATACTGCAAAGACAAAACTGATATTCTGTACAAACTGTGAAGTCCACTGAGACAAATGTAACATGTGTGATATTGGGCTATATAAATAAACATTGATTGATTGAACTTTACTTTGACTGTGTAGTAGATTTAGTCCTTTTACAGTAACAAGTAATATACTGTAGGCCAGGGGTGTCAAACTCAAGGCCCGGGGGCCAAATCCGGCCCGCGAGCTAATTTTATGTGGCCCGCAAGAGCTTGCAAAAAATATAATATACAATACAATTGGTGTAATTGTTGAATATTTACTTTCAATTATTTGCCTTAGACTTCTTCTTTCAGACGTAGTTATTTAGGAAGATATTACCAGATCTGATAATAATCCAATGCAGGGCCAACAATGTAATATAATACATTATTTAATATATATTATATATTTACATATGTATATTTGTGACCTGCTCCATCGAAATCAGTCGCATTGACCCGAAGACACATTTTGAGTTGTATACGCTGTTGGAAAGAGGATATTCCCAGCTTTCTAATGATATCAGGATTGTTTTTGTACTCCAAATATTAAGCGAAATATGTCACATTATATAATGACTGTTACAGAGTCATCATTTTGAGAAAAAGGCCTTCAAAGTTTCCTCTTCTCTGGAATCCATCGATCTGATTGATTATTAGCGGAGCAAATGATCAAAATACTACGGAGGGAAGATATTTTCGTTTGGAGGGGAAGCTCGCGAGTGTGTGTGTATACGTGTGTGTGTGCGGGTGTGTGTGTGTTTGTGTAATTTTGCGTTTGTGTGTATTGTGTTTGTTTCCCGGGGAAAACATTCACGAGAAACACCGGCTGTTGTTATGCCTGCTGTGACATTAAATTACTCCGTTCTCCGCTTGTAATTATGCCGTTACAAGCTTGAAAGTTGTATTTATCATCTGAATTTGCCGAAACAAGTTTAATATTCTGAAAGCCAAGACTTTGTTTAATTGAAATCAGATGAAAACAAACTGTAACGGACTCTGCCGTGTTATCTATGATTACTATACTCTTACATTCATAATTTCAGCCGGAGGGAGGGGGGACGGCGCTGAGGAAGAGCAGATTGCGAGTGAGAGGTGCCTGTCTTCGTCCCTTTACAAGCTTCAAAAATGTATTTATCGTGTGATTTAGGAAATAAAAGTTTCATATTCTGAAAGCCAAGACTTTGTTTGTTTAAAATCAAACAAAACACCCAAACCCCGAAAAAATATTTTTTTACGTAAATCCACGTTTATTTTGAAATGAGCCGTTGCGACTTCCGACTGATTTCGATAGAGCGGGTCACATTTATGTAAATTACAACCGGCCCTTTGAGTGCAACCATAATGCTGATGTGGCCCGGGATGAAATTGAGTTTGACACCCCTGCTGTAGGCCATTCTTTATGGTAATCTCACCAGGTGCTTTCACAGAACTGTTCAATCTCTGGGCCTCTCCTTGATCTTTTCCAGGAACGTGTGTACATCCGTAGGAGAAGTGAAGAGGTGAGAGTTGCCGTCATGTGTCACTCGGAAAGAGGATGGATATTGTATTCCATACCGCAGACCCATGTGTCTGCACCTCGCCTTAACTCCATCGTAGGCCCTGCATTTTTTATCCGTCTCCTTGGCGACGTCATGGAAAAACATGATATGATGTTTGTCAAAGTGGATTTTACCCTTTTCATATGCAGCCAACATCACTTTGGTTTTGTCCTTGTAGTTTAAGAACTTAATCAGAAGTGCTCGAGGCGGTGCGTTTGGCTTCGGTCTGCCAGATGGAATTCTGTGCGCCCTTTCAATAGCGAGCGGTGCTGCAAACGAACCGGCACCCAGAATTTCAGGGATCCATTTTTCCAGAAAGGTGCATGCATCCTTCCCTTCAGCGTTTTCGGGCAATTGCGTTGCCTGGCAATTGCTCTTTTTGTCCTGATCGCTCTGTTTCTAATCTGGGGGGGGGGGGGTGTTGATTCTGATGGTTTACACACTTTGTTTTGAGCTTCATGGCATTTGTTTATTACTACAGCTGTTTCAGATTGTTTGGGAACATATGAACCTCAGTCCTGACTCTCTCAACAGGTTTGTTGCGCTCCATTGGTCGAAGACATTTTATTTCTGGTCCCCTTACTTCAAAATGTTTGCAAAACCTTACTAAACAATTTAGTAACATACATTTTCTGTTCTGGAGAAACCATCCTGAATGTTAATGCTGCAGGGATGTCACTTGAATAGAAATTGAACCTCACAGAAATGTATTCAATCAGCAGGTAACGAAACGTTCTCCATGGGAACGAGGGGGAAACAAACTCATTCTAACCAACACATCAAAAACGACTGAAAGACTCCGGACTTCAGTCGCAGTATAAACTGTTTATACAGTATAAACTGTATAAACAGTTTATACTGTATAAACTGAGTCCAGGACAAGGTGTTTGGAAGTTTTGATTCACAGTTAATCACACTGAAGATTATGGAGGTATACCACTACTCACACAGCTGACCCTGACCTGCAATGTCAATTATAAATTGTTCTATTTATATTTTACTATATTTTTTATTATTTTAAACATGTTTTCTTGTTCTCTATCTGGGTTTTAATTGTTGTTTTACTTTTATGTATGCACCACGACACCTAGTCAAATTCCTCGTAAGTGTAACCCTACCTGGTAATAAACCTGTTTCTGATTCCGATTAAAGCAACTATGTATGTGTGATGATACACGACTCCGTCTGTAAGAGTAACTACATATCATTAAATAACCACATCTAGCACATTTTGATGATTTTGTGAAGGAGTTTTTTCTCAGTACTCTGTCAGCAGCCTTTGCATCCCTTCTATAAGCAGTCAGTGAAAGCCCCCTGCAGTGCCAGTCTCTCATATTTGTAAGCCTCAATTTGTCCTCCCCCCCGCCTTAAGGGGTTATTTTCAAATTGTTCTTCTCCTGGACCTCCCTAGTATTGCTCGGTCACCATCTTCCACAGCCCCACCAAATGTATTTTTCATCAGCTGCCACTGCAAGTCATTAGAAATACTGAAATGGATCCTGTTTCACATGTCACACAGGATATGAGGACATGGCTGAGATGCTTGATATGCCCCAACCTGACCACTGAAACACATTTACTTTATGACTGTAGCTCCATCGCTATGGGATGGGTACTTTGATTAAATCATAAAACACTCTCTCTGCTAACGGGAACACATATTAAATATACAGAAAATCAATAAATGGGCCACTTACAGTCCTCAGCATAGTGTAAGAATGAGTATCAATCATTGTTATTAATAGTATGAATACAACTGAGGGCTTCTTCTCTATTGTTTATGTCATTGTTTGACTCTTTGACACAAAAGGTTTGAGTTGCCATCTGAAGATACAGTTTTACCGTGAAGGACACAGGCTGACCCTCTTCATTTCATGTAAACACAAACAGCTGACCATGAAAAGGAGGTCAATGTTCCAGAGAAAGCTTCATAAGGTCATCATGAACTTTGATTTCTTTAACTTTTAGAATTTCATTTGAAAAATCTTCAGTATGACGTCATGTTGGTACGAGGTTTAGGAAGGTTGCTTTTAAAATGTAACCTTAACAATAACTAGTTACCTGTAAAAAAATGTATCACAATATAAAAGAAATGTAATCTGATTACTTACTATTACTTTTGGATTACCTTAATATCAAATTGAATGCAAATAAATACAAGAGAAAATAGAAATCAATACTTAGTTTATTATGTAAGACAAGAGAACCAAGTAGACTTAAAGAAAAGAAAACAAGATATTTAATTTCTTCTGCTCAGAGATTTTATTTTATTTTTATGTGCAGCATATTCAGGCAGTAGTCTTTTCTGACTAACCGTAAAAGTAAGTGCTTTAAGTTGAATAGATACATAGTTACATTGTAAAGGTCACCTATAATGCAAAATCCACTTCCTCATGTCTCTTCTACATCAACATGTGTCCCCTCTTCTTCATGTCTCTTCTACATCAACATGTGTCCCCTCTTCTTCATGACTCTTCTACATCAACATGTGTCCCCTCTTCTTCATGACTCTTCTACATCAACATGTGTCCCCTCTTCTTCATGTCTCTTCTACATCAACATGTGTCCCCTCTTCTTCATGTCTCTTCTACATCAACATGTGTCCCCTCTTCTTCATGTCTCTTCTACATCAACATGTGTCCCCTCTTCTTCATGTCTCTTCTACATCAACATGTGTCCCCTCTTCTTCATGACTCTTCTACATCAACATGTGTCCCCTCTTCTTCATGTCTCTTCTACATCAACATGTGTCCCCTCTTCTTCATGTCTCTTCTACATCAACATGTGTCCTCTCTTCTTCATGTCTCTTCTACATCAACATGTGTCCCCTCTTCTTCATGTCTCTTCTACATCAACATGTGTCCCCTCTTCTTCATGTCTCTTCTACATCAACATGTGTCCCCTCTTCTTCATGTCTCTTCTACATCAACATGTGTCCCCTCTTCTTCATGTCTCTTCTACATCAACATGTGTCCTCTCTTCTTCATGTCTCTTCTACATCAACATGTGTCCCCTCTTCTTCAGGTCTCTTCTACATCAACATGTGTCCCCTCTTCTTCAGGTCTCTTCCACATCAACATGTGTCCCCTCTTCTTCATGTCTCTTCTACATCAACATGTGTCCCCTCTTCTTCATGTCTCTTCTACATCAACATGTGTCCCCTCTTCTTCATGTCTCCTCTACATCAACATGTGTCCCCTCTTCTTCATGTCTCTTCTACATCAACATATGTCTCCTCTTCTTCATGTCTCTTCTACATCAACATGTGTCCCCTCTTCTTCATGTCTCCTCTACATCAATATGTGTCCCCTCTTCTTCATGTCTCTTCTACATCAACATGTGTCCCCTCTTCTTCATGTCTCCTCTACATCAATATGTGTCCCCTCTTCTTCATGTCTCCTCTACATCAATATGTGTCCCCTCTTCTTCATGTCTCTTCTACATCAACATGTGGAAAGAGACTCTGAAAGTTTCAGGAACAAAGATTCTCTCTCTTTTTGATCCATTTCTATAAAAACCTGTCTGAAAATGAGCTGATCAGATTTTGGCCACTTTATGATGTCATAGCGGTGTTTTGTCTTGTGTAACTATTAGCCAATCAGCAACCAAGGTAACCCCCCCCCCCCCCCCCTTATCACCTGAATGTCCTCCGAGAGCACCATTGAGTTCTTTGTAACAAAATCTCTCTCAGAGGGGCTCCTTATTTTCATCCAAAGTAACAGACAGTAAATCAGCACTTTGGAAACAAATTCACAGGTTTGATAACGATGTAGCCCTCAACACATCTAGGCTTATTATGGGGTGTCATCAAATTCCGTTGCCATGGCGACAGATCACTCGCCATCAAACACAATGTTTGTGTTACTGCTGTAACTCCAAGACATTGTCCGATCGGCCTGAAACTTCCCACGTTTGCCAACGGCCGAGTCCTCAAGACACCTAGACACACGTCGACGTGCGGACAACAGCCTGCGGAGCGTCGAAGACCCGCTCAACGCTGCTTGCAGCTTTAATTATTATTATTATCCTTCCTGTCAGAGTGGAGATATATCTGGACTGAATCATTAGTTATTCTCCAAAGTGACGTATGTGACACGAATATACAAATTATTATAAAAGACCCCCATCACCCCAGCCACAAACTGTTCTGTCTGCTGCCGTCTGGCAGGCGTTACCGCAGCATCCGGACTAAAACCACCAGACTCAGGGACTGTTTCATACCACAGGCAATAAGACTGCTAAACACCTGAACTGCTGAAACAACATCTGTTAAAGAGCCCGTGACAGCATCCCAACAACTGTTGTGCAATGAAATATTGGGCTACTAGTAATCTCGAACCGTCAGCTTAAAAAAGAAGGTGCGATACCGTTCCGATAAATATCAATAATTTCGAACATCGCGGGGAAATTCCTTCGACTCATTTGGAAGTTTTGGAGGAAGCCGGAAGTGACGTCAATCAATAGGATACGGCTGTAATAGGCCTAAGACCTTTTAGTCGCTCATAAATAAATGAGTAGATCACTGATTCTTTATTTACTATGGATGCTGGCAACAGTCACATAGTCCAAAGTGAAGGTGATGTTTGACCAGTAATGGTCGAGGCGGGATTTGAGACAGTTAACCATCTTGGATGTGACAACGCTTTCTGGCAGATCATTCCACAAGTCAACCACACACAGGCTGAAAAAGATGTGGCGGATAGCCAGTCTTGAGTACTGTTTCTTCAACTTGAGGCAATGTCCACGAGTCCTGGTGTTATAATCACGTTGTAGTGGGCATGATGTTTTGTAGATGTTGTGGAGATATTTGAAAACTTCGATCATATCTCCCCTCGCCCTTCTATAATACATACTCGGGATTTTAAGACTTTGCAGTCGTTCTTGATATGGTAGGTCCTTTAGTTCTGGAACCAGCTTCGTTGCCCTTCTCTGTATTTTCTCGAGGAGTGGCCGTACAAGAGAGATGTATAAACTACGTACTACGTCAGAGTCCAAATAAGTGTATGATCTGCGGATCATTGCTAGGATACCATTCGCTTTGTTACTTGCCCAACCGATATGGTCACTAAATGTCAGGGTATTGTCAACATTCACACCAAGGTCCTTTTCATTCTGAGTCTCGGATAGGTTTATAGTGTTTGAATTATCACCCATATTATACTCATATTTTTTATTCAGAAAACCTAAGTGCATTACTTTGCACTTTGCTGCATTGAATTTGAGCTGCCAACACTCGGACCATCTTTGTATTTCTCTGAGATCTGACTGGAGTTTTTCTGCATCCTCTTTACACTTAATTTCCTTGAAGACTTTAGTATCATTTGCAAACATCTGGACCCTGGAGCAATGCGGGAACGCTTCACTGTGCGGCGAGAGAGCCAAACACGGACAAAGTGTGTTGTCATGCGTAGAAATTGTGAATTACTGAGTTTAGGCACGTTAATAACGTTTTAATGAAGTTGACTACAGTATATTCATATTTGTCGGTGCTTTCATGTCAATTCGGCGAACATAAACATAAATTATCGTGGTGAAGATGATGATTAAATTAGGATTACAAATCGGTAGTGAGAGCTGCTGAATTTCCTCCCGTAGGATGTGATATAAAAACAAATCGATTATTTTTGTAGTTGTAAACTCAAGTGGATGAAACTACATTTATTAGTGCTTTCATGTCAATTCGGCGAACATATGATACATGAAATGATCGTTTGTTTGAGCCGGTCTGCATTTCCTGATGAGAAAACAAACCAATGCTTTTTGTAGTTGTAGTACACCAACATGGATTAAACGTGTGGTTTTTTACCACAATGTTGGGGAAATTAATGGATAAAATGCACGGATTATTATTATTATTATTCCCACTCCGATCGGGACACTAGGTCCACCGTTTCCCCGCAGCGTGGCTCCCCCTGTTGACAGTTGACGTGGGCTGGGCTGGGTGCAGTGGCGGCCGGTACCGAAGTGGGCCGGTCGGATAAGTCACTAGCACATCCCCCACTTCCCCCGTTGACAACTTACTAGCGGTACCGAAGTGGGCCGGTCGAGAGTCCCGGGATGATTTTTAGTCCCAGTCCACCACTGGCTACATGACCGTATGATCGCCCATATTGACGCACCTAATTCCTAAACTTCTAACAGATAAAACATAAACCGATCCTTCAGCCTCATATGAGCTCTCAGACACTTTCAAAATTAAACTGTCATCGCTGTCATCGCTTGCTGCTGTGTGCGCCATCGTGCGTTTGCATGCAGATGCTGGGATCCGGACGGTGCAGCTGGAGCTCTTGGCCCGCAATTACGTCACACATAATTTGGCGGGACTTGAAGAATCCCCAAGAAGATCCAGAAAATGGTCAACTTTGAAGGGGAGATTAATGGTTATCAAAGTACAAATATCCCAAATCAGTTCAGTAACGGTTTTCAAGGGGACAATATTTACTCAAATTGATGGGTTTGGATGATGGGGGAAACTCGTGTCACAGGCTCTGTAAACACCTGAACTGTTGAAACAACATCCATAACATTAATCTGCTACTTAGTAATTATTTATCTATTTCTCTAATATATCATTCCAATAACTTGCATATAGACTCTTATTGCACTATTTAAAACTATTTTTCTTCTTGTATTTACTATTTACTTGCACTATATTTTCCTGTTTATCTGTGTTATTGTGTTGCACTGTTGGAGAAGCCTGTGACCTAAGATTTTCATCGACATAACTAAACTGTAGCTATGTTCGTATGACAAATAAAGAACCTTGAACTTTGAACCTTGAATGTATATGTGCTGTATATTGCTTTAAAGCCCTTTACTAATAGGTGAGCAGAGGCCTATATACTGTAGTACGTCTATGACACAATAGCTTTTTATACTCAAACTGTTTTCAAACAGTTTCAACCTGTGTAAACTGAATTCAAACTGGTTAAAGTTGATTCAAAATAGTCAGACTCGATTTAAACTAAAGGTAAACTTTCAAACTGGATTCAAATGAGTGGGAGGTGTGTGGCGCAGTGGATTGTGCGTTGGTGTTCGGATCAGGTGGTCACAGGTTCAAACCCCACTGCAGTCAGCATATCGTTGTGTCCCTGAGACACTTCACCCCAAAAGTGCTCCTGTGGGGATTGTCCACAGTATTGAGTATGTAAGTCGCTTTGGATAAAAGCGTCTAACAAGTAACATGTAATGTAATGTAATGCTGGACATCAAACGGGCTAAACTAGATTAAAGCTGGATGTACTTGATATAAAATAATCGACTGAATTCAAAATGTTCAGACTGGTTATACTGGGATAACTGGTTTAATTTTGAATAAGATCAAAAAGCTTTATGCAGGGCTGGACACTAAACAACATTTATTTTATTATACATTAATAATATATTAAATGACAAGTCTATGATGACTCTTCTACAATGATCCTCATAAATAGATTATATTTGAACAGTCGGTTTGGAGATGTGTAAATGTTTTTTTGTTGACCTTCAGGCTGATTTTGTTGGGCTGTCTGATTAAGTAAGAAGAGTCAATGTCTTGCAGTTATTGATTTGTCAATTGCAACTTTTAACCTGTTAAGCCCGAGAGACCCCGGTTCCGGGGCCTCCTGCAATATCTTGCAGAAAACAGTGTCTGAGGGCATGTTCATTTAATAAACTATGAATGTTTTATATCCATGTAACGGAAAGAAACTCATCTAACTGATCATTTAAAAAAAAAAAAACACAATGCTAACGCTGAGCCTCTGAATTAGCAACGAGTGAAAAATGCTAACAGATGACTGCACCGAAATTCACTCACAAAACCTTATTATTTATCTTTGCTGCACATCCAACCCATCGTTTCACATCGTGAGGTGACACAGAATTGATGGGTACCCTCATTATCACTCAATTATACGAACTCTCGGAGATAATAACAAGAACACACATCAAAACATGTGGCGCTAGGTAGCTAAAAACGGCAAAATGGCTCACCTGTGTGGTAGTCTGGTCAAAAGTAGTCTTCAATGGCATTAAAACGATAAAAACGCTGCTGAAGTTCATCCATAGGTTAATCAAATGTGTCTGTGTCCCTTTGAAATGATTTCTGATAATCCATGAGAAATAAATCTGCTTTTCGGTTTTGAGATGTCAGACCTCGAGACAGCTTCGCTCTGGAGCAAAACTGCTTGCGCAAAGCCCCCACCTTTTAGTTTTACCATGTGTGTGTGGGGGGAGATTCCCCTTCGATTCTATTGGCTCTAACGGTCAGAAAGATATGTCACATGTCAAAATCGAAGAAGGGGGGCCAGAGATAAGGAAAATCCACCCAAATGGCCCCAGAAGAGGTTGTTTTTGCTAAATCTGTCTAAAAAGGTCAAATGTCACTTGTTTTGCATCAATCTTGATACAGGGTACTTATTATATGTTGTACTTTGGATTCCTAAAGCTTTTAGTCTACTAACCCATTATCCACGGTTAGTTTTCACTATAAGTACAAAATATCTTTTGGACAGACACTATAATTTACAGTTTTTTACCATGTTCAATCTGAATTTTCTTTAAAATAAAAAACATCTATATTGATTCTGACTTTTCTACATCCAACTCACAGGTTTATCATTACTTTGAGAGAAAAGATTATTAATTTAACACTTTTAGAAGGGAATAGGTCATTTGTTCTGGGAATGTCATTTTAGAGCCTGAGACCTGAAAAACAGGGGAATCCGTAAGGGCAATGAAGACAATCTGTCCGAGATGGATACAATTGATTCTCCTCTGCGTGAATTTGATGTGATTATTTTATAATGTTACAGGATTTGTTTTCTGGGAAGCATATAGATGTTGAAAAGAAGCGGCCCATGGTTTGAGCCCTTGGGAACTCCCACATCATGTTAGTTTGCTCGGTTGTACAAAAGGCACGGAAAGTGGACCCTGACTTGTTTGTCATCTCGGAGAGTTTGGGAGACAAAACATCTGACCACGCATTTGAATTACAGCTTCATGTTCTTTCTTTAGGAGAGAGACTTCATTATGAGGCTTAAGCTCACTTTGTAGCAGCATCTCATCTTGCTGAGGTCAACACACTGCGACCTCTATGCTCAATAATGATCCCTTCAGCCCTCACCCGCTTCTTACCTTTTCTCATTTCTTTCCTGTCTTCATCTTGTCTCAATTTCCAGTTTCAGTCTCCATTACTTCCTCTCTACAGGTGTCTCTATATTTTAACAACTTTACCAAGTTCTTCCTAATCTAGCACCTCTCATTTCCCTTTTCCCTTTTTTTCGTCTCCTACTGCCATCTTCTCCCCCTGGTTAGTCTATCTTTAATTTCTCATATGTTCACTTTTCACCACTTTTTTCTCACTCCACCCTAGCTTGCTGTATTTCCAGTATTGCTCCTCTTCATAATTTCACCGTCTTTCCTTTACATGTTAAATCCTCTCCGCTCTTATTCCCCCCGTGAGTGGTCATTATTTTCTTTCTTCGTCTTTCCCAGGTTACCTTTTTCAATCACCTTTTGTGATTGTGTCATTTCTTCCGACTGGTCATCAGTCTCAATTTCCTGCCCGATCCAGTTGTCCCCCTCTCTTCATCCTTCTCCTCTCCTGGTTTCCATCTGCTCAGTCTTTGGCCTCTCAATGATGGTGTGATTTCCCCAAGGCTCCTCCCTCCTCTTCTTTGCCAGCACCAGTGGCCTTGGCGAAGGTGTTCATCTGGCTAGGTGAGGGGCTGTGAAGCCTCTGAGAAATCATGGCTGTGTCCCCGTGGAGCTGAATGACTCCCCGACTACTTTCCTTCACCGGATACGGATGTTAAAGATGGACAGGAGTTTCATTTGATTTTGGCGAGACCCTCTCAGATATCCAGGCAGCCAGTGGGTAGAAACAGCAGAGTGAACACACACCGTGTTAGTGTCCCTGTGGAGACTCAGAGCTGATGTTATGTTCATAACTATTAATAACAATGATTTAGTATGGGTTCATTGCTTTCACAAACTATGCGAAGGGATTTATTAACATTGGCTTGAGTAGAACTTTTTTCCCAAAAAATATTGTAGTATTTTTTCAAATGTCTGAGTGTGGAAACATGACTGAGCTGCTCATTGCCACAGTCTGCTGACCTCAGTGCTGCACAGTGGGGTAAAGAGTCGGGAGGGCTGATAATTTATTCCAGCAAATTACTCAGACCTACTAATTAACCTAACAGAAGTTATTGAGTCTATGTAAGTTTACTGCTTGGCTCAGATCCACCAACGTCAGCAAGATCTCACCTCTACTAACTCCTGAAGAACCAGGTTCAATGAACTGCTGTTTCAATTCAGACAACTCTCTTAAATCTGTTTAAGCGATCCCAAAGGATTTTGATATCAGTAATGAGGTGTGGCCCTACCTAAGTGTGAGTGTGGCAGGGTGCAGTCTTACCTTTGAAGCAGGAGAGGAGAGCGCAGATGTCTTTTAAGTTGTCCCAATCCAAAAGGTGGGATCAGTTTATTTGAAGAAAAATAGGTCCAAACTAATACAGGGTTTTTATCTTCTCTCTTTACAACATTATAATCCTACAAAACATATCACGCTGTGATCATTTTCTAATATGCAACTCTAATTCACAGTTTTACATTTATTACATTAAATTGTAACTTCAACTGCCCAATTCAGTTGTGATTTTTAAATCTCCCGATAGAATTTAGAGGTCTCCCCTCATAAAAGACTGGTGATAATAAAAAGCACATTCAAACTTTCATTCACCAAATCAATTCACATCAATTCCATACCTATACTCCGACAGGTGGCGAGACTAACATTAAAAAACACACACCTATATTCCGCATGAATTCGGAGGAAGTTTCCTCACAGATGGTGTGCCTAACCTTCGCAAACACATACAATCATTCCACTCATTCAACCCAGAAATCCACTCCGCATTCAACCAAGACATTTGAGAGATATTTACCAAGTTTGAGAGAACCTTACCGGGAGCAAAAACCCAGCTCTGAAGCTTTCCCTCTCTCACCCAGTGTTTTTAAAGCTGAAAACAGGGCAAAAAACCCAAGACACACCTTCTCAGGCTTATGTAACAAAAGTTCATGACCTCAAATGTGCAGCAGTAAAATATTATTCTCGGCTATGGCCAAAACACCTTTTTAGGGCCTCAGTTCTTTATCACTAAGTCAGGAGCCCCCCTCCTTATGCACCGCTGTAAGGGAAGAGGGAAGAAACTGTCTCCTCTCTTATCAGTGACCCCCACAAACCATTATAGGCCTTACACTCAACTTAACAAACCACTTGTGTTTTGTCTATACTGTAAATATAGAAAATCATAAAATATGAAGCATTTTCATTGTGGGTTATACAATAATATAATAGATTATATTTGATTATAATTAACTTTAGTTTTAATCAATCAATCAATGTTTATTTATATAGCCCAATATCACAAATGTTACATTTGTCTCAGTGGACTTCACAGTTTGTACAGAATATCAGTATGACAATACGACACCCTCTGTCCTTAGACCCTCACATCGTACAAGGAAAAACTTCCAGAGAAAACCCACAGTTTAAAGGGGAAAATGGGAGAAACCTCAGGGAGAGCAACAGAGGAGGGATCCCTCTCCCAGGACGGACAGACGTGCAATAGATGCCGTGTGTAAATTGAAAAGATAATACATTTACAACATAGGTAGTCCAAATGTTTGGAAATGCATGTGTGTATAATAAGAAGATGAATCCACGAGGATATCCATCCAGGACCTATGATCCAGGACCACAGCCACGACTCAAGATCCAGGGCTCGCGATCCAGGACACAGGACCGCAGGATCATCCATGACTCCGGATCCCAGCGTATATAGACACCAACAAGAAAGACATTTGGGGAAGCTGGGTTAATCGGAACATGAGAGTACACAGGTATAGACAGAGAGAAGGAAGAAGTAAGATGTCCCCCGACAAACTAAGCCTATCAGCAAAACTAGGGGCTGAATCTAATCAGCCCTAACTATAAGCTTTATCAAAAAGGAAGGTCTTAAGCGCACTCTTAAAAACGGATAGGGTGTCTGCCGCCCGAACACAAACTGGAAGCTGATTCCACAAATGTGGAGCTTGATAAGAAAAGGCTCTGGCTCCATTTTAAGTATTCAACCTAATATGGAGATCTCAACAGTATGGTAGTCCTCTTTTGGTTTCAGGAGGAAGATATCCATAGATGGATATTTTCTTAAAGAGCCAGGCATTCTGTTGAGTCTCACATGTTGTGTCGCTTCAAAGCTAATTGACCTCTGTACGCGATTGAAAGAAAACTCACAAAAACTCTGTGGGAATCACACCCATAAGTAAATGCATTTCATTGTTGATTGATTGACATCTGACACTGCTAATGGTGAAAGCTCTCTCTTTCTAAACAGACTTGGATAGAAGCCAAGGCTTGGAAGGGCGACTGTCAATCAAATGAGAGGACATCGGCTAAATGTGTGGGACAAATGATAAAAATGCTGTTCAGTCCCTCACAAAGCGGGATACCTGGTCAGCCTGCCTGGGCAAATTTTTTAAAGGAGATTTGTTTCTTTTACCAACAACTTCTGATTGACATCGTAGTGCTGAATGCAGACAGTTTGCAGCTTTGGTTTTCTAACTTTTACCTAGTCCATCCTGCAGTGGTTGAGAAAAAACATGGATTTTAGCCTTTGGAGAACATTTACATGCACAAAATCCACACACACACATACACACATAGATATTGCACTAATGATATTAATGATTCCCCCTTAATAATCTGTTTCAGCAACCCCCCATTCTCTGAATATTCTCAGGGGATCTCTGAGGGGTTATCTGGGCTGATCCTGGTGAATTTCACTATTTTCAGTTTATTTGGAAAGGGGCCAAGCATTTGTTCTGCACATGTGAAAAATACCACAATCTCTCATGATGCTAACGATGAGTATGTCGAAGTAATTTACGACACTTTTCTTGGAATTAATAAAATAATGTTATCTTTTGATCAGTAGTTATGAAATAGGAGATAACAAATGTTCCTTATTAAATAAATACTTTCTCTGGTGTTTTGGTAAATCATTTCTCAAAAATGTTGTCCTTCATTAATAAAGACAAGCTGAAAAATGCATTGCTTTAATAAAGTAATTGGTCAATTATTTCAACTATGAAAAATAGAATATATATTCAGGTATACTTATTATGATACATTTGAACCTAAGATAACATTTTTAAAATCTAATGTAAGTGGACCACTAGATGCTAGTATTATTAAACGCCTGCAGCTAGTCCAAAATGCAGCTGCACGTCTCCTGACTGGTCACAAAAAGCGTGACCACATCACCCCAATTCTGGCCTCACTACACTGGCTTCCGGTCCGGTTCAGAATTGATTTTAAAATCCTTTTATTTGTTTTCAAAGCCCTAAATGGGTTGGCTCCGGCCTATATAGCTGAACTCCTCCAGCGCTACACCCCAGGCAGAGCCTTAAGGTCTGCTGACCAGCTGCTGCTGGTAGTGCCTAAAACTAGGCTCAAAACCAGAGGGCACCGAGCCTTCGCAGCAGCTGGCCCCAGGCTCTGGAACACTCTTCCCCTCCATGTGAGGTCGGCCCAGACCCTAGGGGTTTTTAAATCCTCACTGAAGACTCACTACTTCTCTCTTGCCTTCTAGTTAGAGTGGGGTCACGATTCCTGACTGTTCCATGTGTTGTTTTATCTGTTGTGACTTATTGTGTTTTATTGTGATGTAATGTGTTTTTATGTATTTAAATGACATGTACAGCACTTTGGCTCGACCAAAATCGTTTTTAAATGTGCTCTATAAATAAAATTTTGATTTGATTTGATTAGTATTGTTGTGAAATACACATGTACATTTACAAAATATATTTATTTCTAATGCCCTCGGTTCGATATTATATTTGTTAAAAAATAGGTTTTATATTTTACTGCTTGTCAGTTCTGTTACGTTTATTCCTGTCTTTCGTATGAAGCTTTTCCTATTAATGTTGTGATGTATGTGAACATGACACAATCTGCAGCTGTTTGCAGGCGTTGCTTATCTTTCTGTCCCACATCACAATTACCATTAACAGCTACAATCACTGCTATAATCATTCTGTGAATTAGGAAAATGAAACATCATCAATATGTTGGCAGAGCATAAACATAGTGTCAGATACACTGAAACTCTCAGCAGCTCTGTGTCTTGCTCGAGTCATAAAAAGTAGCTTATGAATGTCAATCTTTGTAGATAATGATGTGGGAACAGATCCAGCGGAGAAATGTCCAGATTGAAAACTATCTGCTAATTCACAACAGTCTGGATTTATGATTTTAGACATTATAGCACTGGTTGTCATAGTAACAACACAAACACATGCTGGTTGCCATGTCATTAAAATGGTGGGTTACGTATTGTAACCCTAGTTCTATAGGCACAGGCGGAGCCCACTACTGGACTCTATTGGTACTACTCTTCATCAATGATACGCGAGCGTTCACACACTAAATTTGCATAATCGTAGCCGGCCAATCAGGGCGAGCCTACCTGAATGTGCGCGCAGGCTCACAGTATATAAGGCAGCTACACCTGCTGACTGTCACCCTCTTCAGCGAGCGGCATAGGAAAGACAGGGCCCCTAGGTAGAGGGCTCCGCCTGTGCTTATAGAACTAGGGTTACAATACGTAACCCCCCGTTCTATCTCACACAGGCTCCGCCCTCTACTGGACTCTATGGGTACAGTGGGTGGAGCCCCGATGGATAAACGCACTGTCGCCCCACATATCGACCCACCACACTGCCCCTGACCGGTCTTTGGTTAACAGCCATCGCACCCCAACTTCCTATCGTAGTGACCATGGAGAAGTCGGGGCCGCAGCTTACTTGGCTGGGTAGAGCCTAATCGGTCTGAATAAGCCCATAGCTCAACCCTGCAGGCATAGGCGGCGCGTGAGGCTCAGGTTTGGGAAGGCTAAATAACTTTTTTTTACCTGACGCTGCCCGCCTCCGGCGTCTATAGAAAAGAGATCAACTCAGTGAAAGCACCGCCTGCTGACCAATCAGAGCTCAGTGTGCAGAGTTTAAATCTATCAAGTCATATTACAGGATAAAGGAAATACAGTTTAAACTGCCGTATGCAGAGAAGACGCCGAAGTGTCGCACTTATCATTCATATCATATCATCAATCAGATCATCGATCATATAATATCACAATATTTCCGTCTGAGTCAGCTTCTCGAGCCGTATCTGGCCGTGCAACACTTAGGCTACATTGTCACACATATGTAGAAGTATTATTTGAAGCAACACATTAAGTTGACGAAAAACTCAAATGTAATTAAAGTCAGATCCACTCGTGTCTTAGACGGGGCAGTGATATCATAAAACTGCTGTACGCATTGATTCAAACACTCTGTAGTTTATTTATTTTTTAACAAGTTGTTATATATTCTCCTTGCAGGTGCAACTATGTGGCTTGTATCCTGGATCATATGTTTAAGTCATGGATGTTTAAAGTTCATATTTGCCTAATATTAGTTTACTTTTCATTAATGAAGTGTGACGCTGCGCTGTCAGTACACTTGTCCCTGTTTGTGATTGGTCAAATGTAGCTAACCCCGCCCCTTTCACGTGAACGCGCTCTCAGCTGGTGAGAGAAACCCTGGCTTGATTTACCGAGTTGATAACCAGCGTCGACCGTTTAGCGAGATCTCGTTTGTTGGGATAACTCAAACATATCCAGGGTCTGTTAAACTAGCTTCGTAGTACAGGGCACAGGTGGCTGCATAGCAGCGCTAATGTCAAAGACACAAACATTATATTTTTTATTTTACCAGGGTGCAGTGACAAAAATATTGGGGAAGGCTTAGCCTTCCCTAGCCAACAGTACCCGCCGCCCCTGCCTGCAGGTGTCAGCGCAAGTACTACACACTGCGCACAACGTTTCCCAGGTCCCTAAGGAGCATGGGAAAACGTAAGTGTATTATGTCCCAGAGGGTCAGATACAGCTTACTGACCCACAGCTCTCCTCCTTTCACCAGTCCTGTGTTGCCCCAGCAAGCACAGACGATCAGAAGGAGCCAGACTTGTCCAAGAGATAGAACCTTATGAACGGGCTTGGTGTAGACCAAGACGCCGCCGTACATATGTCCTTCACACTCACGCCGCCGTGTAGAGTGTGCACGGACCCCAGTGGGGAGAGCCCTCCACCCCTGTATGGGGTGGAAGACTAAAGCCGTCTAGCTGTATAACCCTTCAGGGAGGAGAGCTCCAGAGGCACAAACGGTTCTGTAACCAAAGCTTCGAGCACCAATGGCAGTTCTCATTGCAGGGTGGAGACATGCACCACTGGGCGCTGTCTCCTGATCCCCTGCAAAAAACGCTTCATAAGCGGTTGGCTAAATCCCTCATGACAGGACGAGATGGCTGCTGCATACACCTTGACTGTGGCATGAGCAAGCCCCTTGTCCACCAGTAGCTGTAGATACACAGTCAAATCTGGAGTGTTCATTTAACACTCTGAGATAAGGACCATATGTTCACTGGCTCAGTGTTAAAATGTACTCTAAGTGTTAATTTAACACCGCCCACTTCCTGACCGTGTTAATTTGACACTTAAAGAGTCAATGTGAATCGAATAGAGCCCAATGTACCGGACAGAGGCTCTAGACTCCTTTCCTCGCACCAACGTTCAGTCTGCAAACTGCCTGAAGCAGGAACGTCCGTCTGTTCTCTGACAGAGTGGCACGTAGCCTGCCCTCCTTCTCGATGGGGGCGTACACCTCTCTCTCGATGGGGGCGTACCCCTCGCTCTCGATGGGGGCTGCATCGAGCAAAATCCCCAGATACCCCACCTGCTTAACCCTGTGAGGGGCGGGGCTTACACACAGCCAGGTCAGGACACTCTGCGTGCTGCCAGAGTAGCAGCCAAATGAATAATATAGAGACAAGTAGGCGACAACGTGTGACTTACGCACGGGGAATTTGAAGTTAAATGGAATTGGTTACAAAACCTAACTCCACATCTCCGGTGTGGGAATATTTTGGATTTAAGCCAAATCAACGAGACGAACCTACGGACTTGAATGAGCCGGGCGGTGTGTCACATTTGTTTTAAAAAGGTAAGGCAAGGCAAGTTTATTTATATAGCACCTTTCAACACAAGGCAATTCAAGGTGCTTTACAAAAATGAAAGACATTCAGACAAAGGCATTTAAAAACAGTAAAAGATAATAAAAGAAACATTAAAAGAAAAAATACATGAATAAAAAGTTACAGTGCAGTTTAAGATATGAATAGTTCACACAGAAGTTCCACTTTACTGATGAACACAACGGCTCAGTTTCAATTAAAAGCAGCGACAAAAAGAAAAGTCTTCAGTCTGGATTTAAAAGTAGTCAGAGTTGCAGCGGACCTGCAGGTTTCTGGGAGTTTGTTCCAGATATTTGGAGCATAATAACTGAACGCTGCTTCTCCATGTTTAGTTCTGACTCTGGGGACAGAAAGCTGACCAGTCCCTGAAGACCTGAAAGATCTGGATGGTTCATAATTTAGCAGAAGATCAGAAATGTATTTTGGGCCTAAACCATTCAATGCTTTATAAACCAGCAGCAGTATTTTTGAAATCTATTCTTTGACACACAGGAAGCCAGTGTAAAGACTTCAGAACAGGAGTGATGTGATCCACTTTCTTAGTGTTAGTGAGGACTCGAGCAGCGGCGTTCTGAATCAGCTGCAGCTTTCTAATTGATTTTTTAGTGAGACCTGTAAAGACACCATTACAGTAGTCCAGTCTACTGAAGATAAAAACATGGACAAGTTTTTCCAAATCCTGCTGTGACATTAGTCTTTTAATCCTAGATATGTTCTTTAGGTGATAGTAGGCTGATTTAGTAACTGTTTTAATGTGACTGTTGAAACTCAGGTCAGAGTCCATGACTACACCTAGATTTCTGGCTTTATCTGTTGTTTTGAACATTGCAGACTGAAGCTCAGCGCTAACAAGGCAGCAGGAGGAGGATTTCAGAAGTTGAATAATGTCCTCTAGGTTTTTATCATTAATCTGATGGAATTGTGTCATGGTGTCTGAATTGATTTTAAGTGGACACAGAGACAAAACATGTGCTGTACCTGATGCAGAGGCACTGACTGCTTGTCTGATTTTCTGAATGTTGTCAGTGAAGAAGGAGGCAGAGTCATTGCACACCCTGGTGGATAGAAATTCAGAGGCTACTGACACTGGGGGGTTAGTTAGTCTGTCGATGGTAGCAAACAAGGCACGTGCGTTGTTTTTGTGTTTGGCAATGATATCAGAGAAGAAAGACTGTCGTGCAAATTTCAATTCCAAATTATAAAGGCCAAGTCTCTCTTTATAGATTTCAAAGTGAACCTGGTGATTTGTTTTTCGCCACCTACGTTCAGCTTTTCAACAATCTTTTTTCTCTGTTCTCACGGTCATGGCCTTTCTCCATGGAGATATTTTCTTCCCAGTCACTTCCTTTACCCTAGTTGGAGCAATGGCATCTATACATTTTAAAAATGTTCTACTAGCTCATTTACTGAGATGTTAGCAGGGGCAAGTGTGGAAGAAAAATTCTGAGTAAACATTTCCCTAGTATTTTCAGTTAAATATCGCTTTGTGGTTACCTCTTTTTGAACATTGTTGTGAACAGAAATAGAGCTCTCAAAGAAAACACACACTGTAAAATATTACCATGATTTCACAATATTTAGCTGTAATATTTTACAATACATTACTGTTTTACCACTTTACAGTCTTTACCTGTAATGTTCACAATATAACACTGTAATTTAGAATGTCACAGTGAAATCAATACAGGCACAGTTAATTACTGTGGATGTACAGGAGAAATGATTAGCAGGATTTCACAACATGTTACTGTATTATTTCATAGTAAAATACTGTATTCAGACCATCCTCTGTGATAACACAACAAATTAAGTGATTTTCTTGCTTGTATCGCTCTTGCTTGGCTTTAAATACTAATTTTTTTCTTTGGTGCAGGTTTTACTTAAATTGAAAGGGGCACCGCTGCATGTGCCTTAAAATAAATGAGGCAACATATAGATCTATGTAAATTGAAATTGTTGTCTTGGCTTATTGTTTTCAGGTGCTTCCTGAGACGGGCTCGAAAGCCAAAAAGAGGCATGGCAATTTAAACCCCCATGTCAGCACACTCTTCAGAAAAATTGTTGAGTTTGAGTGGATGTCTGTGTAAGGCAAGGCAAGGCAAGGCAAGTTTATTTATATAGCACTTTTCAACACAAGGCAATTCAAAGTGCTTTACAAAAAATGAAAGACATTAAGAAAATGGCATTTAAAATCAGTCATTAAAAAGAAAAGCGAATAAAATAAACATTAAAAGAAAAAATACATGGATAAAAGTTGTGCAGTCTAAGATATGAATAGTTCAATTAAAAGCAGCGACAAAAAGAAAAGTCTTCAGCCTGGATTTTAAAGTAGTAAGAGTTGCAGCGGACCTGCAGGTTTCTGGGAGTTTGTTCCAGATATTTGGAGCATAATAACTGAACGCTGCTTCTCCATGTTTAGTTCTGACTCTGGGGACAGAAAGCTGACCAGTCCCTGAAGACCTGAGAGATCTGGATGGTTCATAATTTAGCAGGAGGTCAGAAATGTATTTTGGGCCTAAACCATTCAGTGCTTTATAAACCAGCAGCAGTATTTTGAAATCTATTCTTTGACACACAGGAAGCCAGTGTAAAGACTTCAGAACAGGAGTGATGTGATGCACTTTCTTAGTGTTAGTGAGGACTCGAGCAGCGGCGTTCTGAATCAGCTGCAGCTTTCTAATAGATTTTTTAGTGAGACCTGTGAAGACACCATTGCAGTAGTCGAGTCTGAAGATAAAAGCATGGACAAGTTTTTCCAAATCCAGCTGTGACATTAGTCTTTTAATCCTAGATATGTTCTTTAGGTGATAGTAGGCTGATTTAGTAACTGTTTTAATGTGACTGTTGAAACTCAGGTCAGAGTCCATGACTACACCTAGATTTCTGGCTTTATCTGTTGTTTTGAACATTGCAGACTGAAGCTCAGCGCTAACTTTTATACGTTCTGCCTTGGCTCCAAAAACCATTACCTCAGTTCTATCTTTGTTTAATTGGAGAAAGTTCTGACACATCCAGTCATTGATTTGTTCAATGCACTTACTCAGTGTTTGAATGGGAGCATAGTCTCCTGGTGAAATTGTTACGTACATTTGTGTGTCATCCGCATAGCTATGGTAACTTATTTTGTTGTTCTTCATTATCTGAGCCAGTGGTAGCATGTAGACGTTAAAGAGAAGAGGCCCCAAGATGGAGCCTTGAGGTACCCCACATGTCATATTTGTCAACTCAGATGTGTATTTACCTCTAGAAACAAAGTTGTTTCTGTCCTTTAAGTAGGATTCAAACCAATTTAGAACTGTTTCCGAAAGTCCCACCCAGTTTTCCAGTCGGTCTAGTAATATGCTGTGGTCAACAGTGTCAAACGCAGCACTGAGATCTAATAATACTAACACTGAAGTTCTGCCACTGTCTGTGTTTAAGTGGATGTCATTAAAGACCTTTACAAGAGCAGTCTCAGTGCTGTGGTTTGGACGAAAGCCTGACTGGAACACATCCAAACAGTTATTTAAATGCAAGAAATTACTCAACTGTTGAAAAACAACTTTTTCAATGATTTTACCTAGAAATGGTGTAGACATGTGTTAAGTGCTCCCCTCCTTGTTTTCTGTGTCCCTGGCTCCGCCTCTGCCCAGGTGCACCTGGTCTGCCCCTGGCTCCGCCTCTGCCCAGGTGCACCTGGTCTGCCCCTGGCTCCGCCTCTGCCCAGGTGTTCCAAATTCCACTCAGCCGTGTATATATAAAGAGAAGCTGGGGGAGAAGGATGTCTCGCCTATCCTAACGCCGGAGACACTCTCCTTAGAATACCTCTTTGCCATTTTGAGCTGTCGGCCATATTTTTGCAGCTGTGTTTATGTTTAGCCTGGAGGACCCGGTAGTCCAGTTTTTGCGGCTTTATGTTGTTTCCCACAGGGTTTATAATTTATTTCTGGTTAGGGGGGAGCTCTGGGTCCTACGGCCCGTGGTGTGGCTGGCTCGGGTTCCCTCCTTCTGTTTGTTCCTTTTGGCCACTCCTCCACACCTCTTTTTGTTTCCCGTTTCGCTTGTGTGAGCAAACGGCTGATTATCGATAAATGCTCGTTACCAAGTACCGGTTATTGCGTGTATTCTTTCATGTTGCGGGTCTCAGCACGAGCCACTACCACGGAGTAGAGGTTGGGGCCGTAACAACATTTCCAAGACACTGTGAAATGTACTTTGCACTTCAATGGAGTAATAACAAGTTTAAATGGGCATTTTCTTTGTTTTTCTTTGTTGATTGAGCTGATTGAATTATGTAGTTATGGTACAATCCCAGTCAAATTTACAATATATTATCGTATTATTTAGATGTGTATATTTACAGTAAATTACTGGCTACTGTGTTGCATTACTTCTACAGTAATAGTGTGAACATACAGGTAATTACTGTAATTTATGTACAGCAAGGTACCATAATACCACAGCTCTGTACTGCTATAGCACAATAATTCCATGGGCATGGCAACTGTAAAGTCACAATATTTAGTTGTACCTTTATTCTAATTAACTGTAAAATATATACAGTAAATTACTGTGACATATTTACAGTAAATTACTGTGAAACATTTACAGTAAATTACTGTGAAATCCATGCAACTAGTAGCCAGTAATTTACTGTAATTTTACAGCCAAACATTTTACAGTGCAGGAATGGTCAGAGAGTGCAACATCAGTCACCACAACCTTAGAGATATGCAGACCCTTTGAGATAATTAAGTCCAGAGTGTGCCCCTTATTGTGCGTGGGCTCCGTCACATGCTGAGTCAGTCCATAGTTATCAAGAACACAAAACAGTTCTTTAGCCCCTCTGTCCTGGGGGTTGTCAACATGGATGTTAAAATCACCAACAATGACTAGACGGTCAAAGTCAATACACACTATAGACAGCAGTTCAGTAAAGTCATCAAAAAAGCTTGCACAGTATTTGGGTGGTCTATAGATATTTAGGAACAGAGCTCGAGAGGAGCATTTCAGCTGAAGGGCCACATATTCAAAAGAAGCAAAGTTCCCATAAGATGTCTTCCTGCATTGAATGGAATCATTGAACAGAATAGCAACTCCACCTCCTTTCTTATGCATTCTTTCCTGACTCATAAAACTAAAGTTGGGAGGGGTTGATTCAATAAGAACAGCTGCACTGTTATTTTGTTCAATCCATGTTTCCGCTAAAAACATAAAATCGAGATTGTGCTCAGTGATAAAATCATTGATTAAAAATGTTTTATCTGCCAAAGACCTGACATTTAATAAAGCTAGTTTAAGTTTGTTAGATACACTATCAGTCAGGTTTTTTGTAACAAGCTGCCATGGAATCACTGCTAAATTTGATAAACTCACACAAACTTTTGAGCGCTTCCTGTGTCTAAACTGATTCACCGCTCTTAATCTATTACCTATCAACACAGATATCGGCAAAGCTACTGGCAGGCAGGGCCCTGGCATGTCCTGGAAAGAGTTGAGAGTGCCATACGCCCTTGAGCCTGGACCCAGCATATATCAGTCAGTGTTTGCGTTTTTTACACACACATCCTTATCAGGCTTCGGAGACAGCAGTCTTAAAGGGGGCAGAGGACGTTATGGTCCGGATGATTGTGGTAGGCATGGTGACGGGGGTGTTGGTGCGCGTCCAGGGCGAGGAGATGGTTGACGTAGGCACGGTGACGGAGACGGGGGAGGTGGTGCGCGTCTCTGCTTCGGTGATTTTGGTGGGCGTCGTTGAGGAGCGGGGGTAAAGGACATGCTGCCAACCCTGCGTATCGCCTTAGTTTGTTCTTTGAACTCCAGGAAGGAATCGGTGCCAACCCTCTGTATCTCCTTCGTGTGTTCAGTGATCTCCAGGAGGGTGGGCGAGGGTGAAAGGGTGAACGGAGAATAGAGAGAGCTGTGGGGTGAAGGAAGAGTATCCTCAGAGGTGATGGGGGGGTGAAGGGCGGTGGAGACTCCTCCATTTGTCTCCCATAATCAAGACATTCCTCAGGCGGGTGCAGTGATAGATCTTCAGGGTTCTCTGAGCGATGTGTTGTGTCTTTCTCTTGTTTTGATTCCTCTTGTTGCTTGTCCTTGGCAGAGGGAAGAGATTGATGACGCAGGCAGTTGAATATTTTAGAGATAAACAATTTCACTCCTGACTTGTTCAGGCAAACTCCATTTGCCTTGTAAAGATGTCTGCGATCCCAGAAAAAGTTAAAGTTGTCAATAAAATGGACAGAATGGTCAGTACAGACAGTTGAAAGCCAGGTGTTCAGTGCAAACAATCTGCTGAATCTCTCCACTCCTCTTATGACTGGCGGTAGAGGGCCACTGATGAACACCTCTGCATTTAGAGAGCTGTCAGTTTCCAACATACATTTAAAGTCTTTTTTCAGCACTTCTGACTGTTGTTTCACAACATCATTTGTTCCAATATGCAGTACCACATTCTTCACAGTCGGATGTTCAGCCCCAATATGCAGGATCTTCTCAGCCAAGTCAGATACCACATCCTTGGGAAAACAGAGTACGTTGGTGTTGTTCTTACTACACAGACCTTTTACATCTCTTACAGCAGAGTCACCCACAATCAGAGTTTCAGGCCCAGTCGTTAGCTTTCCCTCTAGCCTTTTACTTTTGGAGTAGCTATTGGTCCTTACCCTGCTGTGTGAGGAGGACAGGTTATCCAGGTCATCAGAAAGAGATCTCCAGTTATCGGTCAGCGGAGCGTATCTGTTCTGGATTGGCACACGGTGGTTTAGGAGGATTGTTTGTAGTTCTCCCTTTAGCAGCTGTTTTGGCTGTTTCGTAGTAGGAACAGAGGTTGAAGCTCTTCCTGGGTGATAACAATGCAGGCCAGCCGGTCGCATCACAGATTTCAAAGCTGGGCTCTGCCTGTTATCCGTCCTCCCAAATCCCATGGAAATGATTTACTCTTCGGCCTTGCACCCAGAGAGTTCGAGGGAGGACTACCACTTGTAGATTTATTACCCGGTACACAGCCCTCCTGTTCATTGGAATCCTTGTAGCTGCTAACTAGCTTTGAGTTAGCATGCCTTTGTCCATTCTGTTGCAACACTGGTAAAGTGGTGTCATTCCAACCTAGTCCATTCACTTCCACGTTAACTTCCAACCGTTGCATTTTCATTTCCAACACGGCCATCTTCTGTAGAAGTTTGTGAAAGTAATCTGTAGAGAACGGAGGCATTTTGCTGCTTACTAGCTTAAGCTAATTAGCATGCTGTACCAGGCTTTAGCTGTTGCTAGGCCACGCTACTGTAAGACTGAGGTCGTCGTAAAAATATTGAAATATGGCTGAAACCCTCCGTCTATTTACGAAGAATAACTGTCCCAGTGATAAGTTCATGTCCAGGAGCTGCTGCTCGAAGTTTTCAGAAACTTTTTGTAGCAACAAAAGCTAGCAATACGACCAACCTTAAACTGCATCTGAAACACACACCCAGCTGGGAGCAAACACGGCAGCTGGAGATGGAGAGTCCCCACCTTCCCGAAAGTTTACAATCAAAGATGCATTTGCCCGACAATGCAAACATATTGGTGTTCCTTGAGGCATCTGGGTCTTTGTATGGACAGTGGACTGTGTGTGGAGAGAGAGAGAGAGAGAGAGAGAGAGAGAGAGATTTTTTTTAGAATTGAATGTATTTATTATATATAATTTATATATTTGAATGTTCAATAAAAAGTTATGTTTGAAAGGATGTACTTGAATTATTATTATATATTATCATTATGTCAGTGGTCTAAAATGGTCTTACAACGGTGCAGACAATATTATCGTTTATCGCAATAATTTCTGGGAAAATTTATCGTCCAACAAAATTAATTATTAACGAGTCAGAGCAACGAGTCAGAGTCATCGTCTGCAAAAAATTCACGAGTCCGATTCCTAGTCATCGTGCGCGAGAATTCACGAGTCCGAGTCAAGTCTGCGTCAATCAGTGAGCGAGTCCGAGTCGAGTCGCGAGTCCCGAACATTGGCACTCGAGCCCGAGTCCTGGACTCGAGTAATCCATCTCTGCCCCATTGGTCAAGAAAAACGCAACTAAATAACTCAGAGGCTCGTGAAGAACTGCAGCAGGACGAGAACCAGCTGAGGAGGCTTTACTGCCCTCCACCAACACTGAGAAACTGAAGCATTGACTTTAATTAAATGTATCATGTAATCTGTTGACATTATACATTTAATTAAAGTCAACGTGTCAGTGAAAAACAAGAATGTTTATGTATCCAGGGTTGCTGATAGCTCAGTGGGTAGAGCTGGTCATATGCAGAGATTCAGTCTCTTAGGAACTACGCAGGTTTGGGGTGACCAGGTGCCAACAAGTGGTATGTGAGACAGTGTGTTTGTGGGAGAAAGCGGGACATGTTACTGCGATGCTAAGCGCTAGTTTAGATTTAAATATAATGTCCATCCATCCCTCAAAAATAAACATTTCTATTGAATTTATAGCCTTTAAATATGAATTCAAACGCTTTACTATAGATTGTGAATTCATCTTCCTATTATACACACATGCATTTCCAAACATTTGGACTACCTATGTTGCAAATGTATTACCTTTTCAATTTACACACGGCATCTATTGCACGTCTGTCCGTCCTGGGAGAGGGATCCCTCCTCTGTTGCTCGCCCTGAGGTTTCTCCCATGTTCCCTTTAAACTGTGGGTTTTCTCTGGAAATTTTTCCTTGTACGATGTGAGGGTCTAAGGACAGAGGGTGTCGTATTGTCATACTGATATTTTGTACAAACTGTGAAGTCCACTGAGACAAATGTAACATTTGTGATATTGGGCTATATAAATAAACATTGATTGATTGATTTGTTTGCACAAATAAGGACTATGCAAGTATTTTGTTTGAATGGATTTTTTTCTCCAACAAACAATCATCAACATTGTGTTATTTTGCAGTGTCCGAGTCTGGGGAAATGAGCTAGCTTACTACCACAGACTGCTGACCTGTGTGAATGCTGGTTATTTACACTTCTGTTACCTTATGTATTCGGTAATCCTCCTTTGGTTTTTCTTTATGAGCCAGACCTTTTTTGAGAGTCTTGCATGTAGTTTCGCTTCAAAATACATTCACCTCCATGTGCGATTGAATCAACCAAATGCTGGACTTCGTCTCAATTTGTGGGACGCAGGACATATGAGATCATGCTGAAGCAACCTAATGTTTTTCTGATTTCATCTGCTTGGATCAGTTCAATAACGCCAAGCTTTGCTGCAGGATGAAGTTTTCTTAGATCTTGTAAACTCTTGAGGAGAACCTACCTAACGTCCAGCTAAAGTGAAAACCCAAAAGGCCTTCAGAGCTTTGGTTGCTCTGTTCTGGGTAATGCTTCCTTCACATGATACGCTATTTGCTCTTTGATCAAGTTAGTTAGTTAGTTAGTTTTGCTTCTGATTTTACCTCCCCTGCTAGCTTATATAGCTATTATCTGATTGGTTAGGCGTCAAAATGTCAGCGGCAATGAAGCAAACTTAGGGATCAGCACTCAAAGACAATTTCAAATGGTGTGCGATGCCGAGGGTAGCACCTCCGCCCAGATGGACGGTTCTCTCCATAGGAACAGCAGCAGAGCCAACGCAGAAGATTTTGTGAGTAGCATCATGGACTAAGCTGAAACTGTTTGTTCCACCCGGTGTTGCAGATTGAAAATAAAGGATGTGCTAATCCTTTAATCTATAAAAGCAGTTTAGATTTTTTTCTGTCACTTTGGTCCACATTAAAAATATCATGAAAGCTGAATAATTACCATGAAGTATGCATGTGTGATCGAGTGTGTACGTCTATATATAAGCAAATACAATTTGACTCACTTTATACTCTGTAATTACAGTATGTGTTATCTGGCAGTTCTTTGTCAGTGAGCCCTGGCATTGATGTTGCTGCCTCAGGAGCTGCTATTGTAAGAACCAAAAGCATTTAATAAGCCCACCTAATTACAGAGTGATAAATAGAGGAAAGGAGTAAAAGGAAATGGAAACAGCAGGAGGAGCACAAAAAAAGAGCACAATAATTTGTATATTTGCTATAACATTTATTCATTGGTTAAAATTCCTTTAAAGATTGACAAGTGGCTCCAGCCTGTGCTGTCTTTATCTCTTGGTGTGATCAGCAGGTTCCCTCAAAGATTCTCCTCCTCTCAGCAGTGCGAGGTGTTAGATTGAATGAAGTTCTTTCTGGCATATCTAAATGTTATCAGTTCTCTGGCAGTCAGTCCCTCAGAGGTGTTACAGTCTGGAACTCTGCAGCCACAGAAAGGCTGCCCATCAACTCAAAGGTCACATTCCTGCACATATTGAGAGTAAGTTAAGCATATGTCGAAAATACTGAGTGTCAGAAAGAAACTCTCAGCCATTCTTCTCAGCCAAACATTCAAGATTCAAGATTTCAAAGATTCAAGGCTTTTATTGTCATTTGTACAAAGCTACAGTGTAGTTATGACAGAGATGTTCACAAGTCTTTTTTTGCAAGTCCAAGTCAAGTCTCAAGTCTTTGGTCACGAGTCCAAGTCAAGTCTCAAGTCTTTGTGGGGTGAGACTTGATCAAGTCTCAAGTCTTTGGTCACGAGTCCAAGTCAAGTCTCAAGTCTCTAAAAAATAAAAGTCTCATGTCTCTTCTGGTTGTAATAAGCCTTCTATTGTCTGCTGCTATCCAGTCTGTTAAGAATACTGCACAGCTATATCTAATACATTCAAAGCATTTACTGTATTATTATCACTCCTATATCTATTAGCATACAGTATCAGTACTGATTAGTTGTTTGTTATATGATCACTTTAAACAGGCTATTGCAATGCAATATGAGGAAAAACATCACACTTTAGCTAAATGCAAACAACTTATAAGCAAAACACTTCAGAATCAGAAATCAGTATCACAAATACTTTATTAATCCCCCGCAGGGAAACTGTGTTAAAAGTAAACATTTGTTCTGTGCCATTTGCAACTAAAAAACTATTGCTGCAATATTATCTGAAATATACTGAACTGGTGATATTAAAACATGACCTGTTCCAAAAGAGATATCTACCATTAACACCATTTACCAGCCAAATGCTGGTAAATCATCAAGTGGCTGGTACTGTATGTTGCACGCACCAGCCAAAAATAACAATGGCAATCTATTGAGTGGTTGGTAAAATGTCAACATTCACTAGGCTAGCCATTTGGCCAGTGGACAAAAATGTTAAAATTTGACCTCTGCAACCGTATTGTTTAATTACACTGGGTCTCTAATTACATCTTTTAAGTCTACTATAAATAAACATATTCCTCTATCCTCTCACTCAAACCCAGTGTAATGGTAACCTGATAAACCTGTAACATTAACGTTACGTGGTCAACAATAAACCTATAACCTTCCTATAAACCGACAGATGTATTTATGTATGTAACTATGTATTTGTTTACGTTTAACGTTAGCCAGTAGATGGTGGCAGCGGAACGTAATGATTAACGTTACCGACCTTTTGTATGTCATGTCAAGAGTTGGATGTCAACGCCACTCAACGCAAACAAGTGTGACAAGCAAACATTCACTCATCTTTTCAAATATTCAGTTACAAAGCTAGTAGCAAGCTAAGTTAACATTACATAGCTGATGCTGAGCTAAACATGTTTGCTCACCGTCCATATGCGTTCATGTGACTGACCTCTCCGGGTGAGTTTTCAAGTGCCTGATGAAATTTGACCTTGTTGCACCAGCATCCTTGATTTTAATATTGCAGACTTTGCAGTGTGCGCTCCTTTTGTTGGTGCCGCCAGCGTTTTGTTCGAAGTTTTTATAGTACATAATTACAAGCGGTACAGCTGCAGGTGTGCCACCGGTCGCCATGGTGTTACCATGATGTTAATGTTAAAGGTGGGGTAGGTAAGTTTGAGAAACCGGCTTGAGATACACTTTTTGTTATATTCCATGGAATGCTCTTAACATCCCGATAGCCGGCCCGGCTAAAATAACTGGATGGCCTACCTGCCTGTCAGCCTCCCATCGGGGCACAAACTTATCTCGTGCCCTCATTGGTCATGTGCGCGTTTGTGTGTGTTGGAGGAGGGGCTCTGTGAGGAAGTAGCAGATTTTCTCCGGTTGTGTATTTTCAAATTCTAGCGATCTCGAGCCGGTTTCTCAAACGTACCTACCCCACCTTTAACACGCCAAAAATAGAAAACACAATGATTGTTCACGAGTCCCAAAACACGAGTCCAAGTCGAGTCCGAAGTCTTTTGAGCAGGAGTCCAAGTCAAGTCTGAAGTCTCTGTGTGTGCGACTAAAGTGCGACTCGAGTCCGAGTCACAAACTCGAGTCCCCATCTCTGAGTTATGACAATGCAAATCTTAGGTCACAGGCTCCTCCAACAGTGCAACACAATAAAACGGATAAAATAGTGCAAGTAAATAAAATATAATAGAAATAGTGCAGAATAGTCTATATACAAGTAATAGAAATATTGATATATACAGTATATATATAAGTTGCAAACGGATGAATGTTATGGATGTTGTTTCAGCAGTTCAGGTGTTTAACAGTCTTATGGCCTGTGGGATGAAACTGTCCCTGAGTCTGGTGGTTTTAGTCCTGATGCTGCGGTACCGCCTGCCAGACGGCAGCAGACAGAACAGTTTGTTGCTGGGGTGATGGGGGTCTTTTATAATCCTGAGAGCTTTCTTCCTGAGCAGCTGGGAGTAGAGGTCCTCCATGGATGGCAGCTCCGTCCTGGTGATGTACTGTGCAGTTTTCACCACCCTCTGTAGAGTCTTATGATTAAGGGCGGTGCAGCTGCCGTACCAGGCCGTGATGCAGCCAGTGAGGATCCTTTATATGATGCACCTGTAGAAGGTCAGGATCCTCTCTATGGTGCACCTGTAGAAGGTCAGGATCCTCTCTATGGTGCACCTGTAGAAGGTCAGGATGCTCTCTATGGTGCACCTGTAGAAGGTCAGGATGCTCTCTATGGTGCACCTGTAGAAGGTCAGGATCCTCTCTATGGTGCACCTGTAGAAGGTCAGGATCCTCTCTATGGTGCACCTGTAGAAGGTCAGGATCCTCTCTATGGTGCATCTGTAGAAGGTCAGGATCCTCTCTATGGTGCACCTGTAGAAGTTGCAGAGTATCCTGGAGTCCATGTTGAACCTCCTCAGCCTGCGGAGGAAGAGGAGCCGCTGTCGAGCTTTCTTGGTGATGGTGGTGGTGTGAAGAGTCCATGTCAGGTCCTCAGTGATGAGTCCATGTCAGGTCCTCAGTGAAGAGTCCATGTCAGGTCCTCAGTGAAGAGTCCATGTCAGGTCCTCAGTGATGAGTGCATGTCAGGTCCTCAGTGATGAGTCCATGTCAGGTCCTCAGTGATGAGTCCATGTCAGGTCCTCAGTGATGAGTACATGTCAGGTCCTCAGTGATGAGTCCATGTCAGGTCCTCAGTGAAGAGTCCATGTCAGGTCCTCAGTGATGAGTCCATGTCAGGTCCTCAATGATGAGTCCATGTCAGGTCCTCAGTGATGAGTCCATGTCAGGTCCTCAGTGATGTGGACACGGAGGAACCTGAAGCTGCCTCTCTCCACCGTAGTCCCATTGATGGTGATGGGGGCGTGTCCCTCTCTCTGCTGCTTCCTGTAATCCACAATCAGCTCCTTGGTTTTGCTGACGTTGAGATGGAGGTTGTTATCCTGGCACCAAGATGTCAGACAAAACAGTGACCTATATATAAAACACATGGTTGTCTGTCAAGAGATGTTTTTCAGCAACACTGGAGGCAGACCATTTAAATGGTGCTAACTAACAGAACAACCACACTAGGCCCAGCTTGGGCGGCTGCATGGATATATTCTTTTAAACCATGTAAGCGGGATGCTATGTTTGTTGGTCGGTCCACCACTTCAACAGAGTGAGATATCTAAACAGATACTGGATTAGCATGACATCTGGTTCAGACATTTATGTTTCCCCACAAGTTGAATCCTTTGGACTTTGGTGAGCCTTTGCTTCATACCTGCTGAACATTTGACAGTTTCATCAGCCTCAGCTGATTGTTTCGTTCAGTGCTAATTAACAAACATAAGTGTTACGGAAACTTCAGAGCGGTGCAGGAAACATGGACACTGGAATCATTGTTTAATCAAACACCTTGAGATTTATTGAAAGTTCACAGAAAAACGGCTGGAGAGCTTCGCTCAGTTTATCACAGATGTTAACTGTAGGCCACCACGCGAAACTCTGAAGACAAAATAATTTAGATCCACATATATAGAAGAGGGACGGACCTATTGCAACTCTATCTAATCAATGCCAGATAGTCAGTACAAGGGCTCCTCTGTGTCTACAATATTCATTATCCAGCAGAAGGAAGATGAACCTTTGACCTGTTACCCAGTTCAAGTTGCCGCAAGGGGATATTGCGATTTAATGGGAAGCAGATGTTTGTAATAAAGACAGGTTCCCAGGAACGCTAAGAAACTCAATATTCCAAATGATCAGATTAAAATATTCTCTGACAGTTCCATTCTTTTTATCAATCTATTGATAACCAATTAACATTAGTCTAAGAATATTTCAGTCACTACTTAAATCAATAAGCGTCTTCAGAGTTGTGTGGGCCCACTTACATCAATTACATCAAAAGTAGAACAAGATTGAAACATTTCAATCATAATAGAAAAATCATCTCTCCTCGGTGTTTGACATCATTTGTCAAAAGCACAATAATAAGCACACATGAAATACAAAAATATAATAGCAAAATATATGTTTCAAAAATAAGATCTTTTATCATTTATCACTCAGTTAATCTCATTCATCAAACACAAATTCTAAATCAGCTTACATCTTTAAAGATTCACTTCAAGGCAATTACTTATTAAAACACAATTAGAATTTAGGATTATAAGAAATCCAATTGAGGTATAAAATCAGAATCATGAGAGATCCAGCTAAAATTCATAATTAAGGTATAAATTCACAGTTAAGGTATACATTCACAGTTAAGGTATAAATTCACAGTGATGAATAGATCAATCTGTAACCTGCAAAGTTGCAGTGTCCTCAATCTTTAACATTACTTTACGTTTACTTCATTACGCTTTATTCAAGAGTAAGGCACTTAGTAGTACATATATTTCATTCAAATACATTTGTTCAAAATTCTGAAAAGGAAAAGTCAGACATTTATTATAACAACCTGAAAAGAGAAATCAAAACATCTCTTCTTTATTTTGAGTGTCAATTTTAATCATTTTATCAATCGCTGAATGGGGGTACCCAGGGGGCAGAAACCGCAATGGAGACCCAGGGATCTGGAAGCTCGGCGTCGTACATTAACATTGTCTCACCTACAGTTGAATATCCGACTAGCCTCTGTGGGGCTTGGAGGGCGGTCTTGGCAACCCTGCGTATGGCTAATTTAACTACAGTTATCAAACAGATCACTAGGATTAGCACAACCAAGATAAACACTGAAACAGTAACAACAAATTTAACCAACCCCGCTCCCCAGGATCCAATGGTTCCACTTAAATCCCCTAATGTAAATCCATGAGTTTCATGCAATTCTGTTATTCCCCTTGCAGTATCATGCGCCATGTCCATTATTTCCGGTGTAGCGTCAGAGATGAAAGAACAACACTCAGACCCAATTACCTTACATGTGCCCCCCTGAGCAGCTAGGAGAAGATCCAGCGCCATACGATTCTGTAATGCTACTGTCCTTACTTCCTGCAATTCTTTGTGTTCAGCTAACATCGCTGTGTTAGATACATTTAGATGGTGCTCCACTACGTTGGACAGTGCCACTATTTCCTGCTGAGTAACATAAATACCGTACCAAGGCAAAAATAGGCTAGCTATCTGTTGTCCTTGTGTAATGGACCTGCTGTTCCTGTGTAGAGAGGGAAGTATCGCTGCAATCTCATTAGGCTCTACTTTACGGATTAAAGGGATTAGGTAGGCTAGATAACAGGTGCCATCAAAAATGTCATATGGCACACAGCCATAGGCCCGGTCGCCGCAAACTAAGTACACTCTCTGTGGGAGGGGAATTCTGGCTAATTTTACCCTCACTATGGTATTACAGTCGCTGTGTCCCACATCTGGAGAGGTGTGAGATCCTGCTTCATTCTGGAAACAGATAGACACATTTTTCCACTCGTGCACCACCACTGGTGGAACATATACTGAACAATCACGTGTAGGAGGCTTGCCTAAGGGTATTGGCTGCGTACAGTCATGTATTTTAACTTTAACGGAGTCCACTGTTCTGGAGCCAAACCAGGGCACAACGGTTACCAAAGCTTCAACCAACAAAGATGGGGTGTGTGGTCGCATTGTACATGTTGGACTCGTAGAATTAGCTGAGCAATTAGTCTGGACTAGAGCTAATTGGAATCTGTATTCAAAAGCTAGGTGGATGTATTTATTGACATATATAAGTCTTAGCATCATTAATTGTTTGAAACCATCTGGCAGGTAATCTTTATTTACTGTATCAACAATAAGAGAGACTAAGCCCTCGTACTGTAAATGTTGCTCAGAGTCTATGGGGTAGGAAGGAGTGTAACAATCATCTGCCTCATCGCTAATTTGGGATGCTATATCATTCCAGCTCACTAGACCGTAGTCAGCTTTCGTGAAAGGAATTGGACTAAACATTGGGGAATGCATGGATTCTGGCATATTTTGGCACAGCCAACAGTTGCTAACATTGCGTTCATGCGCGTAGTCTAACATTAAACTTATCGCAGAATTAGATTTGGTTTGTTTAGAAGGAGTGATTAAGGCCTTTTGTAAAGAATCTACATCACCTCCTGATTGTTTAAGTGGAGTGGATAGAACATTTGTTTCGCTATTTGGTCCAGTAAATGTGCATGCATTGACACCTGGATTGGGAACCTGGTAATCTGGTTTCCTCATTGTACATTTTACCTCATCTTTTATCAGAGTCTGTAACTGTTCTAAAGTGCTACACCACAGTTCTGGGGGCATATTGTCAATTGTGTTGAGAGCTATTCTTACCACCTCTGACGAGAACCTGAACCAACGGTACTGGTTCTTTGGATACATCTCCCACGTTGAGTAAACTAAAAACACAGGAAACACAATAATACAGTTAGATGAGTTACATATTGAAGTTGGACAGTTAAAAGAAATAGTCTTTGATTCATGATCAGGGAGGGAGACAATCCTCCTTATTCTTCCTCCTTTTCTCTCTCTTTGTGTCTCTCGCACCATACTGAATGTCTGTGTGGTGATCTGATACAACCTGTCCTTGTCGCTCGGCACTGATTTGCCCATTGGTGTTGTTTTGCCCTCAGGGTCTGGACCCTGAGTAGTCAAGTCGTCTGCGCTCTCAGATAAGAGCACCTTATTTTCTCCCTCAGAGGGGCGAGAGCCCTCGCCTCCTGTCGTTGGGATTTTCACAGCTTCATCTAGCAGGGCGTCCTTGGCCAGGTACAGTAGACCCAGAATGACGATGATGATGACTGCCTTCACACGCCAGCATCCAGTAGAGGAGAGAGACGACATCTGGAAGCGTGAATCCACTCCGCTCTACCTTGTACTCTCAGGGCTGTTCTGGTCACTATTAACACCTGGAAAGGACCTTTCCACCTGGGAGACAAAGCATCTTTTTCAAGAGATTTGATTAGTACATCATCATCAATCTGAAAAGGGTGGGTGGGCTCCTCTCCAGGCTGGGGGAGCCTGTCAGCCACCTGCCTGTGAAACTTTCTCAACATGTCAGTTAGATATTTTACATAGTTAGTCATGTAATCATCTGTCCACAAAAGAGTGAGTTTGTGGGGTGTTACTGGGGGGCTAGATCCTGTGAACATTACCCTTCCCATCAATACTTCGTGTGGGCTAAGCCCTGTCGTTGCATTTGGTGAGCTTCGGATGGAGCACAGAACTAGCGGCAGCGCGTCTACCCATTTTAGTCCTGTGGTCAACATTGTTTTAGTGAGTTTCTCCTTTATAGTCAAGTTCATTCTCTCAACCTGGCCTGAGCTCTGTGGGTGATAGGGAACATGCAACTGCCATTTGAACCCTAACACTGTAGCTAGACTCTGGGTTATCTTAGAAATGAATGCTGGACCTCTGTCACTGTTAATCCCTGCTGGAACACCAAATCTAGGGATAACATCTTTGAGAAGACACTTTACAACTGTTCTAGCGTCTTCTTTTCTGGTAGGGTAGGCCTCTACCCATTTTGAGAACTGGCACACTATTATCAAAAGATATTTGAATCCTTGGCATGGTGGCATATGCGAAAAGTCAATTTGCATATTTACAAAGGGCCCCGTGGGGGGCGGTAAGTGTTCATGCTGAACTGGACCATTTCTTCTTCTTGTCTGCTGGCATATCATGCATCTATCTACAAGGGTCTGTGTAGCTAGTGTGATGCCTGGAGCAAACCATTGTGACTTTATAATCCCATTCATCCCTCCTTTTCCTACATGTGATTTGCCATGTGCAACATGTGCCAAAACATGGAGGAACGAACGGGGACAAACCATCCGTCCGTCTGGGTGGAGCCACAAGCTGGACTCAGCGTCAAGTGCACAACCTCGTCTTAGCCATAAATCTTTCTCCCTAACATCAGCGCGGGCTTGCATGTCCGCGACATCATTAAAGGAAGGCAAACAAATGGGTTCTGCGGGTTGTGTCGAGGGGCATTGAAGCACCATAGAGAAGCAGGAAACTGCTGCTTGTTTAGCGGCGGTGTCGGCTAACGCATTTCCACGCGAAATAGGATCATCAGAATTTGTGTGAGCAGCACATGTAACTACTGCTAGCTGTGCAGGGAGCAGGATAGCGTCTAATAGCTCAGCTACTAACGCATGATGTTGAATAGGCTTACCGGCCGATGTTAAGAAACCGCGCATTTTCCACAAGACACCAAAATCATGGCACACACCAAATGCATACCTGGAGTCTGTGAAAATGGTTGCAACTTTACCTTCAGCCAAAATACACGCCCTAAGCAAAGCATGCAACTCTGCAGCCTGAGCCGACGTGCCATTTGGCAAAGCCCTGCTTTCTAAGACTTCCCAGTCGTTCACAACAGCATAGCCTGCTAAGTGTACTGTGTCAGACGGTCTGCTCGCAGACCCGTCTGTGTATAGAATCATATCTGAATTAGGGATAGGAGTTTGCAACATATCAGCTCTGGGGGAAGAAGACATGTCAATCGTTGTGACGCAGTCATGTGTTATTTCAAAATCTGGAATTGGCACCAGCGTGGCTGGGTTTAGGGGGGGCGAACGTTTAAGAGTGATGTGTGGGCTTGAAAGAATTACCGCTTTATAACCAGATCGCCTTGCCGCTGTCATATGCTGAGTAGCAGAGGTGTTCAGAATATGCAAAACTGCATGTGGGACATGTACTACACAGTCACTGGCCAGTACAATGGGAGAGGATTGCTTGATAACTATTGCAACTGCGGCCACTGCTCGCAGGCATGAAGTCATACCAAGTACCACAGGGGAAAGTCGAGACGAGTAGTATGCTACAGGCCGAAAATTAGAGCCATGCTTCTGTACCAAAATGCCTGTTGCAAAGCCCCCCTTTTCATGGACGTGTAGATGAAAAGGTTGATGGTAATCAGGGAGCCCCAGGGCCGGAGCTGATGTGAGGGCCTGCTTTAAGTCCTGAAAAGCTGTGTGCATGTCCTCAGACCATTGAACAATGTTAGGGGCGGCCTGCAGAGTGGCAGCACGCAGGACGGAGTCCATAGCAGCATACTCATATATCCAATGTCTGCAGTAGTTCGCCATGCCCAAGAAGGAAAGCATCTCCTTCTTTGTGCGAGGTGGTGGCACTTTGTTCAAAAGGCAGATTCTCGCAGGTGAGAGGAGGCGGTGTCCATCTCTCAGAATGTGACCCAAATACGTGACCTCAGTCTGGCAGTATTGCAACTTGGCCAGGGATGCTCTGTGTCCGCATTCAGAAAGTCTTTTCATGAGCAGAATGGAGTCGATGCGACAGGCGTCTTTGTTAGGTGACGCAATCAACAGGTCATCAGCATACTGAAGGAGGGTGCTGCCCCCTGTAAGGACCAACGTGTCCAGGTCTCTTTTAACAGCTGCTGCGTACACAGTAGGCGATTCAACAAACCCCTGTGGGAGGCGCGTGTATGTGATTTGTTTACCTCTGAATGTAAATGCAAACAGATACTGGCTTTCTGGATGCAAAGGAATAGAGAAAAATGCTGAACAAAGATCAATGACTGTGTAATATTTGGAGTCTGGAGGCAAAGAAGCAAGGATCGAATTTGTGTCAGGCACAATGGGGGCCGTTGGAATGACAATGGCATTAATAGCCTGCAAATCTTGGACAAAACGCCACTCATCAGGGCGATTGTGTTTAGGTATGGGTAGAATTGGAGTATTACACGGACTGGTCGTGTAGATTAATACGCCCTGATCGAGCAGAGATTGGATGACTCCTTCAATTCCCACAATGGCTCTATGGGGTAAATTGTACTGTCTGATAGCTGGCAATCTGGCATTGGCTTTAAGTGTCACTCTGTGTGGTGGGGCTGAACTGACAAATCCGACATGATTTTTATGCTTTGCCCATAATGTGGCTGGAACTTCCCAAAAATCTGAAGGGGGTCCATATTCTATGAGAGGAGGTGGTTGTAAGTTGAGAAATGTACTTTGGGGGAGAGAAATGGGCTCAGAGAGACGTACCATGTAATGCTCCTCTCCGAGGTTAATTAGATTAGGCATGTGTGTGTGAGGGAGAGAAGCTGTTGCAGCTCCCAGTCGAGCCTGGCAGTGGGCTGCCATAGCCCCCACCTCCTTAGTGTAAGAGAATAATTTAAACCGATCTGTGTATTTTTGAGATTCTCAGTCTTTCTTACATGTTCGTGTGTAAGTAAGTTCTCAGGGAGAAAGAGGTCAATAGGTCCCCTGACTTCCTGTGGGGGGAAGGGTTTGGGCACATATGAAGTTATAATACAATCTGGCTTTTGTTCCTGTGTCTGGAACACATTAGGGAAGGGGAGCTTTCTAAGACCCTCCTCTCTGATATACAAGCTACGTGTCTCTTTGTGTAGGCAGAGTTGGCTGGGTTTTTACATGATGTTAGTTGTGTCCTTGCCCTGTCAGCTCTCCGGCCGTTTGAAATCTCAATAAACCTCAAGGTGTCTGACTGTACAACTGAGTCCAGTGTCTCCATCTTTCCTGCGCCGCTATAAAGTTTCCGTATCACTTAGGACTACTGCCTGGAGTGACAGCTAGTGTGACGTGAGGGATAGTTTCTACAGCTAGAAAATCCTGCTGTGGGGGTGTGAGCCTAAGAGGCAACGCACATCCGTGTGGTCCTAAAAACAAAAACTGCTCGCATTCCAACTGATCTGAGCTGTTGCAAAAACCTCTTACTGATAGCGCATAGTCATCTGACGGGTTAAAAGCAGCTGTGCAATGACAATTCAACACAGGCCGCATAAGAGACATTAAAGAAGCACACACAGGGGAAATGCTAGCAATCTTCTGAATCCCTGTTGTGGAGAAAACAGAAATCATGTTGAAATCTGGAAATGACCAACAATAAAGGTTGTCTTGAGATGATTGAATGAATTGGACAGCTTGATAGACTTTGCTGTCAGGAATAGTCAAAAACAATCCATCCGGAGTGCAATGTATTGTTGCCTGTAACTTACAAAGTAAGTCTCTGCCCATTAAATTAATAGGACTTCCATCTGAAATAATGAAAGAGTGTTTCACATTTGATCCATCTATAGAAATATCAGTATTCTGTGAAATGGGTTCAGACATAGCAATGCCAGAAACGCCCACTGTTGTAACAAAGTTATTAGTTGCTGTACAAACTTTCTCCTTAGTGCGTATTGCAGACAATGTGGCTCCGCTGTCAATCAAAATATCTACAGCCGTGCCACTAAAATCAACGGGCATAATCGGATCTTCACGCGGGTTATTGGAAAGGCGGATTGTTGCTGCTTGAATGGGGAAATGCTGTGAATCTGATCCTATTTCTCCATGGCACCCCTATCTTCTATTAAATCCACTCTGCTGACCGTTTTGGCCCTGT
Source organism: Pogonophryne albipinna (assembly GCA_028583405.1). NCBI lineage: Eukaryota > Metazoa > Chordata > Actinopteri > Perciformes > Artedidraconidae > Pogonophryne > Pogonophryne albipinna. The sequence goes on along the minus strand of CM053259.1, from coordinate 2,130,068 downwards.
TGAGCCTGTCTGTCATAATGTGGAGGTGGCATCAATGCAGGATGTCTAGGAGGCTGGGGGAGAGCAGGTACAGATTGTATGTGCTGCTGCTGCTGCTGCTGCTGCTGCTGCTGCGCACCCCACCTCTTCTCGCATTGACCCGCCCAGTGATCCGTTGCACCGCAAACATGACATGGCATCAACTTTTTGGAATTATTTTTCTGCTGCTGTCTGCTCTTATTTTGATAATCCTGTGATCTTCCCTGTGTGCGGTGTTGTCCCTGAAACTGCTGGGAATTATCCGCACCCTGATAAGCCTGTGTATTTTTAGGCAATAGTTGCATTTGCTGGGCAGTTCTGGGGGTCAGAAATATCTGGCTCCGATGCAGGGCACGCATTGTGGCTATCGTAACTTTCCAGGTTTTAATTTGCCAGTCAGGAGTCGCCATCATGTAGGCCTGAGCTGTCTCTGGGATTAAATTATGCAACAAACTCTGTATAGCGAACAAATCATTGCCCTCCCTTTTAATGCCAGCATTATTGTCCCACACTGTCATGAAACGCTGGATAAATTCTGGGACAGCTTCTGTTGGGTTCTGTACGCAAGCCGTCACTTGGGAAAAATCTGTGTGAGTTTTAGCGCATGCTCTAATAGCCAAAGCAGCCACGGTTTCAATCCATATGTCGCGCGTCTGTGTCGGAGGCCAATCCCCTGCAGGCGTACATTCAGGAAATTTAAACTCGTCTCTGCACGTGGGCCAATCTGCCTTGTATGTTAGAATTATCAGCTGTTTAACATCATGAACCAAACAGTTATAAACTGAGCAGACATTAGTCAACCACGACAGATACTCATCTGGGCTTTTAGTGGGACTGGGAGCGTGATTAGTGACATCAATGACCTCCGCGGGTGTCCAAGGCCTACACACTGAAATTTCTCCGATCATAATTTTAGGAGCTGTCATAGTTTCAGCAGGATTATTATTCTGAGATGTTTGCGTTCCCGTGACTGTTTTACGGTGGACCGCACTGCCGTCCGGCGATCCTGGGAAATCGTATAAACGGAGTGTCCGAGGAGGAGAAGTGGGGGCTTTTAACGGGCTGTCGTCTGAAGAATTCCCTTCCTCGTCCTCTTCAATTTGTTCTTGTCTTCCTGACTCTATTTCTCTATATCGTCTTGGCTGAGATTTCAACTTATTTTCATTCATGATAACCGCAGCTGAAATGAAAAGATCATCATCGGAGTTTCTCGCAGCACGATTTGAGAGTTCCGTTGCAGGGATCATTTTTGTACAGAGAGACACGGCCTGCTCTTTTTCCAGCAGCCCATTGTCTGTTAAAATGCGAATGAGCTGAGATGGTGTGGGAGACTTTCCCTGTCTTTTCAACCAATCATACATTACGGATTTAGCAATGGCTGTAACATCCTTTCCGTGTCTTTCCTTAATTCTGGACATGTTCTCTAATTTAACATCAAAAGCAGCCTCTAGACTAAGCAAATGACAATTCGCCGCACATTTAGAAACTCTATCAATCAACGCTTTAAGCTCAATTGAGCCTCGCTCAGTGCCAACTGATTTTTCATTTTTCCGCTCATCATAACCTCTTTTCTCTGCAATAGACATCCAAGCTTTAACACATTCTTTCATATATGTTATATCCCAGGAGCAATTCGCCTCACTTTCAACCAGTTTAAATGCCTGCCACAACACGGTCATGTCAAAAGTACCGGTTAAAGGCCAATCAAATTCAATCTTCCCTTTCTGATTTTTCTGTTGTGAGTGTTCACAAAGTAACGAAGTAAACGGCATAACTTTAGACCAATCCAAGCTTCTTCCGACAATTCCAGACGGCATATTAGGGGAAAACATGTGACTGTAGTGGCTGTCTGTAATCGGATTTTTAGAAGGTGTCTTGGTACGTGCATTCGCTCTCCTCTTACCAGCTGACTCGTTTGTGGAGACAGTATTACCCATGTTTAACGGTTAGTACAATAAAACAAACACTGCAATTAGACGAACAGACATGAACTCGCAACAAGCCCCAGGTGACTGCAAAAACTCATCCAGCTTAATTTTTTTAATCCGAATTAGGGAGATCTCAGCGGGTAGGGAAATATCTGTTTAATATGAGTGCCTTCTGCCCATATATACTTGTACAAGTGCTAAGAACGGAATCTGTTGAAGAGCAATAATTAATTTATTCTCAATCAACAACCACTATGCGAATTTAGCGGTGCTTTTGCCCTCTCCGTCCGCGGAGAGCAAAGACTTTTTTAATTTACCCTGTCTTCCAAACAACAGCCAAATTCAACAACTCATCTGTTATGAAATACAGTATGTCACACATTCCCGCATACCACCCTTCCCATTTATCAGCGTTTTTGTTTAGTTCCAAAAACGCAAATGGTGTGAGGAAAAAGAATAGTGTGTCATTCCGCGCTTCACCCTCTGTGCTTACTACACCGCATGGGGTGGGGTTGAATTTACACACACACTTCAGCCGTGCAGATCCGAGGAGATGTCTGCTATTAAATTAACCAGTTAACCGCTGAAATCTCCAGAATTTGGCGATCTGTTTCAATACAGATGCATGGCACTTTTTAATGCAGAAGTCTACCAAAAAAAATTGCAGCCGCTCAGTTTCACAGGTAATTTTATGATACCGTCAATCACAGATTCTGGTAAGGCAATGTCCAAATATAGATTTGAAATTACACTTACCAGTTCTGAAGATCTTTTGGTTTCCTTAGTTCGTGACGCCAATCTGTTACGGAAACTTCAGAGCGGTGCAGGAAACATGGACACTGGAATCATTGTTTAATCAAACACCTTGAGATTTATTGAAAGTTCACAGAAAAACGGCCGGAGAGCTTCGCTCAGTTTATCACAGATGTTAACTGTAGGCCACCACGCGAAACTCTGAAGACAAAATAATTTAGATCCACATATATAGAAGAGGGACAGACCTATTGCAACTCTATCTAATCAATGCCAGATAGTCAGTACAAGGGCTCCTCTGTGTCTACAATATTCATTATCCAGCAGAAGGAAGATGAACCTTTGACCTGTTACCCAGTTCAAGTTGCCGCAAGGGGATATTGCGATTTAATGGGAAGCAGATGTTTGTAATAAAGACAGGTTCCCAGGAACGCTGAGAAACTCAATATTCCAAATGATCAGATTAAAATATTCTCTGACAATAAGCATGGTACAGTGAGATCGTGGACACTGTGTGGGCTCAACACAATATGGGTGGTGATGAACATACTGCCAATTCTACAACTATTGGCCAGTTTTCTATAAATTAGCTATTGATGTGTGGCACCAAAAAAATCGAATCCTTATGATTTTCTTGACATGCACAACTTTTGAACTACTTTACGGGGACTTAAGGCATGAACCCTTTAGATTTTACTTCTAGTGCCAAACATTTTTACCTATTATTTAGCTGAGGCTTTTAGCCAAAGCATCTTACAATAAATGCAGTCATGGTTTGACCATGTCCTGGATGTAGGAAGGGCCTGATCCAGTCACAGCACCGAAGGCCAGAATCAGTTTCTGGAAGCGGATTCTGGCAGCCACTGGTAACCAGTGAAGGGAACAAAATATTTCGGACACACTTCATCTGAGATTCAGCTCAGATTTGACTAATTACTCAGAAACTGGTATATAATCCTTCGTGCACACTAATACACTTGCAGTCTCTGTTAAACTGTAACGTCTTGAACAATGAAGCTCAGAACAGTAGTACTTATGATGGAACACTACCAAGAATCAGAACAATAATAATTAAATACTCTTTTGTTCTGTACAACTCAAGACACAATCAACGTGCTTCATGACTTTCAAAGGCAAAACCAGCAGTAACTTGGGAGCCATTGTGTGGATTTGACAGTTAAATGGATTCTGCAATAATTTAATTACACAGTTTCTTGGGAGTGTTTGACTTTAACTGGCAGGTTCATTCTGCAGGGATCGTTGCTGTGAAGCTCTGAGACCACCAGAGGAGCATGTAATACTAACAGGTCTGATTGTGCTCCATTTGAGGTATATTTGAGGGGTCCAACAATTCAGATTAAAAGTTGATTAATATATCAAAATGTTAATTTTAAATTGTCAAATGAGACCATCATTCAGACTTTTTACAGGTTTATTTTTTTACATTATGTGCATCAAGGTTTTAGTGTTACTTGGTGAAAGATCTGACATCCAAGAGGAGACATCAAGAAATGAAGACATGTTTATCAATGTTGCGTCCCCAGCTCGCTTAGGGTAAAAGGGAAGCAACACGAAACCATGTGTTCTTGATAAGAGGTTGATTTTAATAATAAACTCAAAATAAAGATGATATAACCAAAAATACAGGCTCTTAAAACCAGCTATCTGTTCACAATAACGCCACACAAAACGAAGGCCACAGATTATCACAGTCATAGCGCACTATGGGCACCTAAGGCCAAAATAGTGAGGCGTCTCGCACAAGTTTGACGCCGTCACAAATCACAGAATACACACAAAACACACTTAAGCACACACCCTAACTAACCACTGTAGCAGAACTAGCGCAGACCTACACAGAACTGACACAGAACGTGAGGAGAGCACCGAGAGACGTCTGACACAGATTCAGACCTCTCCTGTCTAACTGAGATGCACACACTCTTGTAAGAGTCCCCGGAAGGTGTGGGCAGGGATTGGTGAGTCAGGCCCGACCTGCTCCAATCCAGATCTTCGGTCACGCCTACCGGAGGAGGGACAGGAAACTGACAAACTCATAAGGACTCATAAGGACTCTGAAGGACTAACGGACTCTGAAGGACTATAACGGACTCATAAGGACTCTTAAGGACTAACGGACTCTGAAGGACTCTTAAGGACTAACAAACTCATAAGGACTCATAAGGACTCTGAAGGACTAATGGACTCTGAAGGACTAACAAACTCATAAGGACTCATAAGGACTCTGAAGGACTAACGGACTCATAAGGACTCTAAGGACTCATAAGGACTCAAAATGTGCCTGACTGCGGCTGCTCTTTGCGTTTCAGCGACAAACAGTTGGCGATGACATGCCCAGGTTCGCGACAGTAAAACACTCTACACCACAATACGATCCGGCAAACATTTCTTAAATTCTTCTAACAGAAGCAATTCTCGCAGAGAAGCAAAAATCATTCGCTTTACATGTTGTGACCCATTTATCGGACATGCTTCCCTTTTCCCTGCCGAACTCCACATATGTTTGTCAGTCTCACGGAATTCCGGAACCAAAGAAATATTTCTGCTAATATCAAAGCCAACATAATTCAAGTTAGTGGAACTGGGTGTCATACCTGCGGGTGGGGCTGGTGCGTGTGTCTGCGCATCCAGCTCCAGCTTCCTTATTTCCAGCTGAAACTGTAGCTGTGCCTGCCCGGCCCGCTCCTTAGCCTCTATCTCAAGACGTGCTATGCAGACTTTAATCCTCACCACATCTTGACAGCCATCACTTGCCGTGGATAGTGCATCGAATCGAGGAAGTGTACCCGACATCTCCCGCTGTGTACCTTCCTCATCCTGCCCTCCCGACGCGCCAGCAGCCAGGGATTCCCCGTCAAGCTCCTGTGTGAACTCTATATGGGCCATTGTACCGTCAGACACAGCCAGCTTTGATTCGCCGGACAACTTAAGGACACCCCGTTCCACCAACTGATCTATGACCTGAGCCTTAAGCTCATCTTTTATCACATTTTTCTTTACCGTGAGACTAAAATGATCTGCGATCTGAAATAAATGGTCTTTTCGACACTTGTCTATTCCTTCAAGCGAAGGACATAATTCAACTGACTCACAGCCAAATAACGCCATTTAACCTAAGCTTACAAATGTACCATCTGATTCGATTTTATCAAATTACCAACCTGATTAGAAATGACGAGCCCCCAAATATGTTACGTCCCCAGCTCGCTTAGGGTAAAAGGGAAGCAACACGAAACCAGGTGTTCTTGGTAAGAGGTTGATTTTAATAATAAACTCAAAATAAAGATGATATAACCAAAAATACAGGCTCTTAAAACCAGCTATCTGTTCACAATAACGCTACACAAAACGAAGGCCACAGATTATCACAGTCATAGCACACTATGGGCACTTAAGGCTAAAAGAGGAGAGCGCCGAGAGACGTCTGACACAGATTCAGACCTCTCCTGTCTAACTGAGATGCACACACTCTTGCAAGAGTCCCCGGAAGGTGTGGGCAGGAAACTGGCATCCAATGGCGTCCGGGCAACGGCACATCTCATATACACATAACATACACAGCTGAAAACAATCCCAGACAGGTTAACGAGCAGACAGCAGCAGCAGCCGTGACACCCCCCCCCCCCCCCCCCCCCCCCACACTTAAGACACAAACTCACAGTTTTGTTAACCATGCCTACTACTAAACCTACCTAATAATTCTGAAGGACTAAAAGACTCGAAGGAAATCTCTACACACAATACACATAACGACCAGGGTCGTAACACACACTATAGTTTCAACCTGATAGACTTGTTCTGCCTGGAATGAGAAGACAAAAAAATTATGGAAATACATTCTACTCGTTTTTCTAGACCTCAAGTAGATGAGCAAAGACAAACATGAAGGGCAGACAAAATGACATCACCTTTGCATCAGGAAATACAAAAAGATTCAACAGATCCTTGCGCTTCCAGTTCTATGTTACAATCGTTGGTTTCATGCCAAGTCTCTTATTTGTCATTTCCTGCACCTCGTTCGAACTGGAAGTTGCTTTTTGTGCGCCATCTTCTTCCATGGGGCTTATTTGTGCAAGGAGCGATAACCGAGGAACCACCAGACCATCCTTCAGTGAAATCCTCAGCTCACAACAACAAAAACAACAATTGGGGACTGCGTCGGGTCGATGATTGGGTTGCTTTTAATCATACGAAGCCAGATTAAATTAAATAATTACTTCTCCAACCTTGTACTTTTCTCCAGAGTGCCGTGGTTCATTGTTTATTAATGTGTTTCAGCGGCATTTACCGCCCGCTGCAGCGCTGCTCGTCCATCGGAGTTTAGTCTGCCGGTAACTCACGGCAGCGGTCGCTGTAAAGTATTCACTGTCTGACTGTCACACAAGCAGCTGATACATATCCCCAGTTCCCCTTAAGTGAATGTGTGTCAGTCTGAATTGATGCTGTTTGGCATCACAACGCTGTTATGAAAGTGTCTCTGGCATAAAATGGGTGATGTTAGCATAGCAACCAAAGCTAATCTGACTATCTTGACTACTTGTTGCTATCCTATTGTGGCATAGGCCGTTTTCTACAGGCACATTTTACCGGCGTATTTTTTCATTATGATTCTACTTGTGATAGTCGGACACGACAACCTGTGCAGCCCATGTATTGATTCCATCCGATAGCTGCTATAATACAAAACAAAACGTCTGCCTCTCTCCACAATAATCAATAACAGCGAACGGATGGTCAAAGTAAGGTACAAATAAACAGAATCACACGAAGCCTGGTTAGTGTTGCCTGACTTTATAAAGTGTGTTTTTTGTATAAGTGTGTGGTTGCCTTGTAGTCACTTTTCTCAGCGCTACTGCTTGTTACAACTTTGATTTGCCATACTCGCCATAAACTGTAAACTCAGGTTAATCTCGCCCCCCTCCGACGTAAGCGTGACGTATGCGGTTCTTGCTTCTAGACTGACCATTTTTTCAAGCTTGGTAAGAACCGGTTTTCGGGGAAAAGAGCCGGCTCCGCTGCGGTGTGAACAGGAAAAACCGGTTCGGGCTCAAGCTCCGAACCGGCCCTGGAACCGCGTTGGTGTGAAAGGGGCATATGAGTTGATGGTCGGGGGCTGAGTAGGGGTGGGAGACAGGCCCATTTCCAGGCAGTGGGGACAATGGGGGGTGCAGCACGGAGGAATGGGTCGGGTTAGGGGGGGATGCATGACTGATCAAATCTATTGAAGAAAATAGGATTTGTTTATTAACTTGTGTTAGCCTTATCAATGAACATGTGAGCCATATGTGAGGCTGCTGGTTCTACTCTAGCACTTCACATTGTTCCACTCTATGCACCTCGCATTATTGGAGGAACTCCAACTTGTCCAATTGAATGTGTCCCATTAGTTTATTTGGTTTTTGGTAAATGTTATCATTCATTTCAAGTACTATTAAAGATGAAGTAGCGTCCAATATACAGTTTGTGTAAAGTGAACGTATGCACTCGCCTATTCTCAACCTTCAAAACACATGGTTCCTTTTGTCCTTTCTGACCTTCCCCTTGTTGGCAGGCTGGGATGAACACAATGCACTATGGCATTCTAGCATAAGCAGCACTGTGGAGGAAAGGATGCAGAGGAACTGTGGCACCCTGAGAGCATTAATACATGTCTACAAATCTGAGGCAAGCTTCATCTGATGAAAGGCATGACTACACACAGGATACACACCTTTTACAGAGCTATGTAAACTTGGGTTACCTTGGTTGGTTATTGGATAATGGTTACACAAGCCAAAAACATTATGACATCACAAAGTGGCCACAATCTGATCAGCTCTTTTTCAGACAGGTTTTTATATAAATGGATCAGGACAAAAAGAGAGGCGTCTTTGTTCCTGAGACTTTTAGAGTCTCTTAACATAGAGGGGACACATATTGATTAATAAAAGACATGAAAAAGTGGATTTTGCATAATAGGGGACCTTTAAATCATAAGACCATGATTAGAAGTTTTCCCTATAATAATTTTAAATAAAATACGCTAATATTATTATCCCTCTATTGTTTCACTAGCTCCTACTTTATTGACAATACAGACAGGATTGTAAGTCGCATGAAACTAGGTATATTAATAGTTCATATTTTTCTGATTGATAGCTGACTATTTACCATTAGCCAATAAGGTCTGTATGCGGGGGGGCTGCAGTGGTTGAAATGCCAAACAAGGCTCCAAGCTGCCACACACACACACACACACCCACACACACACACACACACACACACACACACACACACACACACACACACACACACACACAGACATATGTTGAATCCATGTTTCATGACCAGCTGCAGTGAATACACACAACTATCAGTAGAGTTAGCTTTAAGGTGGACCAGATATCCTATATAGTGACAAGATGCTCCCCTGAGGTTGGTCATATGCAGTGGTGTTATTTAAAGTAACTAAGTACATTTAATCAAGTACTGTACTTAAGTACAGTTTTGAGGTACTTGTACTTTACTTGAGTATATCCATTCCTTTGTTATTTTGTACTTCTATTCCACTGAAACTAACGGGTACATTTTGTACTTTGTAATGCAAAGATAAACAATATGAACAACTCTTAAATCAGACTTCAGTTACTTTACAGATCTGGATTAATGATGTGAAATATAATCAAGTCTTAAATCAGACTTTAGTTCCACCTGGAGTAAATTCACAAGTACGGAAGAGGATTAGGGCCACATGATTTTCTTTTTGGGGAGAATTTTTTTTTTCTTCTCAGAATTCTGACTTTGAAGTCAGAAATACCGGTAACTGTAGAGAACCAGCTTCAGTGAGAGACATACACATTGCAGTAGGCAACAATGGAGGACGTGAGTGAATTTCTGCGCACCAGAGGGGTCCAAGAGGAAACCATATTGCAAATGGAAGAACAAAAGTTGAGTTATAAATATATAAGTGTGTTTTGGGCATTCGTAAAAACAACTAAAAGGCGTTAGAATGTGAATATGAAATGCAGACATTGATGAGCTAGCAGCAAGTGCATTCGCTTATATGCTATGGCTCCCCCCCCCCATCTAATTCAATAAATAATGGTTTAGTTTGTTGACACGCAAGTTTGTGCTTGTTGAAACGGTGACGACTAAACAAGAGCAACAACCTGGTGGTTTTCATGTTGCTGTAGAGATTTCATTAAGTGTGTTTAACAAGGCAGCTAGCAGCTAGCTGACAATCAGAAGGCTATTAACCATCAAAATGATCAAAATCTCAAACATCATCTCGTCTAGAATGGAGTAAGACAGTTGTGGGAAAAATTATATTGTAAAAAAATACACATTTTATGAAACAAGTTAGTGAGGTTAACAGTAAGAGTGTTTAACTCTTTCTGGCTTTAAATTAAAGGCAGGATTTGTGTTCTTGCATATAAAGTGTTCCTGATAAATAAGATTTTACTTTTTTTTTTTATGAGCATATACTTTGTAAAATAGGAAGAAGAGTCTTAACCTTACAATATTTAAACAATGTATTTTATTTTATTTTTTGCAGATTAAAAGCAACGTTATTGTCTGATGTACTATTCAACTTCAACTGCCATATTACAACCCCTCCTACGAAGACCAAATTGTCCTCTTTCTATTCTGCATTACATCAGTTTGCTGCGCTGCTAACAACAATGCCTGCCGTGCCTGATTCGGATGACTTAATTAAACTATACATACTTCAGACTTTCCCTAAGTAACGCCTTTTCGCCTTGTTTTTACGAACAATTCTGACTTTTTTCTCCCAAAAACATAAATATGTTTTTGTTCTGGGATTAAAGTCAGAATTTTCTCAGAACAAAAAAAAAAGATTTTCATGTAATCCTCTTCCGTAATACGGTGGCCCTGGTCAAAACAAAATTTCAGAAAACGCTACAGCATTTCAGATAACACTTCAACATTTCAACTTTTACGGAAAGGGTATTCCTTTAGCGAGAACACTTCTTGTTTGTGATTGGAAAGAGCCAGCCAGAGAAGCACTGCTGTGATTGATTGTTTTTGCTGCCAGTCAAGAAATGACGCTTCGTGCTTGGTCAGCACCCGACAGCACAACATGTCCCAAAACATCAGCCGTTAGCTGTTAGCACACACTCAGAGATCACAGCTCCTCATATCTGTTCAGAAACTGGACAAAAGTTAAACAAGTACAAACCACAGACTGTCTGTGTCATGGTGAATACAGTCGCTGCTTTATTTCTGTCTGTATCAATCAATCAATCAAATTTTATTTATAGATCACGGTAAAATATGTTCATTTTGTAGTAGTATAGTATTTGGATGGATATAAGCCCCGCCCCCTCTCCAGCGCATCTTGTTTGAATGACAGGAGTAAACACAGCCGCGGTGAAACTAGAGCGATGAGAGCGATGCAAATATTCGGGGCTTTGACCGTGATTTAATTGTAATACACGTTTCAAAGTGATGCTGAAGTAACAACATACGGATACCGGTTAGTAAAAACCATGAATTAATGCTTTGACAAGTCTGCAGACAAGACGGCAGGCGATAAACCTTTTAAAATGCGTGTTTTCTGAATGGAGCTCGGATCGATCCGGCTAAACTAACCTGTAGCTGCTCCGTCCACACTCACAACAACATGATACAGACAGAAATAAAGCAGCGACTGTATTTGCCATGACACAGACAGTCTGTGGTTTGTTCATGTTTAACTGTTATCCAGTTTCTGAACAGATATGAGCTGTGAGCTCTGTGCTAACGGCTGATATAGGAATGATAGGAATACCCTTTCCGTAAAAGTTGAAATGTTTTGAAGTGTTTTCTGAAATGCTGTAGTGTTTTTTGAAATGTCGAAGTGTTTTGTAAAATGCTGTAGTGTATTGTGAAATGTTGTTTTGACTTGCACTTCAAAACAACAAGAGTATTCTTCCACAGTATTTCTAATTTGACTTAAGTACAAGATCTGAGTACTTCTCCCCTCTGATATAGTGTTCCCCACCCCCTTATTATAATTGTTGAATCCCAGCCATGATTAAATGTGAGCCTTGGAACGCAGATTTCTTGAACCCTGGTAAGCCTCGTCCAGCCGGAGTCCAGCTGATGAGCAGAGAGAGGGATGATGTTCATGGACAGTGAGGAAAGAAGCCTCACTGAGTGCCTGGGTCCAAAGCCACATATTTTGTCTCATAGCACGGCACTCGGAGAGCCTCCTAGCGTTTCAGCAACAAAACGCTCTCAGCTCAATTTGTATTGTTTCTCTGAGAATATTAGGTGGAAAGAAAGCACAATGTGGACACAGGCCTTTAAACATCACCCCTGAGAACAGCCTCGGGTCTGTTAAACAGCTCAACCTTGAGATACACTAAGCTTACTTGTAAGTTGTTTGAGTAAATGCAAAACTGCATTTTAAAATATGAGTTGGACAAATGCACACAAATCAAATCAAGTTTTATTTATATAACACATTTTTAAAACGATTTTTGGTCGAGCCAAAAATGCTGTACATATAGTAATTACCTTACAGTAAGGACACTATACAGTAAATACAACAGCACAGTTTGTGCAGAATATCAGTATGACAATACGACACCCTCTGTCCTTAGACCCTCACATCGTACAAGGAAAAACTTCCAGAGAAAACCCACAGTTTAAAGGGAACATAGGAGAAACCTCAGGGAGAGCAACAGAGGAGGGATCCCTCTCCCAGGACGGACAGACGTGCAATAGATGCCGTGTGTAAATTGAAGAGATAATACATTTTACAGCGTAGGTAGTCCAAATGTTTGGAAATGCATGTGTCTGTAATAAGAAGATGAATCCACGAGGATGTCAGCTACAATCCTGTGGGAGCCAACAGGGAAGTAGCATGACGAGACCCAAGGCAGGACCGCAGAGACAGGTTCAGCCACGACCCGAAGTCCACGACTTAATCCAGAACCCAGGATAGAGGATCCAGGACACAGGACCACAGCAAGAGGATCAGCCTCGACTCCGGATCCCGGCGTAGATATAGACACAAAAGAAAAAGAAAATTTGGGGGAGGCTGGGTTCATCGGAACATGCAAATACACAGACAGGCACACGCAGGGAGCAAGGTCCCCGCTGGTACGCTGTGACTACGGCATAACACTCCCCGGCCTTGGATAAGGCACATAACGAGAATAATCTTAAGCGTATCTACCAGAAGCTCCGCAGCATAAAACATAATATAGCATACACGCTTCAATTGCAGATATACAACTGCCTTTACACAACTTCAGTGATAAGCAACCATTGTGTTCATGACATTACCAAAATCAGACAAGAAATTAAATGGATAACAAAAAGGCCTAAAAGGATCAAACCCACAGTAACCACAGCGTCTGAAGACAAAGAGCTGATCAATATAAAGTTTGAACAGCATTTTCAGGGTCGATGCTCCTCGCTGAGTTCTTCAGGACAGTTTGTCCACCCTCTAAACTCCATCATTAAAGCTCAGCCTGCAGTCAGACACAAACTCAGAAAAAACATGTTCACAGTACACATACTCTACAGACTAGGGATGTGCAGCTCCATCACTGAGGCCGATGCGATGCGCATCTCGATACGTTGCCACGATACGATACATTAACGATACATTTGAAACACCAGGCGATACGATACGATTCACCCCTGTTGCGATACAGTTCGATACGATTTGATTCAACATTATGCGATTCGGGGCGATACGATGCGATTTGACACGATGCAAAATAATGATACTTCAATATGGTACGACAGAGGGTTTTTGTTTTATTCCTTATATGCAGCAAGTCATAAATTAACAAAAAAGTGCTTTACATATTTGGTTCTCTCTGCTAGTACATCCCATCATGCTGTTTCTTTTTTACCTTAAAAAACTCTCCAGAGTACAGTACAATGTTATAACACCTCACAGTTAAACAATGTAAGGATGCGTTGCCCATGATTAACAATGTGCAAATAACAACTACCATAGTGCAATGCACATACAGCTGCCAGCCTGATGTGCTGAACACTCATTGATAGACTAACTCACCAGTGAGCAGAAAGCAGTGGTTTCTATATGAACAATAAAGAATACAAACAACCTTTCACAAACAGCTCATAACTGCTTACAGTAAGGAAGACATGTAAACTATTATTCACAGTCACAGGCTGATGTAAACTAAACACCACTCTCTCTGACAGAACACCTCACTGAGTGATTTCACTCATATGTCTAACTATCAGGTTTCTCTTTTCAGCCGCAGACCCCATGTCGCCTCTTTATGTGCGTCGCTAAGTTCCTCGTACTACTTGTGTACTTTAAAGCGGCTCGGCATCGTTTACAATTTGCGAGAGATTTTTCAAGTTGTCCGTCTTTCTTGAAAAATCCGAAGTGTTGCCAAACGTTTGATTTGTAGGTATTTTTCGGTGCGCTGTGTTTCTCTTTCTCCTCGACTTCATGTGTGTTGATAACTGAGACTCTCGGCCTCCGTAGTGCGAAGCAAAGATCAAAGGTCGTCTCTGTTGAGTGCTGACAGGATGAGAGGATAATATATGAATGAATCGTTTTTTTACCGATGCAAAGACGCTACAATCGATGCATCGCGAGTTCAACCCAAACTGTAGCCGATGTGCACTCTTTCAACCGGTGCACTCGCATCTTGAACGTTTATGCCGGTGCACCGATGCAAATCGGTGAATCTTAACATCCCTAGTACAGACACACCACAACACACCTGCACATACAGAACATGTTTATCCACTAAAGAGGCATGTCATCTGAAAAGTGATACATTCCATCTTTATTTGATGATATCTGCTTTCATTTGTTGCTTTGCGTTGCAGTCTTTAGTATCTGAATCTTGCTTGTGCTCGTAATCGTCAAATTTCAGAACACAAGATCCCCACCAGGTTTTAAGATTCAAATTGTTTACATATCACAAAAGGCCTTTAAACAAATTAAACTCTGAATCAAATTGTTATTGGACTGCTTTGCTCTTTCTTTGCTGCACAAGGATGAAAACAATAAACTCCATAATAAATTGACCAGGGCTATTTGGAAATTGCATTGAAATAAAGAAGTTGTCTTTTGAGGAAACAGATGATTCCTTGAAAATGCATTTTAGCAACTCACATACACCTTGAGTCTGTGCAGGCAGAACTTTTTCAATATCCAGTGCACGTATGAAGTATAACGTGTGTATATGAAATAAAGGAAAACAAATAAGCATCCGAAATGTAATCCAGTGTTCAGTTACAGCTCCTCTCAGTGCATATCGTCATAAAGTCATTTTCATTTTCACCGTCCTGATGGCACCACCCTATACACAGATTTTCCTGTAAGAATACATTCTCTGCC
This sequence comes from Pogonophryne albipinna, assembly GCA_028583405.1. NCBI lineage: Eukaryota > Metazoa > Chordata > Actinopteri > Perciformes > Artedidraconidae > Pogonophryne > Pogonophryne albipinna. The sequence goes on along the minus strand of CM053259.1, from coordinate 2,115,020 downwards.
CCCCACCACCTCTCGGTCCTCCTGCGACACTCCCCCTTCTCCTCCTCTTCCCCCCATCGCTCTTCTCCACACGGCTGCCGTGGCAACAGAGGGTGGGGACGAGGAGGAATGAGTAGAGGATAGAGACACAGTGACAGAGAGAGAGAGAGGGAAATAAATAGAGAGAGCAGAAGATTGGTGAAGATGAGATTGGAGTGTGTGTGTGTGTGTGTGTGTGTGTGTGTGTGTGTGTGTGTGTGTGTGTGTGTGTGTGTGTGTGGTTGCATAATCCCACTTCAGCCAATGATTGAAGCAGGCTTAAAGTGAATCCAATTGTATGACAATAGTCACACTCATGTGAAACTGTACTTTGCTTCTCTGTAAACTCATCACACAATCACTCGTCTCTCTGGGTGTCTGTCTCTTTGTATTTCTGTGTGTGTGTGTGTGTGTGTGTGTGTGTGTGTGTGTGTGTGTGTGTGTGTGTGTGTGTGTGTGTGTGTGTGTGTGTGTGTGTGTGTGTGTGTGTGTGTGTGTGTGTGTGTCTCTGTATGCAGGAAGTAAAGGGCAAACACTAAGCAAATTCAAGCTGAAATCCGTCTGCATGTGAGGATCAACTGTTGTATCAATATCTCTATCACAATCAGTCACATGACCACTCAAACACATTGGAGTTAAACACACTGCTGGAAACAGGAGAGTATAGCTTTCCAATTATATCCTTATTGTGTTTGTTCTCCAAATATTCAACAAATATGTCACATAACCGGAGATGGAAGAAGTATTCAGATCTTGTACTTGAGTAAAAGTAGAAATACCAGTGTAGTGTAGTAATACTCTCTTAAGTGAAAGTTCTGCAATAAAAACATTTTTAAAATGTTGATGTATTGATGTGTTAATCTAAGTCTTTGTATGCTGCTCTATATCTGCAAAGTGACTAAAGGTATTAAATGAATTAATTTTCTGAAATGGACCAATGAGTACTTTTACTTTTGGTACTTTAGGGATATTTTGATGCTAATACTTCTGTACTTTTACTTAAAGTGGGCATATCATGCTATAGTTGAACAATATATTGTAGGGCCATACCTATATAAAGTATATAAATATAGTTTTTTTTTCAAAATACCAAACAGATCCTGCATTTTTGCCATGCCTCATTTCGCTCTATTTGCTCTTTCCAGCCCTGTTTTTACAGGGGGCTGATTCTGTGAGCTGCAGCTGACCACGCCCCCCTGCAGGAGAGGGGAGCGTGCTTTGAGATCAGCTGCTGGGCTGTCAGAAGAGGGGGAGAAAAAGAGATCTCCCTCCTCCGTGTTTTATTCTTATATGATTGTTTGAAATTTAGAGTCATTATTCATTTGTTTTAAAGCTCAATAAATAACAAAGACCTTTGACCGGCACTTTTCTAATTTTGTCCAGAAGATTTAAACTTTAACGGACATCTTGACTGAAACTGAAACTCTGTCGCACGGTCCCCTCGTTTCTTGGAAGAGGCGGAGAGGTGGGTGTTTGTCATCTGCTGGTGGACTACCGGAGAGAATTACAGTGCTTGCCTCGAATTACAGCAGCAGGAGCAAACGCTTGCCTCGTGGAGGGAGAAAAAGAGCCACAAAGGAGAATAAACAGAAGGGCAACCATGCGCGTAGGGATGGGTATCGTTTGAAATGTATCGATTCCGATTCTGCTTATTGATTCCGGTTCTTATCGATTCCCCGTTTCGATTCCAAAATTGTAAAAGAAAGAGGTCAAACGTTTAGATAACAAAAATATCTTTATTCTTTTAAGCTTTAACTGACATTTTTACAAATAAAAAATATACATGCAATACAAATGTATTGCACAATAGCTGTGCTTTATTTTAACTGAGCTATGCCTGTGGCAAGCTATTAAGAGGCATTACACTGTGCCTTGTCTTTTTCTTTTTTAGTGTAGTGGAGCATCACTTTAGAGCGTTTACAGCGACCCATCTTTGGTGTTATGAAGTGACTGAGCTCGTGAACTACAGGAGGGCGGGGGGAGCCTCGCTGCGGGGAAACTGTGGACCTCTGTCGCCTGTCAGCGCAACTTACATGAGGCCCGCTGACGACCGGCCGTTCTGTGATTCTCCAGAACACACAGATGGCCAATCCGCCGCTGAATTCCACCGGGTGGCCGCGGCGCAGACGGACCCAGTGGAATACAGGGTCTACCGCGTTTAGGAACCGTTAAGCAGAACCAAAATTGTGTCTTTTGTATGGGTACCCGGTACCCGGCATTTTCTTATCGGTTCTCATCTGGAACCGAGTTTCGGTTCCCAACCCTACATGCGCGGGAAGTCTTCTTCACTGCTTTTGTGGCAGACTACAGCACCACTTACAGGCCTGGCATATGTGCAACAGCGTCTCCAGCGCTTTCGAGCGGCATTGGCTGGCCGTGGCCCAACCCCACATTCCCCTGATTGGTGGAGAGTATTAGAGTATTCGTTATTCTCGCGTCCCAGGAAAGCAGCTTGAAAGTAAGAGACTAATGGAGTCTCTGGCATAAGGTTCAAATGGGTACTTTATTTAAAAATGGCGCGGTAATGTTACAGACAGAAGATGGTTCTGAGAGAGAGAGAAGCTGCAGCTTCCTCTCGCAGTCCGGGCCGTGGAAAAGAGACCCAACAAAGCTCCGTCACCTGACTATATATCTAATTTGGCTCCTCCTCTTCAATGGCAGCTGTGGTGATGTAGGGGCCTCTGGTCTTCAATGTCCGTTATTGCGCATAACAGAGGATTCAGACATTGTACATTCAATACATATCTTGACACGCCTTTTCTCCTCTTACTCTCTTTCATGACTTTTTATTTAATACATTTTAACGGCTGTAATCGTGTTTAGTAATACTGGAAGTACTTTACGGCAGTTATCATTTACGGTAGCCCCGGATGTCGTCATTGGTGCCTACGTCTATAAACAAAACGTATTCAAATAAACTGTACCTTCAATTAATATTCAGCAATAATAATATCTCGACGTCTATAGATGTAGTGTTAAAGTCAGTAGGTTTTGGTGTGCAACACTCCGTGTACATTCACATTTCTGGAATACGTAATATTAGCCACATGCTAAATGCTAACCGGAGATGAAGGATTTTCAGAATAAAAGCTTGGCATTAAGATTGTGCGAGAACTTCCGTTTTTTTCAGAATAAATCAGCTTTTATGCTGACGGTATGTTTAAATTAAATTATGCCATAAAACATTGATTTTAATTTCTAACAATCCCTCCTTTCACACCTTTTAAGGTGTGTAAATAATACTGAAATCAATGAGTTCTTCATCTGAACTTTGCATAGTACATAACTCATTATAAAAAACATACAATCAAAATGGAATGATTCAATAACCTTCATCAAAAATACAAAAATACTTTGACTGGTCTTCAGCCACTAGGGGGGGGCAATGCCCCCCCGCAAAATCTGCCTATGCCCAGAACCTAAGTGGCCACCCCAGGTGCCACTACTGCAACGTGGTTCGTCAATAACAAGTAGCAGCAGTTATTTTAACGAAATCATAACTTTTACAGGTACCTAATGTTATTTATCATATCTGGATCCAGTGGCTTCGTCTGGCCTGGACTATAGAAAATAATATGTACTTTTGGGTCTATCTGTGTCAAGCTTTGCTGTGTGTGTGTGTGTGTGTGTGTGTGTGTGTGTGTGTGTGTGTGTGTGTGTGTGTGTGTGTGTGTGTGTGTGTGTGTGTGTGTGTGTGTGTGTGTGTGTGTGTGTGTGTGTGTGTGTGTGTGTGTGTGTGTGTGTCTGGCACGAGCACATTTTGTGTGAGTGCGCACCAGTTACGGGGATTGTTGTTGTTAGCATCTGGTTAGCTAGCTATGCTAAAGGATATAAGAAGCTGTTCTACAAGAAGGAGAGGGAGAGCTCTCTCATGTCAGACTGAGAGGCTCAGATAACTACAGCTCAGTGAGGTAAGGGACTCTCTGAGGGTTTAGATAGTTAACTTTAGACAAAGTTATCTCAGTGGGTCTCAAACGGTTTGTTCACCATTTAGGTAAACAAATATTTCCAAGGCACACCTTTATATATCTATTATAGTTATACAAAAATAACAGGATAAATAATAACATGTATGAAATACTACAGGACAGTAAACCCGAAATACAGTTAAAACGGATTTACACACTTTTTATACAGTAACCTACGTATAAAATATGTTGCTGTTTCGGTAGTACATTGGTCTATTATAGAGAGTTTTAATTCATAATTTACATTTCATATTCTTGGATAGGCTACTCTATTGATATATACAGTATATTTTTTTAGAATGTACAATTGTCGATTGTTACTCGATCCAAGCAATGCCCCTGTCTTGATCTTTAAAAATGAACATGTGAAGTTGCTTCTTTTGCATTTGGGCTGTAAATAATATATTTTCTTGAGAGTAGTGCTAACATTTTTACAGTTTTACTTTTAACAAGTGATTTAAATGTGCCACCCCGCTCTGAGTCTGTGCGACAGATCAACACACTCTCACTCCATAATCGTCCAGGAGCGACGTTTGGTCAGTGTCCGTGGCGTGCAGTTGTGACGCTCCTAGGCTCCTTCAGCTTCATAAAAGGACGCAAATAGTTTTCAACTGATTGCAATGTATTCCCATTAGGCCGCAAGGTGAACCTCGAAAAGTCCTTTAGAAAAGAAATCCCGCTCCACAGAAGTGGAACTACATAATCTTTAGTTCATAAAAAAGAACGAGTCATGCTTATCCACCAAAAAAAAGTTTGTCGCTAAAATTCCTGTCAATTCTTCTAGGCACGTAATTATTGGCTGAACTAGTCCCTTCAAAGCGTAATAATATCTTGGTCAAAAGTAGTGCCACGGTTCGTCACGTGATCGTGCTACACCAATTGGGTAGCTGCATATTGTCAACAGAAGTGAAAGATGGCCGCCTACATGGTTACGCTAAACCAGACCAAATGGATTCTAAACAGTGCTGTATGCTTGTTTTATGTCATGTTTTGTCATATGTCTTAATACATCACTAAGTCCGAGGTATTTGCGTTATATACGCGGTATTTGTGAGAGGTTTTACTATCTGGGAACAGAGTTGACCATCGAATCAACATTGGCTAGCAGCGTTTATCAGCCAACTCCAGCTACAACAACATTCCTGGACTACCATGTTCGCATCGCTAGGTTCATTGGCTGAGCTCGTGGACTATTCCATTAGACTGAGGACTTTTTGTCTGTCTGTCTGTCTGTTGTTATTGTTACCCTGTACACGTTAAATGCACTCTTAAAATAAACATGACTTGATGTCATACATAGCTGCGTCCAAGAAGAAGGTTAACTTGTTACGTTAAGTAATTTAGATCAATAAAATGCAGTACTTATACCAATGTCCATTGATTTACTCATTCATCCCTCCACAAATGAAAACAACACTGATGAACCATAAAAACGAGATTTATTACAAATATAAAAGGTATGACATAGAAAACAGTACAAAACAGAATAAGGACACTCCTATTCCTCACTGTCAGTGTCAGGGCAGTCATCGTTCTCTTCCTCTGTTTCTTTTTTATTTGCACAATTTGAGCAACGACATAAGTCTGTGCAACAGAGTCCTGCAGAGAAGCATGAACATCTGCCTTTCTCACAGGCAGACTCTTTGCAGCTGCAGTGTATCACATTCAACACACTGTCAGGGGCAGGATTTCTTGTCATCCAGGTGACGTGTAAGTTCCCATCCTCTATTTCCCAACCATATCCAGCAGGTGATGGAGCATTTATTTATCTTTTGAGACAGGACCTCATTATTGCTGCCTGGTCATTTGCCCTTTTGCAGTGCTGATGGAGGGCATCAGGAGTAGGGGGAATGCTTAATTCTGGCAAGGCCGATGATGCCATACAGAAAGCCTTGTACCTAGCATCATTTACATTTTCGGCTGCTGGCTGATCATATCACATGACATACATACCGGCAAAGAAATGCAAATGTTGATTGCTCCAAGTTAAAGTTAGTACCTAAACTTCTAAAAGCCTTAAGGTAGTCATCTTTCTCACATGCAACAGCAAATGACTTTCTTTTACCTCTCAAGAATACCTCGGACTTAGTGATGTATTAAGACTAGGGCTGTCAGTCGATTAAAATATTTAATCGCGATTAATCGCATGATTGTCCATAGTTAATCGCGATTAATCGCAAATTTTTGATCTGTTCTAAATGTACCTGAGAGGAATATTTTTCAAGTTTTTAATATTCTTATCAACATATGAGTGGACAAATATGCTTTATGCTAATGTTTATTATCATTTGAACAATGACAAATATTCTCATGAATATTAAACGCAACAACCTCTGAACATTACAAATATTCGCCTCAATTCAACCTCTCATACAATAATACACTCCTGTTTGTGTGTGTGTGTGTGTGTGTGATGGATCGTTGGAGCTATGTGCAACTCAAGGCATATGCTGGAACGGGAGCTGCCTGGACGCTGCAATCATGTTGCGCACTATCCGTGCTGACTTCTCGTACAATGTTCCACTGTCTGGCTTCCTGCATAAAGTCAAGTGCTCGGCACAGTTGTGGCGAAATGTCGCTCCTCTGTTTTCATTTAAACAGCTCCTTATATCCGTTAGCGCAGCTAGCTAGCACCAGATGCTAACAACAACAATGCACGTAAGGTCTCTCTCTCGCTCGCTCGGGCCACACATACACACACCCTCCCGGTCCTCCCGATGGCCAGTCGGTGCCTGCCGGTGAGCGTGGAAGTGTGGTCTGCCACAAGCGGACGGCAGGAGCGGGGCTGTCATTATCAGCTTGTAGATGGTATTTTAAACTCGATGCGCTCTGAAACTACGGGGCGACCAAGGGAGAAAAAAATTACACATGCGTTAATCGCGCTAAAATAATTAGTGGCGTTAATTTTTTGGGGACTAGTTCAGCCAATAATTTTTGGGGACTAGTTCAGCCAATAATTACGTGCCTAGAAGAATTGACAGGAATTTTAGCGACAAACCTTTTTTTGGTGGATAAGCATGACTCGTTCTTTTTTATGAACTAAAGATTATGTAGTTCCACTTCTGTGGAGCGGGATGAAACGATAACAGGGTTCACCTTGTGGCCTACATCTGCGGCGGGATTTGACGCTCATGGAAGCACGGCATTCGTTTGTGTCAGCTGCCTTTAAAGGCAATGTGAGCGTCCATTCCCATTGGATAACGGAGAATTGTACACCCGGAAGTAAGTATTCCCCTTACTGTCGATTGATTTTACAGTGATATCTGCACTACTCATCGACTAAAAAACACCAGATTATCCTTGTTAATTACACAACATTGATTGGTTTAAATTGTGTGCAATGCTTTTGTATTTTTCCCCTTCGATTCGGAGAAACAAATATTTTTTCGGAGTAAAGGATGGCAGAAGACACAACACTACCCAGAATCCCCAGCTATCGTTTGGACTACACCATGTGCTCTGTTTGACAAACCCCATGATAGTCCGCAAGCTCTGTGATTGGAGAGTGTGCTCCGAGGGTTTAGCCGAGCCTCGAACAGCACTTGAAATGGGATGGAACCACGGCAGACTGTCCAAAACTGGATTTGAACGGGTCCACCGCGTCCCCCCCTCCCCCACCCCGTCCCCAGAACTACACATGCTGGCTATTGTGTTTCGCAAAATGTTCTCTATCTATCAGCGACGTGCGGTCAGGGGAGGCAGGTGAGGCAGAGCCTCACTTGTCATTCTCCAATGTAACGGAAAAAAAGAATAATAATACAAATAATAATAATAATAAAATGTGTCCACTGATCTGTGTTGTAAATGTGATTTCTGTATGATTCCAATCGCTTTTTATAGTAAAAATCGGCTAATTTGCCGAGCTCCGCTACAACTACGGGGAGCGATGAGATTGAGAAGTGAGGCAGGGACGAGCTCTGCCTCTCGTAAGCCCACAGTAACTTGCTGGAGCACGAGCACTAATTTAGCGCGGGCACTTATTTTGTGAGCGCGCTCAAGCCAGTTACTGTGGGGTAAGGTGAGGCACAGATGAGCTCTGCATCACCTCAGAATGCGTCACCCCACAGAAACCGTCTGGAAAGCGGGCCCTAAGCGCATGCCTGCACCATCTCACTGTATGTCACCAATGTAATGTTTGTAGATCCCTCTATTACATTTATCCTCGCCATCCATAGTCTCTAAATAACTTATTTCACGTATATATGATATTTAAGCCCGCTGGTCTCATCATACAACGGCAATGAAAAAAGCACCAGGGGAGGCAGCCACAACCTCTGCCGCACTGAAGGGGGCGCAAGTGAGCCCACAGGTTCTTGTTGCTACTGTTATTCTAAGCAGAGACGGTAGAGGAAAACAACAAGCTAGGCTTTTGAAACTAGAGGAAGATAAGGAGGACTTTTACAAAAAAGTAGTAAAGATTGTTGTCCAGAAGGATAGCATGGACTTCATCTTCAAGTCAAGGTAAGACCACATTTGTAATGAAAATTGGATCTTACTAAGAGAGAACAATCCAATATTTAGATTTTGGGTATCCTTTTGTTGAACGGTCTGTTTAAAATGAATCGAAGCATCAGACTAAAAAAGCTTTTGAAAATAACAGAATATTTCGATTAAAGGTGGGGTAGGTAAGTTTGAGAAACCGGCTCGAGATACACTTTTTGTTATATTCCATGGAATGCTCTTAACATCCCGATAGCAATGAATATCTTAAGTGCTTTGACAAAAAATACATAAAAACATTTCATCTGTGGAAGCCGTAGTACTGTAAAAAGCACGACCACTCATTTTAGCCGGCCCGGCTAAAATAACCTGCCTGTCAGCCTTCCATCTGTGCACAAACTTATCTCGTGCCCTCATTGGTCATGTGCGCGTTCGTGTGTGTTGGAGGAGGGGCTGTGTATTTTCAAATTCTAGCGCACTCGAGCTGGTTTCTCCAAAATTACCTACCCCGCCACCTTTAAGGTCAAAATATATAATATTTGTAAATCTGACTCTGAAAGAGTCAGTGCCTCACCAGCCATGAACCTCACCGCACGTCACTGCTATCTATGGCACGTCTCTACTGGGAGTTGTAGTTTTAAAAGACGTTTTCGTATTTCCCATAATAAGAAGTTGCCAGTATTAAACTGTGTACATCCCTGGAGGTTTAGGGGATAGGAAACACTCACATTTAAAACATATAATCAATAAATGGGTGAAAATTGCTTGTGCCCATAATGGGCAGCATTAATATATATACCCACACGCCAGCTAAGGTCAGAAGAGCTTTATTTAACAGCTGGTCTTATGTTTGTGACCCCTGTTGTTAATTGATAACATTACATTACATTAATTGATAAGCCTGAAACATGCACTTGTCAAGGTTCAGAGGCACATTTTGCAAATATGGCAGTAGCCATCGATCATCTTAAGATAAGATATACTTTATTGATCCCAAGTTGGAACATTTGCGTTACATCAGCATGTGTAACAGTTGTAAATATGCAGTGGTGTTTATTTGTAAATTACTTAGTATAATCACACAAATTCTGTGTTTTATATTTAATAATTCTGTGTTCTTTATTTATTGATTGTTCAATACCTGACAAGGCCGGAGATGAAATATCTACATACATCTTATAAGAGTATAATACATTATGTATAATATCAGTTAAAATAAGTGCTTCAACATAGTTAACATTGCTGGAGGTATGCACACATATTGATAGATGTCTTGTAATGCACTATTGAGGAACCTGCGACCCAAGTTTTTCATTCAATGCATAACTACACCATAGTTGTGTAGGCCGATATGATATGTCAATAAACCTTAGAAAATCTTGAAATCTTGAAAGGGATGTGCAAAATAGTCATTATATACAGTCTTTAATTAACTATTAGTAGAGAATAACGAGTAATGAATATACTTTATAGGGATCCTATTAATATCTAATAATACAAATAATGAAATTCAATAACATGCTTTAACCACTAGGTGTCCCTTTATATCAGCTGTGCACCTTTATGGTGTAAATACAGCCTATCTACCAATTGGATCAAATATAAAAGTCAGCTGAATTAGTGTTGATACTGCAAGGAGACGTATTGTGTGAAAAGAAATGTAAGATGTTGTTTAATGGCTGGTATATTTATGATCCACGTCACGTTTTCAGTTCCTCATGTTTGTCTAGAAGTCTTCTCATCAGGGCTCTATAAATACAGAACTACGGCAGATCTGTAATATTTAATGCAGCCGAACCGTGTATTACAATGCCGGTATGTGATGACTTTCAAAGAGAAAAGCAAGCACACTCGGAATAAAGTATTATTTTATTTTTAAAAAATGTTTTCGGTCTGTTTCCGGTATTTGTTAATGACGATGTGCTGTGAGATGTGAGACTGGAATTGCACAGGGGAAAATAACAATCTTTAGATGCGGATTTTGTTAAACTAATATGTTTGCGCTGTGGACCAACACCATTAAACAGTTACACAACATAACAGAAATAATATCGATAGCAGCGTCCCTAGCAACCACCTTGGTAACAATGAAAACGTTCTATGGACGCAATTTCCTGAAGTAATCTTCGTAATAACTAGCAAACTAAAGATCATGTACATCCACTGCACACATGATCTGAAATAACAACTCATATTTCTCGCATCAAATGACATCGAAACGCATTTTAATGGCCAAACTAACTTTAAAATAGGCATTTTCCACCGAGAATAAAACGAAGTTCGGCCATGTTTTTTTTTGATCACGTGACATAGCCATTGGAATGAATGGTGAAAAAAAACGGGGTTTCTCAAACAGAGCACATGGTGTAGTCCTAAACGATAGCTGGGGATTATGGGTAGTGTAGTGTCCTCTGCCATCCTTTACTCCGAAAAAATATTTGTTTCTCCGAATCGAAGGGGAAAAATACAAAAGCATTGCACACAATTTAAACCAATCAATGTTGTGTACAAGGATAATCTGGTGTTTTTTAGTCGATGAGTAGTGCAGATATCACTGTAAAATCAATCGACAGTAAGGGGAATACTTACTTCCGGGTGTACAATTCTCCGTTATCCAATGAGAATGGACGCTCACATTGCCTTTAAGGGCAGCCGACACAAACGAATGCCGTGCTTCCATGAGCGTCAAATCCCACCGCAGATGGGAATACATTGCAATCAGTTGAAAGCTATTTGCGTCCCTTTATGAAGCTGAAGGAGCCTAGGAGCGTCACAACTGCACGCCACGGACACTGACCAAACGTCGCTCCTGGACGATTATGGAGTGAGAGTGTGTTGGACAGATTGGCAACCCCACGAAAAAATGTGTAGACCTGCCCCTGGCTGAACATATCCCCAAAAAATGAATAAAACCTAAAGTCTGTTATAGATGTTCTTGCAGCACAAAAAAGGGGACATCTGCAGGTTTTTCAAAATGAATCTTTCCTCCGAAGCTGTGAAAGTAAAACTGATGGAAAGCAGAGCTGGGGTGGATCAGACCGCAGCATAGTACAGGCAACAGGAACTCTTAACATAAAGACTTTAATCTAACGTTCTGTATCCCCATGCAAGTCAAGGCAAACACAACTGAACAGAACACGTTCCTATGTGTCAGCCATGATAAGAGCTGTTCAGATTCTCTAGATTAGGGGTATTCAACAAAAACAAAAGAGGTCCAGTTATAGAAAATGTCCTCAAGCAAAGGTCCGGAGCATCATAATGTCTAACTTGCGTTATGAATTCACTTTTCTTTGCGGCTGATGATGCTGACATAGTTATTTGCTTTATTTTGTCACAGTGCTCTTCTTCTAGTTTTCCCTCAAGTAAGGTTTCAGTTACGGCACTCCAGACAGCCCCTCCCTCAGTAAACATTCATTAGCAGGTTGTTGGGCGGTGAATGGGTCAGGATCCTGGTGGACTGATTGGGCTCTGACTGCTTATTTCCTGGAACCTCCGTTCAGAGTGGGGATGTTTGGTCCAAACGGTGTGCTTTGTCTCATGGTGGCGTTTCATAGGTCGCCACGGTCTCTGAGCGTATGAGACACACTGTCTGTCTCCCAGGGGGCAGGAGGAACATGGATAAGTCTGTCCATTCTGGGTTAGAGCTCTGTTTGTCCACTTTTCTTTTAGAGAGCGCCATGTGTCCTTATTCTTCTCTCCCTGTCTGCAGCTAAATTGTCTGTCAGTCTTCTCTCCCTGTCTTTTCGTCTGCGCCTGTTAAAATGTGAAAATCCCATAATAATGAATTGATCATAGGTCCGGGTCCCTATAGGTCGCCATCTGGATCTGGACTGGTCCGCCTGTTAGTGACCTTTGCTCTAGATGAGAGGAAAAGAGCTCCAATACTGTGATATTGTTATTATATCAAACGATTCTACCCAATGAACTCTAATTAACAAAACATAGAGGTCATAAGGCCAGAGAGAAGTTGACTGGTCAATTTACCCTCACAATTACCAGGGGGTCCTGTCTGAAGCAGTGGCCCCCTGACCTACATAGTGGAACAGCCCTGGTCAAAGAAACCCAGTAGCAGTCTCTCAAATGAATCCTACTGAGCACTGCACGAGTTAGATAAACTCCTGATTAATATACATAAACACTGTGAGACTGTGGTACTCTCATCACCCAGACACAGATATGAGGACTAATCACAGCGGCTTATAATGGTTAGCAGTCCGGGGCGTCATCTTTCGGACATGATGCGTACGCGTCATTCTAACTGACCAATGGTAATGTTTACATGGATTTATGAACCTGCTGCTAATACAATGTGATCACGGAGTCTCACGATCGCCAAGTGTGCCCGTTCCCGCTCGAAGCATTCAAATGTTTTAAATTCCTGTGATTTAACAAGGTTTGACGACCAGGAATTGTTAGGACGATATCGAATATTCAGCTATTCAGTTTTAGCAAAAAGCTAAAACCCTTGGAAGTGTTTTTTAAAAGGTTCAAGAATTTAATTTAATTATCTGAATGTTTAAAACAAACAACCTTAAGCTTGTCATCACACAAGCACCTGATTAATTACTTTAATATTTAAAGTAATGGATTGTCCAGTGACCCATTCCAACATTGTGAGTCCTTTGTCAGTGGGGGGGTTTCTGTGGCTGATTGTGGAAAGACGTCCTCCTCTCATTAACTCTGATTTTGCCGCTTCTGAGTGCAGAGATGACATCATCCCCTCCTCCATCGCTCCTCATTTGTTTGGTTTTATCCTCCTTCATGTATCCGCTGTTTGTTTTCAGACTCATCCATCCATCTTAATATGTTTTCAACTAGACAGGGAATGAAATAAAGGAGGAGGCAGGCTGGAGGTGATCTAGCATCAGAGTTCAAGCTACACTTCAAAGAAAACTGTACTGGTGGCTTCATTTACCATATACATTACTTCTGCTGGTATTTCACAGAGCAGCAAATTACTTTCACTTACGCAGATGTAGGGTTATGAAATCTATAACGTTTTGTCAGGATTTCAAAATTGCAAGACACTTTACCAATTCTCCGAAATACTCTGATGAATAACATTACAGTGTCACGACCGAACTCAGAGGCGTGAACGCAGGCGCACGACTCGAACACAAAAGGTTTCAAAATAAAGACTTTACTGGAATTCGCACAGAAAACAACATTTCAAACGTAAATCAGTCTTTGAGGAAAACGTAACTAACTATTTATCAAAATCACTTTCTGGAGAAAACTATAAACAATGACAAGGATCTTGAGCAAACCTTTAACAGGAACCTGACTTGATGATTATGCTGGTTGTCTGAATCCAGGGGCGGACTGGCCATCTGTGTGACAGTGACACGAACGTGTCCCCTGACGCTGCTAGATTTTTAAGAGGCGAGTGTCTTCGGCCAATCAGATGTCTGCTTCATTTTAAGCCAATCACATGTGTGTGTCCCCACGAGGGTGTGCCTAATGCACAGAGACCTGAAACGAGAGGGAGAGTTACTCTTAAAACTAATTTAAATCATAAAACTTAAATGATCTTTCGAGACACTACATATAGTTGTTTAAAAACGCTTAAATAAAGATGGTTTTATCAAAGACTAAATATACTTGGCCCAACCTGCAAGTTTTAAAATCTTTAAAAAACCCAGATTAATCATTCAGGAGACGCTTCCCTGCGTCTCTCTCTGTCCTTCGGGTTCATCATGGAGGAATAAACCAACGCTAACTGACTTGGCTATCAGTCTTGTTCCTGCCAGAGTTCAACACCTCCCAAAATTACAGGATAAGATCTTGAAACAAGGGAGTCACATATTTTTTTCTAGCACCAGTCTGATTAATGTCAGCGAGTCTGGCGAGAGACAGGAAGTGGTCCGACAGCTGGAGTGCTACTGGTTTAAATAAAAGGTAAGAAAGAAAAAAAGCTAATGGAGAGAAAATGATGCATGCTTACGTGTCTGGTTTAACCTTACAATAATGCAATATTTATTTTGGGATTTATAAATGCTTAATAGACGGTAAATCAATATTTATGAGTCATCTTGTGAATCAGCCAGGACATGAACAGCATTTAAATGCTACAGGGAGTCTGAAATAAAACCTGCCACGGTCTCAAACAGAGGTCCAAGCCTGCTTCCCACCCGAGGCGGTTCCTGGTACTCTTGTTGTTTTGGGCCTAGCCTGGGGCCTCCTTCTAGTCTAAAAGATTGGCAAACCTTTAAGGTTCAGCATGAAGGAAACTCCAGCTGCTTCTGTCTATCATCTCAATCCTTCGGATGATTCAAGAGCTCATGACCATAGATGGTGGTTTGAAATGAGATGGACTGAGATTTGGGGTGCTTTCACATCTAACCTGTATGATACGGTTGGAAAAAACATTGGATTATTTGACCAGTTATTACAGTTTGATGGGATGTTGCAAACGCTGTCAATTGAATCCTGGTGCGGACCAATTATAGGAACCGGGACTGCTTTAACAAATGGCGATATTACATCTTTCACGTGACATCATTGGGAAGAAGACATGTGTAAATCAGGGGGTAATTTTTTAAGTGGAATATACTACTCAGTAAAAACACTTATATATATGTTATATTCCTTCATTTGACTGAGCCTTTGCCAAACGTAACGGAGCCGATTGGAGGCGGGGCTTAAGGAAAACACAAGTCTCTATGGGCCCAGGGCCCCTGGAGATCTGAGTATTTGTACTTGAGAGTGTATTGTGCTCCTGAGCATCTCTCGTAGGAGATCCAGGTCTCTTCTTACATTCTGCTAAAGGCCTCCTGTCGTGGTCGGTTCTGACCCTGTTTACTTTACTTCGGTGTGTGACGGCAAAAGTAATAAGTCCTGAATAACTTCTTTATCTACCTAATCATTATTCATAACGCGGTGGATTTGCAGTCTCATATTAATGTTTACTGGCACTTATTGCTGGAGAGCTTTTTAACGCCAAATAACATTCATATACACAACTAAAGCTAAAGTAAAAAACGTCTTCAATCACAGAATCTGGCTCCTGATGATGCACGATGACATTTGCTAAAACTGTCTAATCAAGATGTACCTTTCAATCTGCATAACTTCTTGTTTACATCTACCGTGTGATACTGTGTAGACATGCTCTTTTTTTACTTGTCTTATTTTATAACTGAGCTGAAATCTGCCAGATCTGGTGCTTTATGATGGTCGGTTAGAAGGGGGATGGGATCATGGATCATGCTTCTGATTGGATGATCAGATGGACTTCTGGCGGGTCAAAAATATGCTGTTCTTGTGATTTGATTTTCCATATGGCCGCTGCCCAGAGATCTCTCAACTGTATCAAGCTGTTTTAATGTGATTCAGTATTCTGGAATGTTGGAATGTTCTACAACATGTTTCATTTTAAGTACATCTTATTTTGAAGACTCATGATTCTGCTGTGTTTAACTTCAAAGAAAGAAGCTTCCAAGGATATAACGCTGAAGCCAGAACTGTTGCTACACACAGAATCTCTTCTCATCAATCTGCTTTGTAGCGAGCTTCAGTCCAAACACCATCTGAAACAGATAAAAGCAGCTTGGCGTTTCCACCCGTCACCAGCGAGCATCTTGGCAGTCAAACAGAGGCTGCCGTCCTGCTGGAGTAAACCCCCCCCACTGCTTATTTATGGCAGCGCAGCATGTGTTATAGTGTCTGGTATGAAGCAGTAGCTGACGGAGCAGCATCAGAGAACTCATTTCACTTTGTTCATCTCTGCACAGAAGAACGTGTCACAATCTGCTCATATCACGCGTCACAGAAGAACATGAGAAGAAATGATGTTAAATCATAATGCAGTGTGAAACCTGAAACAGCTAGACTGTGAGCTCTAAAGCCTGCCTTCTAACTGTTACGGTTTAATATAGTTCCTCTGTTAAGTTAAACATTCAAGAAGCAATGTCTCAGTTAATTCATGAAGAACTTTAGACTGGTTTTGAAAAACTGTGCAAGAATTTCAATTTGCAACAAACTGAAATGATCAATATCTTCACAACTTGAAACATCCTGGTTCTCCCTCAATGGGGATCATTATTAATATTATTATGACAAATATAAAGTCAAATGGAATGGTTGTGGAGAATTGTGACACTCCTTGGTGAAATTGTACTAAATAAGACCCTGGATGTCCTTGGGCTCCCAGCTTCAAAAGGTGTGAAGTACATCGGTTGAACAATTCTCCAGATTTGCGGGAAAAAACTAAACAGACAGATTATTCACTTTAAAGTTAATAGTATACATGTATTGGAGTGGAGATTGACACTGAATAAACTGAAATGTTGACTTTAATTAAATGTATTATGTCAACAGATTTCACATAAGGTTAGTTGAACTCAATAATATAATTTGAACTTCATTTTTTAAATTTAAACTTAATATTATTTAACATAACCTTATACAGTCATGTGAAATCTGTTGACATAATACATTTAATTAAAGTCTACGTTTCAGTTTGTTCAGTGCAGTATTATTGTGTTATTGCTACACATGTGCACATTGAAATCAGATTAGTTTTAAAGCTAATACCTTTTTATTGTTTCTGTTTGCATCAGTTCCCTGCAGTTATTAACGCTTTATGTTTCAAAGCCCTCACTAACTCTATCTCTCAGAGTTCATTGAGCTTCTCCACAGACTGAACCACAAACAGTCTGTTGTGAAAAAATACAGGCTTTAGGTCTGAGCTCATCACATCACTATAAGCTCCACAGTCTCTGCCGTCTGTATGAAAGACTGAATAATATCTACTCTGGATCGTTCCCTGCCTCTCTTTGCATCCCTCGCTCAGCCGCTCATGATATTGTTTCTATTATATTTCTGAAGGTCAGGCTGTGACATTGAGTCTGCTGATCTCCACACAATGAAACACAGAACGGAGATTTGTTCTGCCGAGTCATTCTAGTCTTCCTCTTTCAGAGATTGATCAAGACAGAGTTATATAAGACGTTCATTCAAAAGTGAAACAAGTAGGCTACAAACCACAGACAGTCTGAAAAAAAGTATTGGACACAATGAACCTCAAGTTTCTTCCAAGCATTCATCAGACCTGTGGCAGACACAATAGGTTTGACTTCAAGGAGTCCACGTTAGCTGTAGCACATGTTAGCTGTAGCACATGTTAGCCAGGGTTGCCAACTCTCACGCATCTGGTGTGTGACACACGCTTTCACTCTCAATCTCACGCTCTCACGCTGCCCAAACTATTCTCACGCCAAAAACAAGAATACCGAAGACTAGAAACGGTTTTGAAAACTTTTGTCACGTAGTGATCGTCTTCTCAATAGAACATCTTTGATAATGTCTTCTGGCCAATCAGAATCAAGATAACTGCGTGGTGTTGTTGCAGGAAGTCCCGACGGAGAATACTTTTGCTGTAGTACATCTCTATATACATCGATACAACATTACGTGTTGATAGAAATCAACACGTAATGAAATGAGACCCCACGGTTTGATGATTGATAGGTGTGTGGGCTGTCTTTCATTTTGACACACAGAACAATGGGGGCTATCCACCCTTTTCCACAATGTAAAGTAATTCACACAGCCTCTTCCCTCTTCTCTCTGTGAGGAGCAGCAGGTTCAGCTTTCAGAACAAAGTAACACAAAACTAAAATGGCATTCATTTTAAAAAAATGTGTAGTAATAGATTTATTTATTTTTCTTCTCAAGAGAGTACCAGAATGTGTATTTTATGTTAGTATTTCAAAAAATCTCCTGGGGGATGTACTTGAATTAATAATAATTCAAGTACATCCTTTCAAACTGCTAGTCATGTAAATGGCGATTTATCGAGTTCATTTTTATTTATCGTACGATAAGTCAATTAATTGCTTATCGCACACAATAAAACAGTGGAAACAAACATGTGTTTGACTTTCATTAGTGAATGAAACTGTGTGCCCTTTATAGTCTGTGTCCAATATTGTGTATTTGTATATATTGTATTTTTATCCTATATATATGCTAAGGTCCCGCTGCTGACACGATAGCAGTGATTTTGTGCGCCTATGTGTAATTAAACCCATGATATCAAAATCTCACTCCAGCCAGGTACCCACAGTTGGCAACCCTGGTGTTAGCTGTAGCACATGTTAGCTGTAGCACTTTACTTTATTGTAAACATGTGCTTTTACCCAGTACAAAACCAGAGAAGCAGCAGCATCATTAAGACATTGTTTGATTCAAAGATTTACAAATTTATTACAAAGTGGGTTTTATTTAAAGATAGTTGTGGATCTTTTCTATTTTAACTTCCCGATTCAAGAACGTAATTGTAATCTGGGAACATGGCTGTCATGACAGGCAGGTCAAGAAATGTGAGCAGTAGGACAGTCAGTTTTTGGAATAAACCTGACCTATATTTAATTCTGACGGTTGACTTTTGCTCAGCTGTTTGTGCCCTCTATGTTTATGTTGTTTTTTCTCTTGTTATGCTATGTTAGGTCTTTGTGTAATATCGGCTCTCTACTGAATCATTAACCTGTTAAGCCCGAGAGACCCCGGTAAAGGGGGCCTCCTGCAATATCTTGCAGAAAACAGTGTCTGAGGGCATGTTCATTTAATAAACTATGAATGTTTTATATCCATGTAACGGAAAGAAACTCATCTAACTGATCATTTTAATTTTGTTTTAAAAAAAAAAAACACAATGCTAACGCTGAGCCCAGGGGCGGACTGCCAGTCCGCCCCTGGCTGAGCCTCTGAATTAGCAACGAGCGAAAAATGCTAACAGATGACTGCACCGAAATTCACTCACAAAACTTTATTATTTATCTTTGCTGCACATCTCAACCCATCGTTTCACATCGTGAGGGGACACAGAATTGATGTGTACCCTCATTATCACTCAATTATACGAATTCTCGGAGATAATAACAAGAACACACATCAAAACATATGGAGCTAGTTAGCTAAAAACGGCTCACCTGTGTGGTAGTCTGGTCAAAAGTGGTCTTCAATGGCATTATAATGATAAAAACGATGGTGTAGATCCATAGGTTAATCCAATGTGTCTGTGTCACTTTGAATGATTTCTGATAATCCATGAGCAATAAATCTGCTTTTTGGTTTTGAGATGTCAGACCTAGACAGCTTCACTCTGGAGCAAAACTGTGCACGCGAAGCCCCCACCTTTTTGTTTCACCATGTGTGTGTGGGGGGAGATTCCCCTTCGATTCTATTGGCTCTAACGGTCAGAAAGAGATGTCACATGTCAAAATCGAAGAAGGGGGGCCAGAGATATGGAAAATCCACCCAAATGGCCCCAGAAGAGGTTTGTTTTGCTAAATCTGTCTAAAAAGGTCAAATATCACTTGTTTTGCATCAATCTTGATACAAGGTACTTATTATATGTTGTACTTTGGATTCCTAAAGCTTTTAGTCTACTAACCCATCATCCACGGTTAGTTTTCACTATAAGTACAAAATATCTTTTGGACAGACACTATAATTTACAGTTTTTTACCATGTTCAATCTGAATTTTCTTTAAAATAAAAAACATCTATATTGATTCTGACTTTTCTACATCCAACTCACAGGTTTTTCATTACTTTGAGAAAAACGATTATTAATGTAACCCTTTTAGAAGGGAAGATATGGTCATTTGTTCTGGGAATGTCATTTTCGAGCCTGAGACCTGAAAAACAGGCTGCTTTTTGTTTATTCATCCATTTCCCTCCCTTTCTTCAGACTCTGTTACAGTAAATTAATCATGCTCTCCTCTCCTCTTGTTTCCTCCTCTCCTTGCCTTTCTTTTTTCCTCCTCTCCTTGCCTGTCTTGTTTCCTCCTCTCCTTGTTTGTCTTGTTTCCTCCTCTCTCATACTTGCCAACCTTGAGACTTCAGAAATCGGGAGCATTTCCAAAGCCACCGGGGGGGGGGGGGGGGGGGGTGGTGCTAGTGGATCGCCGAAGCTGTATTAGATCATTGTAGTTGTAAGTGCACTACCTTGCGGCCTGTAGCACCAACCTTGATGGAGCATATGTGTGGGCTAGACCTGTATTTTTCAGGAAAGGAGTGAGCAGAGGGTCGAGTTGTCGATTCTTGTTCTGTTTTCTGTGACTATCTCCCTCACCCTCTCAGACTTTCAGTTGCACGCTACTAAAGAGACGTGCTACCATGGAAACCAAACAATGGTGTAGCTGTATTAAAGTCAGAGTGGAAACAGTCCTGAGTAAATCTGATTTTGTCAGAAATCGGGAGAAATGCGGGAGAAATATGACCCCGGGAGGAAACCGGGAAAGGGCTATGAAATCGGGAGTCTCCCGCGAAAATCGGGAGGGTTGGCAAGTAAGTCTCCTCCCCTTCCTCCCCGCCTCCTCTCCTATCATGTTTCCCCACTTCTCCGTCCTGTACTCCCTCTTCTCTCCCTCTTACAATGAATCGCCCACACCTCCCAACATCTCTCCCCTATTCCTCCCTAATTGATACTGACCCCCCCCCTCTCTTGCTCTTCATATCTCTTTCCTCCTCGGCCCCCTCCTCCCCCCGGTCTATATTTACTGGCTCGCCTCCCGTCCCTCCCCCCCGGCGCTCGGACTCCTCTGGGTGCAGAGGAGACTCGGGGGTCAATCTGTCACCTTCACACAGCTGCAGAAAAGGAATCTAACTTCGATACAACCAATGTTAATATCTAGGCCGTCTCCGATACCGAACTCCGGTGCTGATAAGGCTCCGGTGAACGGCCGTCCAATCTTTTTAGGACTTCAAAACCCCCCAGAATCTACATGCAAGATCAACGTAATCTAAGCCAGAGACAAACGTTAATGTCACAGCAGTGACACTACCAGACAGAGTTAAATATGAATAGTACAGCAGTGATATTACCACATCAGCAGAGCATATATCATATTTCAACATTCATCAAAAACCACATCAACCTCAGTGACCAATGTGAAACTATAGTTTAACCTTAGCAGAGTTTCTATTCCCCTTAAACAAATGATCAACTACTGTCAGCCTTTTCCAAGGAAGGGTGTTCTTACCTCACTCTAAGACGAAGCAGATACCACGAGAGAGACCAGGAATTGGATCGAAATGTACAAAGTACAAACCGGTTTTATTAAGGATTTACAAGAATCCAAAAAATAACAAAAGACACAAAGTCAAAATACAGGTTCACAAGTCAAATGTCCTCAAAAAGCCGTCTAAAAGAGCCAAAGCCCAGGCCCAGGGTTTGGGCCTCAGAATAGTTCCCCCAAGCTCTCAAGCCTCTCAAAAGCCTAAAAAGCCCCCCTTTCTCTTCACACATCATCTTTTATAGTCTCTTCTCTCCAGAGGTTGCGCTAGACTTTTTCACTGCCCGTCATTTTGACGGAGAGGATCGTAACATTTCCGTCATAATTCAGTATTACCCGTTGGCCTTTACACTCTGGGGGGGGGGGGGGGAGGGGAGAGAGAGAGAGAACTGTCAACCGGGGGGGGAGAGAGAGAGAGAACTGTCAACGGGGGGCGGGGCGCACGCTCGTGAACTGTTAGCGCCGTGTTATGCATGCCCACTGCACCTCGTGGGAGTGCGCACAGCGTAAAGCCAAAACTCACAGACATTTCAATGATTTGTTCGGCAAAGTTGGGTTTGGAAACGGTATCATTTCCTTTTTGGCAGGCTTGCTTAACACCGGAGCCTCGCTGCGGGGAAACTTTGGCGCTGTTCCGAGTTTGTTCTAATCCGTCAAAATGACGGACTACTTTCAGATTTTTCCGTCATTGTAAAAAAAAATCCGTCATAGACGGAAAATATTCGGTTAACGCGACCTCTGCTTCTCTCCTCCCTCTCTGCATCAGGTGGTTTCCCCTTTTCTATCTTCGAGAGAGAAGGAGGTCACATATGTTCAACTTTTACTTAATGAACAATTAAAAATGTAAAGTTAAAATAAAACAAATAAAGACTTATAGTATTAATTAGGGCTGTCAAGTTAACGCGTTAATAACGCGTTAACGCAAAAAATTTTAACGCCACTAATTATTTTAACGCGATTAACGCATGTGTATTTTTTTTCCTCGGCCGCCCCATAGTTTCAGAGCGCATCGAGTTTAAAATACCATCTACAAGCTGATGCTGACAGCCCCGCTCCTGCTGCCTGCTTGCGGCAGACCACACTTCCACGCTCACCGGCAGGCACCGACTGGCCATCGGGAGGACCGGGAGGGTGTGTGTATGTGTGGCCCGAGCGAGCGAGAGAGAGACCTTACGTGCATTGTTGTTGTTAGCATCTGGTGCTAGCTAGCTGCGCTAACGGATATAAGGAGCTGTTTAAATGAAAACAGAGGAGCGACATTTCGCCACAACTGCGCCGAGCACTTGACTTTATGCAGGAAGCCAGACTTGGGACATTGTACGAAAAGTCAGCACACTCAGCACGGATAGTGCGCAACATGATTGCAGCGTCCAGGCAGCTCCCGTTCCAGCATATGCCTTGAGTTGCACATAGCTCCAACGATCCATCACACACACACACACACACACACACACACACACACACACACACACACACACACACACACACACTTTGTATTGTATTATTGAATGAGAGAGGTTCCTGGTTGAATTGAGGCGAATATTTGTAATGTTCAGAGGTTGTTGTGTTTAATATTCATGAGAATATTTGTCATTGTTCAAATGATAATAAACATTAGCATAAAGCATATTTGTCCACTCATATGTTGATAAGAGTATTAAAAACTTGAAAAATATTCCTCTAAGGTACATTTAGAACAGATCAAAAATGTGCGATTCATTTGCGATTAATCGCGATTAACTATGGACAATCATGCGATTAATCGCGATTAAATATTTTTAATCGACTGACAGCCCTAGTATTAATATGTAATTTTAACAAAAGGGAATATGAACATTTTTCATGAAAGCAGAACACATTGTCAATGTCATGTTTTAGAATCAAGTTTTTTTCTTTAAACATTTAATTTCCAATATACAAACGTTATACTTTAATTTATTAACAGAGACTTAATTTATTAACAGAGACAATAAGGACAGCTTGTCTCTACGATTCGCTGGCCCAGGAAGTTGATTTGAATCTTTGCGTAGGCCGCCTGCATCCTGTGCTTCATTGTCTTCATACCTGCTGTAACCGCTCTCAAGGCGTAAAAACCACAAGCGCCTTCTCAGAATTGTGGTTGGAACTTTTACGCTTTTGTTGTACCATCTAGAATGTACAGTACGCATAGGTCAAAAGTTCAGAATGTTCTATCTAGTTTCACGTGCCTGGTAACACACGTCTGAAAAGACATGATGGAAACATACATCCTTTCCATTCACAGCCAATTTAGCATATTTGTATCAATGCTAAGCTTAATAGAGGTAGGTGAGGTAAAGGCCAGGGGCCTCATTTATAACGCCGTGTGTAGGATTCACGTGGGAAGATTGCTTACGTAGTACAAAGCAAAAAAATAGGTACAGACATTTTCGGATTCACCATACATTGCGTACCGGCGAGGAAAGTGCGTACGGCACTTCCTACGCCGGTTTCCCTTTATAAATCACAACCAACTCGAAATGCGGTGCAGCTTTTGCAGGCTTCACGTAACGCCCATATTTGCCTATAAATAGTCAAAGAAACGCCCATTCATTCATTCATTTTGACCTAACTTTATGAAGAAGATAGCAGGAAATGACGACAGAACAGCTAAAAAAAGACATCTCTGTGGCAGCCCCGAAGCTCTGGAACTCCCTCCCCAAATACCTCCGTGAGTCTGAGTCCCTCACCCTGTTCCAGTCCCGCCTCAAAACCCACCTCTTCAACTCTGTATCCATAAGCCCCCCCCCCCTCTCAATCAACTTCCTCCTGACTGCTTTTCTGTTTTGTTTTGTTTCTT
The DNA here is from genome assembly GCA_028583405.1 of Pogonophryne albipinna. Lineage (NCBI taxonomy): Eukaryota > Metazoa > Chordata > Actinopteri > Perciformes > Artedidraconidae > Pogonophryne > Pogonophryne albipinna. The sequence continues at coordinate 2,090,751 of CM053259.1, read as the reverse complement.
TTTGGCTTTGTTTTTGTTTTTGTTTTGTTCGTCTACCCTCCCTCCCAAATGTAAAGCGTCTTTGGGTTCAAGAAAAGCGCTATAGAAATAAAATATATTATTATTATCTCACACCGTGTCAGATTTTGATTATTTTGGGGAGGTTGAGATAAATCATATTGTTTGGTGGATGCAGTTTGAACCAGAGTAGCAGCATGGAGGTCGGATCGTCACCAAAATAAATAAATAAGTGGTCCGAAAAAGGTTAATGACAAAAACAATACACATAGCCTTCCTCAGGCAGTGTGTTTGTACCGGGGACAGGAGACACCTCCTTGATGAGAAACTGTAAGAAATGATCGGGGAATCCCTCCGGAGTGGAGTCATGACGACTGGATCTGAATTATGTTTTTGTAGTTGTTGGTTTGTGTTCCAGCTTTCGATCAGCAACTATATATCCATAATCCACCAGTTAAAGGAAATACAACTAATGTGTTGTGTTATATTAGCTGTTCAATTTACCACATGGTGTTCTTAGTTTCCATACCTCCTGTGTTTTACGAGCGACTTATCAAGTCTTAGCAAACGGCATAAAACACGATTAAACATGATAGTATATAAAACCATGCTCGTATCTACAACCTATAGAAATGCAAAACGGCGTCAGTTTAGACGTAATTCTGTCCTCCTGCTTACCGCATCATTTATGAGAAAACATTTCATAACATTAACACAACATATTCGAGGTGGTTTTAAATAACATATCCGTATTTATTGATTTCTCCAAGTTATGTTTTTGTGTGCACTGAGGAGTCTCAAACAGGCATTTGTTTAATCATTTTAAGATTGGCTTTAATCAATGTTTGAAAATTAATTCTTCATATATGATAAATGAGAGGTAACATTTTGTTTATGGTATTATTTCTATATGTACAAAAGTGGTGGGGCACAAAAAACTTAGATGTCTATATATAAGCTTCTGCAGTGAGGTTCATGTCTGGTGAGACACTGGCACTGACTCTTCAGGTTTACAAATATTATATTTTTGACCTAAATCAAAATATAATATTATTTTCAAAAGCCTCTTTAGTCTGATGCTTAAATTAATTTTAAACAGACAGTTCAACAGAAGGATACCCAAAAAATGTAATTTTATCATTTAAATATTGAATTGTTCTCTCTTAGTAAGATCCCATTTTCAATAAAATGGTGGTCTTACCTTGACTTGAAGATGAAGTCCATTTGCCTATCCTTCTGGACAAAAATCTCTATTACTTTTTTGTAAAAGTCCTCCTTATCTTCTTGTAGTTTCAAAAGTCTATCATAAATCTAAATGATGGATTTATGATTCGAAAATTATAAAAGTAGGGTAGACTTGTGGATATTATCCGGCTGAACAAAACGTACATTTATCTAACAGCTACGTTTCCCACAGATCTTATTTTGAGCTATTTTATAAAATCCTATGGAGAAATATCATTGCTTTTTTGTGGAGGGAACCCATGCGCAGCTTACTTCCTGGTTTTAGGACGCGTCTCTCTCCTCCTCTTCACCTGCTCTTCACACACCACACTTTTCACACATACTTACAGCCAATCAGCTCTGAATTATGTGAGATGACGTATGGTGGGGATGGCAGCACTATGCCCCTATGGTCATTATTTTTTGCCACACACATTAAATAGGACAATACTCTGAGCATGCGCAGTGTAGTTTTTACAGTCACCGTTCACTTAGACAGTGAGAGGGAGGGGCAGGATCGGGTTTTGTCCCACATGGCTCTAAACAGCTCAATAGGCACACACTGTAGACACTAATTAGAAGAAGACAGACTAAAACAGCAATGTACAGACGAATCAGATGATTAAACCTGATCTTAAAATATATTTTATATATATATTAATTTATTTTTTGCATTTTAATGTAATCATTATTTTAATACTTTCTGCTGACACTAGGTGGGGCTGTGCTCCACCTGCCCCTAATGACCAGTCGCCACTGTTATTTCCACATATTTCTCTCCATTCTTCCTTCTGCCAACGGTGTCGCAGTTTCTCGTCTCTCCCGTGTTTGTGCTTAGTGCGTACGCATGGGTTAGAGTTTGCGTGGAGGACCGCACATTTTCCCGTCAAGTTAGTATTTTTGTAAATCGCAAACATTGCGTAGAAACTGGCGTACGCCATTTTTTGAGCGTATATCCCTTTATAAATGAGGCCCCAGGTCTGACACGGCCACTTAAACAGCAGAACTGTCAACAACATGAGACATAATGTGACGAACATCATCCAATTGGCATGAATATTATATATTTCCTGTATACACTTGATATAAAGCAACATACTGTTTGTTAGCATGTGTCCTCTAGCAGATGGGTAAAAACACACAGGATTTCTACACGGGAGCCACAATAGCATTTTTAGATGTACGCACACTTTGAGGAGGTAACAAGCCATCTTACTTATGCCTCTTTCACACCAACGCGTTTTCAGCTCCGGCTCGGAGCTGGAGCTGAAAAGTGCCGGTTTTTCCTGTTCACACCGCAGTGGCGCCGCCTCTTAGCTCCGGAATCCGGTTCACTTCCAGCTCCAAAAAATTGTCGATCTAGAGGCAAGAGCTTCGGAGCTAAGAGGTGGCGTCGCTTACGTCTCTCTTACGTCGAGGCGTGCAGGAAACTAAACCCACCTCCCCTGAACATGGGTCGACTGTCATGCCTGCCTACAAGCAGTAGTGCTTATAAACACACTTTATAAAGTCAGGCAACACTAACTAGGCTTCGTGTGATTGTTTATTTGTACCTTACTTTGACCATCCGTTCACTGTTATTGATCATTGTGGAGAGAGGCAGACGTTTTGTTTTGTATCATAGCAGCTATCGGATGGAATCAATACATGGGCTGCACAGGTTGTCGTGTCCGACTATCACAAGTAGAATCATAATACAAATACGCCGGTAAAATGTGCCTGTAGAAAACGGTTTATGCCACAATAGGATAGCAATAGCAAGTAGTCAGTTTAGCTTCGGTTGCTATGCTAACATCATCCATTTTATACCAGAGAAACTTTCATAACAGCGTTGTGATGCCAAACAGCGTCAATTCAGACTGACACACATTCACTTAGGCGAAGGGGAACTGGGGATATGTATCAGCTGCTTGTGTGAGTCGGACAGTGAATACTTTAGAGCGGCCGCGGCAGTGTGAGCTAACCGGGAGCTAACGGGAGAAGAAACTCCCGTGGAAGAGCAGCCAACACTGCAGCGGTCGGTAAATGCCGCAGAAACACATTAATAAACAATGAACCACGGCACTCTGGAGCAAAGTATAAGGTTGGAGAAGTCGTTATTTAATTTAATCTGGCTTCGTGTGATTAAAAGCAACACGATCATCGACCCGACGCAGTTCCCCGTTGTTGTTGTTGTGAGCGCCGTAACGCCGTTGGGGAGCAAATCAGCGATGTAAACGGTGACGTCATGACGCAGCAGCGGCAGCTCCTGTCGGGCTCTGGGAGGTGTGAACAGAGCAGGAGCAGAAAAGGGAAACCGGAGCTGAACCAGAAAATCTCTAGCTCGGAGCTAGAAAGGGAAAAGCGCTGGTGTGAAAGCCGCATTACTTACATCTTATACAACCTCAACCTTTCAAATTTCTTTGATTAAATCTTCACTTCACATAAAGTTGTGAGTTCAGAAATAATCGCATTAAATACCTGACATTCTCCCCATCCCTCCCCTCTGCTCTTCATCCATCATCACCCTCCTGACTGTCCTCAGGGATAAGTGCATGTCCCTAACTCTGAAACACCCTGACACGCTTTATACTGACACCTCTTTCTCCTACATGATTTATTCCACCTGGAATCCATTTCTTTATTAACATATGTGGCTCTTTGCCTTCTGGGGAGGTCACGGTACACGGGACACTTGGATAAAGGATGTGTAGTTTGCTCCGTTAGAGCTCAGTTAGAAATCTCTGCTCGATTTGCACTGAGACAAATATTATCTTCTATCAGGATTATTCTACCAGGAGTTTGAAGTGATTCGGAGAGATTTCAGTATGTTTGTCTGTTATTTGGATGCAAATACTTTGGACAGGGAAGATTGAGTTTCAGTTCAGAGTAATGCAGTGGCGAACCGTGTCTATCACAACTGGACCTTCTGTAGAGACACACACTGTACACTGTATATCTGAGCATACAAGGACACAGGTTGACAGTGTATCACTACACATTGATGTTTTGTATCTTTATTTTCTTATAGACAATACCTCAATTTTATGTTTTTTTTATTGCATTTTGCACTTTGAAATGGAAGAAAAATAAGATGAACATTTATTTATCCCAAGAGGGGGGACATTCCGTTTCCACTCTGTTTTAAGTTTATAGGTGAGAACATGCATTACTTGTTATACTTGTTTTTATTGGCCTGATCGGGACGTGAACCTGCGACCCTTCGGTCCCAAGGCCAAGTCCCTACAGATCAGAATATTAACATGTTACCATGAAGTTGCATGAATAAATGTGTACCTGCCAAACAGATATTCAGTCAATGTAAATCCACTTCTCCAGATTATTTAGTAAATCTAACTTATTTTTGCTCATATACTTGGCAAATAAAAAATACATTAAATTAATCAAATTTTAACTGTTCTTTTTGTCTTTTGATTTAATGCATTTTAAGGCGAGACACCCCAGGTGAATATGGTAATTTTTTTAACTTAAAGGTATCAGCTAGAAATGTCTCTAGTTAATTACTTACAATAAGGCAATTGTCTTTTGTATTACAAGTTTTCTGAAATGGCATGTTTAAATATGCAAATTATCCATTATCTCATTAAATATGCACATATTTTAACACATTTCAGGAATCGAAATCTGAACTTTGGATAAAGCCAGGTTCAAAATTCTTGTTTCATTTTGTAGTCATATTAGTATCTAAGGCTTTTACAGAAGGGATATTGGATATCTCTCTTTATCACTCCATACATCAGAAAATACTGTCAACAGCCCTAAAATATCAATTTTCGCCATGTTTTTAGGTATAAAATGTTGTATAATTCAGGCTATGAATGATATATGAACAAACCCTTCTGTAAAAGCCTTCATAATATTGATAGGAATATAACTGGAAGGTTTGGTGTCTCTACGTGCTACTGAAGTTGAAATTTCGAACTCAGAGTAGGAGAAAAAACTCATTTTGAGAAAACGACCTTTAAAGATTGCAGTGAGGCGCTAGCTAAACCCTCCTGTTCTTTGGATGATAGCTTGCGCCTCGACGCACTCCGTGAAGGTATTTCATGTTCGGGGTCATTTGTTTTTTGTATAACCTTGCTTCGTGCAAGTGACAATTGTTGTCGTCTTCTCTGTGAACGTTTTTTTCGCCGTTCTTTTGTCATTTTGAGATTTCAATTTCGAGCGGAAAGCTAACCAGGAAGTGTTTTAGCACACCACGTGACGCATCTGAACGAATCACGTTGTCAGAAATTGACACCAGCCAATGAGATTTCGTTTATTGGTTTAAGACCCCTTTGTGCTTTCACGATTGGTTGCTGATACAAAGGAAATGACCATATTTGGATCCGATGAGATTGTGCAGGAGAGACACAGCTTTCCAGCGATATCTCTGTTGACATGGTGCACACAGCGGCCGCGGTACTTTATGTTACGTTAGAATGCTAACTTTTGGTGAATTTAGGAGAAATCTACAGACGCAAATAGACAAACTATAGTAAAATAAACACTTAAATGTGTATTTTGTACGTTTTCCTTCCAAAAGCCTGAAAGAAAACATGTTATAGAATCAAAATAGCACAAAATCTCAAAATTGACCAGTACTTGAAAAACGATGTTTTTGCCTGCCGTGTCTCGCCTTAAGATAAGTTGTTGCTTTATATTAAATGTCAATATAACATAGTGCCACATTTCTTATGTAGCCATTGGTCATATATTTGTTAGTTAGGAGTCTCTATGGCTCAAGTTTGATGTTGAGTTGAATATTTCACTGAGTTATGGCTCTGAGAGAGAGTACAGTACATTAAATGTGCCCCCCCCCCATAAAATAACTGGCCCCAGCATGGCCCCCCCAAGTGAAATGGGTGTAGAACCGCCACTGCTTGAACCCTGATAATGATTTAAATGAAAAAAGAGTACAGTGGTTACTTCATTCACCTCCCACTGTAATGTAAATCCCATCTGAAGAGGTGTAGTCAACACACTCACTCCCTAAACGTCCAGGAGCGACGCTTGGTCAGGGTCCCGTGGCGTGCAGTTGGGACGCGCCTAGGCTTCTTCAGCTTCATAAACGGACGCAAAGTGCTTTCAACTGATTGCAATGTATTCCCATCGGCGGCGGTATTTGGCGCTCATGGAAGCACCGCATCCGTTTATGTCGGCAGCTCTTAAAGGCAATGTGAGCGTCATTGGATAACGGAGAATTGTACACCCGGAAGTAAGTATTCACCTAACTGTCGATTGATTTGACAGTGATATCTCCACTACTCATCAACTCAAAAACACCAGATTGTCTTTGTTAATTAAACGACATAGGTTTAAATTGTGTACAATGCTTTTGTGTTTTTCCCCTTCAATTCTGAGAAACCACTTGTTTTCTCTGAAATGTGGAGCGCCAAAGAGACTACACTACCCACAAACCCCAGCTATTGTTGTGACGACGCCTGTCCGCTTTGACAAACCTCGTGATAACTCAACAAGCTCTGGACTGCCCCCTTGTGGCTGTTTGAAGGTGCCACGATGCTCTGTGTTTGATGGTGCGGCGCTGCTCTCCTGATCACATGCTGCTGCGATGATGGTGGCCAAGCTGCTGCCTCTACTTTTAGGTGTTCTGTGGCTCATGGGTTGGCTCCTAGTGGCCATCCTTGGGCTAGAGATGTGGCGATCCTGTATATCCCCAAATAATGGGTCCAGGAGTATTTTAGCTTGTTTTTCCATAAGCTCCACAAGGTCACGAAATCTAGCTCTCCTCTTTGTTCTCTGTAATATATCATAAGCCACTGTCCACCATTTTTCTCGCAGTTTGTAAGGGAGTTTAAATATTATTGATCTTAGATTGGAAGGAATATCTAGTTCATCCATGTACTGTAAATCTTGCATAGCATTGCAGAATCCTCTTAAATACATTGCATATGCCTGAAGCGCTTTGCCATCATCCGGTCTAATTGATGTCCAGTTCATTGCCTTTTCCAAATAAGCGCTGGTTACTTTGATCTCGTCCCCAAAGTGCTCCTTTAATAGCTGTCTGGATTCTGTGTAACCTCTTTGGGTATCCATATGCAGGCAGCTGCAAACGAGATCATTGGGCTGGCCGGAAGTGTACTGGTCGAGAAAGTAGAGCCTGTCATGACTGCTAGCTGTTTTATCCTCAATAAGGTGTTCGAAAGCTCGCATAAAGGACTGATATTTAAGTGGATCACCATCAAACACTTTTATCTACATTGCTGGTAACAAGGTACGTTTCTGCTGCATAATGATGAGGTCAGCAATATCTCTCTGTCTCTGTATAACAGTGTCCAGGTTATCATGGGTTTTATTGCGTTGGGTGGAGCTATGCATTGTGGGCATTTTAAAAAGTCTAAACTGTGTTGTGGGTCGCTGTGGGCTGAGAAGATTAATGACAGTCCTCTGAAGTGGTGTTTTAGGCACTGCACCCAATGGCATGAACTCCATGGCTGAGGTTTCAGGATCCAAAGTGTCTTTGCTTCTTTCTTTGCTTTCCTCCAGATAAGCATTCATTCCATCTTGAATTTGATCATCCATTTTTTCCTCCACGCCAATGCTTTGCAGAACCTTTATTTTAGCAGCAGATGCTGCGATTTCTGTGTCCAGTTCCATTTGTTCCAGTTCAGCTTTTAGTGTTGCTGGTTGTAATAGCAGTGTATGTTTGCCCTTTAATCCAGCTGCTCTGGCTAGCAGGTTAGCCTTTCAGCAGACGCTCTTCTACATGCTGAGGAGACTGAAGAGCTTTTTGAGCTCCTTGACTTGTGTGAAACATGAGAGATGCTGTCATGGGGATGAATCTTTGATTGTGCAATTCTTTCTCTTTTCCACACATCCACATCTTTCATACAATATTCAAAATGTGTCAAACCAGTCCACATGATCCTCCTCTCTCTCCTCCTCTGATAAGAGCTGTTGTACGGATCCATGAACACTGCACAAGTCACTTATATTTTGTTGAAACATTTCCAAAGCTTCATTCACATGTTCCACATTCCCATCCTCCACAAGCAAGGCCTTCATTTCGTTCATTTTCCTTGTGCATGCTCCTAATTTCCCACTGCGGGAGGCTTTGAGTGATTTTAACAATGTTTCTGCGTCAGCAGAAGTCCTGGGATCGTCCGACATTATTTAGTTGTTTGTTTTTAGGCCGTGCATAAAAGACGTTGCGCTCCTTTAATGAGTCTCACAGAGCACGCCTACTGGCTTCCTTAGTTGCACAAACAAATTCAATCACATTCTTTTCACAGACGATCCACAGGTATTACATTCCTCCTCCAATGTGTGCATCGCCGTTATGATTTCCTTTTAGACTTTAACACATCCGACATTCCATTCAATGCGTATACGGATTTATTCCATGTATTTACTCACGACCGGCCCAGTCTGTCCGCTCCGGTGTGTCCCTCTTTTCCGGTGATCCAAACGGTGTGTGTCTCTTCCTTACGGAGTTTTTCGACTTGATATAGTGGCATCCAAGGTTTCCTTTTGCCACTATAGAGCGGGGTTGACGACACGCAATCCAAAGCAATAAGCAGCCGAAGGTTTTCAGTCAAAAAATGTAATTTATTAACAAAAAAGTATTGACTTAAATAGTCTCAAAATAACAAATCCAAATCAATATTTCAGTGATATGCTTTCTTATATAAACTATACTTTGCAGTCCAATTTGCAACACTAATCTCTGTTTACAATTTGCGGTCGAAAAACTGTTCCGCTGTCCGTCTCATCAGGTCTCAGAGCACCGCGGCTGTCCTCAATTACCTCACTTAAATAAACACCGGAAGGTACAAGGAAACAGATCATATTTACGATTTAAAGAGAACAATCATTTCATCAAAAGATATTCACCATGGCAATATAAATCATTTTCCATCATTAATTCATTTATCAAATTATGAATCTAAATAATAACTTTGACTTCATTGTGGCTCTAAAAGTCAAAGTCAGCTTTATTGTCAAGAATTCTACATGTTGTACATCCAGAAATCTCCAAATATTGTTTCTCGCAGTCCTACAGTGTGACATATATACATCAAACAACAAAAACAAAAAGGGCCTAGATAAACGTGGTATACATTAAACAAAACAAGGGGCTTTCGAGGTCCATTTAAATCAATAAGGACTTTGAAGAAAATAACGAAACAGCAGGTAGTAAAGCAATCCGTTTTAAATCTTGGTAAATTGTTCCATATCCCTCACTTGTTTTTCTCTCAGCGGGCGTCTGCCCTGTCGATACCGCCCACTGCTGCTTCTAAATAGTCTAAAGACTAATGTGCCGTGGAAATCTTTAGGTTGTCGATAAGTGTCTCAGCGGCGCTGCCATCAAGACAGATTCCTCTGCTCTTCCTGTGCTGCAGAGTGATAAGCATTCAATTAGGTTTTATTCTTTCTAGAAGGACATATATAAATAGGAGCACACAGCAGGAAACTGAACCGGTCATTGTTCTCCTGTCTATCTTCGCAGCATTCCCTCACACATCCGTTATTTCGTGAACATGTGGAAGCGTGTTGAGTTAATTTAACTCTTAATCTTAATGTCTAATTATGTACTCTGGTAACAATTAGTGTTGTTGAGTCCTATTGTGAAGACCGAAATGTTGAGTACTGTTGGAGATGCGTGTGGTCTGAATCCCACCTCGGCTCCGCGTGTCCTTTTGATGAGTTGGTTTTAAATCATAAAAGGAAGGAATTTAAAAGCACCAGGATACAATTTTCAACAATAATCTGTTTTAATGGTAGAAAATAACAATACGCCATACAGAGCACTCTGCAACAGTACTCCGGGCTCAATTCCTACCACCGTGTGATATACGTACCACGACAGCCAGTCAGGAAGAGAGCACTGAGCATAAGAATGTTACAGTATTTATACACATAAGCGGGGAGGAGTTGTGTCGGTTCATCCTCCCTAGCTGTTTGTTATTGGCGAGTTCACTTCTGGGCGAGCTAGCCAGTGAGTTGGCAGTTCTCCATTGGCCGGTTTCACTTCTGGGCGAGCCCAAGACAGTGGGCTGGTAGTTCTCCATTGGCCAGTTTCACTTCTGGGCGAACCCTAGGCAATGAGTCAGCAGTTTGTTGATTCCATCTCCTTACAGTGTGTGTGTGTGTGTGTGTGTGTGTTTTACCCTCAGGCAGTCCCCCTTGTCATGCTTTGGAGTCATATAATTTCACAGACAGAGGACTCTTTAACAGAACGCACACACATTCCCCCTAAACATCTTCAACACACACATCTGTTTAAACCAACTATTCCAAAATGTGGTGGCAATTTAGTGCTTATAACATGAAAAAACAGATAGAAATCAACAAAACACAAACACCGGTATAGTTGAGCAGTAATCATACATAGCTACGACAATAAACACACACATCCTCCCTATGCATGTTTGACGCACACACATCTTATCCTCCAGCTCACCACACCAATGTCACATGTTTTTCTTTATGAAAGCCATACTTGTTGGGGTTTAACAGTCATCATCTCATGACCTCCTTAGGATCAGTTAACTAACAAAGATTAACTGTTCCCATACCCTAAGGCCATCTCTGAACTTCCCTTCCACTCTGAAGTCAGCTTACTTAAAATGAATGCATCTATTGATAAATCAAAAGGACCATTGTCTCTAACTGTGTGACTCACATCATCTCATGACTTCTTCAAGTATCAGGAAACTGTAATCAAGGTATGTTATATTTGAGAAGATCCAATAATTGACATATTTCCTCCTCTTATTAATTTAAGCTTCCAGATTATACAGAAAACTCTTACAGACAATCTACTGAGTTCTGCCCTCGAAAGCCCAAAATGACTCTCTGAAAAATACTTATCAACGGGTAATTATTTTACTTAAAGCAGAAATCACAGATTGTCCTGTACCATTACCTACTCACAAAATAGCCCAAAAACCACCTCCTGATTATTAATAAGTCAAGTGGAAGAAAAGACCATTTGCGCTAAATGTACTTCTACTAAAAATGGGACATCATTATAGGAACATCAATATAAAAAAAACCTCTCTATATTTAAGAGGAAAAAATTGACTTGTCCATCCAAGTTTTAATACACATATATTAGATGACATTAAAAATGAATATACCAGAAATACGCTGTATTAACTTTTTGCCATAACACTTTACTTCAATTCTTCAGTACCCCAAAGTTTTATGATAAAAATATATAGTAGGGTCTCCAGCACATAGAAACTGCTGGATGCTCACTGTCAATCTGCAGTGAGTGACCCGGAGAGAAAGGAGCTGCAGAGTTATAAAGGAAACAATCTGACCTTGTGACTGCAGGCCGGGAGCATCTGTCCCCGAAGTGATAATATTAACAACCCAAAGTGCTGAAAAACAGTTTCATCCGGCTAAGGCAGTTATGTGCAGGTCAGATAACAGTGATTTCCCACTGTCCAGCTTATGATTATCAGCCGGTTCATTGTTTTTATACAGTTTGTTGGCCAGTACATTTCCATAGCATTTACATTTTTAATAAATATGCTGCTAATGGTGACATTGGTTTTGAGAATGTAGAAAAGTCTATTAAACCCCCTGTACAGCAGGTAGTGTCCCCCTGCATCCAGGAACGCCCAGATGTCTTAAATATAGCATTCTGGACTCTACAATATGTCAAAATTGCGATACAATGTTTTAAAAAACGTTCTGAACATGTGTGTGAAATGATGCTCTCTTGTTAGCATAACCTAAACTCACTGTTACAAGACACAACATTAAACGTTTTTTCTGATGCCTACAGAATAAGCAGCTGAATGAAGCACTCATAATGCAGCAGATAGAGTTGACCTTGTCCAGACCGTTCTTTATACACTAACAACTGTACCAGCTCTACATACATCAAACACTCAGAGGACAAATCTCTGACACAAATCAGAACTCCATTTCTCACTACACACAATGATGCACCAGCAACCACCTGCGATTGAACCTGGAAGCAAGGAATTATGCAGGGAGGCAGTCATTAATGAGGAACTGCTTAACCGCGGTGTCGGCCCCGTAACTTAAAATGACGGCAGCACTGATCAAGTTACTGTAACTGTCCAAGGTTGTTCACACTTTATTAGTCTTTTAACACTGCCAGAGCCTATAGTGTTCCTGTAAGTGTTTACTTCCTGTCTGTCTTCTTCTGCTGTTCCCGTTAGTGTTTACTTCCTGTCTGTCTTATTATGTAGATTTATTTGAAGTCCAGCGCTCTGTCTTTCTACCTCTTCCCCCCTCTTGTTCTCTTTTTCTTTTCTTTACTGGGGACAGTTTAGCCATCACAAATCAAAAGTAAAAAATGAAACACCTCTGGAATGACCAATCAGAATCAGTAATCAACAAAGCAGCAAAATGAGAATATTACTTCCCCACACAGGACCAGTTCCCATCTCCATCCAAGACAGTTGAACAAGTGAACATGCTTCACATATCTGGGACCCACCCTAGATGATTAAACTCAGTTTTAAACCTTTCACTCAGATACAAAAAAGATCCCAGCAAAGACTTTGTGCCACCCGTACACTCAGAGTGCTGTCTGTTACCCCCCCTCCCCCAAGCCATGCATTGCCCTCCACACACACACACACACACACACACACACACACACACACACACACACACACACACACACACACACACACACACACACACACACACACACACACACACACACACACTGCAAGTCTTTCAGATATGAACATCACACGCCAAATATCAAATGACACCAAACAACCAATTAACCGACACCTCACATTACTCCCTTCTGGTCGGAGATACACAACACCTGAATAGAAAAGAGCTGTCTTCAGCACAAGTTCTGTTCCATCTGCAGTAGCGACCCTGAAATATCTGCTGAGTTGACACAATATGGAAGCATACATGAAGTTTCCCTAACGTCTATATCTGTATTTTGCTGTATGTTCAGTTGCTGTTTATTGCTGTGTGTATCTGTTGTGTACCAGCTGTGAAAACAAATATCCCCATGGGACATTACATCTAAATCTTCTGAAGCGGTCCAGCGTTCTGTGCTGGAATCAAACCTCCCTCTTTCTTCTGGCCTTCTGTTGTTCTTGGAGGCAGAGATGTGTCGCGTGGCAGCAGCTAAATGAGGGGATTACCATGACATTATAGTGCTTTTAGTTGGCAACACTAGGCTTCATGATGTGGCGGCTGCAAAACAAAATCTCCTTATCCCCTGGAGGGAGAGAAAGCTAATATCCTATATTTAGGTGAGCATTAAAGGCCATTACCAGAAAGACAAAGTACCTTATCCGCAGCGCTCCTCTTTGTTCGCTGGAAGACGTTTATTCTCTTTTATTTCATCTGACACAAAGTGGGAGATATATCATCCTTCACATCAGAAAAGCTTGAAGCCAGCTTTGACGGTTGTCTGAATGGGATGAGCGATAAGCAGTTCAAGCATTCAGCAGGAAAGTCATATTTACAGCATAACCTTTAATACTGTGCCGCTGTGGTGGTGGAGCTGCAGACGCAGGGCAGGGAGAGTTTGGCCTTTTGAAGATTAAAACGCGTGTTTGGTTTCCTTTGTGTTTTCAGAAGTATGTGTGTTGACTGCGGCGGCTTTGGTTCAGTTTAAATTGCTGGAAATATTTTTGTCCTGCTGAGCTTTAATCTGTAAAGCTGTTCTTCAGTGATTTCTGTTGACTGTCATAACAGTGAGAGCCACAGCGGAGTGTGATGTTTATGTAGAGCGGAGTAAAGTCTGCGGGGGTCTGGTTAGAGGACCCAACAACACTGATGTTCCAGGATTACTTTAACCCTTTCATGTATTGGTAGATTCCATACTGCTACTTTCATCAATACATTGAAACTCTTTAACTCCATTAGCTCCATGAACAACCCAGTCTCACGGCATTTCGTGTTATAGTCACAACATGTAATCTATTGATTCGTGTTCACCAACACGATTTCCCCCTTTTTTTCGTGTCACACAGAACGATTTTAAAAGCAATGTATTTCTATTGGTAGTATGTTTCGTGCCTGCAGCACGTCTTTTTGTCCGATCGGGTCTTGGAAGACCGGAAGCTGTGGGGTTCATAAAAACATGTTCTTACTCAATATCAAGCCACGATTATTGTTTTTATTTTAAATTGTATAATGTCGGACTTTTTTTGTCGTCTGTGAGGAAAAGAAATGGGGCTCAGAGCCTCAGAATACTGAAATCTGTATTTTTTAAATCTTTTTTTCCCTTCTAATTTGTTTTTCTTTTCTAAATAACACACTGAGTAAATAAACTCAACAATAACACACAATTATCCTTGTTTTTATTTAGTTGTTTAATTCCATAATCTCTGGCTTTTTTGGCGTCCGTCAGGAACTGAATTTCAAAATAAAATAACCGGAAACAGATACACACCCACTGAACTGATTACCCAAGATCCTCAGCTATGGTTTAAGTTCTGTGATTGGATTGTTTAGCCGCAATACACGTTGGGATATGGTGCGAATGCGATATGAAATCCCAAAAACATTTATAAAAAAAGAAGAAAATAATGCTTTATTCCAAGTGTGCTTGCTTTTCTCTTTGGAAGTCATCACATAACGGCATTGTAATACACAGTTCGGCTGCATTAAATATTACAGATTTAATAATCGCACATTTTTTATCTGTTCTAAATGTACCTTAGAGGAATATTTTTCAAGTTTTTAATACTCTTATCAACGTATGAGTGGACAAATATGCTTTATGCAAATGTTTGTTTATTATCATTTGAACAATGACAAATATTCTAATGAATATTAAACACAACAACCTCTGAACATTACAAATATTCGCCTCAATTCAACCTGGAACCTCTCTCACTCAATAATACAATACAAAGTGTGTGCGTGTAGGTGTGTGTATGTGTGTGTGTGTGTCGGCACAGTGGTCGGCGAAATGCCGCTTCTCTGTTTTCATGACTGTCAAAGCATGAGACTGTGGGTCTCATGCTCCCACTGTGGGTCAAAATAATGCGCTGTGACCCCGAGGTAACTGTCATTACTCAGTGAAGTCCAATAGTCTCCGGTGAGCGCAACTGTGGAAGTCTTTCTTAAGTCCTCCTCTACTTTCGCTTTTTGGACTTCATACAAGTTGTGTATTTTCGACACAGTGGTGGCTCTGGAAGGCAATTCATAAGTGCAGCCGTTGGATGCGACCCAAATTATATCACACAGCCCCTCGTCCTCCACAATGTTAATGTTAATTGGCCTGCAAGCTATAGCCACCCATTTAGCGATCTTTGTTGAAAGTTTGCTGCTCGTAAACAGTAAAGTAAGTTTATTCGTGTGGGGAGTGTTGCAGTAGAACATTCCACTGTAGCGCCCCTGGTGCTCGCGCTTTTGTGCGTGCTCTATAGTGCTCGTAATAGTGTTCACTGGAGTCCAGCACCTCAGCACCCCCACTCAAAATACCTTCCCGCGCCTCTGATGAGAAGGGATTGACAGCAGATAATGGAGTTAAGGCTGAGATTATCCTCAGAGCTGCGGTATCAGTTGTGTCACGATCTGTCTGTGTTTTGTTTTGTCTTGTCTTTTTCTGTCTTTGGTTTCCTGTTTTATTTTGAAAAGTGTTCACCCCCTGTCTTGCCTGTTGCTTTCTATCTGTGTTCCCTCCTGCCTGATTACCCGATTGTGTTCACCTTGTGCACCTGTGTTTTCTCCTCCCTCCTCACCTGTCTCTTGTTTCTTTGATTAGTCTTGTGTGTATTTAAGTTCTGGTTTTGCTGTCTGTCATTGTTATTTCCTTGTTTGTCTTTGACTGTGTCACAGGGTAGTGTTCTGTTTTTGACGATTTTGGCCTTGGAATAAAGGTATTTTTCTGTGAAATCTGCATTTGGGTCCTGCCTGCTTCACTCAATCCTGACAGAAGGAACTAACCAGAAATGGACCCAGCAGATGATCCATTTGAGGTGGAATTACTTAATTTTACCTTTTCATTGGCTTGCTGCTATGGTAGGTGGAGGGGAGCGTCCTGTGTTGAGCAGAAGGAGGCTGCTCTGGCAGAGGAGCACCAGGTGGCAACAGAGGAGCCATGTTTAGTGAAGTTCTTACTCGACTGGATTTTGGACTTCCTCTCGACATGTGATTCCCGGCCTGCTAGCCCCAGGCATGCTAGCCCCCTGCCTCCCAATTCCCAACCTGACACCATACGTCTCGGTGTGTTCCGTCTGGAGTCAACCCCTGCTTCTTCCCCATTTCCTGCTCCTGTCCAGGAGCCGTTCTCGGGTACTCGTCTGGCCTTTGGAGGTCCACTGAGCCTCCAAAAGGCTCCTAAGAGAAGGAGTCGCAAGTCCAGGCTAGCAGCCCGATCCCCAGAAGCCATGCTTTGGGCTCCAGTACAGACCCCAGCAGCCATGGTTCCGTGGTCCAGTGCCGGCCCACACAGCCATGGTACCGTGCTCCAGTACCATCCCACACAGCCATGGTTCCGTGTTCCGGTTCCGTGCCCAGCAGCCATGGTTCCTGCTCCAGTACCGGCCCACACAGCCATGATTCCGGCTCCAGAACCGGCCCACACAGCCGTGGTTTCAGCCCCAGTTCTGGCCCGAGCAGCCATGGTTCCAGCCGCAGTTCTGGCCCCAGCAGCCATGGTTCCGACCCCAGCAGCCATGGTTCCGGCGTACCAGTCGAAGCCAGCTCCCCGTGTCCTTTCGACGTAGCGGCCGACTCCAGCTCCCCGTGTTCTGTCGGCGTACCGACCTTCTCAAGTCCCCTCTCTAGTCCCCTCTCAAATCCCCTCTCGAGTCTCCTCTCCAGTCCCCTCTCGAGTTCCCTCTCGAGTCACCTCTCCAGTCCCCTCTCGAGTCACCTCTCAAGTTCCCTCTCGAGTCCCCTTTCAAGTCATCTCTCGAGTCCCCTCTCAAGTCTCCTCTCGAGTCCCCTCTCAAGTTCCTTCTCAGGTCCCCTCTTGAGTCTCTTCTCGAGTTCCCTCTCAAGTCTCCTCTCGAGTCTCCTCTCGAGTTCCCTCTCAAGTTCCCTCTGGAGTCCTCTTTCAAGTCATCTCTCGAGTCACCTCTCAAGTCTCCTCTCGAGTTCCCTCTCGAGTCTCATCTCAAGTCCCCTTTCAAGTCACCTCTTGAGTCCCCTCTCAAGTCCCTACCCAATGTCCTGGTCCATTGGAGGTTCCGCCGACTACTCTTCTGCCGGGGGTCCTGCCAACCCTATGTCCTGTGCCGTTGGAGGTTCCGCTGGAGGTCCTGCCAACTCCATGTCCTGTCCCGTTGGGGGTCCTGCCGATTGCTCTTCTGACGGGGGTCCTGCCAACCCTATGTGCTGTGCCGTTGGAGGTCCCACCGACTACTCCTCTGCCGGGGGTCCTGTCAACCCTATGTCCTGTGCCATTGGAGGTCCCGCCGACTACTCTTCTGCCGGGGGTCCTGCCAACCCTATGTCCTGTGCCGTTGGAGGTCCCGCCGACTACTCTTCTGCTGGGGGTCCTGCCAACCCTATGTCCTGTGCCGTTGGAGGCCCCACCAACTACTCTTCTGCTGGGAGCCCTGCCAACCCTATGTCCTGTGCCGTTGGAGGTCCAGCCGACACCTGTTTTGTCGGGGGTCCTGCCAACTCCATGTCCTGTGTCGTTGCGGGTTCTGCTGAGAGTCCTGCCAACCCCATGTCCTGTTCCGTTGGGAGTCCTGCCAACTCTGTGCCTTGACCTGTTGGGGGTCCCGTCGACACCTGTCCCGCCGGGGATCCTGCCAACACCTGTTTCGTTGGGGGTCCAGCCGACACCTGCTCCGCCGGATTTCCTGCCAACACCAGATCCTGTCCTCTTGGGGGTCCTGCCGACACCTGCTCTGCCGGGTTTCCTGCCAACACCTTATCCTGTCCTGTTGGGGGTCCCCGGTACAAATAAGTTTGTACCGGGGACAGGAGACACCTCCTTGATGAGAGACTGTAAGAAATGATCGGGGAATCCCTCCGGAGTGGAGTCATGACGACTGGATCTGAATTATTTGTTTGTATTGGGTGGTTTGTGTTCCAGCTGTCGATCAGCAACTATACTATATATATTTTTAAATATTGAAGTTAGATGCATCAATCTGGTGCACGTTGAGAGCAAAATGAAGAGATATATGGATACCTCTCAACATCCATATGACACAACTGTAAACAGATTTACTTTTTCTTTATGGATATAAAAGAAAGTAAAGCCTGACTCCTACTGGCGGCTGGTTAAATGACTCCTCGTCCCTGAGTACACTCACCATCTTTCAGCAGGAAAGGAGAGAGGGAATCCTTGTCCGGCGACAACCGCTGTCTTTTCGCACTATTATTAAGCCACGCCAACATTTTCGAAATGCTAACGTTATGTGATGTATTTTCTGCTCTAGTCTATCGCTATGGCGCATCATAGATGCGTCATGAGATGCCGCCAGCGCCATGGGATTTGGGCCCGCCCATCCAGGATTTGGGCCCGCTGTTTTAATCAGGGCTGAATACAACATTTTAATTGTTTTATTATTACGTTTATTGTTGTTATTTGTAGGGCTCTGTCCTAATATTTATTTTTGTATTAAACTATGTTGAAAGATTAGTTTAATATCATTTTTTTATTTTGCTAGGAAATTCTGAATGAAATTCTGATTGAAAGGCTGCGCGCGAGACTGGTTTTTCGGTTGAGTCGTGTGGGTTTTTGAGTGACAGCAGCCTGTCAGTTTACTCTTGCTAGGTTAGTTTGGCTATTATAATTTCTATTTATCTGCAACAATGGATATCAGGAAGTGGTTCATGAAACGAATATGGCAATTCAGCACCAGATGCAGGCACATTAGAAAGAATCAGTTACGTTACCAACGAGCTAGCGAGCCAGCCAGGGACAAGGGAGGCTGCAATCAATTATATTTTGAAGAGAAATTGACTCTCAAGCCGGCTCTCTCACAAACTCCTGCTCTGTGCGCAAGCAGACCGCTGCACACGCTGCCTCGCTCAATATCTCTCTCTCTCTCCCTTTCTCTCCATCGCTCAACCTCACTCCACCTCTCCACCCTGTGTGCGCTCAAGTTTGCCTGCGTGCTTTCCCAAGTTGGCACAGCGTTACAAATGTGCCACAAAACCAACCAATGGATGTATAATAAGACCGTCAACAGCCTTATGGCAACCTAAACTAACTAGCCTAATAACATCCATTTTCTGGGCTCAATGTGTGTCTTGGCCGTTTTCATTGTGATCGCTAAATTCACCTTGTTTCCCTTTGTTTATAATATTATCACCGCTTTTGTTTTGAAATCACTTCCGTGAGTTTCGCCTCGCTCCAATGACCATTAGACCATTTAGTAAGGTAAAAAGCAAAAAGGCCTCTCAAACGCTCTTCCGTTTACGTGTTTAAGGCGAGACACGGCAGGCAAAAACATAGTTTTTCAAGTACTGGTCAATTTTGAGATTTTGTTCTATTTTGATTCTATAACATGTTTTCTTTCAGGCTTTTGGAAGGAAAACGTACAAAATACACATTTAAGTGTTTATTTTACTATAGTTTGTCTATTTGCGTCTGTAGATTTCTCCTAAATTCACCAAAAGTTAGCATTCTAACGTAACATAAAGTACCGCGGCCGCTGTGTGCACCATGTCAACAGAGATATCGTTGGAAAGCTCCGTCTCTCCTGCACAATCTCATCGGATCCAAATATGGTCATTTCCTTTGTATCAGCAACCAATCATGAAAGCACAAGGGGGTCTTAAACCAAGAAACGAAATCTCATTGGCTGGTGTCAATTTCTGACAACGTGATTCGTTCAGATGCGTCACGTAGTGTGCTAAAACACTTGCTGGTTAGCTTTCCACTAGAAATTGAAATCTCAAAATGGCAAAAGAACGGCGAAAAAAACGTTCACAGAGAAGACGACAACAATTGTCACTTGCACGAAGCCAGGTTATACAAAAAACAAATGACCTCGAACATGAAATACCTTCACGGAGTGCGTCGAGGCACAAGCTGTCATCCAAAGAACAGGAGGGTTTAGCTAGCGCCTCACTGCAATCTTTAAAGGTCGTTTTCTCAAAATGAGTTGTTTCTCCTACTCTGAGTTCGAAATTTCAACTTCAGTAGCACGTAGATACACCAAACCTTCCAGTTATATTCCTATCAATATTATGAAGGCTTTTACAGAAGGGTTTGTTCATATATCGTTCATAGCCTGAATTATACAACATTTTATACCTAAAAACATGACGAAAATTGATATTTTAGGGCTGTTGACAGTATTTTCTGATTTATGGAGTGATAAAAAGATATCCAATATCCCTTCTGTAAAAGCCTTAGATACTAATATGACTACAAAATGAAACAAGAATTTTGAACCTGGCTTTATCCAAAGTTCAGATTTTGATTCCTGAAATGTGTTAAAATATGTGCATATTTAATGAGATAATGGATAATTTGCATATTTAAACATGCTATTTCAGAAAACTTGTAATACAAAAAACAATTGCCTTATTGTACGTAATTAACTGGAGAAATTTCTAGCTGATACCTTTAAGTTAAAAAAATTACTTCCGCATACATTATTTGAGATATGCGTGCCTGGCAAACGATTTTCTTATATCCTGCAACCGTTTCCCACCAATCAGGACACGGTATTAATTAAAAAGTTGATTCTCTGCCAATCAGGACTGCTTTCAGTTTTATTACCCCGGATACAGGCTTATTAAAAAAAAGATAATTTTTTCAAAAAAGTGAACATATTAATCAATTATATATATATATATATATATATATATATAATTTATTATGATTTATATATATATAAAAATCTCTGCCCCTAATTTTGGCCCTTGGACAAATGTAGTAAACATGTGTTTGCCACAGATATTATTCTCTGCAATCTTACAAAATCACATGAAATAATCCCATTGCTTTATGTCCTGGGAGTCCTTGTGACGCTAGCTTTTGTTGCTTCACGACTTTCAAAAATAAATGAACACTGCATTACACTATCACACTATCATATGTTCTAATAACGTGTCCTCCTGTCCTGCAGGTGGCGGTACAGGCAGCCAGCAGACCATTCTCTATGAGGAGCAGTGGAAGATGCCGGCTCTGCGAGCACTGCTGCTGTCGATTTACATCCCCGCCCTGCTGCTGACCATGGCCCCGCTCCTCTGCAGCCAGGCCGACTCCCTCTCTGCCGTCCGGATGGGTGAGTGCTGTCAGCTTTAAATCACACAATCACTGCCCTCCACTGTCAAAATTGCTGCAGGTCAAACTTCAGAATTTCAGTTATTTTTTCCAAATAAACAATGTATGAAACTAAGGAAGTAAGATCGGTGTTGTTCCTGATAATAAGTGAGAATATGATACAACCTGGATTTAACCTGCAGGTTGAAGGCATGCTCTCTCCACCGGATCCTCTTTGACCCTAGCTGAAATATGTAGACATTTCATGGATGAACTCTTTGGTGACCCCCTGACTTTTCATTTTATCTTTGAGAAGTTAGTATTTGTAGTGTAGGCATGCTAACCAAGGCTCTGATTTCCCCAATATTTTTATTTTATTTGTTTTTTCTTAGGAGCTACACAAAATAGGAAAAGATTACAACAAGTTTCTGATTCAAGACTGGCTCATTACTAATACAAATTAAATGAGGCAAAGGACAGCATGCACAAAGCATGTCACAGTTATATTGAACAAGTTACAATCTGACAGGCTCAAGTCCAGTATGTTCCACATACACTGTCCTGGATAACTCCAGGCTCTTTAATTTTACAAGAAAGGAGGTTGATTTCAAAGCCTATTTCTTGCATAGCTGTGAATGATTGCAACTCCTCAGTAACTGATACTAGCGTTTCTTTGGTACATGAAATGGACAGTTCCAGGTCAGGGAAATTGGTCATTTGTCCTGACTTGAAATCTGATCATATAATCTTTGGTGTTGACATTGAATTTGATTGGAATGTATTGGATTTATTGTGGACCTCAAAGATTGGACTTGAAACCCACTTCATCATACTGATAAATTAGATGTGATAATTGTAAAAATTTTGATAAAACACCACGTTTTCTATTTATTTGCAAACATTGTAAGTAGTAATTAGTATTTGAGTAGTGTTCCAATCCACTGTTTACACCAGAAATAAAGAAGAAGTCAAACTAAATCCTCACAGGAAGCTAGATGTGAGCGGTGTGACAAGATGTGACTAGATGTGAACTCTGTCTTTGTTAAATGTTGCCATGTTTCAGCAGTGTGAAGAGCGCCTCGCTTTCGTCAAAATGAACCAAAGTGCCTGTAGGTACACACACACAGACTGGAAGCCTTTATCAATGTACATACTGTGATAAGTTCAAAACACATGTAGAGGGGTATTGTTGTGAATTGTGATCTGTGTTGATGAACTTGGCAGAAAGTGGATCAGGAAGTGGGTGTGCTACCATGGAAACGGGGTCATCTGGCGCTGTGTAATGGCTCACCTTTCACTCTTCCATTAATAACAGCTGAGTGCTCCACACACACACACACACACACACACACACACACACACACACACACACACACACACACACACACACACACACACACACACACACACACACACACACACACACACACACACACACACACACACACACACACACACACACACACACGGGTATGGGTGGTTTGTC
This sequence comes from Pogonophryne albipinna, assembly GCA_028583405.1. Taxonomy (NCBI): domain Eukaryota; kingdom Metazoa; phylum Chordata; class Actinopteri; order Perciformes; family Artedidraconidae; genus Pogonophryne; species Pogonophryne albipinna. Next base: position 2,067,946 of record CM053259.1, on the reverse strand, counting down.
AGGACTTTTTCCTCGTACCAGTTCAAACACTGATTTATGGGGACCCACCTTTCCCTTTGCCATTAGAATTCAGTTTTGGTAAAAGAGTGTAGAGATCTGTAGACCTGAAATTCTACAGGACTGTGAGGACGGGGGCGGGACTGGGCGGGAGCGGGCGTTTCCTGACAAAATGATGACTTATGAGAACCCCTCTGGATTAGCTGGACATTACCCATACACAAAGCAAGTCCCTAAGTTATGAGGACCACAATGGTATATCTGGACAATATAAACACACACAGAATTGTAGAAAACCTTTACTAATGAGGACAATAATGGTTTCACTGGACATTATCATGTGTTGCGCAATATTTTGTTACTGAATATTGTGTTATAAGGACATCAGGTATAACTGGGCATGTTATACACACACACACTAACCTAACAATGCCTTAGTTATAAGGACATCAGGTATAACTGGGCATTTTATACAGATGTAGCGCTTCATTTCAGACAGTTTAAAATACGAGGGCCGTGATTGGTACATGATCTGCCCTCACTCAAGGGAAAACCTCCAGCTTGACTTGAGACCTCCCCCGTGATAAATAAATGTAATTATAATGAAGCCAGCTGCAATGGATCATTGATCCACCAGGGGGTGCAGTGGGGTTCCACACTGGAGCTCATGTGAAATAAAGTCAGATACAGTACGCTGGATGTACAGCGGAACTTTGTTAAGATCCATATGTCACGGATATCATACTCTGTGCTAAATAAGAGACATGTAATCATTTACAAAACATCACCATGTTGTTATTTAACAAAATAATGTTGTTTAGTCGAAAAAAACGAACGGGAGGAAATGCAGCTCGGCTCTCGATTTGTAATCCTAATTTAATCATCATCTTCACCACGATCATTTATGTTTATGTTCGCCGAGTTGACATGAAATCACTGACACATATGAATATACTGTATTCAACTTCATTAAAACGTTATTAACGTGCCTAAACTCAGTAATTCACTAAAAATATTTATATTTTAATGGAGCCTCTTCGGCAGATCAGGATCCTACGGAGCCCCCTAGGGGACATGGAGAAGAAAAAAAGAAATTATTTGAAAAAAAAAAAAAAGGTTTAAAAAAAAAAAAAAAAAAAAAGGTTTTGCGAGATCTCGCAAAACCCCGTTGCAGTTTGTGGACGGTCCCTAAGCACTCCTCTCCCTCCTCCAGCTGCAGATTGTGACCAATTCTTGATGTTTAGCTCGGATGACGGCGCGTATCGAACTGTTCTGATAAAAACGACTCTGTAGCTCGTTGTCTATCTTGCTATGATTGTAAAGTCATGTTGTTTGTATTTTTACAACGTTATGTTCATGAGTTATTGATCCGCGCAATTCAAATCTGTCAATAACTCAGCTCAGAGGGACGTGCATGTCCCCTCGCTCTGAGTGTTCTCTTGAGGTGTCTTCACTTATGTGAAACCCTTTATATATACAGTCTGTGAAACCCGTGCCTATTGCCAAGCACTGATGTTATATCTTTATATTTAAGGCCAAGCTCAAAGTAAAATCGATGAACCGCTCCATTGTTGTGGTTTCTGTGTTGCCGTAGCAGCCGAACTGACCAGGAAGTACATTGAGCTAAATGAAAAGTATTGCGAGATCTCGCAAAGGTTTTGCGATATCTTTTTTCAAATACATTTTTTTTTCTTCTCCATGTCCCCTAGGGGGCTCCGTAGGATCCCAACGTGTAGCGGAGGGATCTTGATCTGCATGAAGGGTGTTATTTTCCCCATAAGGAACAAGTCTCTGCAAAATTATCCCGCTTATTACATGGCCACATTCTCAACAAAGTAACGACATGACTCCCAATATTAATTGAAATGCTTTTATGGATTTAGAAAATGTTTTTATTGATTTAAAAAATAGTTGTATGTATTGATTTAAATTGACATGCATCCGCTAAGAAAAATAGTCCGTTGTTACCGTTTTTTAAACAGTCTGAATGAAACGGCAGCTCTCAGCTAATGGCCCATCAACCACAGCTCTCTCCCCCCCCCCCCCCGCCTGATCTTTCTTCTCCAGCAGCTACATTAACTGTAGGTTACTCTGAGTGACAAGCTTACAGTTAGACACAACACTGTCCTTGCAAGTGACGGTCAGTTAGTTGACTTTTATGTTCAACTGCTAAATTCGTTACTGATAAAAAAGGGCTTCTACTGTACCTAATTACCTTAACACTAGAACCGCCAGAGGTTTTTGTATAGGCCTATCTAACACCGTCAAATCCCGCTATTAGAATGCAATGTTTAACAACATAGGGTGCTACATAACACACTTTCAGGAAAAGTCACGGACTGGGAGACTTTAATATTTTATTGAAAAAAAGTTACATTGCACACACACAACACACATCACACAAATTGACCAGATTGGCGGTTCTAGTGTTAAATAAACTCACTAATTAAAGAAACCAGTTCAATACACATTATTCTTATTCTTATCATTCTTTATGAGCGCAGAAATAGTATTAAAATCAGACCTGTTTTTTAAATGAAATCTGACGGCAGGCAGTTAGCTCTGATCACCTATGATAAATGCGCCACACCTAATCGCTGGCCATTCAGCCACAGAGCTCCCTCTATACAAATCAAACTGTAGACGGTGTGAAAGCACCTATTGTTTTAAATAATTGTCGGAATGTGACCTGTGAGCCTTCTGAATTACCGTGGGACAGCGCACTCTAAACTAAAATGTTCAATCAATAAAGTAACATCTTATCTTATCTTAATAATATCTTCATATTAATAATAATAATAAATCATACAGTATGTGTCCGAAAGGGAGCAGGAGGAAGCAAACACAAAAATATACTGCATATTAAAGCAAACGATTGTAAAGGTAAAAGTATGAGCATAACAAATAAAGAAGTGTAATGTAAACATTTACATTATTATTATGATTATTTAATATATAAAGACTATATATTGTTGAATTACAAGATTAGATATACTTTATTTGATCTAAAATATTGATGTGTTCAAATGCTCTTCAAAACACAACTGAAAGTCCATGAAACTTGTCTTTCTGTATTTGTGAATGAAGCGCCATCTCCTGGTTAAAACCTGAAATTGAAAATCTGCTAACGCCCTCTTGGAAAATAGTGGGAGGGCTTAACATTCCTCGATACTGGTCTTAGGCAGGTCGTAGGCAGGAAGCTGTAAGCTGGAGTCCGAAATGAGGTGCTACATCTGTGTACGCGCGCGCACACACACACACACACACACACACACACACACACACACACACACACACACACACACACACACACACACACACACACACACACACACACACACACACACACACACACACACACACACACACACACACACACACACACACACACACTAACCTAACAATACCATACTTATTAGGACATCTGGTATAACTATGCAATTCTTTGTACCTCTCACCAAGGGTGTAACTTTGGTTTGAGAAGTGGGGGGGACACAAAACAGGGGGTCCTCCGCAATGAAACATTTTCTCAATTTAATTCCATTTCCCGCCTTTCTACAAATATATGAGGGAAGTCCAAGAAAAATGTGTAGTGTATAAAATGAGTGTGCACACTTATCTAGTATCCTATCCATGTGAACCTGTTTTATTTGTGATGACCTCACATCCTCTAGGGCAGTGGTTCTCAACTTTTTCCTTAGTCAATAGATTGCGACCCAAAATTTTGAACCACTCAAATCTATTCAACAAAAAATCCTGCAGTAATATATACGCTTTGCAGCATACAATATGAATGAAAGTGAAGTACAGTGCATATATCCCTTATATCCCTTCACAGAACAAAAGAATGCTTTTGAATAAGGTTTAACCTCTTAAGCCCGAGGGTCCCCCCAGGGGACCCCTCCCACCGTTTTTTTATGAGACTATGTCTCAGGGCTTCTTAACATTTATGAAACTATTAATGTTCCATACCCTTTTAACGCTAAGAAACTCAGCTAACTGACAATGTGAACCATTTTTAGCTAAAAGAAACACAAGAGTGATACCAAGCCTTTGAATTAGCATGGAGCGAAAAAATGCTAAGTAATGCTAACGGAATTTGCACAGCACTCACGGTAGAAATGCCCTTGTTACTTATCGTAACTGCACAAACAAGATATACGATTTATAGCCGAGACTCCACAGATTCCACACATGTAATATCATCACTGTAGGACCCCGAATTGCGGAGCTATCAGCCAGAAAAGAGAAAGTAAACAACATCCGGTTTCAAAAATATTACAATAATTTCGTCTTACCTTTTTTGATTTGTGATCAAAAGTTGTGTTCACCGGAATAAAAACGCCGCTCAAGGTTAATCCAATGTCTTTGTGTCACGTAGAAATTTTGACTGATAATCCTTCATCATATTTATGGCAATATACTGGGTATAAAGTTTCGCCGTCCAGGCGTGCACTTTTAGATATGCTTTGTCCGTTTCTCTATTACGTCCGCTATGGTAATGTTTACGTTGATTTGGGAACTGCCCATCGATTCTATTGGTTCTGATGGTTAAGAAAAAGGTGTAAATCACACGAATCGACCAATGGGTTCCAGAGATATGGTCCTGCGTAAAGTATAAAGAATGCCAGCCAGTTTACGTACATTACGCAGCTGACTTCATTTATTGTTTACTACCTAACAACAGGCATTACAACAGGACACAGAGCGCACGGAGGACAGAGCGGACAGCAGATAACGGAATTGCAGTTTTATTGCTTATAGATTATCAGAACATTTCAAAGGGGACACAGCCACATTGGATATTAACCTATGGATTAACTACATCATCGTTTTTATCGTTTTAATGCCATTGAAGACCAGTTTAGACCAGGCAAAGACGAAGGTAAGCCATTAGCCTAGCGCATGCTAGTACCTAACTCCACTTGTTTTGATGTACGTTTTTGTTGATAACGTCGCAAGTTTGTATCTTTCAGTGTTGAGGTGGGCACCGTTAGATTCTGTGTCTTTACGATCAAAAACGATGTGTTGGATGTGCAGCTAGGATAAGTAATAAGGGAGCTAGGATAAGTAATAAGGGAGCTAGGAGTGATTTTCGGCGCAGTAATAGGTTAGCATTTTTCGCTCGGGGCTAATTCAGATGCTCACTGTTAGCATTGTGTTTTTTTTGAAAAAATAAACTAAAAAGATCAGTTAAATGAGTTTTTCCCCGTTGTATGGATATGGAATATTCATAGTTTATTAAATAGTAAGGTTCCTTAGACGTTGTTTCCTGCAAATGACGCGATTTCGGTCCGTGGGGCCTATAAGTGCTATATAAATAAACTTGCCTTGCCTAAGAGGATAACAGAGTATGTTCTTATATTTTATTTTTTTATTTTTTTCACAACAGTTGTATTTGGATGGAATGAATACCTATAGTGAAAATTCAAAGTAATAAAATGATTTTTACAGTGAAAAAGTTCAAATGGAACCGATGGTTCCCAAATTACCCAGAGGTGAGTCCGCCTGGACTTTATTTTTCTAAACCTCTCTAAAAAGGTCAAATTTAACTTGTTTTGCATCAATCTTGATACAGGGTACTTATTATATGTTATAGTTTGGATTCCTAAAGCTTTTAGTCTACTAACCCATCATTCAAGGGTGGTTTTTACTATAAGTAATGGGTATTTTTTAGGCGGACATTAGAATTTACATGTTTTTACTATGTTCCATCTGAATTTACTTTAAAATAAAAACATCTATATTGATTCTGACACTTCTACATCCAACTCACAGATGTAACCTTGCTTTGAGAGAAAAGATGATTAATTTACCCCTTTTAGAAGTGAAGATATAGTCTTTGTTGTGTTAGTGGCATTTTCGAGCCTGAAACCTGAAAAACAGGCTCAGGGCTTAAGAGGTTAATGAGATGATGGAATCAAAGCTGAACTGTATGATTTTTTGAAATACTAACATATAAACTACCCATTCTGGTACACTCTGAGAAGAAAATAAATAGATGTATTACGACATATTAATAATATTTTTCGCCATTGTTTATTTTTCACTTTGTTCTGACAGCTGAACTTGCTGCTCCACACAGAGAGAATAGCAAAGAGGAGATAGTCTGTGTGAAATAGTTTAAATTGTGGGTAAGGGTAGATAGCCCCCATTGTTCTGTGACCTGTCAATCATCAAACCGGGGGTCATATTTCATTATGTGTTCATTTCTATCTGAAGTTGTACCCATGGATGTATAAAGAATAGTTCTACCGCAAAGTTATTCTCCGTGGGGACTTCCGGCAACAATCTTGATTCTGATTGGCCAGAAGACTCGAAAAAACATCAGCAAAGATGTTTTATTGAGAAGATGATCACTACGTGACAGAAGTTTTCAAATCTGTTTATGGTCTCTGGTACTTCCTGTCCAACGCCGACTGCATGCACAGCGTTAGAAAATCGGGCCTTCAAAATAAAAGTTTGACCTTTTCCCCCCCCCAAAAAAAAAAGGGACAAATGCTGGTTCCTACAGTAAGAACAAAACTGGGTAAAACAGCTTTTAAATATGCTGCCCCCACAGCTTGGAACAATGTACAGAAGGAGCTGAAACCCTCAGATGTAATCACTACTTAAAGGACAGAGAACACGACACCATTGGTAGATGTGAGTGCTCGTATATACTAAAATCGTATTAAATGTTGCCAGTTTTGAATGATTTTTAATAGTTTGTTTTACTTCACATATTGACTGGCTAATGTGCCATTTTATTTGTGTTTTACAGCTGTATTTGTCTGCCTGTCTTGTCTGTGTTTTATCTGTTGTAACTTCGTACATGCTGCCCTTCTTGGCCAGGTCAAAGAGATTTTAATCTCAATGAGTCTTTTACCTGGTTAAATAAAATATATATATAACACCCATATGAAACAGAACTGTATATATTTCAATAATCAAAAAACCATTAGAATATGCTCACAACCAATAACAGATCATTGATAAACTCCTCTCTCCTATCTTTATCTTACCTAGTATGCATTCTTTCTTTTTATTTATGCATATTTGACTAATCACTCCCCTTTCAAACTGTGTTTTTTATTTTTGTACTGACCTATAGTACACATTGGAAGGATTTCTTAACTTATTTTACAACTAATATTACATAGATGGAAATATTTGTAGTCCCCTCTGTCCCCAGTGGAAATTACACCCATGCCTCTCACCAATGACAAAGGAATGAGCTCCCTAAGATGCTGCTATTGTGTGGCCTGCAAATGCATATTTTGTTTTACAGGATTTCTGTACAAGTTGAGTGCCCAAAAAAAGAACTTTAATTTGCAGATATTTCAAATTCTTTTTTAAAAGATTTTTTTGACAAGAGTGCCATTATTCCAGAGAGTGTGAAGTGGGGAGACAGAGGAGAAGACATTGCCTGTAAGCTTCGGAGGGCTTGGGATTCGAGCTTTGATAGCGGCCTTCAGCTCGTCTGCATTGTTGGGTCTCGTGTCTCTCATCTTCCTCTTGACAATACCCCATAGATTCTCTATAGGGTTCAGGTCAGGCCAGTTTGCTGGCCAATCAAGCATGGCTCCCCAAATCATCACTGACTGTGGAAACTTCACACTGGACTTCAAGTAACTTGGATTGTGTCCCTCTCCACTCTTCCTCCAGACTCTGGGACCTTGATTTCCACATGAAATGCAAAATGTACTTTCAGTCAGTGAAGATTTGGGGAGCCATGTCATCTGCTGGTGTTGGTCCACTGAGTTTTCTCAAGTCCAAAGTCAACGCAGCCATCTACTAGGACATTTTAGAGCACTTCATCGTGCTTACTTCTTCTGACAAGCTTTATGGAGATGCTGATTTCATTTTCCAGCAGGACTTGGCACCTGCCCACACTGCCAGAAGTACTAAGACCTGGTTTAGTGACCATGGAATTACTGTGCTTGATTGGCCAGCAAACTGGCCTGACCTGAACCCTATAGAGAATCTATGGGGTATTGTCAAGAGGAAGATGAGAGACACGAGACCCAACAATGCAGATGAGCTGAAGGCCGCTGAAGCAACCTGGGCTTCCATCACACCTCAGCAGAGCCACAGGCTGATCACCTCCATGCCACGCCGCATTGATGCAGTTATTCATGCAAAAGGAGGCTCAACCAAGTACTGAGTGTATACACATGAACATACTTTTCAGAAGGCCGACATTTCTGTATTAAAAATACTTTTTTGTATTGGTCTTATGTAATATTATAATTTTCTGAGATACTGATTTTGGGGTTTTCATTAGCCGTAAGCCGTAATCATCAAGATTAAAACAAATAAAGCATTGAAATAGTTCTCTTTGTGTGTAATGAATCCATATAATACATGAGTTTCACATTTTGAATTGAATTAATGAAATAAATTAACTTTTCCACGATATTCAAATTTATTGAGATGCACCTGTAATTCTTATGACAATGAAAATAAGAGGTTTGTCTGCTTGGACATCTTATTTTATAAAAAACACAATTTTACTCATCATTTTGAAAAACTCTTAGCATCTGACTTAGCAGTTGCAGTAGTATGGAAAGTATGTCCTGCCTAAATTGTGTATCTTAGGCAGTGGCGAGCCGTCAGGGCCCTCTAGGCCCTCTGTGAGGGCCTAAGATATTCTACAAAATAATATTTAAAAACATTAAAAAAAATAATATTTTTTTCAATATTTTTTTTAAGTTATATTTTTCATTAGTTTTACCAAAATAACTTGATTTAATTGTATTTAAAATAACATTTCCAAAGAAATAAATCCTTCGAATCTGCCTATTCAGTTTCTGTTGGAATGTGAAGGGTTAAATGAAAGAAGCTCGTCTCTGCGAGTTACTGTGAAGAGAGGAGCTGATTGGACGTCCAGGCGGTCCAGCTATGAATTCACAGAGGGCCGCTATAGTAACTGAACGAGAGAGTAATGTCAAATGACAGTACAATTGACCAATCATATCTTCCCTCTAAATGGGTGGGTGTTATTATCGCGGACTTTATGACAAGTTCCGCCCGCTGTGAAACTTTTCTTGTTTCCATAGCAACAACAACTTCCTGTCAACAGCGTTAACTCGCCTTCAAAATAAAAGCATGCCAAATTACACTTAAGACATACAACTGCAACGAAAGTAACAAACACAATGCAATATCCTTTTCGATTTCAAAGAACACAAATAGGGTTATTTACAGGTGTTGTTTGGTGTGTTAGAGGGTCGCTTTCATTGATGCGTTTTGCACCCCGGGCCGTTGTTTTGATATTCCGCTGAAGTATACGCTGTGACATAATAACTCGAGGGAAGGAGTGGGGGTCAGAGGGCCTAGGTATAAAAGTCACGGCTCGCCACTGATCTTAGGTCAAGGCGTCATCAATGCTAACAAGCTGACAGATATCCAACTTGTTTGCCATATATGTGACAAAGATTCCTCCCTTTGCCAGCAGAGTTGGGTGTAACGCGTTACTGTAATAATATTACTTTTGTCAGTAACAGAGTAGTGTAACGTGTTACTTTTATAATTCTGTAATCACACTACAGTTACTAACATTGCCTGACACGCGTTACTTCGTTACTTTGATAAAATCAGTAATCACACTACAGTTACCTACTAACATAAAGAATGACTAGATTCTCCCTTTGACAGACAAGAGGGATTTCCGCCGCAGGTTTATATGTACGTAACATTTGCGCAACTTGCGCGTCCACATGCAGTGCATAACCATGGCTGAGTCAGCGATAACTTTCGAGGGGTGGAGGTATGCCCATTATTTAGAGTTTGTCCGAAGAATAGACAGGAATGTGACGGTGAGGTGCAAACTGTGTCCAGGCCAGAAGCTTTTATCCACTGCTGCAAACACAACGTCAAACCTCAACAAGCACCTGTCAAGACAACATGCTAACGTGATGCTAATAGCTAAGGAGGACCTCCGAATCCAGAGTGAGGATGTCGAGTAAAGTAACGAGTAAACAGCAAACACGCAAAGATATATGATGAGGCCCACTGTGTTGCTAGTGGAGCCTCGCAGCGGCGAAAACTGTGGCGCGCTTACACCGTAGGTGCGCCGCATTTGCGCTTCAGATGAGGCTCCCTCCGCAAAATGAAGCAACCTCCACAGTCTGCGTGATCTGCCTGTAGGGAGGGGCGGCCCTGCGAGTAAAGTAACGAGTAAAATAACGTGTTTTTTTTTTCTACTTTATGTAGAGAGTAACGAAGTAAAGTAATATATTACTTTTTTTGAGTAACGACCCCATCTCTATTTGCCAGTGTGTGAAAAAACAATGGTGATAGAGTATTATGAAGTACAACTTGCCATTTTGGTTGGTGGGGAGAACGGAGGATCTCTCTTGGGCTCAGGGTTGGAAGCTTCTTTACAGGGAGCCTGAAATTGTAGCACAAAAAAAAGACACTGTTGTCACCTTGGTAGTGTTTGATCTGACTTGTGTGCTGCAAAGGTTTAACAGTTATGGAGGTGTGCACATTCTGGATGAAGGCAATGATCTAATGTCTAGTCGTGTCAACAGGTTGTAAAATCATCTGTCTTTACAAGGACTGCTGTCCCTACAAGAAACCCTGTGACCAGACAGCCTTTATCTTTCTGTGTAGTATAACATTCAACCCGTTTCAATTTGACCCAAAGTATGGGGAAACCAAGACGATAGTCCTGGTAAAACATCTTCAATCTATACCAGTCAGCGACACGCAACAATGTGTGGAAAAACAATACATTGAAACGCACCATCTTGTCCCCTGATGTGTTATGAATTGTACTAAGTGCGGTCCCAGCCTCGCGTGTGTTGTGCGTAGACGGCTCTGCTAAGATTGTTCCCTAGTTTAGGTTTCATGTTATGTGTTTAGATAGGTTCCTGTTTTATTTTGATAGTCTTGTCTACCCTCATGTGTCTAAAGTACGTTTCCTGCCTTGTCTGTTTTCCCGCTGTTGTGATTGTCTAATTGTCTTCACCTGGTGTTGTCTGTCTAGTATATATAGTATATATAGTTCTCGTCTTCCCCTGTCTCGTTGCCAGATTGTCTTTTGTGTTCCAAGCATTCCAGCGTTAAGATCTTTTGTCATTGTCCATAGCGTCATCGTCCATAGAGTTAGATTAAGTAAGTCGTTTTTGTAGTTATTTGATAGTATAGGTTAGACAGTTTATTGAGTGTTTGTTTTGTTGCTTTATGTATTCAGTGTGTTATGACCTGTCTACATTAAAACACTTTATTTTGATACTTTGTTTGTCTCTGCATCGTGCATTTGATTCCACGCCCTTGTACAGCCTTAACAGTACAATCTGGCCTAAACATGGAATTAGCAGATGCAGAACCAGTTAAAGCAGCGATACGACTTCAGGGCGAACGTCTACACCATCATGAGGAGAAGTTCTCTGTCATACACCAGGCAGTGAGGGACCTGGCGGAGCAGCAACATGGACTCCAAGCCTCTGTCAACACCCAAATCAGCGACATGGCGGAGGCGGTGCATCGGGTGCTGGCACGCCTGGACGCCGGTGCCACTGCTCCGGCATTACCTGATGCTGCGGCTCATCCTCAACAGCTGGCAGCCCCTACTACTACAGCGGCGCCGCTTCCTGGATCTCATGCTGTCCCGTTGCCTCGCTTGGCCCCTCCAGATAAGTTTTCCGGAGATTCCAATGACTGTAGATCCTTTCTGACTCAGTGTGATCTACACTTTAAGTTAATGCCCTACATATATAGCTCTGATTATGCTCAGATCGCATTTATCATTTCTCATCTGTCCGGCCGTGCAGCTGCATGGGCTACGGCAGAGAGGGAGAACAATTCTGCAACTTGCAACTCTGTCTCTCAGTTCATCCACTCGTTTAAAAGAGTGTTTGCACATCACACACCAGCTGTAGAGAGCGCACAGAATTTGACATACATTCAGCAAAATCAACGCCGAGTAGCGGATTATGCAATTGAGTTCCGCACTATGGCCATTGATTGCGATTGGAATGATTCAGCGTTAAGGGACATATTTCGGAACGGACTATCAGAGAAAATTAAGGATCATTTATTGCTTATGGATCCTCCCACAGACTTAGAAACTATGGTAGCGGCTGCTATTAAGATTCTAAGTATGTGGGAGGATCCATAAGCAATAAATGATCGTATCTGTGAGAGGGATAGAGAGAGAAAGAAGACTGCCGTTTCGTCCAGCGGAACCAGAGGGTTCTCAACAGCTTTTCATCCTGTCCGGAGGACATCATTCGGCTCGTCACCTGCTCCAGAGGCCACAGCGCCCCCCATTGACTCGGAGGAGCCGATGCAGCTCGGCAGGGCCAGAATCTCACCGGAGGAACGACGTCGCCGCCTAGTGGAGGCAAGATGTTTCTACTGCGGTCAACAGGGTCACAAGCCATGTGTCCAGTAAAAGAACAGGCTCGCCGGTGTAAGGGAAGACACTGGTGAGCCAATCTGACTTTTTTGACTTCCCTCCACGCACATTAACTCAAGTTATGCTATGTGAAGGTAACCAGGTTATTGAACAGGGGGCACTTGTAGATTCTGGAGCCGATGAGAGTTTTTTTGGATAAAGAGCTAGCTCTTAGGCTTAACCTGACGTTGACGCCATTACCTTCGCCGTTAAAAGCGAACGCGTTAGATGGGCGCCTACTATTCACAGTGACTCATTGCACCACACCTGTAAGAATGACAATCAATGACACTCATGTTGAGAACATAGTTTTTCATGTGTTTAAATCAGCTCAACACCCGATCATTTTAGGTTACCCTTGGTTACTTTTGCACAATCCTGTCATCGATTGGCGGTCAGGAAAAGTACAAGATTGGGGAATGTTGTGTAAACAGAAGTGTGTACACGATCAGAGTAAGTTGGTACTGAGGAAGATCTCCACTTCTAAAGCGGACTGTCACAACAAACCTCTTTCTGACTATTTTTCTGATTACCCTGATTTATCAAAGGTCCCCACATGTTATCATGATCTAAAGGAAGTCTTTAGTAAAGCTCGGGCGAGTGCACTACCACCCCATCGGTCTTATGATTGTGCTATAGACTTGTTGCCAGGATCCACGATTCCCAAGGGCCATCTGTACTCCCTGTCAGCTCCAGAAAAGGGGTCCATGAAGGATTACATCGACACCTCTCTCAAGGCAGGACTCGTCCGACCGTCTTCCTCTCCTGCCGGAGCGGGCTTCTTCTTTGTGAAGAAGAAAGATGGGTCTCTCCGTCCCTGCATTGATTACAGTCCACTGAATGACATCACGGTAAAAAACAGATACCCCCTCCCTCTCATTGACTCTGCTTTTGACCTATTGCAGGACGCTAAAGTGTTCACAAAACTGGATTTACGCAACGCTTATCATCTGGTAAGAATAAGGGAGGGGGATGAGTGGAAAACTGGATTTAATACCCTGACAGGACATTACGAGTACCTCGTAATGCCTTTCGGGTTAACTAACGCCCCAGCAGTTTTCCAGGCGCTGGTCAATGATGTACTCAGGGAGTTTTTGAACGTGTTTGTCTTTGTGTATTTGGATGACATTTAGACACATGTGCAACATGTCCACCAAGTACTACAGTGCCTACTGGATAATCACCTGTTTGTAAAAGCAGAGAAGTCTGAATTCCATGCATCAACTGTCTCATTCCTGGGGTTCATCATTTCTCCTGGACAAATCCTGATGGATCCGGCAAAGGTCAGTGCAGTGGCAGACTGGGCCACCCCCACCAATAGGAAGAAGGTACAGCAGTTTTTGGGGTTTGCTAACTTCTACAGACGATTCATTAGGAACTTTAGCTCTGTTGCTGCTCCCCTTCATGCACTGACCTCACCTGTGTTAACTTTGTGTGGGGCCCCATGGCCGAGGAGGCTTTTAATGAGTTAAAAAGAAGGTTTACCACAGCTGACTGCCCATACTGACTGTTCCTGATCCTCAACGACAGTTTGTTGTGGAGGTGGATGCCTCCAATGATGGGGTGGGGGCCATTCTCTCACAGAGAGCGGCTGGGGATAATAAGATGCATCCTTGTGCCTTTTTGTCTCGCAAACTATCTCCCGCAGAGAGAAACTGCAACGTCGGAAACCGAGAGCTTTTGGCAGTCAAGATGGCTCTGGAGGAGTGGAGGCACTGGCTTGAGGGGGCGCCACAGCCGTTCCTGGTTTGGACCGACCACAATAATCTTCAATACATCCGCAAAGCTAAGAGGTTGAACTCACGCCAGGCCCGTTGGCAACTTTTTTTCAACCGTTTTGACTTTACATTGTCTTTCAGACCTGGGTCCAATAATGGCAAACCTGACGTCCTCTGACACCTCCATGACCCAGAGCCCATGGCCAATGATCCAGAGCCAATCCTTCCACTGTCCTGTGTGGTTGGGGCGGTGACATGGCCTATAGTAGATCAGGTGAAACGTGTCAATGGTGAGTGGCCGAAACCTAGTGGCTGTCCATTGGACAGGCTATTCGTGCCTGAATCCATGCGGTCACAGGTTATTCATTGGTCTCACACATTACTGCTTACTTGTCATCCAGGGGTCAAGCGGACCATATTCGTCGTTCGACAGAGGTTTTGGTGGCCATCCTTTGTTAAGGATGTCTCCGAATATGTGGCTGCCTGTGTAGTTTGTGCCAGGAACAAGACCTCATCGAAATCACAGATGGGACTGCTGCAGCCTCTCCCCGTTCCCAGCAGGCCCTGGTCTGACATTTCGTTGGATTTCGTCACGGGTCTTCCTCCATCCAAGGGTAACACCACTGTTCTCACTGTAGTGGACAGGTTCTCTAAGATGGTTCATTTTATTGCCATGCCAAAGTTGCCGTCAGCTAAAGAGACTGCTCAGGCGTTATTGACTCATGTTGTCTGTATTCATGGTATTCCCAGAGACATTGTGTGAGATCGAGGTCCTCAGTTTTCCTCCAGGTTCTGGAAGGAGTTTTGCACCCTCCTGGGAGCGTCCGTCAGCCTCACCTCAGGTTATCATCCCCAGTCCAACGGACAGACGGAGCGGCTGAACCAGGAGCTGGAGACGTGCCTGCGCTCCCTGCCTTAACAGCGTGTCCCACCACATACTTCCTTTAAATAAGTGAAAGATAGGCACGACTTTTAAACATTATTGACTCATTTTGTATTAATCAGGTGAAAATCAGAAAATAATGTTAACACAGTATAATTATTTTGCTGAAATAAATCAAATCTGCTTAACTGAGCCGAGTGGTAGTACCATGAAGAGCAATGCAACACTTTTTCACAGTCAGTTAAGCAATGTCCTAAAGAGAACATAACCTCACTATTGAGCGCCAGAGCCAAGCAGAATCCTCATAGTTGTATGTTATCTCCTCGTCTGGGAATATTTCCTTCACAGCAAATAGGTACAAGTGTGGGGCATTTATTTTAATTGTGTAGCAGCCAGTTTATATTTTTGGCAGCACTGTTGAGCATTTTGAAAATGTATTTTCATGCCTCTGTGCAAGGCTTAGTCTTTCTATCTGTATAGCCAGAGGTGTAAAGTAAGTTCATAAACTCAAGTACAATACTTGGGTAAAGTTTTGAGTTAGCCTACTTAATTATTTCAATGTTTTGCTACTTCTACTCCTCGACAATTCAGAGGTAGATGGTGTACTTTTACTCCACTAGATGTATGTAATACCTTTAGTTACTTCACAGATGTGGATGAATGATGTGAAATCTAATCAAGTGTTAAATCAGACTTTAGTTCCACCTGGAGTAAATCCACAAGCTACCCTGCAGTCAGGGCCGGACTGGGACAATAAGTCAGGCCGGGAATTATACACCCAGCCAGGCCACTACCAGTTTTTTTTGTGCCATTTTTCTGGATTTATTTGTCAATATTTACAGCGTTGCTGCCCATAGTGATAGCCCTAAACTTTAAATCTACTACACCAGAATAAACATATGGACATGGATTACTATTTAAAAAAAAAGTGCAAATCTATTTAGGAACCTATCCATGTGAACATATTTTAAGTGGAGGTGGACCTCAAATCCTATAGGGAGGTCCGGGGGCATGCTCCCCGGTAAGATTTTTTTTTTTAAATGTTGGACTTATATGCATCAATCTGGTGCACTTTGAGGGGGAAATAAAGAGACTACACCCATATGAAACAGAACTGTATACATTTAAATAATCATAAGAACATGGCCATAACCAATAACATACCATATCCAATATGAAAAAACATTGAAACTTGTTTATTTATTTGTTTTTGGTTCATTTATAGTTAGCATGGCATAGTGTGTCTGGGCTCCTGAACCAGCCTCACCCGTCTCCCCCCTGCTCCTCTTTGAGGCAGCAGCAAAGACTAGTTTTAGCTCTCAACAAGTTTTTAAAGTTTATCTTGCCTTTTTTCACCTAGTTAAAAATTTTTTTTTAATTATTCATCCATATTTTACTAATCACTCCCCCTTCAACTGGAAATATGTGTTTACATAAATGGTGACCAAACCGTTTGAGACCCACAGAGAACTTAGACTAAGTTAACTATCTAAACACTCAGAGTCCTTTACCTCACCTGAGCTGTAGTTATCAGTCTCTCAGTCTGACAGGAGAGGACTCTCCTCCACCTTGTTGACAGTTCATATCCGTTAGCGCAGCTAGCTAGCACCAGATGCTAACAATAACAATACACGTAACCGGTGCGCGAGCTTTCTCTCTCGCTCGCTCGCGCCACACATACACACCCTCCCGAGCTTGAATGACACACAGAGACCAATCGAGGGCATTAGTGTATGATCTGTATGAAAGTGGCCATGTCGGCAGGCCACATCATGTAGACAGCCAGTCACCCTCTGTGAGGCAGAGTCAGACCCACATTTGCGCAGCGTTGAGTTCACAATACATACATAAAAAAAAAAATTCCTCAGGCCAGCAGGCCACTTAACAGGCCAGGCCATCGGGAAACCTCCCGGTCCTCCCGATGGCCAGTCCGGGCCTGCCTGCAGTATACAAAGTCATTCAAACTAGCTGCACCTTCACCAGCTTTGAGAACACTTTCATGATCAATCATTATAAAACATATCATATATATTATTCTGAAATGGACCAATCTGCACAATGACTACTTTTACTGTCGCTACTTTCACTATATTTTGATGATAATACTTTTATACTTTCACTTGAGGAACATTTTGAATGCAGGACTTTTACTGTAACAGAGTATTCCTACACTCTGGTACTTGTGCCTTAATTATGTTATTGGTGCATACATGAGGATATGGTAAACGTTCTTCAGCAAAGCTAAGCAATCTGTTTGAGCGGCCAATTTAGTATGCAATGCAACGTAAATATTTATATATGATTTTAAAAAGAAAGACAATAGAAGTAATTATAAAATAAAGTGATGCAGTAAGTAAGTCCAGTGTGCAATATAATGCAACAGAAGAAGAGGTAACGTATATATGTTAAATAAACGCCAGAGCTCAGGAGTTAAGCAGTCTTATGCTGTGCACTGTGTTGTAATACAATGTATTATAACCAAACATATATAGAGTATATATATATAAAGTTTGATCAGCACGCACTCCTTTCTGCAATAAAGCTCCACAGTGATATGCACAAGGTGTTGGTTAACAGTACTTTGAAACGCTTAACATAGTGATGCCAACACTGCTAGGGTTGAGGTTTTGCTGTGATTTGACTATATCCAGGGGTAAGATCACGATGAGATCACGATTATTTACTGGTATGAAGTGACACATTATTTTATATTTCATTTCATTTAAATGTAAATAAAAACTGTGAAGTTTTGGGCTGTTTGGAGCATTTTCACTGAAGTTATGAGAAAACCGTGTTTCATGGCGAGCATTGTGTTGCCATGGCAACAGCATTTGAAGAAATCTCAAAACTGTCATGTAGATGTCTTCACGGCTGGACTGTTAGCACACATGTGAAGTTTTAGCACTTTTTGACAATTTTCATAGGAGTTATAGCAATATTGTGTTTTATTGCAAGGGATGCATTGCCATGGCAACAGCTTTCCAGGAAGACTCACTAATGGCACATCGACATGTTGAGGGCTGGACCATTAACTGTCATCTGAAGTCTGGTGGTGTTTTGACCATTTTCATATCAGTTACGACAACATCGTGTTTTTTGGCGAGGGGCGCGTTTCCATGGAAACAGCCTATGGTGAGATCTCAGATTTGGCGTAGAGCTGTTGAGACATGGACCGGTGATATACAAGCGAAGTTTGGGGGACGATCGGACCGTGTCCATTGGAGTTACAGCGACATCGTGTTTTATGGCGAGGGTTGCGTTGCCATAGTAACACTACATTACGTAACATCAGATTTAATGTAGAGCTGTTCAGGGCCACAGTTTTAACCATCATGTGATGTTTGGTCGCGTTCTGAGCATGTCAGTTGGAGTTATGACATCATCACACAGGTGTTTGTGTTTGAACTAACAACGTTATGAAACACCTGTGCTTGAGCCCAGAGATCAAAGGTTTCCATGGTGATGTGCAGTAATCAGTGACGGTCCGTCCACACAGCAGCGTGCGTTGTCGCTTGCCGGCGGGCATGTCTGAAGCTAGACCAACAACCAATCACCTAAATCTCCCGCCCCGGACACACAAGCAGCGGTTTGATTGGCTAGAGCTTGTACTGGCATATTATTCGATTGGCTGACGCTTCCGTTGAAGCTTCAAAAGTTGAACATTGCTCAACTTTTGCAGCGAGCACCGCGAGAAAAGCTACGCTTTGCTCCCACAATGCAGTTTGGCGAAGCGTGATGTCACCCCATTCAAAGTGAATGGGCAGAAGCGTTGAAGCTTCAACGCACGCCGCTGTGTGGACGGGCCGTGAGAGGAGAGCCTTTCCATTAATCTGGATGAGAGATAAACCTCTTACAGATGTAGCACTTCATTTCAGACGCCTACCCTTGTGGGTCCGTGATCTGCACGGGGCGGGCCCCTGCTGAAAAGGAAAACCTCCCACTGCAGGACTTGATACGCCCCCTTGATAAATAAATTAAATTATAATGAAACCAGCTGCAATGGATCATGGATCCACCAGGGGGTGCAGTGATTAAAAAGCTGCCACAGTGGAACTTATGTGAAATAAAAAATAAACCGCTGATAGATCTACAGTAGAGGTATCTGATATACTGTAGCGGATATTTGTTAAGATCCATACAGTACATGTGAACGTTTTGTTGAAGAACCGTAGCGGATATCGGTGAAATTTCAACGCGTGAAGCATCTGAAGGACCCTGAGCGTCTGAAGTGTGCTTTTTGTGTACTTTCAGGTCAATAATGTGGCATTTTTGGCAGATTTACTAAAGGTGTGCAGCTGCCGCTGTGAGGAAAGAGCAGGCTGTATTTACAATTGGCCTTAATGGAGCCATGTTGAAAGTTGTTGTCACTTCATGCCCTCAAGAGGCATTTTGTTTAATTATTGTGCTTAATTTTTTTTTATTTTCCAACCTAGGAGAGGTTTTCCTACGTGCTTCGTGAAAAATGATGTCCCAGGAGTGTAGGCTTTTGGAATTATGGCAAGTTTAACAAAAAGATCAAGGCGAATTTCAAGCTGTCCCCCACTCTAGCTGTGACATCAGACACTCTAGCCTTAACGAGCTGCGCAATACACACTAATGTTAAAATCTGAAGAAAGCCTCTTTACCAAGCTCCAAGCTAAGTTAAATATCTCAAAAAGTGTAAAAGATATGACAAATCTGAAGAACAAGTTGTATAGCTGAAGGTCTTGTGATCATTTTAAAGTTGGAATGAAAAGTATAAATGTCGTAAACAAGAAAAGTCATAGCACACAGGTCCTGAAGGAGCTGAACATTTTAATATTTGAATGGTTTCTGTAGCTGAAAGTATGTGGAAGGAGTAGCATTTGGCGCACGGTGTAGTTAAAAGAGGATTTGAAGGTTCCTCCCATTGAGTTCCATGTTAAAAAAAGAGTTTAAAAAGCTGAATATTTCAAAAAGTATAAAATATTTTGAAAAAGTTGTGCTGAAAAGGTTATTATTATTAGTGGAATGCTGTTTCACAGCATTCCACTAATAATAATAACAATGACGAAGTTGTGCGTAGAAGAACAAGTAATCTGCACACACTCAAGGTGAATGTGTAACCAGCACTTTACATGAGCAGAAATCCATTTTCAAAACAATAATGGCTGTAATTATCAATCACACGTCTAACAATCAGATTAACCGCTTTCACACTGAGAAGCGACCCAGATGGAATCAGAGGCGGTAACAATAATTAGAGCAACTTTATTTATTAATAGTTATTGTTGCTGTTCGCAGGCCGATGGTGATTAGTGTAGAGAAGCTTGTACCAGAGCATCACACTAATTAAAGAGGACAGGTCCTATTTTGATAATATTCTTTATTTTTTTCATACTGCCTGTGCTGCAGCACCTCTTTTCACCCTCTGTCTGAAACCGGAGCCCAGTCTGCTCTGATTGGTTAGCTGGCCGGCTCTGTTCTGATGGTCAACTGCTTAGAGACGTCTCGCCCTTAGCATATGACGTACAATGTGCTGGAGTGACAGCCAATAGAACTTGAGTTACAAAAGTGATCTCACTATGTTCTGGAAGTAAACAACGGAGTGCAATGGAGGTGTTTCCGGCAGCGGGGGGGACGACTCCCTCTGGAGGGAACACAGGGATTTTAACATTTGCAGACCATTTACATGCACAACAACCTATTAACACACCACAGGAAAGGGAAACCCCCAAAAAGCAGAATAATCAAACATCTATACAGATATGTGATATAAGTTAAACTAAAGCATTAATGAAAATAGTAAATCAATGCACGCATCCTGACAAACACAGGGAGGAGATCAGCATATACAGGATTAAGGGGGGGGGTCTGTTTATCCTCTCTGCCTCAGGTGGGGTCTTGTTATCTCTCAGGAGATGTTTAACAGCCTTCACTAATATAGATATCTGGTTTTAATCAATCCAAGTCTCAGTATCTTCTTCTAGATAATGTAAGTGCATCTGGATCAGGTCTTGACTTTGACTTCCTAAATTCAGACATGTCTAATGAATCCTGGCTGCCCATGGGTCACCTATCCAACAGGTCAGAGAGCACGAGGCAGCCGAGGATCCATTATCCTCACAAGCTGTCCACACTGAAGGGTGGTGGATCAGTCATTAACACCGGCTGGATGACGCCTGTTCTGCTGACCCTTGCTACCTTCTGATTTTCTACGTTTTGGCTCGGTCAATCTATAGCTGCAAGAATGAGTTATCCATGGGCACAGGGAAAAATAAGTCCTACATAAGATAATGTTTCCACAACCATTTCAATTATCACTGCTTACCACTTTGGTTTATTTATTATTGGGGATGAAAGAATTACAGTATATCTATTATCAATTGGCTCAGCTGTCCTTAGTGCACTTGCAGTTGCTTTTTGCCTGGGATTGTAACTTGTAACTTCTCAATATTTGTCTAGTATTTTAGTTTACTCTTCATTTGCAAAACATGCCACTTTAGTGACAACACTCTTGTCCATGTTTGTGATTTGTCTAAAGCTGCTAACCCTTCCACTTCCTTATGAAGGAGCTGATGGCTGGATCACATTTGTTAGGGTTGGTTGAGCCAGATAACACAAAGACATCCAGGGTCTGTGGAACTGGCTTCTTGGTACAGGCCTCAGGATTCAGCATGGTGGCTTGGTAAAGGTATCCATATTCATAAAAAACATTTTAAATTATTTCCGGGAGGCAGTCAGCAGGTTCTTATGCAGAGCAGACTAATTTCAAAGGCAGATGTAGTCCTGTAGTTGCCTTACCTGGACGTGTGTGTGTGTGTGTGTGTGTGTGTGTGTGTGTGTGTGTGTGTGTGTGTGTGTGTGTGTGTGTGTGTGTGTGTGTGTGTGTGTGTGTGTGTGTGTGTGTGTGTGTGTGTGTGTGTGTGTGTGTGTGTGTGTGTGTGTGTGTGTGTGTGTGTGTGTGTGTGTGTGTGTGTGTGTGTGTGTGTGTGTGTGTGTGTGTGTGTGTGTGTGTGTGTGTGTGTGTGTGCGCGCGTGTGTGAGTGTGTGGTTTTAGCGATACGAGAGGAGAACAAACTCATTAACAGTAAATCACAGCATCTGAAGTTGAACAGAGCGTGTGACAATAAGGTAAATCAAACACATCAGCAGCTGATGGATGGGAAGTGATTCCTCCTGGGGGGGGGGTTGTCTTTCCAGGCAGAACGGTCCCCCCCCCTTTGTGTTAGCTCTGTTGGGGTTCTGGTTAGAACAAAATTCATATTATAATTCATATCAATAACACTGTTAATATACAGTAGTAGTAATATTTGAGAGGCATACAAATGTCTCATGTATCAGGGAAAATGTATAATTAATAAAAAACTGCAGAGTGTTGAGAGGAGGTCTATTCCATAGTTTGACCCTGAATGGAAAAATAAGCCTCTCCTTGTTGCTCCTTAAAGGTGGGGTAGGTAAGTTTGAGAAACCGGCTCGAGACACACTTTTTGTTATATTCCATGGAATGCTCTTAACATCCCGATAGCAATGAATATCTGAAGTGCTTTGACAACAAATCCATAAAAATGTTTCACCTGTGGAAGCCGTAGTACTGTAAAAAGCACGACCAAAATGACCTACCCCACCTTTAAGAACACAGACTGCCCCGGTGCAGCGACTGCACTGACATACTGCTCATTGAATGAAGTTAAACATACGGTTGAGTTTCAGCTATTCCACCCTGTTGTACCAGCTACATTCAAACCTTCCTAAAGTCATTGGATGATCAGATTACATTCAACGTTATTGTCACTGCACAGAGCAGCCTACTGAGAGACTAAAGGCAGTTATCATTTAACCAGAAGTGCAAAGGAATGAGCAGTGTAATGTTTGGTATATTATAAGAAAATACATAGGACCTATATAATGTACATTATGAACAGTATATATGTGTACAGTATAAACACTATAGATAGTAGTATACAAATGAAATATACTGAAGCTTGTATAATATAGACACTTTAGACAGTTATTGAGACGTATATAAATAATAATAAAGACAATACAGCCGTTTGGGCAGTTAAATCAATTACATTTAATAAGTAACCAAGACTAATCCATGAGTTCTGGGGGGGAAATCCAAAAGATAAGGAATATATTTAATTAAAAAAAGTCAAGACAGTAAAAAATGGGGGAAAAAGGTATTTAGAATACAATCGGAGAGAAACGGATCAATGAAGGATTGAGGAGTTAAGAAATCTTTTTCCAGCTTTAATCTAAATCAGTTTACGGTTTAAGAAAATCACCAATTCTTTACAAACACCCTGCAGCTCCACTATAACAATCGTCTCTGCTAAATCACTCTAAACTACAACTGCAGGCCATTCTCAACATGGGAACATATCTGACATGTGACTGAACTAACCAATCAGAAGCTGGGACACATAAAAGGTGAAGCTACAAACGCACATTTAGCGTATTGTTGGGACCGTATGAAATGTTATAAACTCTCCCTTCTACATGTTGTATCAGAAATAGGGATGATACAACGTTAAAGAACCTGTGACACGAGTTTCCCCCATCATCCAAACCCATCAATTTGAGTAAATATTGTCCCCTTGAAACCCGTTACTGAACTGATTTTGGATATTTGTACTTTGATAACCATTAATCTGCCCTTCAATGTTGACCATTTTCTGGATCTTCTCGGGGATTCTTCAAATCCCGCCAAATTATATGTGACGTCATTGCGGACACAGCGCTCCAGCTGCACCGTTCAGGATCCCAGCATCTGCATGTAAACGCACGATGGCGCACACAGCAGCAAGCTCAGACAGCGATGACAGTTTAATTTTGAACGTGTCTGAGAGCTCATATGAGGCTGAAGGATCGGTTTATGTTGTATCTGTTAGAAGTTTAGGAATTAGGTGCGTCAATATGGGCGATCATACGGTCATGTAGCCAGTGGTGGACTGGGACTCAAAATCATCCCGGGACTCTCGACCGGCCCACTTCGGTACCGCTAGTAAGTTGTCAATGGGGGGAGTGGGGGATGTGCTAGTGACTTATCCGACCGGCCCATTCCGGTACCGGCCTATCGGGATTCGTCCCGATGGCCAGTCCGCCACTGCACCCAGCCCAGCCCACGTAAACTGTCAACGGGGGGAGCCTCGCTGCGGGGAAACGGTGGACCTAGTGTCCCGATCGGAGTGGGAATAATAATAATAATAATCCGTGCATTTTATCCATTAAAGGTGGGGTAGGTAAGTTTGAGAAACCGGCTCGAGATACACTTTTTGTTATATTCCATGGAATGCTCTTAACATCCTGATAGCAATGAATATCTTAAGTGCTTTGACAAAAAATCCATAAAAAAATGTCATCTGTGGAAGCCGTAATACTGTAAAAAGTACAACCAATCCGTTTAGCCGGATTTGATTGCCGCCCTGTCTGTCAGCCTTCCATCTCGTGCACGCACAAATGTATCCTGTGCCCTCATTGGGCGTGCCCTCATTGGGCGTGCATTGCAGCAGTACTTCAATGACTCGCCAGCAACAGGCGGCCACTTTCACCAGTCTGCTGACGTCATGTGCGCGTTCATGTGTGTTGGAGGAGGTGCTCTGTAAGGAAGTCTGAAGGAAGGGGCGGATTCTTTTCGGCTGTGTACTTTCAAATTTTAGTGCACTCGAGCCGGTTTCTGAAACTTACCTACCCCACTTTTAATGTCCCCAACATTGTGGTAAAAAAAACACACGTTTAATCCATGTTGGTGTACTACAACTACAAAAAGCATCGGTTTGTTTTTTCATCAGGAAATGCAGACCGGCTCAAATAAACGATTTTTAATCATCATCCTCACGATCATTTAATGTATCATATGTTCGCCGAATTGACATGAAAGCACTAATAAATGTAGTTTAATACACTTGAGTTTACAACTACAAAAATAATCGATTTGTTTTTATATCACAGGAAATTCAGCAGCTCTCACTACCGATTTGTAATCCTAATTTAATCATCATCTTCACCACGATCATTTATGTTTATGTTCGCCGAATTGACATGAAAGCACTGACAAATATGAATATACTGTAGTCAACTTCATTACAACGTTATTAACGTGCCTAAACTCAGTAATTCACCATTTCTACGCATGACAACACACTTTGTCCGTGTTTGGCTCTCTCGCCGCACAGTGAAGCGTTCCCGCATTGACGTCACTTCCGGCTTCCCCCAAAACTTCAAAATGAGTCGAAGGAATTTCCCTGCGATGTTCGAAATTATTGATATTTATCGGAACGGTATCGCACCTTCTTTTTTAAGCTGACGGTTCGAGATGACTAGTAGCCCAATATTTCATTACACAACAGTTGTTGGGAGGCTGTCACAGGCTCTTTAAGGTCAGAGGATCAAGTGAACGTTTCCTGGCAAATCCTCCAAACTGACTGTGCCATTCGGTACGATAACACTTACTTCTGACATTGTATTGCATCACAGCAGCTCCACTTGCAACATCAACAAGAACAAATATTAAGACAAGATACAAGGGGACACAAAGCAATGCTTCAGTCGGACTTTATTAAGTCTTAGGATCCTGTATTGACGAGATCGACAAGATCGACAAGATCAACTAGATCGACTAGATACTGCTAATCCTATCACCACTACAAGCAACAGTTACAAGCTACAAAACAGCCACAAGCTACGCTACAAGCCACAAGCTACGCTAGCCGCAAGCTAGTCTGCACAAGCTACGCTACAAGCTACGCTGAAAGCTGTAAGTAAGCCACAGAACACCAAGAGAAAACATCATGCCTGGAGATAGACACAAAGGACGATGCCGTAAACGAGGGACCCCCTCAAGACCGGCACTGACAGTCATATCTGTGAATATTGAAGGGTTCTCCTCTGCAAAACAAACCATCTTAGCCGACCTATGCAGCAAGCGGACTTGGCAGAGTTTAATGAGAAGGGACAGCAATGTGTGCAGCTGTGGCTGAACCACATCTAACCAAGCCCTGTAACTGACTGCCTTGTGGACACGATAAGAAGAAGATTCATATTCACTGTTCAGGACATGGTTGTGGTCAGAGACAATGTTAATATGTCCTGATGGTAGGTTGATTCATAGAGTCTCTCAAAAGGTTGACCTATAATCTTGGAGCAGACTTTCAATTGGTGGAGCCTCCTCAACAGCAAGGCTATCGATTCAAAATGGACACTGATTTTTTGTAAAACACAATAAGACTTTTAAAAAAAGAGACATTGGATGACTCCAAGCTTTTGTGTCTTTGTTTTACCTGCAACATCCACATCCTTCAGGGAACAGTTTGAACACTACAATGTGTTCTTCAGTTGAACCAAATGTTAAGTTGTCAGTGTAGTCTTCTCCGCGATAAATCTATAGATCCTTCAAACCACTGACACAAACATCTATAAAGTACACGATGTGAGCACAGTGGTGTACTTTTTGCCTTTCAAAGGTCCCATGTCATGGCCATTTCTACTGATCATAATTCCATTGTTGAGGTCTACTAGAATAGATTTATACTGTGCAATTTTACAAACTCACATTGGTTTCTCATACAGCATCTCTGTATAGTATGTGTATTCACTCTCTGTCCTAAACGCCTTGTTGGAGCTCGCCCCCCCTCCCTGTGAGCCCACTGTGCTCTGATTGGTCAAGCGACGTGCAGCTGCTCGTGAGGAGCTGCTGTGAGGAGCAGACAGGGCTTCCGTGTCGGCGAAACAAATACAGGAGAACAAGCTAAACTCATCCTGAGCACACAAACACTCACAGCCGAAGTAAAAACAATAAACTTGGAGTTGATATTGAGTAAGAAAAAGGTTTATAACGCTGTGAGCATGGGTCTGCGGAGAGCATTTCTCCGCGATCCCAACTTAGTGGCCCGAGAAACGTTTACCCATTTAAACAGTCGTGGTAGATACCTTGTTTATTTTAAACGTCATAAATACACAAACAACAATGAATACTTACAGGTTGTGTACCCGAATCTCCCGCTGGTCCAAACAAAGTAGGAACAGCATCGTTCTTCAGTGCCCTACGCTGTACATATCCGGCATGAATCGCTGAAAGGTTTGGGAAGCTTTGTTTCGTGAAAGGCTGGCAGAGGGTGTGGCCATAGCTCTGGGTGTGGCTACTGGGTATCCCTACGTAGCGATACCCAGGAAGTAAATGAGAAATCTCCAACGAGGCGTTTTGGGGAGGTCTTTTCTGTGTTAGAGTTTTACTCGCTACAGGGTGTACTTTGAGGGTTGTTGACTCTGCAGACCGTTTACATGCATAAAAACCTTCATAACACACAAGGGGACGGGTAATAACCGGAAAAGCATAAAATGGGACCTTTAAAGGACGTCGGCCACCAGAGGACTGCAGAACTGTGATTCCACATTCACACCTACAGAATGAAGTGATGTGTAGTCTCCGTTTGGTCTTGACTCGTTGAATCTGTCACCCTCTCCATGGCCTCAGAGTCCAGACCTGGGTCAGAGTGAGAAGTGGGAAGCAACAAAGAAACGTGTTAGTCCATTTATTTCTCAAGTTAAACACTTCCTCCAGGAGTCAAATGAAATCAAGACTGCAGAGCTCCTTCTGCTTAGAGGAGGTTTGTCTTTGCGGTGAATTGACTCACTCTACAACTTCTTTACTTAAATACCAGATTATGTTTTAGTGAAGCTTATAGCTCAGAGTTGATAAGCTGTCAAGAGATTCAAAAAGACAGGAATCAACCTAGAGAACACGTTTATCACAAACTAAAACAACAAGTCCCAGATCATTCCTTTAATTGTATGATCTTAGTACCTTTTTGACCTCCTTAATAAGGAACTCGAGAAACTCATTGCGGACTCATAGGACCTTGGTTAATTAAGTAAATTAAGTTCCAGGGAAAATATCTTACCAAATGTCAGGGGTCAGTACTTTGTAAAAGGTCAGGAACTCTGGGGTAAGGCTTGCAGCTTAGTTCTCGCTATACACAGAACAAAATGAACTTCAATTGTTTGTCCTTCTTTTATCTGCATCTGAGATGTTGGCTGGGTACCTTGAGATCATCTTGGCCGGGTACCTTGAGATCATCTTGGCCATCAGTCATGTGGAATGTGAGCCTGGTCATAGTAGTCTAGTTCACTTTATTAGGTTAAAATATGTTTTCAAGCAAGAAACTAACCATTTAAATTCTCAATTTGTGGTCAGTGTATCCCATTAACGGCTCTTTTGGATAGATCTTGCGATATTGTTTGAAGATGCATCAGAGCGCTGGCCAGGTGCTACGAAACTGGCCCGTCAGTAGTATTAACCGAAAACGGCATGTAAAACATCCCTCACATTTCCATACATCAGAAGGCCGCAGTGCAAACCCAGACAACAATGGCCTGAAGGGACCTTTTACTTCCTAGTAAAGTACTTCCTAGGACTGGGCTGAAATTAATTATTCTTATCAGATCTTCCTGTAGTGTTTTGTTCCATTCTGGGACAGAAAAGAGATCAAGTGTTGACCCTCTGTGGACTACCCCCCCCCCCTCTCCTCACTTGCCAGCCTTGTTGACCCGTCTGTGTGTTTGTAGCACTGACCCACACAACCAGATACAGAGTAAACAGAGATGCTATCTGAACACTTATGAGGCTCCCGAGGTAGACATTTCCACTTCCAACATGCACTGACTGCACATGCAGATCATCAATATGTCATGTCATGTGGACCAATCAAAAACAAGCATTGTTCAACAGTCTTATCCACATAATACAGCATATGTTGCTGTAACAAAGCCGTTTCTGTAAGTGGACAATATGCTTTTTTACGCCCACATACAACCTCCTTGTTCGGGGTTATGATTTCCTTTGACTCTCATTTCATAATTCAGGTATACCAGGTCTTTATTATGAGAAAATGAAACATTTTAAAAAACATATTTTTTATATTGTCTTATTTATTTATTATTTCGACTGTTGTACTGTAATACTTAGTTTTGGGTTCTGAACTTTTGGATAATTAATTTAGTTTTTATTTTATTTATTTTCTTGCCTATTTTACCTCCTTGTACTCCATGATATATTTTAAATCATGAACATACAGTATGCTGCATGCATGCTAAAAGTTTTGAAGATTTGACGTGACTTGAATTTCTTGTTTCCTGTTTGACTTGTGTTGTGTGATATATATCGTTAAAGTACTTTGAGCTGCATCCGTATGAAATGTGCTTTTCAAATAATAGGAAATGTATCATTCTTATTAACTATTGATCTGAATTTTCTCAACAACTCCCTCTTCCTCTCTCTCCCTGCAGCGGCCATTTTGGACCATCAGTCGGCATGTGGTCGTGGTGAGCGCATGGCGTTGGGCCTGGCGAGGGAGAACATCAACAGTATGATGGACGTGTCCTCCAAAGCCAGGGTGGAGGTGGACGTGTACGAGCTGCAGAAGGACTCCCAGTACGACACCACTGACACCAGTACGTCACTGTCTCACTCTTCTTTATTTTCTCCATCAACCTATTGGTCTGCAAGCTCATAGTCCTGTTATGAACCCGGAAATACCCAATTTCACTACCCCAAAGTGTTATGCTAGAAATGTATAGTAGGGTCTCCAGCACATAGAAACTGCTGGATGCTAACTCGCATATGTCTGGCAATTAGTACAATGAGCATAAGTTGCACTAATAAGCATTAGTAATGACATTATAGCCTATGTGGACAAAAGTTTAAAAAATGGCTTGGCCGATTTGGAGAATTTTAGAGTGGTTTTGGGGGTTATTTAGGATGCTGAATCCATTTCCGATGTGTTTAGGATAAAAAATGGCCGTTATAACCGGAATGTGGCCATATTTGTACTCTGGGAGGGCTGATTCTGATATTTGTTGGTCAATTCGGAAGATTTAGGGGACTCTGGGTCATTTGGATTGGACAGATTGCCTATTTTTTGGAAAAATTGTCCACAGTAGCGGTAATCATTTTTCTTTTGTGCTATTTATATCCAATGGTAGCAACACTACTCATGGTAGACAGACAGACAGACAGACAGACAGACAGAAAGATGTCTGTGAATTTTTTTAATAATAAAATAAAGTAAAACTTTGCAAATTTAAAAGACAATATATACATGTTCTCAGTTAAAAATAACTATATTAAGAGGATTATCTAAACATTATACAATATACAGAATACAACAGAATACTCTCTTATATACAACCCGGTATCACAGCAAGACGTGAACATGTGACGATTTACCATGCTGGAGACGTGAAGATGTCACGATTTCGTCCCTTCAAACGTGACAGTTACACGGTATTGTTAACATGGCCCAACCAGTGGAGAAATACCCAGAAAAGCCAAGCAAATGCTCTACCACCATGGTCGGTTGTTATTGTCAATATTAATATAATAATTATTTATTTTGTAATAGTCACACTCAATTTCGCCGATTTTCTTGTTGCCCCAGCTGGTAGACACCTCTTTTAGCAGAAACAAAGGCTACATTCATGTATTAAATCGATGTTAATCCATGCGTGTGGTTGTGGAGTTAACGGACGTGACGTTGTGCGATTGCGTTGCCAGGCAACAGCTTGGGTTCATGTTCATTTACAAACTCTTCAACTAGAACCCTAGTTATATTTAAAGACATTTTAGAAGGCCTCACGAAATACTTTAATGTAAATTAAAATTAAAATGTGAAGGAATGTGTGTAAAACAAAATATATTCGTCATAAACAATACCGGAAACAGACATAGGCAAGATCCTCAGCTCGGATCTTGCCTACGTCTGTTTACGTCAGCTCGGTGATTGGATGTTTTAGCCGCAATACACGTTGGGATATGGTGTTTATGCGATGTCAAATCCGAATAAAAAATAATAATAATACTTTATTCCGAGTGTGATTGCTTTTCTCTTTGAAAGTCATCACATAACGGCATTGTAATACACGGTTCGGCTGCATTCAATATGACACATTTGCCGTAGTTCTTTATTTATAGAGCCCTGATGAGAAGACTTCTAGACAAACAGGAAGAACTGCCGCCGAAACTGAATACATGACGTGAATCATAAATATATCAGCAATTAAACAACATCTTCAATTTCTCTTCACGTATTCACCTTGCAGTATCAATACTAATTCGGCTGACTTTTATATTTGATCCAATTAGATTGGCTATATTTACGCCATAACGGGGCACAGCGGATAGAAACGGACACCTAGTGGTTAAAGCACGTTATTGAATTTTATTATTTGTATTATTAGATATTAATAGGAGGATGTGCAAAACCAGTCGAACAGCTGGGGCAACAAGAAAATCGGCGAAATCGAGTGTGACTATTAAAAAAAATTTTTTATTATATTCATATTGACAATAACAACCGACCGTTGTGGTAGAGCATTTGCTTGGCATTTCCGGGTATTTCTCCACTGATTGGGCCATGTTAACAATACCGTGTAACTGTCACGTTTGAAGGGACGAAATCGTGACATCTTCACGTCTCCCAGCATGGTAAATCGTCACATGTTCAAGTCTTGCCGTGATACCCGGTTGCTTTTATACATACATCTGTGTCCCCGGTGTGTCAGGGAACTCACGCAGCATCAGAAAATAAAACCCTCTCTCTTTTACATTCGCATCGCTAACACTCAGAGCTAACCTGTGCACAGAGCATGTATGTGAAGAAGGAAATAAAAAGGAACTCACCTTGTGGTATAACCGGCAAGAGAGAAAGCCTTTGAGCTCCATACTTTCAGAAATAATCCTTGATCTAATAATCCTTGTGTTTAATCACCGCAGCATTTTAGACAGTATCTGCCAGGTCCCGCATGAGCCGCTAAGGCTCCGTCCCCTCTTATTTTATTTTATTTTCAGTTAAAAAAAAAGAAGCTTTTTTTTTATTTAGCCTTTATTTATACAGGTGGAAATCTAATTGAAACACAGGGTCTCATTCTCAAGAGAGACCTGTTTATACCAAGCGGCAAACTCTGGGGAAGAGCCGGGACGCCAATACGGAAGTGCCACACACTGCAGTTCATCTAGTGGCCAGTAGGAGCAGGCTGCAGAAGGGAGCAATTTCCATAGACCCCCATGTTAAAATGCCCAACTTTACAGCAGAAATAAACATGTTTACATCGTGGTTCAAAAAACCATATTCTCTGTATAGTTAGATCCCCCCTTCATGATTACTGTGTGGGGGGGGAATTTTTTTCTCAACTCATCTGTTTAATTAATATTAAGCCTTAAAGTTATGCATATATTAGGGCGTGGTCACATTGAGTGACAGCTCTGTCAAGTGACTGCTGCTGCTAGCTTCTTGTCTCTCTGCTACCTGCTCCGTGAAGCTAGCTACAGGGACTCTGCCTGCTCAGTTCATCCAGGGAACACAACTTGAAGCCGGCCATGGTTGTTTGTTCTTCATGCTTATATATCGGACTATTGTGACTCGCTCTGCGGTTGAAACAGACGGTGCGTGAATGCGGTTTTTGCGGTAAGTGAAATTTGAGTACTTATTGATGTGTTTATGATTTGAATCAGCTACGTAATGAATGTTAAGGCTTGTGTTAGCGTGTAAGTGAGTGGTAGCTACATCGGTGCTAACGATGCTAATCGTAGTCTCCAAGTTAAAACCATAGACTGTATATATAAAGGTTAAAACGAAATAGACAAGTGTTAAGTGTTAAGTGGGATAATACTGTAGAACAAACGGCTTCTGTTTGAGGTTATAAAATAAGGTCATCCTTGTAACTTAGAGAGATATTTTATTATACGTAGGAACTGTATGCATCGCTAAGGTTAATTTAAATTGGCTATGCTCAAGTATGTAGACAAGCTCATGTCGAAGTAGTGTATATGTGAAATCAACCTCACAATAAGATGTGTGTATATTACAAATAATAATGTCATATTTCAAGATGATTACTTAGATATTACAATATGGTTGGTTGAGCTGGAGTTCATTATTGAGCTTACACGTTAACGTCACAGTCATCTGAAGAACGAACCCAAACCTTAAGATAATCAGTTATATTGTTTGTACACATGGTACTTTACATATATATCTGTTTGTTTAAGGTGTCCAGGTGATGCAGACAGGCTGGACCAGAGAGTGAGAGACAGAAGTGGACTCCTCACAGCAGTGAACTTCAGCACAGGTACAAATACTCTTTTTTTCATACTGTACAAAGAATCAAGAAAGATATTTGTTTAAATAAATGAAGTATTGACTTGAATACACTGATATACATTCCATTAAACAATACTAAATACTAGATCACCGACACATCAGTTAAGTTGAGGGGTTTTTCCATGCACAAGGTTACATTTAGATGTTAACAAGCAATATGATTGTGTGAAAATGAGACCTTGTGTCTCAATGAGATCTACACCTGTATAAATAAAGGCTAAAGAAATATGGTTTTGTCAGCTTTCTAATTTAATGTATTGAAGGCAAAGATATTTAACACATAGTGAGAACTGCTACTATTTATCTCTCAATATTGTCTGTAAAAAACGTGGTAAAAGGGATTCTTTCAGTGAGACAACAGAGCAAGCTTCTACAGTTGCACTACATATTGATAACAGTTAAATATTATTTTGATAATAACATATTTCAATGTTGATGAGCTTCATACTGTTCATTCATAATCTGATCGTCTTTGTAGCTCTGTTGAAATAAAAAAAAACATTACAATTACAAAATAATTATATCTACAGCCCCTAAACACACAAGCACACCACTTTCATAAATAACACACTTGTTCTGCAATAATATGTTTTATGTTTCCTGTCATTTTTGTTAGGAAAGGACATGCCTGAAAGACACGACATGTTCTCCTTCTCTGAGGGTCAAGAAAAACATCCAAGAGGAACATTAAAAGCTGATGTTATGAGATTTTAAGACCAGTACAGGACATTCACTAAGAAACTACTTTTATTGTGAAAACACAGTCAGCTGATCGAATGCACCTATTTCCACATCTACACTCCATCAGCTGATTATTTCTATTTGCCTCACTTTATGAGCTTCACATCACTTGTGCCTTGTACCGCAGAGTTTGCAATGTCACAAATAAATGGGGCCAATCTTCAGTCAGATGTGAATGTGTAATCTAACATTTTCAGTAAGAATAATGGACAAAAGGAGTGCAAATACAATCTATTGAAATGTGAACCAAAAGTTAATCAAACATGTTTTAAATAAAAAGCACATATGGACAGAAGGTGTAAACCTATTAAATGTATAAATAAACACATTTAGTCAAATAAAGTGACAGACTAGGCCTGTGCAGTTGGTATCAGCTATGCCCAGCATGGGCTCCTCCATCAGGCCTGGTCCTCCTCGCTGAGGAAAGACCCTCAGTCCTCTCCAAACCAACAGACAGGACGTCCATCACACGGAGGTTTCTCCCTCTGCTGCTCTCTGGACACTTATTTAGACAATAAGAAACATAAAGTTGACTGTTGGGTTGCTCAGTTTTTTTAGATTGTCAATACTATTACTGTATAACTAATATCTCAGGTTAAGAGGCACATTCAAATAAAGATTGGTCTTTAAATAAATGTTGTCTTTTGAATTGTTTGTCTAAAGTCAAGGATCTAGAACTGGTACTTAGTTTTAATGATAGTCTGGTTATTATGCTGTTTGGAGGAGGCCTCACAGGTAAGAGCACTAACTAGCTACCATCACATGTACCTTAGCTTGACTTAAATGTATTAAACGTGTAATTAAGTCATATCAAAATATAAATAACTAATGTCATGCAAACATATTAATATTTGCTTGATTCCAGTGTTGAATTTAGCACAATTGCATACAAACGTTAAGGGGTTTTAAGATTCTGAAGTATTATGCTAAAAACTCAATAACTTAGCTTATTATTTATAGTTTTGCTGAATAGTTTCATGTCCGCTTACCTTAGAAACGTAAAATGCGACGGCAGTGTGCAGATGGGGAGCATGTTAGCTTAGCTTGGTAGCTTCAGCTAGCTCTGGAACTTCCAGCTCGGTGGCAGCAGGTCCCGCCTCGGCTCCGCCTCTTTGCCCTTATTTGGAGTAGGCGGGAGTTGAACTCTGACGTCACTGTCGAGCCGTTAGTGGCCGACTCCGCCTACTAAGGGCTTCTCGGCAACTCTGCAGAATCCTATGGGTGACGTCACGGACCCTACGTCCATTTATATATACACAGACTCTATGGTTTATACCCAGAATCAGCACTTTTGTAACAGGAAGAGAAATAGAGGGATATGAGGCTAGAATGGGGGATCTGTTTGGTGTTTTGATCAAAACACTTCATAGACATGTTTTTTATATTTTTTTATATATCTGAGACCTATGCTATTGCCTAAAAATAGCATGATAGGTGACCTTTAACCTGTTAAGCCCGAGAGACCCCGGTACCGGGGCCCTCCCGCAACATCTTGCAGGAAACAGTGTCTGAGGGCATCTTAACATTTAATAAACTATGAATGTTTTATATCCATGTAACGGGAAGAAACTCATCTAACTGATCATTTTAAAAAAAAATCTAAAAAAAACCCACAATGCTAACGCTGAGCCTCTGAATTAGCAACAAGCGAAAAATGCTAACAGATTACTGCACCGAAACTCACTCGTAAACATACTTGCCAACCCTCCCGATTTTCGCGGGAGACTCCCGATTTCATTGCCCTCTCCCGGGGTCATATTTCTCCCGCATTTCTCCCGATTTCTGACACAATCAGATTTACTCAGGACTGTTTCCACTCTGACTTTAATACAGCTACACCATTGTTTGGTTTCCATGGTAGCGCGTCTCTTTAGCAGCGTCTGAGAGGGTGAGGAAGATAGTCACAAGAATCGACAACTCTACCCTCTGCTCACTCCTTTCCTGTCAAAACAGGACCAGCCCCCACACATGCTCCATCAAGGATGGTGCTACAGGCCGCAAAGCATTGCACTTAGAAATACAATAAGCATGTTAATATTAATCTAATACAGATGACAGAGAATCAATGGGTAGCCTACATACATTATCACTCTGTCACTCACTCTCGCGACTTTATAAACAAAAACATGTGGCGCTCGGTAGCTAAAAAAGCTAACATGGCTTACCTGTGTCGTTGTTTGGTCAAAAGTGGTCTTCAATGGCATTAAAACGATAAAAACGCTGCTGAAGTTAATCCATAGGTTAATTCAATGTGTCTGTGTCCCTTTGAATGATTTCTGATAATCCATGAGCAATAAACCTGCTTTTCTGTTTCCAGATGTCAGAGCGAGAGATAGGTTCACTCTGATGCAAACCTGCATGCACAAAGCCACATTTTTACCATGTGTGTGTGTGGGGAAATTCCCCTTCGAATCCATTGGTTCTAGCAGTTATAAAGAGATTTCATTTGTCAAAATCGACCAAGGGGCGCCAGAGATATGGAAAATCCACCCAAATGACCCCAGAAGTGGTTTTCTTTTGCTAAATCTCTCTAAAAAGGTCAGATTTAACTTGTTTTGCATCAATCTTGATACAGGGTACTTATTATATGTTGTACTTTGGATTCCTAAAGCTTTTAGTCTACTAACCCATCATCCAAGGATAGTTTTCACTATAAGTACAACATATTTTTTGGACGGACACTATAATTTACAGTTTTTTACTATGTTCAATCTGAATTGTCTTTAAAATAAAAAACATCTATATTGATTCTGACTTTTCTACATCCAACTCACAGGTTTATCATTACTTTGAGAAGAAAGATTATTAATTTAACCCTTTTAGAAGGGAAGAGGTCATTTGTTCTGGAAATGTCATTTTCGAGCCTGAGACCTGAAAAACAGGCTCAGGGCTTAACAGGTTAAGAGAAGTGAGATGCAGCCTGGGTGTGGTGACCGGAGAGCTCTGAGAACAGACCTGAGAGCAGCTGAGATGGTTATTGATTATCATCTGACAGCAGAGCAAAGAGACTCTTCCCCACGGAGAGGCAGTTAGTGTTTTTGTCAGAGCAAACACACACACACACACACACACACACACACACACACACACACACACACACACACACACACACACACACACACACACACACACACACACACACACACACACACACACACACACACACACACACACACACACACACACACACACACACACACACACACACACACTCACACACACACACACACACACACACTGTATATTCAGAAATCTGTAAACATTTGGATTAGTTTATTTGTGTTCCTTTCAGAAATACTGTAAAAATGACATTATATACTGCCCCCTTAAACAAAACATTAGTGCACTTCCACAAATAGGCAATGAGTAATTACATTGTAGTTAGCTAATCATCTATACTGAATGATTGGAATGTTACTTTACATTTACAGCACACAGGATTCTGGGTGCTCTGGGTCTCAGCCTGATGGACGCAGCATTAGGCATAATCTGTTTCTATTATTATTTAGAAATCAATCCAATGCTCTCCATAAACAAACACAAATATCATATTCAATAGCGCTATAATCAATTTTCCAAAAAAAATGTATACCGACAATGTAAACACCTAATAAAGTTATATTTTTAAATGCTCGCTTTAACCTGATTGAAAATGTAAAAATGTGTCCAATAATCTAATAACTTGGCCAATAATGTAATAAAATGTCCTGATATTGTAATGCATTTTTACTATAAATGAAACTGAATATAAAACAGTGGTTCTCAAACTGTTTTGGTCCGACCCCTTTCAAACTAGTTAACACATGTTTGTCTGATAACAACAAACCACTGGCCATCTGTAGTAATTGACCCCCACTGCTCAGCAGCAGACACACAGACAGAGTCAGGCTGAACAAAGCTGAGCATACAGCTGAGCATACAGCTGCTAAAGAGACAGATGTTTGCCTTAGGAGGCGGAGACCAAAAACAGAGCAAAGAGGAGAGGCAATGTTTGACTTGTTCTGTGTCTAAAATGTTCATACTTATGTACTTACATGAGCTATTTAAGTGAATTATTAAGTCACAATGCAAAGTGTGACAAAATGCACTATGAGTACCAAAAAGTTGAGTGTGGAACACTAGACACTTCTAGCACTCAATGATAGCTAACTTTGCTACTTATAATACAATACAGCTTTATTTATAAAGCACTTTAAAACCTGCAGACTAAAGTGCTTAAGTGTACTTAAGTGGCAAGGTCCATAGGGACTGGAAGGTCACCAGTTCAAGTCCCGAAAAGAGCAAGTGCTACCGAGGTGTCCCTGAGCAAGGCACCGTTCCCCACACTGCTCCCCGGGCGCCGTACATAATGGCAGCACACTGCTCCTAACACTAGGATGGGTCAAATGCAGAATGTAGATCTTCCCTCAGTGTGACTATTAAGGGTATATAAATAAAATAAAAAATAATAATTGTAAGGGAAACTTCTGCAGCAATGGAGAGTCAGGACTCAGAGAGACACGAGGAGAGTTGGAGCTTTGATGTCAAACACTGGTAGTTTATTACAAGTCAACGGCCGGAGAATTCATATCACAAGTCACAGCAGCAAAAGGTTCTGACTGCACGGGTGGGTTGTCATGTCAAATCTGATCAGCCTCGCATCTTGGTAGACCTTTTAACTAGTTTACAGAGAGTCAAATCCACATATTGGGGATGGGCGTAAACACCTGGAGACACAGGAGATGTCTCTCACATCTGTGGAGCTTAGCGTAAAACTCCCTATGTCCGCTAGGTCAAGCCATAAAACTTATAGTATCAACATACGACTGCATTATCACATTCCTTACGGAAGATAAGGAGCAGGGCTGATCGTAAATGTCAACACACAGAACATTTTAAATATCTTAGGAGTAAGGAAGAATTATTCTTTGACACTTAGGAAGAGAGAAGAAATATTCTCTAACAATAATAATGTAATTTGCAGCTACGAACAGCACAGCACCATACAAATTCAACCGAAACATGATTGTTTCACTAACCACTACACTAGATTTGAGAAGAAGCCAATGTTAATTTAATTAGCTGAGCAGTCTGTAAATATTTGCTACCACAAATTTGCAACAGAAATTCAGACACTGCCTGAGTGTTGACAGTGTACGACATGCAGTGTACTCAAGAGAGTATATACATTGAGACACAGCACTATGGTCATCAAAGGGAAACAGAAAGACAATGAAGGATTGTTGCTCTGTGACTGTTTAGTTTGGAAATAAACAACTACAGCTACAGGTGTAGCACTCCAGATCAGACTCACATGGGTGTGTCCCAGTCAAAAGCCCAGCGGATCCCAGTGGCTGGGGGTGTTGCCAAATTGCTAGAGGGCGTTGCCCAATTTCTCCATTTGTTCAATTACAGGATTTAACCATGAGATGGCGCTTCATTCACAAATACACAAAGACAACTGGGTGTTGTAGAACTTAGTCTGTTTGCAATGTTTGCAGCTCTGCAGTTGTGTTTGCTGAATACTGTAGCATTTAATCACTTATTTGTTACTGTATGGTTTTCACAGGCTACTATAATGAAAAAACATCAATATTTTAGATCAAATAAAGTATATAGTTTGCTTTATGCAGTATATTTCTTGTAATATTGTTGGGGTGTTTTTACACAGTACAGTAGATTGAAGTAAATCAACTTATACATTAAGATAAGATAAGATGGACCTTTATTAATCCCGTGGGGAAATTCAGTAGTTCAAACAGCAACAGGGTGAGAGTGAAAAACAGGACAGCACAGATTCACACAGATTAATAAAATCAAAAATAAGATGAGCGATAAAAATAATAATAATGAGAAACTATGAAATAAGAAATGAATAAAACTCAAATGTAATTATCATATCATATATTATAATGTATTGTATTATTAAGTAATATCATACATTAACCCCATTATAGCAGATGCCACATTGAATGGATGAACACATTTATGCATCAATAATTACAACAGAGTATTTCTAAATACAAGTTGTAAAAATACTTATATGTATTTAATATTAACCCTTTGGAGTCGACCGTCACGCCGGCGTGATCAGATCACATGACCTGTTCAAGCCGGTGCCGCATAAAAACAACAGTCCGGACAACATTGCTGTGTGTTTCTGTCGAAAGTACTGGCTTGAAACAATATCCCAGTCTTTGTTTCATGCAAAAAGACCCAGTAAACACGGAGATACGTTGATATAAAGTTAATACATTTCAAAAGTATGAAAAATGGAAGCACATATTTGAATATCTTCGCCGTATTTGATCATTTTACGAAACGGAAAATACTGGAAACTTTAGATCCTGCTCAACAGGATGTATATGTGTATTTCTGTCGAAAGTACTGGCTTGAAATTATATGCCAGTCTTTGTTTCATGCAAAAAGACCCAATAAACACGGAGATACGATGATATAAAGTTAATACAGATATATTTCAGAAGTATGAATAATGGAAGCACATATTTTAATATCTTCACCGTATTTTATCATTTTACGAAACGGAAAATACTGGAAACTGTAGATTCTGCTCAACAGGATGTATTTACCAGGGAGGGGGTGAGGTAATCAGGTAAACGGAGTGATACGAAACGAGACGAAAAGAGACGAAGAGGGACGGCGGGAACCGAAGAGAGACGGCGGGAAATGGAGAGACGAAGATATACGAAGACAGCCGGCGAGAGACGAAGAGAGACGGCGGGAGACTGCGATTGAAGTAAAGTGACAGACAAACATTGAGAATTTAGATATAGTTAGATAGATTTAGAGTTTTGAAGATTCAACTATGATGAAGAGAACTCTGAACGTGAGTCAAGCTTTAAGCTTGTTTTTTGACATGGAGGAGGAGGAACCTGTGATGTTGCCCTCTGTGTCGTTCGTAGTTGACAGAAACCGCTTTGAAGGGTGGCACAGATAAAGACAGAGAAAACTGATTTTTGTACATAATGTGTATATATATATATATTTGTATTATATTTATAATAACACTTTTGCCTTATCAGAATGAAATCCCATGCTACCTCAATCAAACTTTCACATTATCATAGTGACATCCCATGTATATATTTCCAGCTTTTAAATGGTTTCGTTGTGTATGTTTGTGTTACCTATATGAAAAATAATATCATTTTCAAAATCTGTTTTTACGTTTTTTTTGTGATTTTGGGTCCAAAATGTTCATATAGTATCTCAAAGTGAAAGAAATAACTATCAGGTTATATAGGTGAGGTTGTCCTTAAAAAAAGATACCAAACATTGACATGCCAAACATTTCTTAATGGGGTTTAGTAAGACAAATCAAAAGTATGTGAAAACGGCCAAATTAGCCCAGGACTCCAAAGGGTTAATAACATAATGATTAATTTCAGATAATAATACTTTTCAGGGTTAGGACCGGTCTGACAGCGCTTAGCTCTCTGCTGCAGAGAAGATCACTGCTCTAAACAAAGTCAAAAATCCTACATCCAAACGGAATAAATATAATTAATTATGATGAATACGTTAAGTCTTGTTCATTGTTTTTCACTTTTATTAAATGTTTGATATTTCCGGTGGAAATGGTGGACTATCGGACATTCAAAATGCAGCATATTTTCACTCTTACACACATATATTCTCCTTTTACATACATACATTTTCACTCTTACACACATATATTCTCCTTTTACATACATACATTTTCACTCTCACACACGTATATATTTACACTCACACATTCATACATTTTGCTCTCATATTATCATATTTCAATGCACACATTCATACATTGTCACTCACACATTCATGCATTTTGTTCTCATATTCATACATTTTGCTCTCATGCGAAATCTACTAAAACAAAGTATGTCATGGTAGTGGTCAGCTGTTAAACACAAAAGTGTATCTTAAGGGCTGTAAATATAATAAGCCTGTTGTACATTTTAGACACAGGCTTATTATATTTACAGCCCTTAATAACATTCATTTTCTGGACTCAATGTGTTTCTTGGCCGTTTTCTTTGTTCCAAGCAAACGAGTGCTTTTTGTTTTGAAATCACTTCCGCGAGTTTCGCGGGCCTCCCCCCTCGCTCCACTGACCATTAGACCATTTAGTAAGGTAAAAAGCAAAAGGGCAAAAACGCCTCTCAGACGCTCTCCTCAGACTCATATAGCCTATGTATGTATACTGTAAGGAGAATGTATGTGCGTGAGAGGACCAGTATGAATTACGGCATAGAAATATGCGAACACAAACAGACTGGGGGTTGGGCGATCACAAGGGGGGGGGGGGGGGAGAGCTGTGGAATGTGACCCTTGGGAGAATTCCTCCACACATTCCGATGGCCAATTCGTTTTAAACAAAGAGTTCGCAACACAGGACAGCATAGGCAACATGGGAGCTGGTGAACGGTCTGGTTAATGTTTGTAAACACAATCCCCAGGATGTGTCCTAATCAAACCAAAAGAGAAAATGCAGATATCATTCTCTCTCTCGACTCGCTGGTATCTCGAGCTGAGCGCTCATTGGTGTTCATACTGCTCACAGGCTGGGCTGCTGTGTATATCTAGTGTATTCATACTGTACCCCTCCTCACTGTTTATTCATCATTCAACAATTTACACCTTCCTTTTTTCCAGTCAAGAGGTTGAAAAAGATTGAGTCCTATGTTTCCAATTGGTTCCCAAATCTGAACATTGACCAGTGGCATAAGATCAGGAGCCGGGTAAATGAGAGACTGAGGAGCCCCCGAAAAACAGATCCCGAAATAGCTCATCCTGGTTTCCGCAGCAGATAGGCCTTCAGTATGGTGTCTGTTATGTCAGTTATTTTAAATAAAACGGTGAAAACTGAACTTGAAAACTGTTTCCTCTTTTTATTTTATTTATTATTTTCGGGACGGGGAGACGTGGGGAGACGTGTGTGATTAAAAATTAATTTGCAGAAATGTAAAGTGATAACTAAGCTAACTAAGTTCTATTCATATTCTTGACGGGAAGAGCAGTGTAAATGGGTGGCCATATGCATTTGAAAAGCAATATAAATCACACAGTTATTATACAATAGGCTATAAAAGCACCATCGATTACCTTTATCCAATTCAAACTTTGGACGGGAAAAAAGGAAGGTGTAAATGGTTGGGCTATACTGTAGGCCTACTGTATACATACAAAGGCCATTCAAGCTAGAGTTCTTCTGGAAATGTTCACATCAGGCACCTTCAAGTTAAACAATACTACAGTAAACAATTAACACAGTAAATTATGTGGATTAAACCACATTTATTTCGTTAAAAATAAACGAAATATGATTTTGTTTGAATGATTAAATGTCATCAGGCAGCTTCAAGTTAAACAATCAGGT
Source organism: Pogonophryne albipinna (assembly GCA_028583405.1). Taxonomy (NCBI): domain Eukaryota; kingdom Metazoa; phylum Chordata; class Actinopteri; order Perciformes; family Artedidraconidae; genus Pogonophryne; species Pogonophryne albipinna. The sequence goes on along the minus strand of CM053259.1, from coordinate 2,024,742 downwards.
GCACACTTTAATGTGCCGCCACCTCCGGAGTCGGCTTGACTCGGTTTAAAGAATGCACAAATGTGTGTATTCGTTAATGTCAGATATGTACTAAGTAGCCTAAATACATTTGTTCCTGCTCAAGATTAGATTCAACTTTATTGTTATTGCACATATTGCAGGTACTGAGACAACGAAATGCAGTTTAGCTTCTAACCAGGGGTGCAACAAGCAGCGAAAAGTAATGTGCACAATACTACAGTAAACAATTAACACAGTAAATTATGTGGATTAAACCACATTTATTTCGTTAAAAAGAAACGAAATATGATTTTGTTTGAATGATTAAATGTAGGGTGAATTGCCCTAATGTGGGACATTTTTGCATTTCAGACTTCGGGAATATATTGCGATATGAAGCCGATACAATACATCAAAATCCAGTACCATTCCGAAATCCCCAGTAATATTAGACACTAATAATACAGTAAACTATTAACACTGTACATATTATTGTTTGCCCGTGGGATTAGGATGATCGGTAGTGAGAGCGCTGCATTTTCCTCAGGTCGGATGTGATATAAAAACAAAGCGATTATTTTTGTTGTTGTAAACTCACGTGGATTAAATTTAGTGCATTAATTTCAACTCGCGAACATATGATACATTAAATGATCGTGAGGATGATGATTGAAAATCGTTTGTTTGAGCCGGGATGCATTTCCTGATCTAAAAACATAGCGATGGTTTTGTACTTACACCTACGTGAATTAAACATTATTTTGTTAAATAAAAACATGGTGATGTTTAGTAAATGATTACATGTCTCTTATATAGCACAGAATATGATCCTATCCGTGACATATGGATCTTAACAAATATCCGCTATATCAGATACCTGTAGATCTATCAGCTGTTTATTTCACATGAGTTCCAGTGTGGCAGCTTTTTAATCACGGCTCCCCCTGGTGGATCCATGATCCATTGCAGCTGGTTTCATTATAATTAAATGTATTTTTCAAGGGGGCGTTTCAAATCCTGCGGGGGGTTTTCCTTTTCAGCAGGGGCCCACCCCGTGCCGATCACGGACCCGCACGGGTAGGCGTCTGAAATGAAGCGCTACATCTGTATAATGTATCCAGTTGTTTCTACTGCCCCCACATGGCAAAACATGTTCTTGCAGCTGTATCTCCTGCTACTAACCTTTGTTTTCTCCATGTCTTTGCTGTTTTCTCTCGTAGTGTGTAAGATCTTACCAAAGGGCGTGGTTTCAGTGATTGGTCCCGCCGCTAGCCCCGCCTCCGGATCCACCATCAGTCACATCTGTGGGGAGAAGGAGGTGAGAAACATGCTTCTGCTTGGAATTAAAATATGCTCTGTATCAGAGTGAAGTCCAGTAATAAGTGTGCGATCTGCTGTAATCATTAAGCAGCAGATCACTCAGGACATTTCACCTCATTCATAATTTTTCAATGTATCAATCAACTTAAATACAGACAGTCGGCCTAAGATCTTTGCCCTTTGGAGTTTAAATTGAAACAGAGCTTTTAAACTGTCAGTGTGAAAAAACTCTTAGTAGCTACCTCAGAAGACATATTGTGTTTGTCTCTCACCACCAGGGGCGGCGCCAGGGGGGTGCTGAAGCACGCCCCATGATTGCCAAAGCACCCCCAAGAAATATGTTTTTTTGGGCGAAAATGATTATTATTATTTTTATTAAATTAAATTAGAAAGATTATTGATTACATCAATGCAAATGTGAAACAAACACTTTTTTTTTACCAAAAACATAAAGCCAACACTGGTGATATGATTAGGCCAATGGCCAGCACCCATTCGATTTTTGACCTACCCATAGGCTAAATTACTTTGTGACACTTGAGTGACCTCCTGTTAGCTAGAGCGCCAAATGATTTGCTAACAGCAAAGTGAAACATTTATCGTTTTTTAGTCCTTAAACGTCCACGTGTGGACACTCAATCAAAACCACCTGAAGGCGAGAGGGATTCTGCACATAATAGGCCTCGTGAGTACAAGAAGCTTACTTCTGGGTCTCTGTGTTTCATTCAAGCTCTGCTCTGTGTGTGTGTGGCAAGAGCCATTTTGTGTGCGTGCGCGAGCGAGAGCTCGCGCACCGGTGGGTATCTTTCGGAGATCGTTGTGGTTAGCATCTGGTGCTAGCTAGCCAAGCTAACGGCTATAAGGAGCTTTTTCAACAACAAGGTAGAGGGAGAACTCTCTCCTGTCAGACTGAGAGTCTCAGATAACCTCAGCTCAGGTGAAGTAAAGGACTCTCAGTGTTTAGATAGTTAACTTTAGTCTAGTTATCTCAGTGGGTCTCAAACGGTTTGTTTTTAAAAGGGTGTGTGATTTGTAAAATATCTATAAAGAAATAGAACATCTGTTTATAGTTCTGTTTCATGGGTGTTGAGAGATGTATCCATAGATCTCTTAATGTTGCTCTCAAAGTGCACCAGATTGATGCTTTTAACTTCAATATTTAAAAAATATCTTCCCCGGGAAACATGCCCCCGGACCCCACTAGAGGAGGTGAGGTCTCTCCTAGAGGTAGTGAGGTCCACCCCCCACTTGTAAAAATAGCACTTTACCCCTGCTTACACCTATATGCTGTGAGCTGATTATCGAGCCTTCATTGTAATAGTCGCGGGTACACTGTGTGTGTGTGTGTGTGTGTGTGTGTGTGTGTGTGTGTGTGTGTGTGTGTGTGTGTGTGTGTGTGTGTGTGTGTGTGTGTGTGTGTGTGTGTGTGTGTGTGTGTGTGTGTGTGTGTGTGTGTGTGTGTGTGTGTGTGTGTGTGTGTGTGTGTGTGCGCGCATGTGAGGAGTGTTGCAGTAGAAAATTCAACTGTAGCGCTGGTGCATTAATGGGAAACCCTTAATGTTTGAGCACCCTCTATGAAACGTCAAGCTACCCCACAGCACCCCCTAGAGAAAATCTCTGCCGCCGCCACTGCTCACCACACAAATATCATTCCAATATAAACGTATTGTTATATTGTACAGCTGACAGCTCAGCTATCTGTATTTATCCGGATGGTTTTTGAGGATTTTACAGCAAAGAGGAATTTCTGACACTGCTTCCACTCAAAACAACAAGAGGTGTGGACGTGTATAATTCTATTAAGAATTATTTCATAAATAAAGGCGTGCAAATGGAGAAGCTTGTATCCATAACAACTGATGGAGCCCCGGCTATGAGAGGTCGCCACAACGGTTTTATCGCAAATTGTAAGTCAGATCCATATTTCCCACGTTTCCTGAGTTACCATTGCATCATTCACCAAGAGGCACTTTGTGCCAAAGTTATGGACTTCAATCACGTCATGAAACCTGTGATAAAAATAATAAACTCTATCCGAGCGAAGGCAAAACAACACAGGAGCTTCAAAGTTTTTCTTGAGGAACTGTCAGCTGAATATGGAGATCTCCTTCTCCATGCTGAGGTGAGGTGGTTGAGTAGAGGGAAAATCCTACAGCGCTTCCTCTCCTTGCTGAATGAGGTAAAGCTCTTCATGGAAGAGAGAGGGGAGGACACCTCCATCTTATCTGATGCTGGTTGGGTACTTGACCTGGCCTTTTTGACTGATCTGACAGGAAAATTAAACCAGCTTAACCTCCAGCTACAAGGCAATGGCAAAACAGTATGTGACATGATTAGTGCTGTAAAGGCCTTTAAAGTAAATCTGTGTCTATATCTCCAGCAAGTAAAGGGAAAGAAATTGCATAATTTCCCCTCTGTTCAAAAAGTACTGCAGGAGAATGAAGCTGCTGCTGACTTTCTTGACTTATCAAAGTACTGTGACTGCTTAACTAAGCTTGGGCAGGAATTTGAGGACAAGTTTCTTGACTTTAAGCAGTTTGAGCCCTGTGCAAGTTTCCTTGCTAACCCATTCAACATCGTGGATGTTACTGACATGTCTGAGCAACTGGCCAGCCTTTTCAGTCTCAGTGCTTCAGAGTTGGAGCTGGAGATAATCAATCTCCAGAATGACATTTGGCTGAAAGCACATCAGATGGACGAAGATTTCTGGAAGCAGAGAAATTCAAAAACATTCAAACTGCTGCACTGAAACTATCCTGCTTATTTGGGTCAACATATCGCTGTGAATCAGCATTCTCTGATATGAACTTTATCAAATCCAAATTGAGGACAAGACTTACTGATGAACACCTCAATGATTCAGAGTGAATTTGTCAGGATACACTCCCCAGTACAGTGCTCTGGTGGATGCTATGCAGTGCCAGGTGTCACATTAGCTGAGTCAGGAGAAAGACAACAATGCAGTGATAGACTGAATGTTTGAAGACATATGTTTGCTTGATGCAAGTTGAGAAAAGCACAAGCCATATTCCCCTTTTACATGTGAAACTAATTTGTGAAATGCTTGAAATAATTTAAACTATAGAGCTAGAAATGTTATTATTACAATTAGGAACTTTGCACTCTTATCTGTAAAACTGTTTACTGTAGTTATTAGGGTGACCAGATGTCCCGCTTTGTGCGGGACTGCACAGCATTTTCACGACTTTTGGTGCGTCCCGCAAATTGAGACCATGTCCCGCATATTTCATTTTGATAGGCTAAAACGCTTTTCTTTGAAAATCAGATTTATCCAATGGCTGTTGAGAAAGCAGGGAAGGCTATCATCACGGGGGTGTGTTTGCGGTCACACACAGCGGGTGCTGGTCAAGTGTTAACCAATGAGAGTAACTCACTCACACACACCCCCGCGGCCCCGCCAAACAACAACAACGAAAGTCAGTCAATAACGCAGGCGACGCAGCAGGTTATGGAAAATGGAGGAAACTGAAACTACAGCTAAGAAGAAAAGAAGATGCACATACAACAAAGACTGGGAAGACACTTACCCGTGGTGGGTGAAGCCAGTGCAGGGCGACTCTCAGAGGGAGTTTTTTGCAAGAGTCATTTTTCAATTTCACATGGCGGTGAATACGACGTCAAAAGACACCGAGAATGCGATTCTCACAAGAAACGTGTCGCTCAAAAAGAGACATCCCACTCTATGGAGACATTCCTACTCAAACCAAAAAATGATGGCCATCAGACAAGGTAACAGCAGCAGAAATAACCAGTGTTTACCATACAGTGCAACACTCCCAAACATACCGGTCAAATGACTGGTAACAAGCTAGTGCCGACCATTTTTCCAGACTCTGAGATAGTAAAGAAAATGTCATGTGGTCGTACAAAAGCAGCGTCCATAATAACAGATGTGCTTGCCCCTGCCTCTGTGGAGAGTTGTTTGACAGAGTTAAAGACACCAGTGGTTCTAGGTGACAAAATAGCCCACACACTGTGGGGGGGCCCACCTGTTGTTGCTGTGATGGACAAAACTGAAAGCTATTTTATTTTATGTATTATTATGTTTTTCTTCCCTCCTGGACAGTTTTCATTTGTACTTATGGTTTTATTTGATCTATTAATTTATGTTGTGCCTACTTTTACAGGTAATACACTAGTTGAATTAGGAAGATGCATTTCTAAACACAGTGAATAATGCCTGCTGCCTTAGCCTTAGTTTACTTTTCTTTATTAAGATACTAAATTGTTACTGCATTTTAAACTCACTTTCTGTCATTGTTTATTGGATGCTGTTGAATAAACCAAATGAAACAGTATAGTAAAAGAGATTTTTTTCCCGGGGGGGGGGGGTGCTGTTGAGAGGGTGTCCCACATTGTCCCATAGTATGCCCCCGGACCCCACTAGAGGATACTCCTTGTCCCACATTTGGTTTGTTGGGACCTGGTCACCCTAGTAGTTATTGATGTTAAAGCAGAACTCAGTATTGCATGGTGATTATTTGTCTTTTTTTCTCTTCATGAGAAAGTCAAGTTTATTCATGTTAATGTTAATGTTTCTGCTCTTGAGTCACGAATGTGATATGTGCACTGAAATCTATATAAAATAACATGAGTAGCTCTTGGCCACTTTCTTTTTTCAAAAGTAGCTCCCGGTTAGAAAAAGGTTGGAGACTCCTGATCTAGAGAATCTGAACAGCTCCTATCATGGCTGCCACTGAGGTACTTCCGGGTCATTTCACTTCGTTAAAAGCCATCACAGATCCAACTGGTGGAAAATGTAAACCATTGAAACTTGTTTCAACACAATTCACCATACGGATGTTATGAGTGGAAAACACCTTCACTACGTCATCATGGGGATTTTCTCTGGACAGATGACCTGGATAGGAACCAGAATGGATCCCTCACAGACCAGGGCCCTATCAAGGGGGGGGGGGGGGGGATTATAAGTGGCTGGATCTGTACAGATGAGTGCAATTCCACATACAGTAATAGTATAAGGTTAAAGGTTTATGAAAAAGCTTAAAGCTTGCAGTGACCCTGTAGACTTTTTTCTTTAGTTCCACCATGAAACCAAAATAGTTCTCTTGAAAACAAGAATCTGATAAACTGCTCAAATTCTTGTGAGCTAGAGGATTAATCCTTTCACTTAGAAATTCCCTGAGCTTCTATTTTCCATTTAAAGCATGTTGGAATTGTTACATATTAATTATATATTTCTAAAACAGAATCCAATACTCCCTTTGATATGAATCTTTCATCTGAGTGGAGGTGAACAGAACTCTGTGATAACAGAATGGAACACTTTTCTAAGATCTCTGATGATCTGAGCTCTGCTCTCTTTTCAGATATTCTTTTTGAAAGCTGAACAAAGACTTGATTATCAGCGACAGTGTCAACGTCTGATTAAAGCTTTGATTCCTGTTATCTGAACTCTCTGTAAAGCCTGTAAGGTTTGATGTTCATAAAAAATACACATTTGTTCACTTGATGTCATCACCTCATCATTTCCCCTTTCTCATTTTCAATGTTTCCTCCCATTTCATGTCCTTCTCTTTGATTTTGTTCCCTTTCTTTGACTTTTCTTCCCATTTCATTATTTTCCCTCACAATCCATCATTTGGATCTCACATGAAGATTATCCAAAGAAAACCCTCAAGCTGACAACGTTTGTTTACGTAATAATTCCTCTTCCTCCCCTCCAAACCTTTTAGATCCCTCACGTAAAGATCGGTCCGGAGGAAAACCCAAAGTTGCCGTACCTTCGCTTCGCCTCTGTGACTCTGTACCCGAGTAACGAGGACCTGAGCCTGGCCATCGGGTCCATGCTGCGCTCCTTCGGATACCCCACCACCAGCCTTGTGTGTGCCAAGGCAGAGTGTGAGTCTGTCTATGAAGTGTGTGTTAATATCTCTGTGTGTGTGTGTGTGTGTGTGTGTGTGTGTGTGTGTGTGTGTGTGTGTGTGTCAGGGACCAGGCAGTAAGGTACAGATGTAGCACCTAATTTCAGACAGTTTGAAATGTGATGGCCGTGGCCGGCACGGCACGGGGTCTGCCCTCGCTCAAAGGAAAACCTCCAGCGTGACTTGAGACCGCCCCCTTGATAAATACATTTAATTATAATGAAGCCAGCTGCAATGGATCATTGATCCACCAGGGGGTGCAGTGGGGTTCCACACTGGCGCTCATGTGAAATAAACTCTGATACAGTAAGGTAGATTTATATCTGGTACTACTGTATAGCGGATCTTTGTTAAGATCCATATGTCACGGATAGGATCATACTCTGTGCTAAATAAGAGACATGTAATAATTTACAAAACATCTCCATGTTTTTATTTAACAAAATAATGTTGTTTAGTCCACAACTACTGTACAAAAAACATCAGGAAGCCCGCCGGCTCCAAAAACGAACGGGAGGAAATGCTCTCGATTTTTAATTCTAATTTAATCATCATCTTCACCACGATCATTTATGTTTATGTTCGCCGAATTGACATGAAATCACTGACAAACATGAATATACTGTAGTCAACTTCATTAAAACGTTATTAACGTGCCTAAACTCAGTAATTCACTAAAACATTTTATATTTTAAAGGAGCCTCATCAGGTAGATCAGGGTCCCGACGCGTGGCGGAGGGATCTTGATCTGCATGAAGGGTGTTATTTTCCCCATAAGGAACAAGTCTCTGCAAAATTATCCCGCTTATTACATGGCCACATTCTCAACAAAGTAACGACATGACTCCCAATATTAATTGAAATGCTTTTATGGATTTAGAAAATGTTTTTATTGATTTAAAAAATTGTTGTATGCAGGGGCGTCGCCTGGACCTGAAAACATTCGGGGCTTAGCCCTCAGTGGCGGCGGCCGAGGCGCTACAGTGGAATTTTCTACTGCAACACTCCCCACACGCACACACAGTAAACCCGCGACTGTTACAATAAAGGCTCGATAATCAGCTCACGGCATATAGGCAGGGGTAAAGTGCTATTTATTATGAGTGGGGGCGGACCTCACCTCCTGTAGGGCAGTCTTTCTCAAAGCCACTGGTGGTCCGCGAGCGACCCCAAGTGGTCCGCGAGTATATTAGAAAAATGCCACATTTGAAATTCATATATATTATAAGTTTAAAGTGTTTCTCAAACTGTTAAAAATGTAGCGTATGTACGTACGTTTGTTTTACGTCTTAGGTCATAAATGATCTGCGCGGTCAATTTGAGCGGTCAACTAAAAAAATAAACAAAAGAACTGTCAACTGACAAGATGGATCGATGGCTAAAGACAGGGTCAGTTAAAAGAAAATTAAATGAAAAATCTGATGCGACAGTCAAGGTGCATCGTCCTGATGCAGGTGATTCAGCAGCAACAAGTGCTTTTGTGTGCGTTACTGAGTCCCAGGAGAGTGGTTCACTGTCTAACAACCACCCGGCTGAAAGCTGTGAAACTCGGCTTGAATGCAGAAAGTCCAGCGCTAAAGTGAAGAGAAAATATCACAGCGACTATATCAAATTTGGATTTTTTTTGGACTGGAGATGAAGAGGATCGCAATCCACAATGTGTTTTGTGCTATGAGTCGTTGGCGAACGAGGCTCTGAAACCTGCCAAGCTCAAGCGATATTTTGAAAGTAAACACAAGGATTACATTGGGAAACCTTTGGGAGTTTTTGAGAGAAAACTTGATGAATTTAAGAAACACATGACGAAGGCGCCCTCACAGTTTTTTGTAACGGGGGAAAATGCGAAGGCTACAGAAGCATCATACAGGGTATCCCTTCTAATTGCAAAAGCAGGAAAACCTCATTCGATAGGTGAGAATTTAGTCAAACCAGCTGCCAAAGTTATGACTAACATATTGTTTGGGGAGACCGCAAGTGACAAATTAACAGGGTCCCACTCTCTAATGACACTGTCCAGCGGCGAATAACTGCCATGGCTGAAGATGTGAAAAATCAGCTGATCACACGTTTACGCCAAAGCCAGTTTTTCACACTGCAGCTGGACGAGTCAACTGATATCGGGAATGAGGCAAATCTGCTGTGTTTTGTAAGGTATATTCATGCTGGCGGTGTGCAGGATGAATTTCTTTTTTGTCGTTCCCTGCCGACCAACACCACAGGGGAAGCCATTTTTGACTCGGTCAACAATTTCATCGTGGAGAGTCATATCGACTGGACACGATGTGTTGGTATTTGCACAGATGGTGCGACTGCAATGACTGGAAAACATAAGGGACTGGCAGCGCGCATACGAGCAGTTGCACCTTGCGCCACAGCAACACACTGTTGCATTCACAGAGAACAGCTGGCTGTGAAGAAAATGCCACCATGCCTCAAATCAGTACTGGACCAGTCTATGAAAATTGTGAATACAATAAAAACCAAAGCACTGAACACATGTCTTTTTAAAGCTCTGTGTGAAGAAATGGGAAGTGAACACACAAAACTGCTTTTTCATACTGAAGTTCGCTGGCTGTCGCGTCGGAAAGTTCTCACCCGTCTATTTGAACTGCGCGATGAGGTGATGTTATTCTTGCATCATACTGATGAACTGTATGACAGACTGCATGACCTCCAGTGGCTCTCACAATTGGTATACCTGGCCGATGTCTTTAGCGTTCTCAATGCTCTGAACTTAGCGCTGCAGGGGAAAGCTGTTACTGTTTTCAATGTGCAGGACAAAATTAAAGCTGCACGCCTCAAGATGGAATTGTGGTGTGTCCGTCTGGATCGCCAGGAGTTTGACTGTTTTCCGACGCTGGCGGATTTTCTCCTCGCTGCAGATGAAGAGCTGGACGGCGGCACAGTTGCAGCCTTCAAGGAACATCTGCAAGGCCTTCACTTTCAGCTGGGAAGATATTTCCCAGAACTAGATGCAGGCTTTGAGTGGATCAGGAATCCATTTGGGGACAAAACACACATTGAACACGTCAGTTCCAAGCTCCCACCGAGACAGGTTGACAGCCTTGTGGACATCGCATCTGATGGGACACTGAGGACGACTTTCAGAGAGAAAAGCTTGACAGACTTTTGGGTCCACGTCCAGCCTGAGCACCCAGAGCTGGCTGACGCTGCTCTGAAACAGTTGATGCCGTTTCCAACCACCTACAACTGTGAAGCTGTTTTTTCTGCACTTGTTGGTCTGAAAACAAAGCAGCGTAACAGGATCAATGTGGACTGTGATATGAGACTAAAACTCTCCAGTTTGGATCCCGACATTGTTTCACTGATGTCTCAGCACAAGCAGCACCATTCCTCCCATTAGTTGGCAACAGAGACATGCAGTGTATGAGTGAGTAAACAATGCTATTTGTAAATGTAACAGTGTAAATAATTATCTTGTGTTTATTGTTAAATTCCTATTTAACTTGGAACTGCAACCATAGTTTTACGGTATTTTATTTTGAAAATCCGCAGCAGAAGTTTGTCGTACTAAATGCGGTGTATTTTGCATATCTCTCAGTAGCAAACGATCTTGCTGTCAGTAGATTCCGGCTCTGTTCGCACCAGAGGTTGCGCTAGACTTTTTCGCGGACAGAATCGTAAAATTTTCGTCAAAATCCATTATTACCCGTCGGTCTGTACACAACTGACGGGGGGGGGGGGGGGTGTTATGCCGTGTTGTGCATGCCCACTGCACCTCGCGGGAGCGCGCCACAGCGTAAAGCATAAACTCCCAGACATTTCAATGATTTGTACGGCATAGTTAGGTCTGGAAACGACATAAATAACACCGGAGCCCTGCTGCGGGGAAACTTTGGCGCTGTTCTGAGTTTGTTCTAATCCGTCAAAATGATGGACTGCTTTCAGATTTTTCCGTCATTGTCAAAAGAATTCCGTCATAGACGGAATATATTCGGTTAACGCGACCTCTGGTTCGCACGGACATTAACTCCATAATAAATGTAGTCTACGTTTCATATGATGTGTCAAATCTATCAGCATTTACCGTTTAAATCGCATATGAACAAAATGCTTGTAGAATCTGTAGTTGTTTTGTATTGTCGATTTAATGTGTGAACGAGCGATAGAGAAGTTCACACAAAGTTGTCATTATTAGGCTGTAATTTTTAATATACTGTTGGAGTGGTAAACAGGCTTATTATTTTATTTAGGATATTTGGGGAGTTAGGTGGTCTGCGAGTGTTTTATTATTGGCTAAGTGGTCCGCGGTCTGAAAAAGTTTGAGAAACACTCCTAGGGGGGTCCGGGGGGATGCTCCCCCGGGAAGATTTGTTTTCAATATTGAAGTTAAAAGCATCAATCTGGTGCACTTTGAGAGCAAAATTAACAGATCTATGGATACATCTCTCAACACCCATATGAAACAAAACTGTAAACAGATTTTCTTTTTCTTTATGGATATTTTACAAATCACTCCCCTTTTAAACTCTATTCTTGTTTTACTGCCATATAGACTATAATGATCATATGAAGGTGTGCCGCGGAAATAATCTTTTGAATAATTTGTGACCAAACCGTTTGAGACCCACTGAGATAACGGCGCATTCACACCAGCCTTGTATAGTCCGGTTGAATCTAACCCTGGTGCGTTTAGCCGCTTGGCGCGGTTCATTTGGGTCGGTGTGAACGCAGTCCGAGACCTCTGAAGTGAACTAAACAACCGGACTCTGGTCCGCTAAAAGAGGTGGTCTCGGAGCGCTTGCTAGTGAACTCTGGAGCGGTTCATTGCTGGTGTGAACGCAGTCCGCACCAAAACATAGAAAGCGTAGTTACGTGTCACAAGAACGCGGATGTCTTCAAAAATCTTTAGCGAAAGAGTCTTTCAAGACATCCGCGGTTGTTAATTTAAAGACTGAAGCAGAATTTAAGTGTTGAACAGTGTCGTGTAAAGTAAAAATACTCCGTCAACTACATAAAAGTAAGAACACCTGTCATCAGTGAAACGCCCCTCCTTACTGCATAACGTCTCTCATTATGTTATAATGTTTTTTAACGGACGTTGTCTGATTATGTAATCATATGCGCGGGCCGCTAGTGTCTGTTGATCTCCAGATTAACAGCAGCATGAGAATAACCTGCTGAAAGTGCCGATGCTCCATGGCGGAGGCTCCGGTAGAAATTGCCGGGATTTGCGTTTTTACCCCCTTAATGTCTGACCAATGGTTGAACAGCATTTTCGTGCACATGACTTGTGTTTAAAGTTTATAGTCCGTTTGAGTTTTGCCCATGTGAACGCAAACCGAACCTTCTGAAAAATGAAACAATGTAACGGACTATTAGGTGTGAATGCAAGACTAACTTTAATCTCTGTCACTATATAATATATACTATATATGTAATCACTGCTGATGGATTTAATGTCGTAGAACAAAACGTGATCAGTCTCTTCAATTTGTGTCAACACAGACCTTATTTGGAGATATTTTCCAAAACCCTATGGAGAAATTGCATTGCTTTTATTCGAAGGAACCGGACGTGGTAAAAATGCTAACTTACTTCCGGGTTTTAGGACGCGTCACTGCGGTTCTCTATAACGTATTCCAATTTTTATTTTGTTTTCGCGCGTGGAATTATACCGGCTCTCGTTTCAGTACACATAACAACGGAACTGACAGGCAACCCTCTGAATCAGACTCCGATTGGCTGTGACTGCATCCACTCAGAGTGTCCGATTCAGAAACGTGACTCTTACACTCTTTATGTCACAAACAAAGATGGTGGATGAGAATAGATCTATAAAACGATAAGCAATGCGCCAGAATCAAGGTGAGACTATCCGCATCCTTTAAAACTCTACGCACATTCGTTTCACCGAAATAAGTAAACGACTGTATTTGAGTAAGTTAAGGCATTAGTTTGCTTCATTAAAGGGTGTTAATGAATAAGTGTTCTCCAGTGCCTTTTGTCCGCTTTAAGGTATTATTAAGGTAGGGTTAATGTTGCTCTCAAAGTGCACCAGATTGATGCTAAAGCCCCGAATGCCCAGGCCAGGCGACGCCACTGGTTGTATGTATTGATTTCAATTGACATGCATCCACTAAGAAAAACAGTCCGTTGTTACCGTTTTTTAAACAGTCTGAATGAAACGGCAGCTCTCAGCTGTGTGTTTACACACCTAATGGCCCATCAGCCACAGCTCCCCCCCCCCCCCCCTGATCTTTCTTCTCCAGCAGTTAACTGTAGGTTACTCTGAGTGACAAGCTTACAGTTAGTGAAGTAACACTTTTTTTTTGTGAGTCACAACCTGGCTGTTTCATGCTAACATAGCGCTCCAAATGTTACCGTTTCCACTCGGACTTCAATACAGCTAAACCATTGTTTGGTTTCCATGGTAGCGCGTCTATTCAGTAGCGCAAGTCTGAGAGGGTGAGGATTGTTCACAGAAAACAGAACAAGAATCGACAACTCCACCCTCTGCTCACCCCTTTCCTGTAAAATACAGGTCCAGCCAGGCAAAACAGTGCACTTCTCTTTCCCGCACTACTGTGACAGACCATGGGGCTGGGTCAGCCACTAACATATTCATATTTCTCTTCTCAAAAAGATAAATATGAACGTTAGTTTTTAACTGAAATGATCAAATAAAGTCAACATTGTTTACAAACATTGACCATACCCAGGGGTGCACATAACTTTTTTGCCCTGGTTCTCAAAGGAGCACCTGGAGATGTTGCTTGGTGCTCATCCTTAAAATGAAACCGTAAGTTTTGAGGGGGTCTTGACTTTATTTGCCAGACGCACGGCACTGAACACACATGCAGAGGTGAACACAGAACACACATGCAGAGGTGAACACAGAACACACATGCAGAGGTGAACACTGAACACACATGCAGAGGTGAACACAGAACACACATGCAGAGGTGAACACTGAACACACATGCAGAGGTGAACACTGAACACACATGCAGAGGTGAACACAGAACACACATGCAGAGGTGAACACTGAACACACATGCAGAGGTGAACACAGAACACACATGCAGAGGTGAACACAAGACAACATTAGCACGACCAGTAATCCTACAAGCTGTCATCACTTCCCTCCTGACTGTTCTCCTCACTGTCTTCCTCTCTGTCAGACATGGTAGCTGATGATGTAGGCCTACTACTTTCTCTCTGGTTGAGTCTGTGATTAGCTGCTGGTTTTGGGTCGAAAGTCTCTGTTGTCATCTTAGACAAGTGGATGTAATCAAATAAGTATGTGAACATAACCAATAACCTACCATAGCCAATAACAAATGAAACTTATTTTCTTTGTCTTGTTCATTCATATCTTATTTTACCTTAACATTTATTTATGCTTTTTTTTTTTTATCTCTCCAGTTTTAAAGGATATTTTTGGTTACTGTCCTATAGTATACATTGGAATGATTTCAAACCTGTTTATCCCAATAATTATAAAGGAGTGCCTTGGAAATGTGTGTTTACATAGATTGTGACCAAACCGTTTGAACTTAGACTAAAGTGAACTATCTAAACACTCAAGAGTCCTTTACCTCACTGAGCTGTAGTTATCAGCCTCTCAGTCTGACTGGAGAGGACTCTCCCTCCACATTATTGTAGAAACATCTTCTTCTTATATCCGTTAGAGCAGCTAGCACCAGATGCTAATAACAACAGCGCCGGTTCCAGTGCACCCTCCCTCTCTCCCTCGCTCACTCGCATTTTGGCTGTGAGCTGCGGGCGCCAGATAAGCCAACATCCCCCATTTTCATCACTTACAGCGCCCATCGTACAGGGCAAATGAAACGTGTAACTGGGGTGAAAAGGGTGTTACATTTACTTAATTATGAATATTGTTACATCAAGGCCGAAAATTAGGATGAGCCCCAACGGTCAAACCATTTTTTTTTTCTCCCAGAACTGCCAGCGCAGCGCCTCCCCAGATCTGGCGCCCTAGGCGAACATTTATAATGCCAGTGCGACGGGCCGGCCCGGAGTTAATATGCAACTCGCAAATATCTTTCTCTCTCTCTCTCTTCTCTCTCTCAATGTTGGTACGCAAATGCGCCTTTTTTCAAATGACCCGGTGCTCTTTTTTCATGCGCACCTCAGCACCAGTTATGTGCAGCCCTGACCATACCGTTCACCAGCCCCCACCCCCCTATGCCTATGGGGGCCGGGCTCGAGGGCGAAGAATGCGGCTCACAGGCGGCCGGGCTCGAGGGCGAAGACCGCAGCTCTCAGGGGGCCGGGATCGAGGGTGAAGACTGCGGCTCTCAGAGGGCCGGGCTCTCAGAGGGCCGGGCTCTCAGAGGGCCGGGCTCGAGGGCGAAGACCGCGACTCTCAGGGGGCCGGACAAGGACAGGACAAGGAGCTGGCAGGACCCCCAGCGGAACCTCCAACGGCACAGGACCTAGGGTTGGCAGGTCCCTCAGCGGAACAGGACATGGTGTCGGCAGGATCCCCGGCGGAACAGGTGACGGCGGGACCTCCAACAGGACACGGGGATCTGGAGTGGGTCGGAACACCGACAGAACCCAAGGGACTGGAGTGGGCCGGAAAGCCGGAACGTGAGCCAGAATCAACGCTGCTGGGGCCGGTACTGGAGTCGGAACTAGAGCCAGAATTGAAGCCAGAATCATGGCTGTAAGGTCCGGTTCTGAAGCCGAAAACATGGCTGTAAGGTCCGGTTCGGGAGCCGGAAACATGGCTGTAAGGTCCGGTTCTGGAGCCGGAAACATGGCTGTATGGGCCGGCTCTGGAGCCGAATCCATGGCTGCCGGGACCGGTTCTGGAGCAAGAACCATGGCTGCTGGGGCCAGAACTGGGTCCGTAACCATGGCCCTTTGGGCTCGTGCTGCTAACCTGGTCTTGCGACTCCTTCTTTTAGGAGCCGTTTGGAGGCTCCGTGGACCTCCAAAAGCCAGACGAGTACCAGCGAATGGCTCCTGGACTGTAGCAAACACTGGGTGAGAAGCAGGGGCTGACGCCAAACGGACCACACCGATGCGTGTGGTATCAAAAAGGGAATTGGGAGACCTGGGTCTATCAGGATCGGGAAAACAAACCGTGAGGTAATCCAAAAGCCAGGCAGGTAAGAATTTAACCAAATCTTGACTCTTCATCGTAAGGTGGAATGCATCTGCCAGAGCAGCATCTCGCTGCTGAACCCTGACCGCTCCTATCCATCGATGAGCGCAGTCAGACAACGAAAAGGTATAATCCAATAGTTCCTGCTCCAACGGATCTGCTGGACCCATATCTCTGGTCGGTTCGTTCTGTTACGGTGTGTGTAGGAAGCAGGACCCAAATGCAGATTAAAGTGACAAAAATGACTCCTTTATTTCAAGGCTAACCTATTAACACAGACTGAACAGAACACTCACCGCAGACCAAGTCATTACTTTTTTTATTTTTTATTTTTTATTTTTTTATGAGAAAAAACATCATTTTACATTTTATTGCGATACCTTGTCTTACATACCATAACTGTGGCCATACATTTTAAAACATAACCATGCAGTACATGACAAATTAGAGAAACAAGCCAAATGCAATTGCCTGGGATAGACTACCAAAAACCCCATTTTGATAGTCCAATCACAATAAATAATGATAAAAAAACCCAATATGAGAAACACCCATTTTTTTTTTTTATAAAACACACCAAAAGCCAAAAAAAACCAAAAAAAAACCCCGACACAATTAATTAATAATAAGGTAATCATTTTTGCATAAACCACACTTTATGTTTATCAAGCCACTCCACACCGTACTCCCACCGCACATGCTAGCCACCCCCATCGTACTCAACCACCAGGCTGTCATCGTCCATTACACCCACCAGAGCGCACCCTTCCACAAAGCTCTCCAGAAAAATGTCTTTCTCCAGGTATGCGTATGCCATGTGAATATTTTTGCTTAATATCCGTTTGAAGACATCCCAAACATCTACTGTTCTGCTCTCATTATGGGCTACGTCCCTTCTGATCTTCACAGCATACCGGGCATGGCTCAGCACATAATTGCAGAGATTCACATTGAGCCCTTCCATTCTCTCATGCACCCCAAACAGCCACAACTCCTTCCATACCATCGTTTTTATTATCCTCCCGCCCCAACATTTATCAATTAGCTTCTTCAGTCTTTCAAAGTACACTCCCAGCTTGCTACATTCAAAAAACTCATGCATACACGTTTCAACCTTTGTCTTACACACATCACATTCCCTCTTCACTGTGACATCAAACTGGCTTATGATCAAGTTGTTGTACACCCTATTGTGACGCAAAAAAAAAAATCGAAATGTTCACACTCAATGCTGTTCCACTTCACCCTTAAATTTCCCCATATCTTCCGCACATCAAACTTCTCAAGAACCTTTTCCCACACACGCTCAGAAGCAGGCCTTCTTATTTTTTTTCCCCTCAATATTTTGTACACCGTCTTAGTTTTTATCTTTTCTATTTTCACACACACCTCTCCCTCCCCCACGTACATTCCTGCCACACTCTCTCCACCTCTTACAGCTTCGCTCTCAATCATTTCCTTCCACCCACCAGGCATTCCCTTTTTCACCCTGTTCATGATCCCTTCCGCTGTTTTCAAAGGCATTCTCCCCCCCCCACCCCTCACCTCATCCACTATCACCTGTGCCCCCATAAACCCCGAGACATACTCATAAACCAAATCCCTGATGTGTCTGAAACCCGCCCCCCACATTTGGAGATCGAATACAGGGCACTTCCCCACAGCGATCATATGGTTCAGGAATACAGGCTGATTCCACACTTGTTCAACATTAACACACTCATACTTCACCCCTTTTAAAAACTCCCCCCATGCCAATAGGTCCTCTCTGTGGTACTCCGAAACACTGCTAAGCATTTCTTTTTTTAAAGACATGAATAAAGCGCTGTCACCACAGCCTCCACACTTATTGATTGCTTCTTTTAAGAATACTTTCCAAGCATGATCTTTTTTATCCTCTTTGTCGTTGATATATTTAAGTATCATTTTGACCCTTAATGCCTTCTTTTTCCTTTCCAAGTTGATCAGCTTCATCCCTCCATCCTTATGCTCATTCTCCATTACCTCTCTCGCAATTCTAACGCCCCTCCCACCCCACAAAAACTCATTTATTGCCGTGTCGATTTCCTTACGAACGCTCTCCGGCATTTCCATGACAGTCATGATATAGACTAGTTTGCTCCCTATGAGCCCATTTATAACAACTACCTTTCCTCTTAACTTCAAACATCTCAGCTTCCAAAACCTGAGTGTCCTCTTTATGCTGTTAATGATTCCCTCATATTGCATATCCCTCCCCTCCATTTCCTTTATACCCAAATTGACACCCAGCACCTTAAAATAATCTTTCCTTTCCCTGAGCTCTATTCCTGTCCTATCCCCTTCATCCTCACCTATATACATTACTTCTGATTTGTCCGTGTTTATCTTTGCCCCTGACGCCCTGCTATACTGCTCTACTACTTCTAACACTTCCCTCACACTATCCCCATCACTGACCGTAACCGTGGTATCATCTGCATACTGGTACAGGAGACTGACCTGTCCCCCCGGTATCTCCACCCCCCTAATGTTTTGGTTCTGAATTAGCATTGTGGCTAATGGTTCAGCTGACAAGGCATACAGCATGGAGGAGAGAGGACATCCCTGCCTGACCGACCTCCCTAACCTAAACACGTTGGTTATGACCCCATTTATCTTGACACAGCTAACCGCCCGACTGTATAATCTTTTGATCCAGCCCACCATCTTCACTCCAAATCCCGCTTTCTCTAACACTCTATATAAATACTCATGATTGACCCGATCAAACGCTTTGTTCAAATCAAGGCTCATTACTATGCCCCCCTTCCCCCCCTTCATGTGTTTTATAACATCTCTGATACTGCTAGTCGTATCACTTATATCCCTCCCCGGTACACTATACGCCTGAGTCCCACCCACCACTGTTTTGATAACCCTCTTGATTCTATTCCCCAGTGCCCTGGCCAGAATTTTGTAGTCATTGTTAAGCATGCTCAACGGCCTATAGTTCTCTAATCTGTCCCTATCCCCTTTTTTGAAGATCATGCTTATAACCCCCGTAGCCATGCTGGCCGGCAAGTCATCCTCCTCCTCAATGTGTTTGAACACCCTGTGCAACACCGGTATTAGCAGTTCCCTAAATGTAATATAAAATTCTGCTGTTAACCCATCTAACCCCGGACTCTTATTTCTACCCAACCCTACTATTGCTAGATCTATTTCTCCTGTGCCAATCTCTCCCTCACACATCTCTCTTTCACTCTCATTTAAAGCCTTGTCCATTGTGTCTATCGCCGTCTCTACACTCTCCCTATCGGTCTCTTCTGCCCTAAACAACTCCCCGTAAAACTCCTCTACTCTCTCTGCTATCCCTACTAAATCTCTTATTTTCCTACCATCCTTTCCCTCAACCTGTTTTAAATAATTCCTTTCCTGCTTACTTTTTTCCAGCCCTAGAAAAAAGCTAGTGCACTTTTCCCCCTCCAGCGCATATTTGGCCCTGCTCCTTACCGTCGCCCCCCTGCATTTGTCCTTCTCTATACCCTCCAGCTCATCCTTGAGCCTCGTATATTCTCCTAAATCCCTCCCCGTCTCTCTATCTATTTTCTCCGCCTCTTTAACGAACTCTCTCTTCACCCTTTCCTCCCTTCTTCTGACAAGCATATTTTTTTCCTTACTGTGTTTTATGCTTATTTGTTTGATCTCATATTTGAGTTCCTCCCACCCAGTTAATATATTACTGCTCCTTGCACCTCCCTCCCTTATACACTCTCTCACCCTCTCCTTGTACACCTCATCATTCAGCAGTTTGGCATTCAGGCACCACACCCCTCCACACCTCTCATTCATTCTCAGTCCCATCCTGAGACTAAGAACCATATGATCGCTCAGCGCAGTGGCCCTGTATTCGATGCTCCCAATCTTTCCAGCTACAGCTTCTGAGCACAGAGCGAAGTCAATCCTACTCTGTGTGAGCTTGCCCTCCTCCACTTGTCTCCTAGAGAATTCCCTCGCATCCACATTCCTTTCTCTCCACACATCAATCAACCCGTTCGCTTTCATTATGCTTTTGAGCGCCCCCCTAGAGGAGTCTCTCCCAAAGCGAGCACTCGCTGTCGCATCCAACCTCCCACACCATACATTGAAGTCCCCAACAATCATGCACTTCCCCCCACATTTGCCCCCCAACCCCTCAAAGAAAATCCTTCTCTCCTTTTGCCTATTAGGTGCATATACATTTATCAATTTGAACTTTTCCCCCATGTATTCATACTCTACTCCAATCATTCTCCCTTCACCATCATCCTCAACCTTCCTTGCATTCCTTACCTCCCCTGAGTTGATGAGTATCGCCACCCCCCTAGCATGTGCACTCCCATTATTTGTAAACACTTCGCCCATCCACTCCTTTTTTACCTCCTCCACACACCCCCCATCCCAATGTGTTTCCTGCAGACATATTATACTTGCCCCACATAGAATTATCGCCCGTTCTCTTCTAATCCTATTTCTGAGGCCATTGCCATTAAAGGAGGAGATGGTTGCCATCAAAAGGAATGTTGTTATAATAAGCGTCCTTAACATTGTTACCTTAAGCTGTTTCCTGTCCCGCGCTCCCCCTCTGTTGAGCTCGCTCTCCTTTTCTCCATCTCCCTCTCCTTGTCCGCTTTGCGTTTATCACTCCGCCCGACGTTCTCCGCTGAGGTCTTCTTCACACCCCCACGCCCGCTTCTCTTCGTGCCGCTGTCCCTCTGCTCATCCTTAGGGTTCCCGAAAATCATGGCGCCCACAGGGTCCTCCTCCAGCACTCCCTCATCCATCTCTGATGCCTCTGAGATGTCCTCCACCACTGCAGGACTCCAGCACTTCTTTCCTCCGCCGCCGCTCCCTTCGGCGCCTCCGCCGCTCTGCCTTGCACTTTTCTTAGCTCCATCCTCGTCTCCCGCCGCTCCTCCCCCACTCAGGCCACCATCCTCATCGCTGACCTCCTCAAAGGGTCTTTTCTTCGCTCCTTCCGCCCCTTCCTCTTCCTCCTCGTCGTCGTCGTCCTTTTCGTCTTCCTCCTCCTCGTCTTCCTCCTCCCCATCTTGCTCATCGTCTTCCTCCTTGTCCTCCTTCTCTTCCTCCTCTTTCTCCTCTCTCTCCGCCCTGAAATTGCACTCCCTGGCATAATGTCCTGCCTGGCCACACTTGTGGCATTTAAACTCCGGGCACTCCCTAAAGAAGTGACCAGGCTGGATGCACAGCCGGCAGACAGGAACCTGGCGATTGTGCAATACTCTGAAGTACTCCGCCCCCCTCACTGTTTCCAACTTTGTGGAATAGGGGAGGGAGCTAACCTTGTCATTGAATCTAACTCTCAGGAATCTGGTGCCGTCTGAGATTTCTGTGCCCGGCCACACTCTTTTTTTGATTGCCGAGATAGGCTCGACCCCCCACTCTTTCAGTCTCTTACAAATCATCCTATCTGGTACATATACTGGCAGATTTAGGAACGAGACAGTCATATCTTTGTTCAAGAGGTCCTGTGCATGCACCATGACCCCGTTCACCCTCAGTCCCTCCATTATTTTCCTTTTCCCCAGACAGGTCCGCATGGTGACTTCATATAGCCGCTCCC
Organism: Pogonophryne albipinna; assembly: GCA_028583405.1. NCBI lineage: Eukaryota > Metazoa > Chordata > Actinopteri > Perciformes > Artedidraconidae > Pogonophryne > Pogonophryne albipinna. The sequence goes on along the minus strand of CM053259.1, from coordinate 2,002,832 downwards.
CTCTCACTCTGCACCCGTCCACAACCCCACACTTTTTTTGTATCCCTTTTAGTAAGTCCATCATTGTTACTGCGTCTCCTCCATCCACAGTTACCTCCACAGTTAGTTCTACACTGTACCTCACAGTCCCCTTCTCCTTTCTTGTTTCCTCCTCTCCCGTTTTCTTGTTTTGTCCTTCGTTGGTATCCTCCTTTCCGTCCGTTTTGCCCCCCTCTTTCTCGTTGTCCATGATCCTCGTTGCCGTGGTCTTGTCCATTCCTGGCTCAGTTGCCATTGAATCTGTCATCAACACAAAAACCCAGCTCAGGGGAAGAACCCCCAGGGGGGGGGCGTAAAAAAACCCACAACCGTTCACCAAAACACCGAATATGTAGGCTCCGTGAAAAAAAAACTCACAAACGCTTTAAATCGTACTCTGTACACCACTTCTCCGTTCTCTACCACTCGTCAGCCATTGGATCTGAAGGAACAAGCAATATCACAAGCCGAACCGACAAAGACAGACAGAAAAACCAGAACTTAAATACACAGAAGACTAATCATACAAACAAGACACAGGTGAGGAGGGAGGAGAAAACACAGGGACACCAGGTGAACACAATCGGGTAAATTAGACACACCAGGGAAACTAACGACAGGCAGACAGTTCTAAACAAGACAAAACACAACGCAGACAGAAAACCAAAGACAGTTCTATTTCGTATATGGCTTCGCCCTCTAAGGCTATCGCTATTGGGTTATCCCCCTGCGCCCCCGCGCAGCACTGAAACACTTGTAGTCCACGCCCACTTGTTGGAACAAACACAGTAGTGGTGCCTTAAAACCCACCTCTGCTCCGCGCCGTCCGTTAGATGAGTCTGGTCAGATTTAATAAGAGAAGGAGTTCAAAACACCGGCATAAAAGTTATAACAATAATCTGATTTTAATGGTAAAAAACACAATACGAAATACAGAGTGCCCTGTAACAGAGCACTCCGGGCTTCAAGATATCTCTAACTTTTCATTGGGACAGCTGTTTCCCACATTTCCTGAAATGTGTTAGCCAAAAATGTCACTTCCTTATAGTACTACTACTGCAGTTTATTAACACCTAATCTATATTAAAATGTCTAATAGATCTATTTCAGAAACTTGTGCATATAATTATTATCTTGAGTCAAAACATTATTAGGATCTGTAAAGCTCTGCTATGTATTTCATAACTCATTATATTAATTTATCTTCAATTCTGGTCCACTTAAAGAACAATGTTAACCTCTTTAACAGTGAGTGGAACCTTGGGTGTCCGAACATGTAACAATCACTCCTTCCTTTATTAAGGATTTAAAAACAGAAGTAATTTCATCAATGGTTTGTAGTTGAATTTAGGAATGATCACTTATGCTAGGTATGTTTTTACTTTTTAACATCTCTAAATGTCAGTTAATTACTAATTAAATGGATGTCCATTAGGAGGTGGTGACACTTTGTCTTTTAAACTCATAATCTGGTGCCGTGCGCTCCCTGTGAAGCTGCAACTAAGATTTTAAAAACCACTGCAGGGTGGGTCGAGTGACCCCTTCTCCCTATTGGTAGTCAATAATATGCACCTTTACAATGGTGATCCAAGGCCCCACATTTGTTTACTCCCAATTATATTGCTTTTTCAAAATTAAATTAGCTGTTTTTAATTTTTATTTTATTTTAAACTCTACATTTTGGACGACAAACAACAGTTATTTCCCCAGAAAAAGTTCTCCTGTAGTAATATATGCTACAATGGTGAAGCCAATACCTCAAATTGAAATACTATATTTTGTTTAGAACTAGCTTTCCCTTCAACATGGCCGATATAAATAAATATTTGTCTGATCTTATAGAGATGTTACTAAAACTCTCCCTTTGAACTGATCAATACTGTAACAAATTAAAACACTACCAAATTCACACATGAATAAAAACTCTAATAGAATAATTTGTAAACATGATGAAAAGATTGAAGAATATGGTTCTACACTGTACTCCTAACTCCCAAACACCCACTACTTAAAGTCTAGTGCATACTTCCATCACGCCTCCCCCCTTTTCCATCAGTGTGTTTTAGGATGATTTTTCACTTCACTTTAATAGTTTTCCTCTTTACCGCTATTTTTAATTTACCAATTGATTAATTCATGGTTAATACATCTTCTTATCTTCACTTATTTATCAAGTCAATTCAAGTTCTTTAAATTTGGTTCTTTAAAATACATTAGTAGATACCTTGTGGAGTATTCACAATAACTAATCCTCTCTAGGATATGAAATCCGTTCATCTTTAAGCAGATACTATTTCCTTATTTATCTTTTGTTCATGATAACAATGGTATAACAACCACACGTTTTACCCATAGCTAGTTTCTATGTCAAGATTATTATGTGTGACATAATAATCAGATGTCTTGTTTGCTAAACAAGAATATTAAACTTGAATCTTTTCAGTATTCCAGACCATCATTTAAACAAGCAGCCTCTTATCTAAACACTAAGCATTAAGGTTTCTACACCACCCCCTGGGAAACTCTTGCACAATTATGCTGTAAAATCATTGCATCATTCCTTCAGAGTCTGAACAATCTGAGACAAGCATGTCTCAAGATCTTGTCATAATGAGCACAGTCAGTGATGCAGCTGTAGTCAGTGGCAGGGTCCCCAAAAAAGCTAGGACCGGCCCTGGTCAGTGGGCTCCAAGGAAACTCTCCCTGGCATTGTGATGAGGGAAGGAATCACTTGGCAGACACACGTTGTCCTCTGTACAGCAGAAATCCCCCAAAACCGCAGTACCTCTTCACACCACTGTTGCCTTGACAACGAGGCACAAGCATAATGTCAATATCTCCTCAGAGATGCGTTGTTTGCACACTTCTTCTGTTTGCAGTGAGCAACTCTTCACCAACACACTGATTCAGAGAACCCAAAAGGTGGTGCACAGCTATCCAATGCTGCTGTAATCACAACCATTCAGCTACTGAGAAAAACTCAATTTAAATCTCTCTCCCAACGGGTTACAAAATAAAACGGCTGAGGTCAGGAATGCTGAAACATGTGAATGTTAAAACAAACTAATGATAGTAGTCTGCCTATTCTTTATTACTTCAGTTCTAAGTTAATAGGCAAAACAAGGAAACTCTCCCTAACCACAGATTAATCTTTTATCTACTTGGTTATTCTATTCATTTTCAAATTGTTTATCTAAGTTGTGTTACAAGCATGGTGAGGTTGTAACAGAATACACAAATAACTGTATTCAATCCGCGCCGTATTTGAAAACTGTAATGAATTAAAATCAATGTTTAACGACGTAATATAAGTTAAATATATTGTTAAGCTAATTACTGTTTTATTGTGAAGGCATCTCTGGTGAACAGCGGCCTGTGGCTTTTATTTTGAAAGGCCGTTCCGGAAATATACTCCGTAATGTGAACAGTGAGTTTGACTTCTAGAAACACGGAAAGTTACGATAACAATCTTTCTAATGCATTAAATAAAGTCATGAAAGAGACAAGGAGGGGAAAAGACGTGTGGAAGTAAGCAATGAACTGAAAATGCCACCAATCCTCCGTTTTAACCATGGTTTTAACGTGATGGCGGACATTGAAGCGGGCATAAGCACCCCTGTCATACACACACAAGATTCCTTCTGACCGACAAGAGCTCAAAAACCCTTCTGCTTATCACTTACTACTCTTTGTTTTATTCATAACCTAAAAATACAATTGTGGTGAATAGCTTGCGTCTTCCTACTCTCAAAACTTCTCATAAAACCACAAAGTGACGTAACTGTGTCCCACAAAAACTATGCTAAAAACACAAATTATAGTTTCTTATTTATTTCAATATCTACCACCTCAAATCACACATTGATCAATTAATTTTCAATGTATTCACTCCAACTTCAGATCACTCGATATTTCACTTCTTCCATGATTGACTTCGTATCTTTTATCTGACTAGGTTGATATGTGTTCATTTGTATTTATTAATACACTGGACAAATCTTGTCGTTACTTAATGTCCTTATTCTATTTATTTGAATGTTCTTAATTCAGACGTGCACACAGCATATGGTTGTACACCCTGTTCGCCTCCAGAGGGCAGCAGCTGACCACGAATGAACTTCCTCTGTCTGATGAAGCTCCCAGCTTCTGCAAACCTTGTCTCCTGTTCTGCACTAAACTATACTTCTGCCCTTTCCTCTCAATTATTACACAGATTTGACGTAAAAAATCAAACAGAGTTTATTCCCTTATACATTCTGTCTGGCTTTTTTTGTGCGATGTATTATTTCAACAGATAATCCTGGCTTTTGGGGGCGCTTCGACACCTCTCTTTAGAGATGTGACCCTCACATGGAGATTAAACCCAAGCCAAAAAAATCCTTTATCGTCACGTTTAGCTGTTCAGATCAACCACACAGCAAGAGTTTGTGAAATCCGGTCCTTCCAAATTGATTTTGAAATTTGCGTATTTCCTCTTGGATACCCACATATAATATCGACTTCAGCTTTCTGTCAGCCTATAGTCTACAGAATTTCCCCAGCGAGTCAGCCGTGCAGGACTAGACTACCTCACGGAGACCTCACTGGTTCACTTTGCTAGGTCACCTGGGTACCTGACTCTACAAACACTTTCTTAAATATAACTCGATGCCTCAGGTCTGGAATGTCCTACCGGACTCTGAGCACCGACTTTGCTTTAGTGAGCTAAGGACTGGAATGCAATACCAGACTCTTACACACACTTAGTGCCCAAAAGGTCAGGAATGTCCTACCTGACTCTTATACAAACACTTTCTTAAGTATTGTATTTTTTACCGTGACTAAGAACACTGAGAACTCCGCTGACAACTCTAAAATGTTGTAGCAAAGCCAAATCACAGATTTGGGTAATCAACAGGTATCTGTTTTACCTTTGTATCATGTAGGACGTCCTGGTTTAGTTGTCAACGGTGTCCCGGGTGTCCTCCCCTGGACAGAAATTCGTCCGCTGGCTGTCGGTGGTCCTTCTAGAGACCAGCACTCATCACGTCGGGGTCACCAGCTTGTTGGAACAAACACAGTAGTGGTGGCTTAAAGCCCACCTCTGCTCCGCGCCGTCCGTTAGATGAGTCTGGTCAGATTTAATAAGAGAAGGAGTTCAAAACACCGGCATAAAAGTTATAACAATAATCTGATTTTAATGGTAAAAAACACAATACGAAATACAGAGTGCCCTGTAACAGAGCACTCCGGGCTCCCCGCTCCACTGCCGTGCGATACAGGTATCGGGACCAGCCAGTCAGAAACAGGGGGCATTTTTGCATGAATAAACAACAGTATATATGGACATTTTGGGGCGGAGATGTGGGTCGGCTCTTCCGTCCCATTTTACTCCTAAGTGAAGCGTGAGAGCCTCGGAACTAGTCAAGGTCAGAATCACTTTTTATCTTCCACCTAACTTCACTCCTTTAATTTCTCAAGGAAGATTTCACACAAACTATTCTTTCCCAAAACAATCAAACATTGTACACAGATATTGGTATCAAACATTGTACACAGATATATTGGTGCTTGAGATTATATTGGCCCCAGAAAGAACCTTGAAAGAGAATATGCGTGTGTGTGTGCTGATATCTGGGTCAGTGAGTGTATGTGTGTGTGCTGGTGAGAGGAAGTGTGTGTGGCAGGGTATATGGGTCATGGAGTGTAGGTAAGAAGGTTTATATATATAGGATTACTTTAAAACAGTCCCAAATAATACATGTTCACTTCAATACAGTTCAAGATAATACCTGTTTACTTTAATACAGTTTAGAACAATATCTGTTTACTTTACCACCCGCTAGGTGGGCCCCACCCTCGGGCCTCTTTTCGGTATAAATAGGAAGGGGGCCCGGCAATCTGCTCCCTCTTTTCTTCAGCAACCAGCACAGTACTGAAGCACAGCAATTGATAATCATCATGAGCAACAACTGCGTCCGTGATTGTTCCTCATGTGGCTCTGGGTTCATAATGAATTATGACCAGCAGAGATAAAAGCAGTGTGCGAATCCTGCCTGGAGTCAGAGCACGCGTACGCGGCTCTAAACCAGCAGGTAGCATGCACACACTGCGCCCGTCTCCCCTCGGGCGACAGGAAGCGGAGAGCGGACGCTCTTGCTGCGGCCGAGGAGGACGATTGGCCCGTCCAGGCTTACGAGCCGCGGACGGGGCCTCGTGTCCCTGGGGCCGAGTGCCGGGCAGGAGTCCGAAGAAAAGCAACTCCTGCCCCGCCTCCCTCCACGGTTCACCGTTTGTTCTCCCCTCCGGACGGGGGAGACGGAGTCGGAGCAGGATGCCAGCTTGGCGGCCGAACATGCTTTCCCCCTCTCCGTCACCACAGCGCGGCGGCGAATAACATTGCGCTGCTCTCCAACTCGGTGGTGACACTGGTAGAGTGGTCCACCACCGAGGCAGAGGAAATCAGCAAGGCGGCCAGCACGGCGCTCATTCTGTGCGCGTCCGTCGCTGTCTCCCAGGCGAGGATTTCCGCGTGGGTGACACAGATCCAGCGCCACCTCTGGCGGAAGCAGGCGTCTGTTACGGAGACGGCCAGAAAAGTGCCCGGACGGGCTGTTCGGACCCCAGTTCCACGCCATGGTGGAGTCCATGAAGACGGCCGCGGAACAGGCGGACGGCATTCGCCAGCATGTACAGCTGGCTCCAGCCTGTGACGCCCACAGCAACCGCCTCAACATCAGACTCGCCCTTCGGCGGCTGCAGGGGCTCCGTCCCACGTCTCCGCTCCCCCACCACCCCAGAGACAGGGTCTCCCGGCGACGAGTCAAAGGGGAGTGAGGCTCCCCCGCTCCTGAAGCAGAGCCGGTAATTAAGCCACTAATCTGTTGATTATGTAGACTGCTGGTTTTAACCTATCGGTTAATAACCGGCAGAGCTCGCGGCATTCCTCTGTCCGAGATACGCCTCCTACACACGGTCATAATAACCCATGAGCGCCGTTATAACGCCTCATGTGGACAGCACTGCGCACACCTCCACTCATCCCCTGAGCGTGTACACGCCTCATGATGACAGCCGGAGTGAAACGCAGCGTGTGGAGGCTTCCTCGCAGTCCTTTCACCTCACGGGCAGCGGCGGCGAGGGCAATGGCGTGGCTCGTCACCATGAGGACCATTACAGGCTGAGTGCCCCCAGCGGCAGCGATCGCAGCGCCACGGCGTCAGCGCTCGCTGCAGGAGCCTGCTGGTTTTAACCTATCGGTTAATTAACTGCAGAGCTCGCTAATTAAGCCGGCTGCCACTAATCTGTTGATTAAGTAGACAGCAGGGCTCGCGGCAGAAGCCTGCCCGTTTTAACCTCGGTTAATAACCTGCAGAGCTCGCTGCATTCTTCTGTCCGAGATACGCCTCCTACGCACAGTCATAATAAACCCATGAGCGCCGTTATAACGCCTCGTGTGGACAGCACTGCACACACCTCCATCCATCCCCTGAGCGTGTACGCGCCTCATGATGAGAGCCGGAGTGAGACTCAGCGTGTGGAGGCCCCCGCGCAGCCCTTTCGGTCCAAGCACACCTTGGGTTGCCTCACGGGCAGCGCAGGAATGCATACTTCCACGTACCCATCATTCCGAAACACAGGAAATAGCGTTTGGATATTTCCTGGCTCCTCACATTTTTTGTGTAGAAGGCTGGAGCCACTACACAGAGGAGGGATGAGAGTGTGTTTTCCTCTGGACGACCTGCTATTTGCTGGCTCGCTCCAGGGAGGAAGTCGCTTTACAGACGTTACATTCGTATCGCATCTGTCAAAGCCTGGGTTTCATAATGAATTGGAAGAAAAGCTGTCCTCTTCCCTCTCAGACAATCGTTTATCTGATAGTGGAATTAAACTCAGCCAGCAGCAGAGTGGAGAAACTGACAGCTCTCCTCTGGCGTGTCACAAACCCGCACAGCCCTCTCCGTGACACAGCTGCCCGGCGTTGGCGTCAGCTGGTCACGTGGGGATCCCCCTGGGTCTCCCCCACAGGTGGAGTCTCCAGAGGTGGTTCATTCGCTACAGAAGCCTGCTGTTTTAACCTATTGGTTTATAAACTGCAGAGCTCGCGGCATTCCTCTGTCCCAGATATGCCTCCTACACACGGTCATAATAAATCCACGAGCACCGTTATAACGCCTCGTGTGGACAGCACTGCACACACCACTACTCATCCCCTGGGCGTGTACGCGCCTCATGATGAGAGCCAGAGTGAAATGCAGCGTGTGGAGATTCCCTCGCAGCCCTTTCGCCTCAAGAAGCGTGAGCGGCGAGGGCGAGGGTGTGGCTCGTCACCATGACGACCATTACAGCATATCTCAGAGAAGCCTCTCCACCCGCAGTTCCATGGGATACAAGAAACACTCCTGTCATCCCAGGAACAGTGTCTTGCGCTCCATTCAGCGCTGCTGGAACTCCTGTTGAAAGAGGATATTTGCAGGGTTCCTCAAAGGGAGGAAAATCAGGGGTTTTCACTCCCGTTATTTTTCTAATCCCGAAAAAGACTGGGGCAATGAGACATCCTCGATCTGTCAGTATTCCACATGCTGACGATCAAACAGGTGCTGGAATGTGTTCACCAGGACGACTGGTTCACTTCCACCTGAAGGATGCATACTTCCACGTACCCATCATCCCAAAACACAGGAAATTCCTGCGTTTTCCATTTCAGGGATTATCAGACCAGACAATCGTCTACCGTTCGGATATTTCCTGGCTCCTCCCATTTTTGTGTATAGAAGGCTGGAGCCACTACACAGAGGAGGGATGAGAGTGTGGTTTTCTCTGGACGACCTGCTATTTGCTGGCTCGCTCCAGGGAGGAAGTCGCTTTACAGACGATACATCTCGTATCGCATCTGTCAAAGCCTGGGTTTCATAATAAATTGGAAGAAGAGCTGTCCTCTTCCCTCTCAGACAAACGTTTATCTGGAGTGGAATTAAACTCAACCAGCAGAGCGCGGCTCTCCAACAGGGGGACACTCCAGAGGTGGTTTATTCGCTGCAGAAGCCTGCTGTTTTTAACCTATTGGTTTATAAACTGCAGAGCTCGCGGCATTCCTCTGTCCCAGATATGCCTCTTACACACGGTCATAATAAATCCACGAGCACCGTTATAACGCCTCGTGAACAGCATACACACACCTCTCATCCTCTGGGCGTGTACGCGCCTCATGATGAGAGACGGAGTGAAATGCAGCGTGTGGAAACTCCCTCGCAGCCCTTTTGCCTCACGGGCAGCGGCGGCGATGGCGTGGCTCGCCACCATGATGACCATTACGGCACATCACAGAGAAGCCTCTCCCCCCAGCAGTTCCATGGGATACAAGAAACACTCCTGTCATTCCAGGAACAGTGTCTTGCGCGGTTTTTACCCCCGCTATTTTTCTAAATCTCGGGAAAGAACGGGGGAATCGCCCCGTTGCTGTACAATCAAACATGTGTTGATTTGCACAGACAACAGGCCACGGCTATGGAAGCAGCCTACCTCAATCGCCAGGGAGGAGTACGATCTGCGCAGCTTCTGAACGCAGCCAGGCGGCTGCTGTTCTGGGCGCGCACACACACACGTTGCTCTCCATCAGAGCAATGTATATTCCCGGCGAATTTAACCGAGGGGCTCGCAGAACGCAGCAGCCGTTGTATGCGAGGAGTATGGTGACTCACCTGTGTCACGCACACTGGCGCCTCAGTGGGATTTGGCGTTGGTGTTACGCGCACTAAAGCAAAGCCCCATTTGAACCTGATCAGGTTCCCCTTAAACTGTTATCAGCCAAAGTAGTACTGCTTTTGGCTCGATCAGAGAAAAGGGTGAGTGATTTGTCTGCTCTCTCTGTGAATCCGTCATGTCTCCGGATCCAAGGAGATGGCAGTTCAGCTGTTTTACGCCCTAACCCGGCTTCATGCCTAAGGTCATCACAACTCTTTTAGGTCAAGAGTGATCACCCTGGCTCGCTTATTCCCCCCTCCTTACAGGTCGGAGGAAGAAGCCACGTCTCATCTCCTCTGTCCTGTGCGCGCGCTGTCTTGCTATGTGGCGCGCACGGCGGCCTGGCGCCGTTCTCAGCGCCTGTTTGTGCACTATAGAGAGCACTCGATCGGGCAACCTCTGTCTGCACAACGGCTGTCACACTGGCTGTGTGAAGCTGTGACACAGGCATATGTCTCCTCTGGGGTGGAGCCCCCGGGGGACATCAAGGCGCACTCCTCCAGAGGAATTTCCTCCTCCACGGCGTTGCACGGAGGATTGTCAGTGGAAAATATTTGCACTGCTGCATCTTGGTCTTCCCCCTGTTCATTTATTCATTTTTATTTGAAGGATGTCTCCCATTCCTCTCTGACGCACCCTGTACTGGGTGTCCTGTCGGAGTGAGTGACGTCAGGGATCCAGCTGTGCGCCTCTCTCCTGCCTCTCGGCACGCGGAGAGCGGCCCCGTTATCCCTCTTATAGGAGGGAGGTTATTTTTTCCTCTGACACACTTTGTACGGAGTGTCTGGTCAGAGTGAGTGACGTCAGGGATCCAGCTGGGCGCTCTCCTACCTGTCTGATACGCAGAGAGCTGCTGTTCCCTCTCTATGATCGCAGGACAAGGTGGGACCTTCGTCTCTACTTTCTCACAGCGGCCGGTATGTATTGTTCCCAGCCTTCACCCCGTCGGGAAGACAGGCATGTTTTGCTATGTTCCAGGGACGGTGATGCGCCATTACGCATGGCACAACAGGCAGGGGGGTGTTATTGAGCAGGTGTGTCTGTGCTTCTAGTGCCGGGCGGACCCAGTGGGGCGCAGACTACATCATGCTTCGCCCTTAACCCAATAGCGATAGCCTTAGAGGGCGAAGCCTATACGAAATAGAACTGAGGTTACCTACTGTAACCCCAGCTTCTATGAGTAAATGGCGCAGTCCTCTAAGTGCGGGGCCCCACTGGCTCTACGAATAGCTGAAGAAAAGTTATTTTGTATGGGAGCAGATTGCCGGGCCCCCTTCCTATTTATACCGGAAGGAGGCCCGAGGGTGGGGCCCACCTAGCGGGTGGGCGTGGACTACAAGTGTTTCAGTGCTGTGCGGGGGCGCAGGGGGATAACCCAATAGCGATAGCCTTAGAGGGCGAAGCCATATACTCATAGAAGCTGGGGTTACAGTAGGTAACCTCAGATCTAGACAAGTCAAAACACAACACAGACAGATCGTGACAGAAAGGGTCTGTGCTGGAAATATCAAACATTTAATAAAAGTGAAAAACAATGAACAAGACTTAACGTATTAATAATAATTAATTATATTTATTCCGTTTGGATGTACGATTTTTAACTTTGTTTAGAGCAGTGATCTTCTCTTCCTCTGCAGCAGAGAGCTAAGCGCTGTCAGACCGGACCTAACCCTAACCCTGAAAAGTATTATCATCTGAAATTAATCATTATGTTATTAGTATTAAATACAGTATTTTTACAACTTGTATTTATCAATCAATCAATGTTTATTTATATAGCCCAATATCACAAATGTTACATTTGTCTCAGTGGACTTCACAGTTTGTACAGAATATCCGTATGACAATACGACACCCTCTGTCCTTAGACCCTCTGTCCTTAGACCCTCTGTCCTTAGACCCTCACATCGTACAAGGAAAAACTTCCGGAGAAAACCCACAGTTTTAAAGGGAAAAATGGGAGAAACCTCAGGGAGAGCAACAGAGGAGGGATCCCTCTCCCAGGACGGACAGACGTGCAATAGATGCCGTGTGTAAATTGAAAAGATAATAAATGTGCAACATAGGTAGTCCAAATGTTTGGAAATGCATGTGTGTATAATAGGAAGATGAATCCACAAGGATATCCATCCAGGACCTATGATCCATGACCACAGCCACGACTCAAGATCCAGGGCTCGCGATGCAGGACACAGGACCGCAGCAACAGGATCATCCATGACTCCGGATCCCAGCGTATATAGACACCAAAAAGAAAGACATTTGGGGAAGCTGTGTTAATCGGAACATGAGAGTACACAGGTATAGACAGAGAGAAGGAAGAAGTAAGATGTCCCCCGACAAACTAAGCCTATATCAGCAAAACTAGGGGCTGAATCTAATCAGCCCTAACTATAAGCTTTATCAAAAAGGAAGGTCTTAAGCGCACTCTTAAAAACGGATAGGGTGTCTGCCGCCCGAACACAAACTGGAAGCTGATTCCACAAATGTGGAGCTTGATAAGAAAAGGCTCTGGCTCCCATTGTACTTTTAGAGACTCTAGAAACAACCAACAACCCTGCATTCTTGGAACGCAATGCCCTAGTAGGACAGTAGGGTATAATGAGTTATTTAAGGTAAGATGGCGCCTGCCCATTAAGGGCTTTGTAGGCGAGAAGAAGAATTTTAAATTCTATCCTATGTTCTATAGCAGGGGTACTCAAACTTTTTTGTTAAAGGTCCACTTGTGAATTTTATACAAGGTCAATGGTCCGGATCAATGCCAGTAAAGTCCCCCCCCCCCCCCACACCCCCGGAGCGGAGCAACGAAACTGAAATTAAGAAGCAGTTTCGGCATGCTATGCATGTACTTTGGTCGGGAGGTTTTAAAGTGCTATATAAATAAAGTTGGATTGGATTGGATTAATCTACCTTAGCCCCCTTCTGGTCCAAGCACTTGCCTGTCGGTAAACGGCGCCCCTGTATACACACAGACATTCAATACATACATGCATACATACATACAGTATCATGGCTTGAACTAGTGGGAGAAATGGCACTGTTTGTCTGTAGCCAATGCCTTGAACCTCGGCAAAAATGGCATTAGAAGCATTAGAAAGTCAAGGTAAACTTGTGGTTAACTTAAATGCGTGTGACACTCGCGCACACAAGTAAATATATGCACGTTCATTCTCAGAATGCGTCAGACACAAGACAATATACATTAAAGGGGACCTATCTTGTAAAATGCACTTTGTGATGTCTTTTATACATAAATATGTGTCCCCGGTGTGTCGGGGAACTCACGCAGCATCAGAAAATAAAACCTGCTCTCTTTTCCTCCGTACCCAAATCTTTTAAAAACAGGTGTACAACGAGCGGATACAGATTTGCTGCCAATCTGACGTCAAATCGGCAGCGGACCCACAGAAAATTGCTATCAGAAACAATGCCTGACGCTTTTGGACGTGTTTTGGAAGAAATCTCGTCTTTGTTTACATTAGCAAGCCTCGCTAACACTTAGAGCTAACCTGTACTGGAGAGCACATGTGTTTAAAAAGCAGGACATCAAAAAAGGAACTCACCTTGTGATAAACCCGCAAGAGAAAAAGCATTTGAGATCCATACTGTTTCAGAAATAATCCTTGATGTGGATAAGAACAGGATGGCGTTTTATTACAACAGAATTTAACTTTATCTCCGGTAGAATTCTGATCAGGCATTAGCTCCGTCTCCTCTTTTTTTTTTTAAAGCTAAGGACCCAAAATCCGCGTTTCTCTAACAGGGCTGCACAAGAGGGGTATGAGCAGTATGAGGCATGGCTAAAATGGGTGAACTGTTTGGTATTTTAAGCAAAAAAATTCACAGACCTATATTTGTATAGGTATGGCCCTACAATATATTTTTTCCAATATAGCATAATAGGTCCACTTTAATTTACATCAGAATCAGATTTATTTTAATTTTAAAAAACAATTTTTAATTTTTTTATTTTTATAATGGGACACATGGTTCGGTCCGGATTGATTTGCAGTTCGGTCCGGATCCGGACCTTGGTCCAGAGTTTGAGAAGCCCTGTTCTATAGGGAGCCAGTGTAAGGCAGCCAGAACAGGAGTAATGTGGTCCCTTTTCCTAACTCTGGTTAGTACACGAGCTGCAGCATTTTGAATCAGCTGAACTTGACTGACTTCTTGGTACACTCTGATAATAAAGATTTAGAAATACTCCAATTATTGATGCATAAATGTGTTCATCCATTCAATGTGGCATATGCTATAATGGGGTTAATGTATGATATTACTTAATAATACAATACATTATAATATATGATATGATAATTACATTTTAATTGTATTAATTTCTTATTTCATAAAAACTTATCAAACATGTAATTAAAGAATGGTGATATACACAGTGATATATGTTAAAGACTAACGTTAATAATAAATAGCCTAGTATTTATCCATATTCATAATAATATTTATAAAACCATTTTTCATGTAAAAAGTTCATATAATAAAAACACAACACTGTCATTGCAAGTGACACTCAGTTGACCTTTACTGTATGTTCAACTGCTAAATTCGTTTCTGATAAAAAAGGGCCTCTACCTAATTACCTTAACCTGTTAAGCCCGAGAGACCCCGGTACCGGAGCCCTCCTGCAACATCTTGCAGGAAACAGTGTCTGAGGGCATGTTCATTTAATAAACTATGAATGTTTTATATCCATGTAACGGGAAGAAACTCATCTAACTGATCATTTTAATTTTTTTTTTTTTTTAAACCCACAATGCTAACGCTGAGCCTCTGAATTAGCAACGAGCGAAAAATGCTAACAAATGACTGCACCGAAATTCACTCACAAAACCTTATTATTTATCTTTGGTGCACATACAACACATCGTTTCACATCGTGAGGGGACACAGAATCGAAGGGTACCCTAATTATCACTCAATTATACGAATTCACGGAGATAATAACAAGAACAGATATCAAAACATATGGCGCGAGGTAGCTAAAAACGCTAACATAACTCACCTGTGTGGTAGTCTGGTCAAAAGTGGTCTTCAATGGCATTAAAAGGATAAAAACGCTGCTGAAGTTAATCCATAGGTTAATCCAATGTGTCTGTGTCCCTGATTTCTGATAATCCATGAGCAATAAACCTGCTTTTCCGTTTCCAGATGTCAAAGCTAGAGCTATAGCTCTATAGCGTCACTCATGCAAAACTGCGTCCGCGAATCCCCCACCATTTTGTTTTACCATGTGTGTGAGTGGGGAGATTCCCCTTCGATTCTATCGGCTCTAACGGTCAGAAAGAGATGTCAATCACCAAAATCTACCAATGGGTTCCAGAGAAACGGTAAAACCCCCATTTCCAGAGTTTTTTTTTGCTAAACCTCTCTAAAAAGGTCAAATGTCACTTGTTTTGCATCAATCTTGACACAGGGTACTTATTATATGTTGTACTTTGGATTCCTAAAGCTTTTACCCCCAGTTTCCACCGGGTCCGTCTGCGCCGCGCTGCGCCGCGTCACAGCTGCGCCGCGTCACAGCTGCGCCGCGGTTTTGGTCCAACCTCCTCTTGCGCCATAACCCACCGGACGCGTCTCAGAAGCGTTTCAGAAGCGTAGCGTCGTGCGTGCAGGCTCGCAGTTTTGTTATTGATTCGGGCATCCTGGACATTTGTACTTCTACAAGAAAGTAAGTAGGCTACGTAGTTAAATGTTTTATTTTTGTGTCTGTTTAAATTGTGTTTATTGAATGGCTCTGTACTGTACCTACAAGTATTAATTAACTTTAAAACATTAATATGTAGTTGTTACCTTCCACTCCACAAACTGCAGCGACTAAAAACCAGGCCTTGTCCTTTCTGATGTTGTCCTTGTAGTAAGCATTGGTTACATCATATAAAATAGTGTGTTTTTCCACTTCCATGATGAAAACCTCGTCGTCCATTGTGCGTATCGTAGTGAAGGTGTTGTGATGAAGGAGGGGGGTCTGCTAAATTAGTATATGTGGGGGATGGGCCTGGCCCGGATGCTCACCTTTCGACTTCCTGCGAGGGGGGGGGCTGCCTGCCCGACCATACCTTACGGCTGCGCCGCGGCAAAAATAGGATTCATCCTAATTTTAGAGAAGCGCTGCGGTGGAATAGCACCCATTGACTAGAGTGGCCGCGATCCTTACGACCGCCGCGGCGCAGCCGTAACGCGGCGCAGCTCGGCGCAGACGGACCCGGTGGAAACTGGGGGTTAGTCTACCTTACCATCATCCAAGGGTAGTTTTCACTACAAGTAAAACATAATCTTTGGACGGACACTATCATTTACAGTTTTGTACTATGTTCAATCTGAATTTTCTTTAAAATAAAAACATCTATATTGATTCTGACTTCTCTACATCCAACTCACAGGTTTATCATTACTTTGAGAAAAAAGATTATTAATGTTCCCCTTTTAGAAGTGTAGTTATGGTCATTTGTTCTGGGAATGTCATTTTCGAGCCTGAGACCTGAAAAACAGGCTCAGTGCTTCACAGGTTAACTGGGATTGTAATGCAGTTTGCTTTTCTTAATGGTTACAATATTGCTATGAGTTATATCTGAAGCAATTTATGTTTCTGAAGATGTGTAGTCAATTCCACCCTTCAATGTAGCATAAATGTGAACTCTCATTACAGGAACAATAACGGAAACAGACGTAGGAAAGATCCTCAGCTCGGTGATTGGATGTTTTAGCCGCAATGCACGTTGGGATATGGTGTTTATGCGATGTGAAATCCGAAAACATTTAAAAAAATAAAATAATACTTTATTCCGAGTGTTCTTGCTTTTCTCTTTGGAAGTCATCACATAACGGCATTGTAATACACGGTTCGGCTGCATTAAATATTACACATCTGCCGTAGTTCTCTATTTATAGAGCCCTGATGAGAAGACTTCTAGACAAACTGGAAGAACTGCCGCCAAAACTGAATACTTGACGTGGATCATAAATATATCAGCAATTATACAACATCTTCAATTTCTCTTCACACAATACGTCTCCTTGCAGTGTCAACACTAATTCGGCTGACTTTTATATTTGATCCAATTGGTAGATAGGCTGTATTTACACCATAACAGTGCACAGCTGATAGACAGGGACTCGTCGTTTTTAAATGTTCTTTGAATATGAGAATGTAAATACTGAGTTGAGAGAATAGTCAGGGGTTTTGGGTGATGGGAGACACATCTATGGAATCACAATTTCAATAGCTTACCGTTAAATGACGGACATACCTTTCTGTCTGCAAATCAGATATTAATGTGTAGAAGTAAAACTGTCATGTGAAATAATATAGCAATATCCTGTAAAATTATGTGAAAACATGAATAAAACTACACAAACTACAAGTGTCCAACACTAATAATACAAAGTTATTATGGCATTGTATGCTGTGTGTATTTCTTTCACAATAAAGTTAATAGTAATATTATGTTTGACATTATGTTTTATTAACTAGACCACATTCTGATTAATGATGTGAAATATAAACAACCCTTAAATCAGACTTTAGTTACACCTGAGTCAAATTCAGGTGTAACACATTGCACATTTCTTATACTATCTACATACATCTTATAAGATTATAATACATATGTATAATATCAGTTAAAATAAGCGCTTCAACATAGTTAGCATTGCAGGAAAGCAATATATTAGTACTTTGTCAGGCTTAATATTTATCTGTAGATACCCCCAAAGCTTTTTTCTTATTCAAAAGAAGACCTTAACCTAAAGTATTCTTTAATGTTTATATAAAGCCTTATTAGTTTGTCTGTTTTGCACAACCTCCTATTAATATCTTCTGACGTCCGGCACTGTTTTATTGTAGAGATCACTACAGTATCTTCTTGATTTTTTCTATCATTGACCTTCTACATCTTAAATATGTTGTTAGAATCTTTTAAAAATGAAATCCTTCCGCCATTACTGAGAGAAGCCTTGATTACATTGTTACCAAAGCCTTCTTAACTCGGACGTAAAGTTGTTATGTAAAATCCTTGCGAAAAGGCTGGAAGGCCTGCTCCCAGGGATAATTAAGGAAGATCAGAATGGGTTTATTAAGGGGCGCCAAGGGTTTCATAATGTCAGGAGGTTACTGAACATTCTGCATAGTCAAAAGGAAATGCCAGATACTGCTCTCTTGTCTTTAGATGGAGAGAAGGCATTCAATAGGGTCGAATGACCATGGTAACAATGTTTGTAAATGGTTAAATTGTTGTACACTGACCCCGTGGCAGAAATACTTACAAATAACACAACCTCGAAACCAATTAAGATCCACAAGGGATGCCGTCAGGGGTGTCCCCTATCACCACTTCTGTTTATAATTATTCTTGGAGAGATCAATTCCAGTATTATTAGTTCAGTCAGACAACTCACGTGTTTCTTATATGTTTATTAGAAGCAGCATATAGGCTAGTTTGAGTTTGGCGTCTAGGCTCGGGACTCATCACTCCACAAATTTAGAAAGAACATTGAGTGATGATTAGATAACTATCCCCCGAGCCTACAGGTGGAAGCTGGGGTGCAAGCTGGGGTGGTGGGGGCACAGCAGCAGCAGCAACATGAACGCAGCAGCGATGTGAACACAGCAGCAGCATTAGCGAGGCAGAGGCAGGCAGACCTGGCAGCTTAAATAGAGCGGCACGTTTAGGAGACTGTGATTGGTTGGTTGATAGAGAGACGAGGCGCGTCACGTGTTGACTGCCTGAACTAGCTCGCAGGCTTCGCCCCATAAGTGATAGAAACATTTGGTGAATTTTCCGGTTACAAAATTAATCATTCAAAATCTTCCATATCGTTATTAAACTCCAAAGAGAGAAGTAGTCCGACTGCACCAGTCTCCCAGTTTAAAATTGCAGAGCATTTTACATATTTGGTGCCCAATATAACAGATGTGGTGAATTATAATTACGATATTATGGAATCAATTACAAGCACAATTGATAGATGGAAGCCTACTAAAAATGAACATACTCCCCAAGTTGCTTGTATCTATTCCAAAACATCCCCCTGCCTCCTCCTCCAAACTTATTTTCAAAGTTAAGGAAATTATTTTTGAATTTTCTGTGGAACGACAAACGAGCCCGCCCTCATATGCTCTATGGGGGCCCTGTGTGTCCTAATCAAGCGGCAAACTCTGGGGAAGAGCCGGGACGCCAATACGGAAGTGCCACACACTGCAGTTCATCTAGTGGCCAGTAGGAGCAGGCTGCAGAAGGGAGCCATTTCCATAGACCCCCATGTTAAAATGCCCAAATTTACAGCAGAGATAAACATGTTTACATCGTGGTTCAAAAAACCATATTCTCTGTATAGTTAGATTCCCCCTTCATGACTACTGTGTGGGGGGTGAATTTTTTCTCAACTCATCTGTTTAATTAATATTAAGCCTTAAAGTTATGCATATATTAGGGCGTGGTCACATTGAGTGACAGCTCTGTCAAGTGACTGCTGCTGCTAGCTTCTTGTCTCTCTGCTACCTGCTCCATGAAGCTAGCTACAGGGACTCTGCCTGCTCAGTTCATCCAGGGAACACAACTTGAAGCCGGCCGTGGTTGTTTGTTTATGGGCATAGATATGTCTCATAATTATTTGTGTGAACATAAAAATAATTTGTGTGTAAATTAGGGCTGTCAAGTTAACGCGTTAATAACGCGTTAACGCAAAAAAAAAATTAACGCCACTAATTATTTTAACGCGATTAACGCATGTGTATTTTTTTTCCTCGGCCGCCCAGTAGTTTCAGAGCGCATCGAGTTTAAAATACCATCTACAAGCTGATGCTGACAGCCCCGCTCCTGCCGCCCGCTTGCGGCAGACCACACTTCCACGCTCACCGGCAGGCACCGACTGGCCATCGGGAGGACCGGGAGGGTGTGTGTATGTGTGGCACGAGCGAGCGAGAGAGAGACCTTACGTGCATTGTTGTTGTTGTTGTTGTTAGCATCTGGTGCTAGCTAGCTGCACTAACGGATATAAGGAGCTGTTTAAATGAAAACAGAGGAGCGACATTGCGCCACAACTGCGCCGAGCACTTGACTTTATGCAGGAAGCCAGACAGTGGGACATTGTACGAAAAGTCAGCACACTCAGCACGGATAGTGCGCGTAACATGATTGCAGCGTCCAGGCAGCTCCGGTTCGAGCATATGCCTGGAGTTGCACATAGCTCCAACGATCCATCTCACACACACACACACACACACACACACACACACACACACACACACACACACACACACACACACACACACACACACACACACACACACACACACACACACACACACACACACACACACACACACACACACACACACACACACTGTATTGTATTATTGAATGAGAGAGGTTCCAGGTTGAATTGAGGTGAATATTTGTAATGTTCAGAGGTTGTTGTGTTTAATATTCATGAGAATATTTGTCATTGTTCAAATGATATTAAACATTTGCATAAAGCATATTTGTCCACTCATATGTTGATAAGAGTATGAAAAACTTGAAAAATATTCCTCTAAGGTACATTTAGAACAGATAAAAAATGTGCGATTAATTTGCGATTAATCGTGATTAACTATGGACAATCATGCGATTAATCGCGATTAAATATTTTAATCGACTGACAGCCCTAGTGTAAATATGTGATATGTAAATGAAAACACCATCCACAAATGCATTTAAAAGATTTGCAAACTCACAAATAAATGTGCAAGTGTAAAACGGATCTGCAAATACGCTAAATATTTTCACAAATAAAATAAAGATCTGTGAATATCTCTTTAACATTTACAACTTTCGATCAGGCATTTGTGAATCCATTTTGTATTTGCCGACCAAAAATGCGCTTGCGGATCTCAAATCTCTGCTCGTGGATCTCACATTTCTGCTTGTGGATCGTCTTTTTACACACACGGAATTTTGAGACATATTTTCCGCCGGTTTCGGCTAAAATCTACTCGTGTCACTCGGTGATTTTCGGAAACCACGTGATGGCCTGCTGATGACGACATTTCCGCATGATTTCAAAGTAAGAGCATGATGGTTTGTTTAATGCTCTGTTTTTTTTTTATAATGAACAGCGGAACGTTAGATGCATTCTTTATCACCATCATCATCATCATCATCATCATCATCATCATCATCATCATGTTATAGTGATACAGTAAGTTTGTGTTAGTTTATTGGTTCAATACAGCATATCGAGCACTTTCGTTGATGTTGAAGTACAGGCTTTACGCCACTTTCGGGTCCCGGGGGGAGCAGCAGGCAGCCCAGATAAAACTATTTCTTCATTGTTTGTTGTGTATTCAGTCAAGCGGGTCAAAGTTACAATGTAAAATTGTAAGTACAATGTAAAGTCCTGTGCTCTGCAGGTGCCTGTAAAGAGCAATACAATGACAAAACCTTTCCAAACAAAACAACTAGTAGGTAGGTAGGCAGGCAGGTATAGGTAGGTAGGCAGACAGGCAGACAGACAGACAGATAGATAGATAGACAGGTAGATAGATAGACAGATAGATAGACACACAGACACACAGACAGACAGACAGACAGACAGGCAGACAGGCAGGCAGGCAGACAGGCAGGCAGACATCATATATAGATACTTCATTCATCCCAAATTGTGAAATGTGTGGAAACAAGTATAAACACAATAACATTAAATACAAATGAAAGCAATAGACAGGAATATATGCATA
This sequence comes from Pogonophryne albipinna, assembly GCA_028583405.1. Taxonomy (NCBI): domain Eukaryota; kingdom Metazoa; phylum Chordata; class Actinopteri; order Perciformes; family Artedidraconidae; genus Pogonophryne; species Pogonophryne albipinna. Next base: position 1,981,357 of record CM053259.1, on the reverse strand, counting down.
TATAGTAGAAAGGACACGATGAATATTATAACATTTAATGTAGCCTTACTATGAAGCAGTGGTGTAGTCTACTTTTTTGTAGTGGGTATACTGTAATAATTGTATTCATCCATCCTAGAGCGACGCATCGCGGAGCGACACCTGTCTCGAAGCAACACCTCATGAACACCATCACACTCACTAATGCATAACTAGTCTTGAGACTGGTTATGTGTTATCAACACGTCAATGTACTATACGCATTTTTATGTGACTTTTAACTGCCAGTGACATTAACAATAAAAAAATAAAAGAATGAACAATGATGGAAAAAGCCCACTTATCTTCTAGGGTTGAACAATTAATCGACATTTTTATCAAAATCTCAATATGGCCTACTGCAATTTTCAAGTAATATACAATAAATATGGTCATGCTACAGATGTCCTGGCCCACACATCATATTCTACACTTAAAAAAGATCTTTGTTTCTGATAGAGATTAAAAGGGATAACTAGTCCGCTTTTCAAATCTCCGCGCGTCCCTATTAAGCTGATTATGATACAGGAAGGAATCCAGAGCTACCAAGTAACCGTTAAACAATAATCTACTTTAATGGTAATATGACAATGCAATACAATCAATACAGTACAAATTCAATACAGTTATCTTTGGGATCCCGAGCTTACCTGATGATCATTTGAGCCAGCCAGCCAGCAAAAGAGACTGAACATAGCGTGTGTCTGTGTTTTATACTGGTCTTACAATGGGATGGGAGGAGATATCTGATCCTCCCTTTTGGACCTCCTTGATTGGCCGCCCAAATATCACAAACACCTCAGATCTTGGTTTCCCCAATCACTGTAGGTCAGCCCTTATCTCTTGATCTAAGATGGATGCCAACCAAGACATGCTCTTCCCTTCCCCCAATCTTCCTTTGTTCTCAAAACACATGTCAGCAGGCCCTGAATCCAGCTCCCAGTTTTACACAGTTTATTTCCCATTTAAGCTTATTCATAGTTTGCTAACATGAATACATACAAATATTTCACTTCATTTCGCATAGATCTGCACAAATATCACACAATAATCATTTTAAACATATTTTTCAATGCATTAGATATTTATTCAAACTTGTTCAGCCCTATTATCTTCCATAGATCATTGTCAAACGATGTACTGTATCAGCTTAAATGAACAAGCAAACATCCTTGAAGTGCTACAAGACAAATTAGCTTCAAACAAGAAACAAATTAACAAATAAGCTTCACCTCAATAAATGAGGGTTGAAAAAGCACTCAACATGTCCATACTGGGTTCACTGTGTTAGTCCACAAGCCCTGCAGATGTAGCCTCGTCAATGAGAACAGACAACTTGCTTGAAGACGTCACAATACTGTGAACTATTTTTTGCTGCATCTCTTTTGCTATGTGTTCTACAATTTTTGTGGAACTGTACCTTGAGTGCAGACTAGTGTCCATGTTGGCACCATTTTTTTCCTGAAGCTCAATGAGACTATCATGGTCAGTAAAAGGTTGGTTCATCTTCGCAAGATAGTATGCTGTTCTGAATACAGAATCTGTCTCTGCAAACACAGTCTCACCAAATGTCCAACTAAATCCTGTCCACCCTTCTCCGTGAGCTCCTGGGCTATTTTGTGTGCTCTGGACGTCTCATGTCGTCTAATCTTGTTTCTCAAAGAGGCCAGAGATGTTGATCTGCTTGAATCTGAGGACTGGATCTTAAAGTGCACCCACTCCTCAGACAGACACTCGTTGTTCTGTGAGGACACCGGTTGATTTTGTAGCGCTGCAAAGAGCACAACCTGGAAATAAACAAAACCATGACTAATTAGCATATACACGTTTTTACCAATAACATCTGCAGAAAAGAGCCAAGATTTACTCAAAAGTATTTAATAAACTGCTTACAATATTTAGATCATGGCTAACAAATGCATGAAAAGCAGATAAAAGGAGAAAAATGTTCCACTTTTCAATAGCTAATTATTTGACAACTACTGATAACTAACATATAGTAATGTAATGGTGCAAATGTTTTAAATGCACTTTTAACATGACCATGAATTAACTCTCATTTGCATAGTGATTGACTTTATGAATTTCTGTTGTTTAGATCAGCTTTCCTTTGCATGTGTGCTGACATTTACCTAACTTTCTGTCCCTCCACTCTAACCAAGGATGCCTGTTCTTAAATTCCATAGCCTGACTTTCAGTCCAAAAGGCTGGCCAGGAGCTCTCATCTGTGTCCGAAACAAGGAGATAATATAAACATTGTGTTCTGTTTATGACCACACACACACACACACACACACACACACACACACACACACACACACACACACACACACACACACACACACACACACACACACACACACACACACACACACACACACACAGTATCTCGCTCCCTTTCTCTTCCATTGATCCACCACACTAACGTTGATCAAGTTAGCTAGCAAGTTAGCAAGTTAGCTACAGTTACGTTAATGATAACCATGCTAATTTCACTTACCGGGTAAATTTGCGGTAGCGCCGGGCTCGTTCTCTGTCACCTTTAGGACAGCCGCCTGACCTGGCTCTTCTTCTGTAGTGGTAATAGGGGAAAACTTCGGAAAACATTGAAATATTGTCGTCTGTTTTCGTTTCATGTTTGCTTCCTGTTTAGCGCTCCGCGAACTTGAATGGTGGACGGATCAAATTCTGATAACGTTAGAGAAACGTGGGGTTTGTCAGAGCCGAACAAAGTGTGTTGCTGTTGCTTAGCGACGGAAGCCCCAGACGTCCAAAAGTATTAACACAGAAGAGGCGAAAGCGCAGTCACAAAATGATGTTGTTACGTATCATCGCTCATTTTTAAGCGGGTATATGGAAATCACTGGCATTTTCTAGTGGGTATACGGCGTATACCAGCGTATCACGTAGACTACACCACTGCTATTCGGCTGACCTAAATACGGTGCTTTTCTACAGATTACTTTATTACTGCACTGGTAAAGTAAAATTAGGCCGATTAATAAGATGTGAAGTGTTTTGTAACTTTGACCCGCTTGACTGAATACACAACAAACAATGAAGAAAGAGTTTTATCTGGGCTGCTTCGCTGCCAGCTGCTCCCCCGGGACCCGAAAGTGGCGTATAGCCTGTACTTCAACATCAATGCATGTGCTCGATATACTATATTGATCCAATAAACTAACACAAACTAACTGTATCACTATAACATGATGATGATGGTGATAAAGAATGCATCTAACGTTCCGCTGTTCATTATAATAAAAAAACAGAGCATTAAACAAACCATCATGCTCTTACTTTGAAATCATGCGGAAATGTCGTCATCAGCAGGCCATCATGTGGTTTCCGAAAATCACCGAGTGATACGAGTAGATTTTAGCCGAAACCGGTGGCAAATATGTCACAAAATTCCGTGTGTGTAAAAAGACGATCCACAAGCAGAAATGTGAGATCCACGAGCGCATTTTTGGTCGGCAAATACAAAATGGATTCACAAATGCCTGATCGAAAGTTGTCAATGTTAAAGAGATAATCACAGATCTTTTTTTTATTTGTGAAAATATTTAGCGTATTTGCAGATCCGTTTTACACTTGCACATTTATTTGTGAGTTTGCAAATCTTTTAAATGCATTTGTGGATGGTGTTTTCATTTCCAAATCACATATTTACACACAAATTATTTTTATGTTAACACAAATAATTATGAGACATATCTATGCCCATATTTGTTCTTCATGCTTATATATCGGACTATTGTGACTCGCTCTGCGGTTGAAACAGATGGTGCATGAATGCGGTTTTTGCGGTAAGTGAAATTCGAGTACTTATTGATGTGTTTATGATTTGAATCAGCTACGTAATGAATGTTAAGGCTTGGATTAGTGAGTGGTAGCTACATCGGTGCTAACGATGCTAATCGTAGTCTCCAAGTTAAAACCATAGACTATATAAAGGTTAAAACGAAATAGACAAGTGTTAAGCGTTAAGTGGGATAATACTGTAGAACAAACGGCTTCTGTTTGAGGTTATAAAATAAGGTCATCCTTGTAACTTAGAGAGATATTTTATTATACGTAGGAACTGTATGCATCGCTAAGGTTAATTTAAATTGGCTATGCTCAAGTATGTAAACAAGCTCATGTCGAAGTAGTGTATATGTGAAATCAACCACACAATAAGATGTGTGTATATTACAAATAATAATGTCATATTTCAAGATGATTAGGTTAGATATTACAATATGGTTGGTTGAGCTGGAGTTCATTATTGAGCTTACACGTTAACGTCAGTCATCTGAAGAACGAACCCAAACCTTGTTGTTTTTATTAATTGCATTACCAAATGGGTATCAAATAAACAGTAAGCATTGGTAACACAACTTCCAAAGTTACAGTAAAATAAAAAGGACCCTGACTCGGACAATACACAATCCAACATGTTCAACAGAAGAGAATCAGTTATATTGTTTGTACACATGGTACTTTACATATATATATATATATATATATATATATATATATATATATATATATATATATATATATATATGTGTTTGTTTAAGGTGTCCAGGTGATGCAGACAGGCTGGACCAGAGAGTGAGAGACAGAACTGGACTCCTCACAGCAGTGAACTTCAGCACAGGTACAAAGACTCTTTTTTTCATACTGTACAAAGAATCAAGAAAGATATTTGTTTAAATAAATGAAGTATTGACTTGAATACACTGATATACATTCCATTAAACAATACTAAATACTAGATCACCTACACATCAGTTAAGTTGAGGGGTTTTTCCATGCAAAAGGTTACATTTAGATGTTAACAAGCAATATGATTGTGTGAAAATGAGACCTTGTGTCTCAATGAGATCTACACCTGTATAAATAAAGGCTAAATAAATATGGTTTTGTCAGCTTTCTAATTTAATGTATTGAAGGCAAAGATATTTAACACATAGTGAGAACTGCTACTATTTATCTCTTAATATTGTCTGAAAAAAACGTGGTAAAAGTGATTCTTTCAGTGAGACAACAGAACAAGCTTCTACAGTTGCACTACATATTGATAACAGTTAAATATTATTTTGATAATAACATATTTCAATGTTGATGAGCTTCATACTGTTCATTCATAATCTGATCGTCTTTGTAGCTCTGTTAAAATAAAACAGTGACAATTACATTACAATTACAAAATAATTATATCTACAGCCCCTAAACACACAAACACACCACTTTCATAAATAACACACTTGTTCTGCAATAATATGTTTTATGTTTCCTGTCATTTTTGTTAGGAAAGGACATGCCTGAAAGACAGGACATTTTCTCCTTCTCTGAGGGTCAAGAAGAACATCCAAGAGGAACATTAAAAGCTGATGTTATGAGATTTTAAGACCAGTACAGGACATTCACTAAGAAACTACTTTTATTGTGGAAACACAGTCAGCTGATCGAATGCACCTATTTCCACATCTACACTCCATCAGCTGATTATTTCTATGTGCCTCACTTTATGAGTTTCACATCACTTGTGCCTTGTACCGCAGAGTTTGCAATGTCACAAATAAATGGGGCCAATCTTCAGTCAGATGTGAATGTGTAATCTAACATTTTCAGTAAGAATAATGGACAAAAGGAGTGCAAATACAAATACAATTTATTGAAATGTGAACCAAAACTTAATCAAACATGTTTTAAATAAAAAGCACATATGGACAGAAGGTGTAAACCTATTAAATGTATAAGTAAACACATATAGTCAAATAAAGTGACAGACTAGGCCTGTGCAGTTGGTATCAGCTATGCCCAGCATGGGCTTCTCCATCAGGCCTGGTCCTCCTCGTTGAGGAAAGACCCTCAGTCCTCTCCAAACCAACAGACAGGACGTCCATCACACGGAGGTTTCTCCCTCTGCAGCTCTCTGGACACCACGCTGTCTCAATCCGTCCACACTGAATATGAGAGGGGGAAAATGAAAATAATAAATGCTTTGGACAATAAGAAATATAAAGTTGACTGTTGAGTTGCTCAGTTTTTTTAGATTGTCAATACTATTACTGTATAACTAATATCTCAGGTTAAGAGGCACCTTCAAATAAAGATTGGTCTTTAAATAAATGTTGTCTTTTGAATTGTTTGTCTAAAGTCAAGGATCTAGAATTGGTACTTAGTTTTAATGGTACAGTCTGGTTATTATGCTGTTTGGAGGAGGCCTCACAGTTAAGCGCACTAACTAGCTACCATCACATGTACCTTAGCTTGACTTAAATGTATTAAACGTGTAATTAAGTGATATCAAAATATAAATAACTAATGTCATGCAAACATATTAATATTTGCTTGATTCCAGTGTTGAATTTAGCACAATTGCATACAAACGTTAAGGGGTTTTAAGATTCTGAAGTATTATGCTAAAAACTCAATAACTTAGATTATTATAAGTTTATAGTTTTGCTGAACAGTTTCATGTCCGCTTACCTTAGAAACGTAAAATGCGACGGCAGTGTGCAGATGGGGAGCATGTTAGCTTAGCTTGGTAGCTTCAGCTAGCTCTGGAACTTCCAGCTCGGTGGCAGCAGGTCCCGCCTCGGCTCCGCCTCTTTGCCCTTATTTGGAGCAGGCTGGAACAGGCGGGAGTTGAACTCTGACGTCACTCTCGAGCCGTTAGTGGCCGACTCCGCCTACTAAGGGCTTCTCGGCAACTCTGCAGAATCCTATGGGTGACGTCACGGACCCTACGTCCATTTATATATACAGTCTATGGTCCTAATCCTCTCTGGCACTACTGGGCAACTCAGTTTAGGACTATTATGTTTTATTTTACAAACGACAACCCCCCTTCCTGGTAGGGCTGTACCCGAATATCCGAATATTTGTTCATTGGAGTACTATTCGGGTTTCAATTTCGTTATTCGGCGATTCGTTTTTTCTATTAGTTTTTCGTTTTTTGCACTGCACTGCGGCTGCCAAATTGAATTTATTGAAATCTCCAATATCAACGTAAGAGCTTGTACTTCTTCGGGGGATGCTAACACTTAACCATAAACATTATCGTTTACATTCTCTGTCTTTATAGGCTATGTAGGTATGACTTTTCTCCGTTAATATTCGTCACGTTGTTTCCATAGCAACAACAACTTCCTGTCAACAGCGCTAACTCTCCTTCAAAATAAAAGCATGTCCATACAAATTGGAATCCAAGCCAAATTACACTTAAAGAGCTTAAAAAATGCTATTAGCACCTCTTAGTGGGCTTAGTATATGATAGAGGTTGCATTTGTATTGTGAAATGTGCCATATGATTTTTTAATTATTGATCTATTTTTAATAAATCACGATTATAACAGCATACATACAAAGTTGTCAGTTAGTAACAATCGTTCGTTACGCCGGAAACATCAACTTCGGCAATTTCCGGCGGTGACGTCATGAATAGAACACAGCTGAGCTCAGTCCCGTTTGAATGCATTGAAGGGCCAAATATTATGACAAAGGATGCACAGCAATAAGACGCCAAGAATAATTGGCAAGCGATATGTTGTATGGGGATGTGGGGCCGTCTCAACATCTGGTTATGGGATGTTTTTGTGGCCAAAAAATTATAAAATGTTGCGTATATGGACAAAACAAGTGCGTCGTACGAGGCAGACTTTTACTGGACCAGGTAACCCGGGGTCGATGAAACCGACGATGTGTGGGCAGCACATCGAGAGATCGTGTTTCGAACTATCAACAATGCTCGCTAAGGAGAGAGAGTAAAAGCTTTCTCGAAGGTTCGTTTTGCTTTCTTACAACGTTACGTTGAGGCTATGTTACTTTCCTTAAGAGCTAGCTGTCTTAGCTAACAACAGTTAGCAGCTAACAACAGTTAGCCGCTAACAACAGTTAGCGGCTAACAACAGTTAGCAGCTAACGTTTTCTGCAGTTTGTGTTTCCACTGAATAACGTGATTTAGTTATTTAAGGGTAAGTTAACTAAAGTTATCTTACAAGTAGAGAGAGTTAAGTTGTGTTTAAAATCGTCAATGTAATGCAGGTTAAAGGTTTTGTGTTGAACATGAAGTTAGCTTTACTGTTGTCATCATTCAGGCTTTGCATTTGAACTCCTATGATTGGTTGCGGGCTTGAAGGGAACGACTTCCTGGCCTTCCTGACATCCAGGAAAATGGTGAGATTCTAATCCATTTCAATGCCAAAAGGAAGTCATTGTTTTTAACTTTTTTAAGATGATTTTTTGGGGAATTTCTGTTTTATTGGATAGTAGAAATATACTGGAACCTAACACCAGAGAGAGAGAGAGAGAGAGAGAGAGAGAGAGAGAGAGAGAGAGAGAGAGAGAGAGAGAGAGAGAGAGAGAGAGAGAGGAGATGATATGCAGCAAAAGGCCCAGCCGGATGGTTGCTGCTCCGTGTGGAACGTGTTCTATCAGGTAAAGCACTTTGGTACCCAATTATTTATGGTATTGAGTTTAAATTTAGCCATTGGAAGGTAATTTCCAACAGTGCATTGTAATGACTGAAAAAACATTTCTTTGTCTCTTAACATTCTTGTAATAATTTGTTTTTTTATTGTTGATATTGTTTTGTTCCTTATTTTTGTTGTGAGAATCACTTTGCAATTGTGTAAGTGCTATATAAATAGTCATACTAATATTATTGTTGTTACCATCATTACCATTATTAAAAATGTTTTCTTTGTTTTCTTTATGTATCGCTGCAGAAAGGATCAGCCCACATCAAACACCTGATCAAGAACTTGTGAATCTTCAGGCAGAAAAGATGAAAACACCTGTTCAAAGTTCCAGTTTCCTGTACATGGAACCATGCCTGTCTGGGACTCTGTTCCACATGTCTTCAGTCAGTCCTGGACCCTATGACTCGGACACTAGTTCTACCAAGGCTTATTAGAGGTAAGAGTGGTCTGGATCTGGATTAATACTGAGCAGAACCCAGAGGTATCACGCTCAGTGGGGGATGGATGATCCCCGCTAAATGTCTCTTAGGAGAGGAGTGGAGTTATCTTTGTATTTAGGCTGCAAGTCGACAAAGGTGATCAGATGCTAATAATGATCCGATTCATTTGATATTGATTGTCTGCCAATACCGAATCCTGATCCGATTATTCTATTTTCCAGATAATACAGCTGCACCGTGTACACTAGCTCTATTTGTTTTTGCCATTGTAATTCACCATAAGCAATTGTTGACTGTAACGTCTATGCTAACCAACTATAATTTGTAATGTATTATACTTTAACGGTTCTGGCAACCACAGCAGCCCAAATGTTAACGTAAATGTCAAGTTTTCTTTTTACAGTGTACTTATATCTGTACATTTCTTTTCAGTTTGCGTGAAGAAGTGGCTTCAACAGACAGAAGTGCAGGCCAGATTGGGAAAGGCTGGACGCTACACAACGGGAAACATTATGGACATGAACACGGAAAAACCAAAAACACTTTCTTTGTTGCCTTTTTCTTATCATTCATAGTGTTACGGTTTTTGTTACCATTTAAATATTGAATTCTATGTATTAAATCATTTAAATCAAATGCACCGGTTTTAGATAGTATATTTATTTTGATGTGTAGGTTGATTTGCAGGTTGGTTGTTATTTGTATAATTATTGTATTGTTACTGTGTATTTAATTATATTAAATAGCTATTTATTAAATTAAAATACTGTTATGAACACTATACAATGTCTTTATTTTGGTAGATATCAGAATACATGACACAATGAATCTTTGTAATATATTTATGATCTCTTGTTTAAATAATCATACCAGTATTTAATGTATGCTGGTCACCTGGAATCCTGGTAAGCTCCCAGCAGGGTATATTTAATACTATTATTAAACATAAGCTGGTGATAGATGGATAAACCAGCCATCCTGGCCAGCTAAAGTGTCCAAAGCCCCTCTAAACCAGCCAACCATTCCAGCCTAATATCTACTGGCTGGTCAATTTACAACAGCCTGACCAGCTACATTTATCTAAGCTGGTTTTTTCAGCAGAGTCATTATTTATTTACTATTTTTTGAGAATCTCTATGAATTATAGTCAAATGTATATACCAGTCTCTGTTCTGTTGCCTGAGCCAAGTGTGCCTGCTTCATTACGATATATTATTTTTGATTGACTATTTATTGAGAATCTCTATGAATTAAAGTCAAATGTATACCAGTCTGTGTTCTGTTGCCGCATCGGATCTCCGCCAAATCCAGGATCATCACCCTCCTCGTTCGCTCCCGTCTGTATCTCTACCGCTACTTGAATACTGTGGCTCAAACGGGTATGGTTCCACCACACCGGCATCCTCTTCAATAAAATCCTCCTCTTCTTGAAAGTGCACCGAGTCTATTGACGACTCACTGTCACTCGATTCTGTCTCCAGAGTCCGACATCAGCCATATAGGTAGTGTATTATTCAACAAGTGTTCTACTCGTGACGTGCGTGACGTCACTAACCGGCAAAAGCTGGTTTGTTCGGAGCGGTCGTGTAACATCGGAAGCGAGCATGGAAAGTTGTAATAATCCACGATTTATAAATACAGAGGGCATATTGTCATGAATGACATGATTTCCCATTAATAATAGTATATATATTATCGTAATAAGAACAGTATTGTCCTTCATTTCGTAAGCTCTTTAAGATACAACTGCAACGAAAGTAACAAACACAATGCAATATCCTTTTCAATTTCAAAGAACACAAATTGGGTTATATACATTAACAAATACCTATAAAACAACAATATTGTAGAATAACAAAATGAATGCCGTGAAAAACCGAAATACACGTGTTGAAGCTGTTCGCTGCTGATTACTTCGCACGCACCCAATTTTACAAATTAGAAGCTATATTGGAGCAAACCAAAAACAATTACTAACTATACCTCCATACTCACCACTAGAGAAAATAATGTTAAAGGACTTTAGGGGGAACAACTTCATTTCTGCACTTTATAACTTGCTTATATCTGGCTCCCCTGAGTCATCCAAAGCTAAACTTAGAAATTGGAGGGAGGATTTGCAGGAAGACATTTCGATTGATGAATGGGAAGGTGCCTGTAAGAAAGCTCAATCACAAACAGCGAATACCCGTCTTAAGCTCTTACAATATAACTGGTGGCTGATGCGTACATATATTACTCCAGAAAATGTAATGGTAATATCAGGGGCGGATCTAGAAAAATATTCATGGGGTGGCAAGAGGGTTGCAGGAGAATTTCAGGGGTGGCATCCCCTGGCAGAAGTATATGCTGATTTAATCGCAGTCATATCAATCAATGTTAACTTGGAAAGCCACCATATTGATATTTTAACTCAATAACATAGGTGACATTATTGTGGCACATCAGTAAAGTCTTACATATACATATACATATATAAGGTGGCAGACATCATTTAATGAATTTTAACTGAAGAATAACTGAATGAGTTTGTTTCACTCTTAGACCAGCAGGGGTACCAAATCTATGCAGACTGCTGCAATAAGTACATTAATTAACTGTCTCATCGATGTTTGTATGAATATGATAATATTAACAATCATATTATTCCTATCAGCTGTCAATCACTGTTATGATTCACATATTCTGTGTTATTATTTAATAAACTATATTTTTTGGAGGAGTTAATGATGAACGTTCCTCAAGATGCTTGCTCACCCTCCTTCAAATTTGAAAGAGAAGTAATTACTATCATATATCAAAAGAATCAAAAGAACAGTTCAGCGCCCCACGACTTTACTGCAAACAGTTACAACCTTGACTTTACATCAGAAAGAACAAACATTAAAGAAGTGACTAACTGCATCAGTTAGGGTTAAAAAACGTGTATTCAGCTAAAACATAAACATCGCTGCAGTTATTATCCAGTGGAGAGTCCTTACCTACTGGCCTAGTTAAATCAAAGAGGTTACTTTTTTTTGGCTGGGCAGTGTAGTTTTACACACCGTCTTATTTGACTTTCTCAGGACTTGAAACTGTTTTTTGGGGGCAGACCCCCACAAAGAAGAAAAATATTATACACACGTAAGGTCATCATCTTAACAGTTTATTATTCTCATCGACTCGTCCGTGAGCAGAGCATCAAGTTGGCATGCCTATTACAGCTGAATGCAGCGAAGTGCAGTCAGGGGAGGCAGGGGAGGCAGGGGAGGCAGAGCCTCACCTGTCATACTCCAATGTAACGGAAAAACAACTAAAGAAAAACTAAATAGTAATACTAATAAAATGTCTCCACTGATCTGTTTTGTAAATGTGATTTCTGTATGATTCCAATCGCTTTTTATAATCAAAATCAGCAAATTTGCCGAGCTCCGCTACAACTACGGGGCGCGATGAGGAGTGAGGCAGGGACGAGCTCTGCCTCTCGTAAGCCCACAGTAACTGGCTGGAGCGCGGTCACTAATTTAGCGCGGGCACTTATTTTGTGAGCGCGCTCAAGCCAGTTACTGTGGGGTAAGGTGAGGCACAGATTAGCTCTGCCTCACCTCAGAATGCGTCACCCCACAGAAACTGGCTGGAAAGCGGGCCCTAAGCGCATGCCTGCACCATCTCACTGTATGTCACCAATGTAATGTTTGTAGATCCCTTTATTACATTTATCCTCGCCATCCATAGTCTCTAAATAACTTATTTCACGTATATATGATATTTAGGCTCGCTGGTCTCATCATACAACGGCAATGAGAAAAGCACCAGGGGAGGCAGCCATAACCTCTGCCTCACTGAAGGGGGCGCAAGTGAGCCCACAGGTTCTTGTTGCTACTGTTATTCTACGCAGAGACGGTAGACGCAAACAACAAACTAGACTTTTGAAACTAGAGGAAGATAAGGAGGACTTTTACAAAAAAGTAATAGAGATTGTTGTACAGAAGGATAACATGGACTTCATCTTCAAGTCAAGGTAAGACCACATTTGTAATGCAAATGAAATCTTACTAAGAAAGAACAATCCAATATTTAAATTGTGGGTAGGCCTATCCTTTTGTTGAACGGTCTGTTTAAAATTAATTGAAGCATCAGACTAAAAACGCTTTTGAAAATAACCGAATATTTGTGCTATCAATCATCAAACTGTGGAGTCTTATTTCATTACGTGTTGATTTCTATCAACACGTAATGTTGTATCGGGACTTCCTGCAACAACACCACGCCGTTATCGTGATTCTGATTGGCCAGAAGACATTATCAAAGATGTTATATTGAGAAGACGATCACTACGTGACAACAGTTTTCAAAACCGTTTCTAGTCTTCGGTATTTCAAGACAAGTGGCTACTGAAATCAATCTTACTTCATTTCATTTAATTTCAAACCTTTATTTATACAGATGAATCCCATTGAGATCATTGATCTCTCTTTCAAGGGAGACCTGCTCAAGTAGTTCCACATGAAACATAAAAACATAAATAGAACAACAAAAGGACATCATACAGCATCATTTACATAATTATCCACATAAACAGGTACCAATAGCTTCCGATTGACTAGCATCCAACCGAGCTTTAAAAACATTTAGTGGCACCAGATTGTTCAGTTTCCATTTAATTTGCAGACTAATCCAAGACAGAGGAGCTGCACATCTAAAAGCTGTCTTCCCTAAGACAGTCCTAGCAGTTGGCACATTTAATAAAACCACAGCATTCGATCTCAGGCAGTAGCCACTTACAATTCGCCGTGAGATCAGGGAGCAGATATAAGATGGAAGTTTCCCTAACATGGCTTTGTATATAAAAATGTACCAGTGACTGAGCCTCCGTACAGTTAGTGAAAGCAAACCAGCCCTTGCATACAGGGTACAGTGATGGGTTAATGCTTTACAGTTTGTCACAAATCTCAGTGCACTGTGATACGCAGCATCTAACTTGACCAGGCAATTGGCAGGTGCATTCATATACATCAAATCACCATAGTCCAGCACAGGTAAAAAGGTCACAGTGACTAGCCTTTTCCTGGCCTCAAGCGAGAAACATGACTTATTTCTGTAAAAGAAACCTAGCCTAACCCTCAGTTTTTTAAGCAGGTTATTGACATGAAGTTTAAAAGTGAGACAATCATCAAGCCAGATACCAAGGTATTTGTAACAGGCAACAACTTCAAGTTTTATTCCTTGCGTAGTTACAATATCTAAAACAGGCTCTGGTGTCTTTTTAGCTTTAGAAAAGAGCATTACCTTGGTTTTCTCAACATTTAAAAGAAGCTTTAATTCAGAGAGCTGAGTCTGAATAATGTTAAAAACAGCCTGTAATTTAACACCAGCCTCCTTAATCGAGGGACCTGCACAGTACATCACGGTATCGTCCGCATAAAAATGTAAGGTTGCTCCATCGACATTTTCACCTAAACTGTTGATGTAGATGGAGAATAAAAGTGGACCTAAAACAGAACCTTGGGGAACACCATTTGCAATGTTCAACCACTCAGAAGACAGCCCATCAAAGTGAACACATTGGGACCTTTCAGAGAGGTAGTTTACAAACCACCCCACTGCATGGCTGGACATGCCAATACTGAGTAGCCTCTGCTTTAAGATGTGATGATCGACGGTATCAAAAGCTTTTGAAAGGTCAATAAATAGAGCTGCACAACTCTGCTTATTATCTAAAATACTCGCCACATCATTCACTACTTTCATTGTGGCAGTGATGGTGCTATGTTGCTTTCTGAAGCCTGACTGATGTTTAGACAGGATGTCATTTGTACATAAAAACACCTTTACCTGTTCACTCACTAAGCGTTCAAGAACCTTAGCCAGAACTGACAACTTAGAGATTGGCCTATAGTTATTTAATAAGGTGGCCTCCCCTCCTTTTAGCAAAGGCAAGGACATACGCTGACTTCCACAATTTTGGAATTGTGTTTGAGCTGAGGGAGAGGTTAAAAAGAGTAGTGAGAGGTGGAGCAATACAATCTGCAGCTATCTTTAAAAAGAAAGGTTCTACGTTGTCCGGGCCTGCCGGTTTCTTAGGATCTAACTTGGTTAAAGCTTCACGAACAACATCAACAGTAAAAGGGGTAAAACTAAAAGGGTTTTCCAACACACGTTTTTCAGAGTCACATACTGTAGTGTTCACAGAAGCAGAGTTAGTGACAGAATCAAATAGAGAACCACAGGACACAAAATGCTCATTAAAGCAATTTAGCATAGTAGCCCTGTCCGATATAGTGCCAGATGCTGTGGTAATGCACGGAGGTAGCTCGTTACGGATATCGCCGGTGGATAACGATTTAATGGCTTTCCAAAATGTTCCAGGATTATTCAGATTCTTTGTGGTTACTGACAGATAATACTTTGATTTAGCACTTTTGATATGTGAAGTGAAGCTATTTCTTAGCTGCCTAAAATGCAGCCATTCTACCTCTGAGCCTGATTTCCTAGCCTTTGCCCAGGCCTTGTTTCTCTCATGAAGGAGACTGGACAGATTAGCAGAAAACCAAGGATTGTCTCGTCCCTTTACTCTAAATTTACGCAGGGGTGCATGTCTATCAATGATCTCCATAAAACCAAGATAAAAATAAGACCATGCGGTTTCTACATCAGCACACAGATCGATTTTACCCCAATCAAAATCAAACAGATCATGAACAAAACCCTGCTCCACAAAATGTTTTTTGTCTCTCTTAATGATAATGCGAGGTTTAACCTTTTGGACCTTAGTGTCCCTAATTGTGGCTACAACACAGTGATCACTCAGATCATTTGCAAATACTCCCACAGATCAATATTTATGGGGAACATTAGTTAAAATTAGATCAATTAGGGAAGATTTATTTGGGGACTTAATATTAGGGCGAGTAGGACTGTCAACAATCTGAGTAACATTTAAAGAGATACAAAGGTTTTTAAAATCCTCTGACACTGCAGTTAACCAGTCCCAGTTAAAATCTCCAAGTAGCACTATTTCCTTGTAGTCTAGTTGTGATAAAAGATTTGCTAGTGAAGACAAGGAGTCTTTGACAGCTGAGGGGGGTCTGTAACAACTCACTACCATGACCTGTTGACCCTTTGCCACTTCTATATTTATGGCTAAAAATTCAAATTGCTTACTGATCGATTTGGAAACTAATGTGGTTACACTGAACTTATTCTTATCATAAATGACAACGCCACCACCTTTATTAGGCCGGTCGGTACGATACACATTAAAACCATTTAAGGCAATGTCAGAGGCCAAAATAGATTTATTTAGCCATGTTTCTGATAAAACAATGACGTCAGCGTCAGTCGAGCCCAGATACGGACACAATCTAGTTTACCTAACAGACTGCGCACATTCAAGTGGATGAAACCCAACCCAGACCTAGCTTTAAAATCAGCAGGAGTAGCGATCTGACTACTACTACTGGGCGGACCAGGGTTAGGTTGTACATTTCCTGACAGTAATAACAACAACAAAAACAGGCATATTTTCCTCTTAAACGACACACATACATTGTCATCCAATTTAGAATCATCGGAAAAGTCTGCGAGAGTGTGATTAGAGCTTAAGAAGCAGTCCTGAAGAACCATCATCGCAGGAAAACAAAAAAGACAAACATATTTTGTCGAGCAGATTGTCTGTGACAAGGCAACCGGTAATTGTTTGAGCAACACATCCGAACCTTTGCAGGGGATGCCCACTGCGGGTGGCAGAACAGACCTGAATCCAGTAGACTCCTCAGAATGACTAGAGATCTTCTCATAGTCCAAAACTGTTAACAGGCACAGCAGAATCCCGATATGGGCCATTTTCCCAGATCAGCACACAGTATCCGCGATGTTCCTGGAGCAAAATCAGCACAGCAGCAAAGGACAGGCGAAAACAGCAGCGTGGAAGCGCTCCGGTCCCTCCGTGGTATCCCCGGGGTGAAAGCAGGCCTCTGCAACAGCAGAACCAGGACAGGTGGAAAGCAGGCCTCAGCGGTGGTAAAATCCTCCTCCGCACAGCAGCACACGCCCGGTGGAAGCAGGCCAAGCCTGAAGCGTGGATCCACTCCGTCTCTCCGCGACGACTCCGGGGTAAAAACCTCTCCAGTACAGCCGTATTCTACAGGTGGGAGCAGGCCTCCGTAGATCGCAGGCAGCAACAGGTGGAGCCGCTCCGTCTCTTCGCGACGAGCAGGCCTCCGTAAATCGCAGATCGCATGCAGCAACAGGTGGAGCCGCTCCGTCTCTTCGCAACGTCTCCGGAGGAAAAACACCTCAGTACAGCCGTACTCGACAGGTGGGAGTAGGCCTCCGCAGATCGCAGACAACTAAAACTACTACTTGTATAAGCAGGGATGGCTAAAAGTTTGTAAGCAGGAGAGCTAGATGCTAACAGATGCCAGATGCTAACAGGTAAGTGCGAGCCTGTAGAAATTGCGACTGCTAACTGCTGTCTGTGCAATTTACTCCGCGCGAGTTGGCGGACTTTATTTTGCTTACCTTAACATCATTTTTCATGGTGGGGCTAAGGTGGGCCTAAGCCATTTCTTGGTATGGCTGTAGCCTACCCCAGCCATACCCTGGCGCCACCACTGACCGC
Organism: Pogonophryne albipinna; assembly: GCA_028583405.1. Lineage (NCBI taxonomy): Eukaryota > Metazoa > Chordata > Actinopteri > Perciformes > Artedidraconidae > Pogonophryne > Pogonophryne albipinna. Next base: position 1,963,820 of record CM053259.1, on the reverse strand, counting down.
AAATACCTCATTCCTTCCGTCTACTTGGATCCGAAATGCTTCTCGTTTTGCGCTGTCCCCCGTTCAAATGAAATCGCCGCCAATCATATTTCCACGCTCGTTCCAGGGCCGGGGGAGGGATTACAAGGCTCACGTCTTGTGCTGCATTCACTTGCACTCGGACATTAGAGATTTTCTCTCATAAATGTCCGATGAGCCACAAAACTTTTTTTTCAAAACAAAGCTGCCAACTGGGGTGGCAGCTGGGGTGGCAAGGCATTTTTCTGAGGTGGCAGCTGCCACCCCGTGCCACCCTGTAGAACCGCCACTGGGTAATATCCCGGACTTATGTTTTAAATGTGAACAATCTAAGGGAACATTCTTTCATTGTGTTTGGGTGTGTACCAAGATAAAAACGTTTTGGGAAGAGGTCAAATGTATGATAGAAGAGATTTGATCATTGCAGTTACTCATGGAGCCCAAGTTTTTTTTGTTAGGGTGTTACCCAAAAGAATACAACATAAGGAAGAGAGAACAAATCTTTTTATTTTATTTATGTCTGCTACTGGCAAAACGCATGATAGCATTTTCATGGACATTTTTTAACAGTCCAAGTATTGTTAGATGGCTAAAAGAATTGTCTGCATGTGTCTCATTAGAGAAAATAACCTATTCAATTAAAGGAAAACAAGAACTATTTTAAAAAGTATGGGGCCCTTTCCTTAACTATCTGGAACATGCAGATCTAGAGAGTATTCTGGAACAGCAAACTGGAGATGATTAAGGTCCCTTTGCTGGGAGAAGGATAAAAGCCTTTCCTATCTGCCTATATTTCCTTACTTAGCCTACCCACGTGTTTGTGAAGTTCATTTGATGTATTTATGTGACTTGTAATGTATTTCATTTAAATGTTGTCTATATATGCTAAAACAATAAAGAATGTGTTTAAAAAAGAAATGAACTATTATTTTGAAAATACAGCTTCCTGTGTTCAAATGAGCTGCTCCGACCCTCGGTCCTGACGGACTCCAAAAGTCTGACATTATACAATCAAACAAATAAATAAACACAAGGATAATTATGTGTTATTGTTGAGTAAATAACAGTGTGTGGTTTAGAAAAGAATACAAAATTAGAAGGAAGAAACGATGAAACAATACAGATTTCAGTATTCTGAGCCCCTACTCTCCCGATAACTGACGGCAACAAAAGTCCGACATTATACAATTAAAATAAAGAAGTAAAAACAATAAGTGTGGCTTGATATTGAGTAAGAAAAAGGTTGATAAACGCTGTGAGAATGGGTCTGCGGAGAGCATTTCTCCGCGATCTTAACTCGTCTATAAGCAACGTTTAGGGAGCTCTATGCAAGTCAATGGGACGCCCTGATAGTTGAAAATGTACGCTAAAGGCCCCCACTGCGTTTGATAGTGACGCCAAGGGATCCTGACATAACGTCACTATAGGACGAGTTGGGAGTGAGAATGTGTTGCATGTATCCATCCTCAGGCCCCAGCCACCCCTTTTGCTGAACCAGGAAGTTACCTCCCCAAGTGTGATGTTAATTGTTGACTGGAACTCAAATGTATTACAACTATTGGAGCTGAGGGGACAGTGTAGTTACTTTACCCTGTGGCCCTCACAGTGTGGGACACCCTGTATTTCCAAGGTTACTGTGCAGCCTCTTCCACTTCAAGCCTGGAGACATCTGATTTCAGAGCAACCCCTCCTCCCCTTCTCTGACTCATCATTTCTGTGCTTTTATCCATCTTTCAAGAAGGTGTTTCCTCTCTAGTAACTTTTCATATGAATTGAAGCTCCTAGTTTATCACCATTGTTTATGTGCTTGCCTCAGGATGCTCAGCCGCTCAGTGTTGCTCTGCTGGAGTAAGATACTTCAGGAAGTGCTGAGTGGCTGAATACATCGGAGCAGTGATGATGTATTTTTGTAGGCCGACCCATGAGTTAGCATTACAAGGGCTCCCTCAAAAAGAAGCACTGGGATCGTTATATTGGATTTCTGTATCTTGCAGAAAATATTCTCCATATTTACACGTTTTGTTCGACAGGATAATCTCCAAATAATAACACCACTTTGTCACAAGGAAAAAGCTAATGTTAGACAATAAACAAACTACAGCTCAGATGCATGATGGGTCATCACAGCTAAGCTAAAGGCGGCTAATGTTCAGCGTGATGGCGTTTAGTCGTCTCATTTAGTCACTTGTTAGCAACTGCTGTTTTTATGACACAAAGGAGCCTCAGACATTCACCAGTGGGGTTTTTACTGACATATGTACTAACAACATTTGAAAATATCTTAAGCTTGTGTAACAGCACAGACTTTATTTCAAGCATCTGACCACAAACATGTTCAACAAACCATTGACTTTGAGATGTGGGAAACGGAATGGTCAAATGTATTTCCGTGTTTTAGGACTCATTCCTGCACCACTCTGTGAGCTGTACCATGGAGTTTGTTTTCAGTAAGCAGATTACATTTTGTTGGATTTCATATTGTTGTTTGAAGTGAGGTGGTTAAATAAGGTCTCTTAAATACTTTATAGTTGTCCAAACAATATAAATGAAGGGGGGTTGTTTTATGTAATGTTAGAACCTTGGATGAAATAAAATGGTTTATATTATTACTGTAAGAGACCCAAGGGGATCAACACGTGACCAGCTGACGCCAACGCCGAGCAGCTGCGTCACGGAGAGGGCTGTGTGGGTTGTGACATGCCGGAGGAGAGCTGTCAGTTTCTCCACACGCTGCCGCTATAATAATGACAAAAGACAAAACAAGATTGGTTGTTTATGATGATGAATATTGCTCTGTTTCATTTACTGGAAGCTCTAACCCACTGTTTTCTCCTTCTGGACATTTTAGAATTGTGCAAAGTTCAAAATCTTTTTCACACACGATCTTGCAGACTCTAGTGGTTTGTCTCTACAGACACCCAGGAATTCTTAAACCAATTTTTGTTAATAAAGTCATTTTAACAGTTCTAAAGTTTCAACAGTTTTAACCATGAATCCATGTTTCCTGACTCCACCTGTAGGCCTGCTGCGATTGGAGGAGCTGGTCCACCGCTTCCTCATCTCCAGGGAGACGCTGTCAGTGCGAATGCTTGACGACAGCCTGGACCCCACCCCCCTGCTGAAGGAGATCCGTGATGACAAAGTGGCCACCATCATCATCGACGCCAACGCCTCCATCTCCTACCACATCCTCAGAAAGGTGGGGCCTCAAAGGCTCGCCGTTATTACGTTTTAAAGTAGTAGCTTATTAGGTACATTGTGTTTGTTGGTATGACTGGAGCAAAAGGTGACAGATTTGTTCATGGCCATTGAGAAACCAAAAGGTTGAATTAAGTGATGGATGTCACTGCATCAGTAGGCAACAACAACATATTATGTCTGTGTCACATGTTATGACATCACTGGGCCTGTCAACATTAACAATGGTTGGCTGACAACAACTAACGCTAATTATTTATTGTGAGCCTCTCCGCTCACACAGGGTTCAAATATGGACGGAAAGAGCAGGTTCGTGTAACAAAGGCGTTTATTAGCTCCAAACAAAGGTATCCACGGGTCTCCAACGTTGCCCGTGTGGCAACCTTCACAGGTCCTTTTGCCACCTTCCAGGATCCCGCCTACTGCAAAACAGACCAGAACCAGGTTACCACATGCTTTTATTCCGGCACTGATTACCTGATTCCGATCAGCTGTCGGGCCTCCGGCCGAGCCACTCCCTTCACTCCAGCAGCCGGCGCCCTAACCACACCCCGCTGCCACATACCCCCACCGCCCGACTCAGGCCAGGACCCCGCCGGCCGCAAGCTGACTCTCTCCCCCCCCCCCCCTCCGCTGAGCGAGAGAGGAAATCAGCCACGACCATCCGGTTACCCGGCCTGTGGATCACCTTGAAGTTGAAAGGCTGTAACGCCAGATACCACCGAGTGATCCGAGCGTTGGCATCCTTCATGCGGTGGAGCCACTGGAGCGTGGCATGGTCCGACCAGAGGGTGAAAGGGCGCCCCAGGAGGTAGTACCGCAGGGCGCCGACCGCCCACCGTATGGCGAGGCACTCCTTTTCCACCGTACTGTAGTTCACCTCCCTCTGGGCGAGCTTACGGCTAATGTACAGTACGGGGCGGTCGACCCCCTCTACTTGCTGGGACAAAATGGCCCCCACCCCACTGTTCGAGGCGTCGGTCTGCAACACAAAAGCGAGAGAGAAGTCAGGAGAATACAGAAGCGGCTTACCACAGAGGGCTTTTTTAACCCTCTCAAACGCCAGCTGACACCGCTGCGTCCACTGGACCGGATCTGAAGCACCCTTTCGGGTCAGGTCGGTCAGGGGACTGGTCAGCTCCGAAAAGGACGGGATGAACCGCCTGTCGTAGCCGGCCAGCCCCATGAACCTCCTGACCTCTTTTTTCGTCTTGGGCGCCAGACAGGCTGAAATGGCGGTTGTTTTCTCTACCTGTGGCCGCACCTGCCCGCCGCCCAAGTGGTACCCCAGATACCGTACCTCCCTCCGTCCAACCGCACACTTCTTCGGGTTGGCCGTGAGCCCCGCCTGCCTCAGGGACTCGAGCACTGCCCCCACCTGCTGCATATGCTGCTCCCATGTCTCACTGTGAATGATGACATCATCCAAGTAAGCAGCAGCATATGCAGAGTGGGGACGCAGCACCCGGTCCATGAGCCGCTGGAAGGTGGCTGGAGCTCCGAACAACCCGAAAGGAAGTGTGATGAATTGGTATAAACTATACGTAGTGGAGAAGGCCGTTTTTTCCTTAGACTCTGGAGAAAGGGGAATCTGCCAATAGCCCTTGGTTAAATCCAGCGTCGTGTAAAAGCGAGCAGTGCCTAGCCGATCCAGGAGTTCGTCGACCCGGGGCATTGGATAAGCATCGAATTGGGACACCGCGTTCACCCTGCGGTAGTAAACACAGAACCGGATTGACCCGTCGGACTTACGTACCAGCACGACGGGGCAACACCAGTCACTGGTGGACTCTTCTATCACTCCCATTTCTAGCATAGCCTGAAGCTCCGCCTGAACAATTTTCCTCTTATGTTCAGGCAGCCGATAGGGCCGTGAACGAATGGCCACGCCCGGGGGCGTTTCTATGCGGTGGTGTATGAGAGAGGTGCGCCCTGACAGCGGAGAGAACACGTCGTCAAACTGCCTTTGCAACGAAGCAACGTCTGCTCTTTGGCCCGGTGAGAGATTGTCGCCACAACAGACCGGGGCTAATTTGTTGCTTTTAATGACCTCTGGTCCCAACTCATCTCTCTCAATCACCGTGGTGGCCAGAGAAACAGACGCCACCTCCCTCCACGCTTTCAGGAGGTTAAGGTGGTAAATCTGTGTTGCTCCCCCCCTGTCAGAACGCACCACCTCATAATCTACGTCCCCCACTCGTCGTGTGACCACGAAGGGTCCTTGCCACTTGGCGAGTAGTTTAGAGCTAGAGGATGGGAGTAATACAAGCACCTTATCTCCCGGTGAAAATTGTCTCAGTTTCGACCCTCTGTTGTACAGGCACTGCTGACGTTCCTGAGCCTGGAGCAAATTCCCCCGTGATATCTGCCCCAGTGAGTGGAGTTTTGCTTGCAGGTCCATAACGTACTGTATTTCGTTTTTACTGGTGCTTGGAACCTCCTCCCAGTTTTCCTTAACTAGGTCCAAAACACCCCGGGGCTTCCTACCAAATAACAGCTCAAAGGGAGAAAATCCCGTGGAGGACTGGGGCACCTCCCGCACTGCAAACAACAGAGGATCTAGCCATTTATCCCAATTACGACTATCTTCGTGAACGAACTTACGAACCATGTTCTTTAGTGTTTTGTTAAACCGTTCCACCAGCCCGTCGGTCTGCGGATGGTAAACACTAGTCCGTATTGAATGGACGCCCAGTAGTTCATACAGCTCGTGTAGTGTGCGTGACATAAACTGTGTGCCCTGGTCAGTCAGGATCTCTTTCGGGATCCCGACTCGGGAGATAATGTGAAACATTGCATGCGCGACGCTCTTTGCAGAGATATTACGCAGCGGCACTGCTTCGGGATATCGCGTTGCATAATCCACTAGGACTAGTACAAAGCGATATCCCCGTGCACTCCGGTCTAATGGCCCGATGAGGTCCATACCAACTCTCTCAAAAGGCACCTCAATCAATGGTAACGGGCGCAAAGGCGCTCTGGGGATGGCCGGCGGGTTAACCAGCTGACATTCACGGCAAGATGCACACCACCGCTTCACATCTGCGCGAATGCCCGGCCAATAAAATCGGGCCATTATCCGGTGTAGTGATTTGTCGTACCCTAGGTGACCTGACATGGGGTTATAATGAGCCGCCTGGAAAACCATTTCCCGACGGCTTTTTGGCACCAACAACTGGGTATTTATCTCTCCTGTCTGTGTGTCACGGCTTACACGATACAGCCTGTCCCTAACCACCGTAAAGTGTGGGTGAGTGAGTGCTGCGTTTGGGTGTAGCTGGGAGCCATCAATACTCACCACCTGGCCGAAGGCGTGCTGAAGGGTCTCGTCCCTCGACTGTTCGAGGGGGAAATCCTCCACGGGAAACACCAGCGGGTCCAGAGGGACCTCCGCGGCCCCCTCCGTGTCAGTTTCCCCCTCGACGTCGTCAGCCGCCTCCGACTCTCCACTAAACACAGCACACGACTCACATTTCCTTGCCGTCCGTGAACGCACCCCCATAGCCCCCGCTAGCTTAGCAAACCCCAGCCAATTAGTTCCCAAAATCAGGGGGTGCGTAAGGCGAGTGCTAACTCCAGCCCTGACTCTATGCTTTTTCCCCTTATAAGAAATTTCCAGCGTCACCTCCGGGTACTGGTGAATATCCCCATGCACACACCTCACCTTCACCCACGATGCTTCAATCAATGCCCCAGGCCGAACCAAGCGCTGATGGATCATCGTCTGATTACAGCCCGTGTCCATCAGAGCCTGGTGTGTACCCCCCTGTATACATACCGGTATACGGTACGTCCCTTCCAAATCGGGGGAGGCAACTGGCGGTCCCGCAACCCGAACCAGCTGTCCGACCTCCATGAGAGGACACTCCCGTCGGAAGTGGCCGGGCTGCCCGCACCGCCAGCAATCCTGCCCTGACGTCTGAGGAGCCCCCCGTGGTGCCGGACGACCAGAAGCATAGGCCGGACCCTGGGGAGAGATAAAAACAGGAGGGTAAGGTAGGGCTTGGGGGGAAAGTGTCGGGGCTGTGGGGTTGGGGCCGTGTGGTGGTGGAGAGGGAAGGGCAGCTGCTCCCGGAAACCTCCTCCTCGGGGCTGGGACGGGTCGGCCCGCTGACACGGCTGGTGGTCGGGGCTCCTCTTTCATGCTCCGCCGGGGAAGCGAGAGGTGGTCCTCCGCGAGGACGACGGCTGCTTCCAGGTTGGCGGGGCGATGGCACTGGACCCAATTCTCCGTCGAAGATGGCAGGCCGGCGATTAACTGCTCCAGCGCCACCTGCCCGACGACTTCCTCAGCGGAGCGCACCCCCGACTGGAGCCAGCGGCTCGCTGCTTCCAGGAGCCGCTGCGTGTAGGAGAAGGGCCGGTCAGCGTCCTCGAAGGGGAGGGCCCGGAACCGGCGGCGATGTCCCTCTGGCGTGCTGCCAAGCCGGTCCAGTATGGCCTTCCTCAGATGCCGGTACACATGCCGAGAGGCTGCTGGCAGGCTGTGGGCGGCTAGCTGCGCACCCCCAGATAGCAGAGGCAATAGCCGCGCTGCCCACTCCTCCTCCGGCCACCCGCACGCCGCCGCTGTGCCCTCAAAGATGTCCAGGTATGCCTCCGGATCATCCTCTGCCGTCAATTTCTGGACGACAATTGAAGGCGGTCGGGCCGGGTTGGTAGCGGGATCGGCCTCCCGAGCGGTCGGATGCTGCAGCAGCTCCCGTAGGAGAGCCCAGTCCTCGCGCTGGCTCGAGGCGATCCCGAGCAGAGCCTCGCTCTGCTGTCGCTGCAATGCTGTGGTGGTCTCCTGCATGTGAGCGAGACGTTGGAGGGCCTGCCCCAGCGGGGTTTCTCCTTCCGCCATGATGTCCCTGTTCAGGCGCCACTGTGAGCCTCTCCGCTCACACAGGGTTCAAATATGCACGGAAAGAGCAGGTTCGTGTAACAAAGGCGTTTATTAGCTCCAAACAAAAGTATCCACGGGTCTCCAACGTTGCCCGTGTGGCAACCTTCACATTTATAATACCAAGTTTGACCCCAACTCCCTCCCGTATTTCCAGCACAAATGTTTACCATGAATTGTATAGCAGTGTTAAGAAAGCAAATGGAGACAACTGGACATTAGTAAGCAGTAACCTCAGTGTAACAGCACCCCTGATCCAAGACAAAAACTGCACTCGTTAGCTTTAAATGTTGTAAGAATGGAGAAAAGGCATTTTGATGAAGCATGTGCCAGTTTCATGAAGTCTGGAAAACAGATAGAGCTGCGGAATGATAGCAGCAGAGAGAATATGCCCTGTGTCGCACACATTACACAGAGGAGGAGCAATTAATCATGGTTAATCACAGTTTCTTTTTTTTGATTAATGCAATTCCATTTTTACAGCAGTGGTTATAATGATGGTAGCCTTCACAGCTGTTCATTTGAACGGTCACCTGTTTATCTTTTCCTAAACTGTGACCACGTTGTTTTGTCGCCTAAGTAAACTGAGTAAACCAAGTTTGTTTCTAATGTTTAATTGTACGGTCACATGATCTACATCTATTGAAATAGAAAGGTGGCTTGTAAAGGTTTATGAGTCTGTGGGACTCAACCTGTTCAGTCGTTATGGTGACAGGACGTTTTGGTTTTATTGAACTAACTGTAGAAACTGTCTCTACCAAGCCTGCATTCCACTTATAGTTTGAAGATCTCTGTTATTATTAAGGCTGTGACTGCTCACTGCTAGTGCAACATGAATACTCCTGTATACTGTAGTGTATATTATAAATATGTTAATAATATTGGTAATTCTGCATAAAAAACATCAGTCTTTCATCCAGGAGCCGCTGTTAATGTCCCATGTTATACCAGAGTTGAATTATTGTCACGTAACTTCCATACCTTAATTACACCACTTACTCAGTTATTTTTAAGCTAAACCACAACCTTTTCCTGAACATATCAGAATCAGAAATACTTTATCCTATGGGGGAAGTTGTTTTTTGTGACAGTTGTTCAATTTAAGAATCAATAACATTGAAAATTGAGTCTTCCTCCAATTTATTGACTGAGAAGATGGAAGTAAATTGTTTTAATGCATGCAGCGAGTCACGTGCTGCTAGACAATTTTGGGATAGAGGATACTGGGTCACATATAGCCTCATAAACTCACAATGATGATGATGTCTACATGTCTTTTTTTGACAGATTTAACCCAGAAGACATATGTTTACCTCACACTTTAAACAAACTAAGTCTCTTTCATTAAAAGTCTCTTTCTTAACAGTTTTTCTCCACTGACAGATCCTGTATTTGTACTGTGAGGCATTATCAGTGCTTCATATTATTAAAGAATCATGGAGCTCCGTACCATGCTGTCAGAGTAAAGGTTCAGTGAGCAGGGTTGGAATATGAGACAGATGGGTTTCTTTACTGTGAGTTTCTTCAGATAGGTTAAATATTGTGTTCCTCAGCGCTGACACTATTCTTTCTTCTTTTCCCACTCTGTGGACCTGCAGGCGAACGAGCTGGGGATGACGTCAGCCTTCTACAAGTACATCCTCACCACCATGGTAAGAGCTCTGTTCATCCATCATGTAGCACTTGTCCTCCATTAAAGGTCAGATATTATGCATAAAGCACTTGTTTGTGGCTTTTAAATATGAATGTGTGCACGTTGTGTAGTGAGCAAATTAGATCTGTCTCAAGTCTTCACAATCACCAATCACCATTCTTCCTTATCCTAATATTACAATCTTTTGACACCTTCAAGGCTGCTGTGAAGGCTGAATCCGGTTTTGAATTTCTTTCAATGATATTGAATCAGGTTTTAATTCACTGTTTTGATATTGAATCTGGTTTTGAGTCACTTTAATGAAACTGAATCAGGCTTTCACTTACTTTAGTTATACTGAATTCGTTTTTTTCTCACTGTTTTGACACTTAATCAGGTTTTGACTCACTGTAATAACACTGACTCAGGTTTTGGCTGACTTTAATTATACTGAATCAGGTTTTGACTCGCTTAATATTGAGTCAAGATTTGAGTTGCTGGCAATGATATTGAATCAGGTTTGATCACATCCTGAAACTATTTCTCCTCCTCACTCACCTCCGCCTGCACACAGCAGACTTCCCTCTTCGTCAGACATGCAAGCTGCTTTCTGATCATTATCATTTCAACATCTGCTGTCGTGCCCTTGTCGTGAAAAAGACCTGGCATGGATAATAACTTGTCTCGAACTCGAAACATGTAAGTGCCACATCATTTAATGGCACTGTTCGCAAGGGCACTCCACACTGTGCCTGCAGACCAAGGGCAGAGTGAGGGTCTGCCCCCCCCCAGCAGAACCCTGGATATGGACCAAAATGAAAATGACTCCCCCTACTTAAAGACCTCCGGAGCATATTCATCTGCAGCAGTGTCTGCGACCTACCACTCTGTAGGAGCCAAAACGTTGATTTATTATTTTGAATTGCTAAACAGATAATAACTCAAAATGGAAGAATCTAGTAAATGAAATTCATTGAATGGAGAATCAGTAACCAAGTTCATATCTTTGATGAAAGATGGGAAGGATAAAACATAAAACACTTACAATGACGTGGTAAGAAGTGACAATTAATGTACGTATGAGTATTAATGTTGTGTCCATTATGTGAAAGATAAACATTACCTAAACCTTATAAGTTATTATCAATTTGTATTTGTTCCCCTTTTTCTGATTTGTGGACTGTTATGTAGTTATTTTATTCATCTAAGTGTTTGTTTGTTTTGTATGCCTTGTAATCAAATCATTTCCTAAAAATACAAATAAAAAAATTAAACCAATACAGACAAGAGACAAGATACTAAAGTAGACGAATAGGTTAAAAAAAGAAGGTAATTCATCAAGCCTGATATGGCATTTAAGGCATTTAAATAAAAAAGTGTTGCATTGGCAGTAAATGATCCTGGGCTCCCGGTTTTACAGCTCGTCTCTGGTTCCATTTCAGCGCTCTCAGCAGCAGCAGCTGAGCTGAGGCAGAAAATGAATGAGAATGTGGCTTCCAAGTAATACCATAAGCCGTGTGTAATGAGGGTCAAAGCAAACATTAGATTAAGTTAATTACATTTCATCTAATTAACTTCAGGATCACACATTTCCTCCAGACTGCTGCCATCTGGACCTTCTTTATTTATTTGGTACCGTGTGCCGGTCTGTTTATCAGTTGGCGCATTTATGGTCCAGATTAAAATATCTTGATTTTACATCCAGCGCCATAATCAGAACACAATGTGTCCAATATTTATGTTTATGAGCTGTACCTGCAACTTAAGACCTTCCCATCAGCCTCAACTGTATCGCCTGTTAATGCTGAATGCTAAACCTAAACTGTAACAATTGGTAACCTCCGGAAAATGTGAATGTTACCATTTAGCTAAATGTAATTTCAAACGTTTTTGGTGTATCTGTATACTCGCTGCACTAGGCGGGGTCACTTACTGTAGAATCACATCCATATACTGTATATAGGTGGATGTTGTTAACTTTACGTGATTGGTTGACGACCGATTTTAAGCTTAAAGACGTCATATTCTGCTCATTTTCAAGTTCATATCAGTAATTAGTGTCTCTACTGGGACATGTCTCCATGCTTTAAAAAAGCTCTTTATTTTTCTCATACTGCCTGTGCTGCAGCACCTATTTTCACCCTCTGTCTGAAACCAGAGCCCAGTCTGCTCTGATTGGTTAGCTGGCCGGCTCTGTTGTGATTGGTCAACCACTTAGTGTGTGGAAGAGAGAACACAGGGAGTTTTGCCTTTTCAGACTATTTACATGCATAAAAACCTATAGAACACACTATAGGAGAGGGGGAACACCCCAAACAACTTTTTTCAGATTGTTATTCCACTGTCAACATCCGGGATTTATGAATCCAGAAGTGTCACAAGAGCGTAGAGATCAACGGAAGGCAGAACAAGATACTCTTAGGTCCCTCACATTTCACCAAACACTGTTATGAAGTGACAACTCACAATAAAAGGAATAAAGTAAGAGGAGACTGCAGAACCCAAATCCGTGATAGCAAACTGTCGATCAGAAGGTAGCCAAACCTTAAAGAATATGCTGTTTTATGGTCTATTAAAATTCAATTAATGAGTTCAAGCACTTCATTGGTTTAACTTTTTAGAGCTGGTTGCCATTTGATCACATGTTTTTAGACCTTAAGAACACAATGTTCACGCCTGACAGACAGAAGCAGTCAAGGTTAGACTGACATCAATGTGTTACCCTTAGGCAAAGGCAGACGTGAAACAAACATAGGACAGAAGTGTACTAACCCTAACCCCAGGGTAGGGGTGGGCGATATTGAAAAATATATTATCACGATATTTTTCAAGCAGTATCACGATAGACGATATATATCACGATATTTTTTCATGTCGGTTATTATGGTTATTTTTCAAGTTACTTAACAGTACAAGCACCTACAAGGTAACAGAAACTAAAACAAAAAGGAGTAACAGACCAACATAGCATTTCAAGCTGGTTTTATTTCTGAAATGAGTCCCTGAATGAACAATTCAACATTTTGATATGGCTTCAAGGCACAGTTTCTCAGTATAAAAAGGAACTTTCTGAGGTAGCACTAGCAGTGAACATCAATAAACATGAAAAGGAGGGTAAAACATAACTAAGTAAAACATAAAACATCAATGAGGAAAAGTCAGTGCCAAACAATTAAAATGTAAACTTTAGACTTGAAGTGCAATAAAAGACTTTAGCATAACTGAAGGGAAAAACTATATAAATACCTTATTGATAAAATAAAATATAAGCCAACAGAATCAAACAAGACAATAAATAAAGTGTCATAGTGTCCGCTGTCATAGCCCCCTGCGCCGCGCACGGAGAGCCTCTTCCCCTCCCGCTCCCCCAGCCTCACCTACTGATTTTAATTTCACCATATATCAAGCCCGATCGATTTCACAATGTCAGCGCACCTCTGCTTCCGTGTTGGTAGTTCAGTCCGAGTTGTTTGAGTGAGCAACACACTCTCACTCCATAATCGTCCAGGAGCGACGTTTGGTCAGTGTCCGTGGCGTGTAGTTGTGACGCTCCTAGGCTCCTTCAGCTTCATAAAGGGACGCACATAGCTTTCAACTGATTGCAATGTATTCCCATCTGTGGCGGGATTTGACGCTCATGGAAGCACGGCATTCGTTTGTGTCGGCTGCCCTTAAAGGCAATGTGAGCGTCCATTCTCATTGGATAACGGAGAATTGTACACCCGGAAGTAATTATTCCCCTTACTGTCGATTGATTTTACAGTGATATCTGCACTACTCATCGACTAAAAAACACCAGATTATCCTTGTTAATTACACAACATTGATTGGTTTAAATTGTGTACCATGCTTTTGTATTTTTCCCCTTCGATTCGGAGAAACAAATATTTTTTCGGAGTAAAGGATGGCAGAAGACATTACACTACCCAGAATCCCCAGCTATCGTTTGGACTACACCATGTGCTCTGTTTGACAAACCCCGTTTTTTTTCACCATTCATTCCAATGGCTGGGGTCTATGTCATGTGATCTTCAAATTTCTCCCTGTTTCGTTTTATTCTCGGTGGAAAATGCCTATTTTAAAGTTAGTTAGTTTATTTTTTTTATAGTTTATTTTTTTTTTATCACGATAGATACGATATCTCTGAAAAAGCATATCGTGGAGACCTAATATCGTCACGACGATATATATCGTCATATCGCCCACCCCTACCCCAGGGGCATTTCTTGGACCTGGAAACATTAGGGGCTTAGCCCACAGTGGCAGCGCCAGAGATTTTCTCTAGGGGGTGCTGTGGGGTAGCTTGACGTTTCATAGAGGGTGCTCAAACATTTAGGGTTTCCCATTAATGTACATTACATTTCATTTAGTTGACGCTTTTATCCAAAGCGACTTACAATAGGTGCGTTCGACCAAGAAGATACAAACTTGAAGAAAACAGACTCATATAAGTCAATCAGGTTTCATAGAGCTAAAACATTTCAAGTGCTACTCAACTGGCTTTAGGTAAGCCAGTCCTTTGTTAGTATGTAAGTGCTTAGTTAGTATCTAAGTAGTGTTAATTTCATCAGCTATTTTTTAATTTAGTTTTAGTCTTAGTCCTGTGATAAATTTCCTTTTTAGTTTTAGTCATATTTAGTCACCTTCATCCTGTTTTTATTTAGTCTTATTTTAGTCGACTAAAACAGTAACTATTTTAGTCAAAATTTAGTCGACTAAAAGTCTGAGCATTTGAGTATTATTTTAGTCAAAGAAAACTAATTATTTTAGTCTACTTTTTGTCAATGAAAACTGTTGAGTCTTTTTTTAGTCATTAGATTATATAGAACATTTCAGTCAAACTAGTCTAGCCAAAACCAATCATTTATCATTTTAGTCAAACGTATTTCACAATAAGATTATATCTTGTCCTTATTTGATGAAAAGCAGGTTGAATGATTAAGAAGCTTTGCAGAGAGTATATGGTCAGGTTTGTGGTGTTTTTACCTGTGTTTTGGCCACATTGCTTCCCTTCTGATAAAACAATGCATTCGCTTTTTTTCTCCGCCTCATTGTAGCGAAAATGGGCCCAAATATCACATTGTTTCTTTCTCCCAAGCAGGGGTAGCTTTAGACTTTTTCGTTGTCAGTCATTTTGACGGACAGGATCGTAACATTTCCGTCATAATCCATTATTACCCGTCGAGTGCATAATTGATCACTCACTCGCGCTGATGGGGGGGGATATACGGTTAACGCGAGTGCGACCACTGCTCCCAAGCCCTGTTGTCGCCATTTTATTTTCTGTTAAATAAGGTTAGTTAGACCATGAGTTAGACCTGAGTCTTCCTGACAGTTCATATTGTGCCGCTGCCCGGTGTAATTCAAATCTACCGCCGCGCGCACCACAGACACACAGCTGCTGCCCAGCCGCAGCACCGGAAATGGAACTGCTGGGAGAAAAACTGACTATCAGAGATGTAACGTTATCTTTGATAATATTTTGTCTCCTCATTTTTCGTCAACGAAAGTAAAGAGAGATTTTGGCATAGTTTTTATTTAGTAAACTACATTTTCGTCTCGTCACTTTTCGTCAACGATATTGCATGATGATTTCGATGATTTGCCGTCTCGTCATCGTCTCGTTTTCGTCATGGAAAAAAAGGTTGTTGACGAACATATTTCGTCATAGTTTTAGTCAACGAAATTAACGCTATATCTAAGTGCTTTTTATTTTGTTTTGTGTTTTTCATTGTATTGCTCGAAGAGGAGTCGAAAGAGATGAGTTTTCAGTCTGCCCCGGAAGATGTGCAAGCTTTCTGCTGTCCTGATTTCAATGGGGAGCTCATTCCACCATTTTGGAAACAGGATAGCAAACCAACGTGTTTTTGCTGACGGGAACTTGGGCTGACAGGAACTTGGGTAAGAGATGAGTTTTCAGTCTGCCCCGGAAGATGTGCAAGCTTTCTGCTGTCCTGATTTCAATGGGGAGCTCATTCCACCATTTTGGAAACAGGATAGCAAACCAACGTGTTTTTGCTGACGGGAACTTGGGTCCGCCTCGCAGTGCGGGTGCAGCGAGCTGTTTGGCTGATGCAGAGCGGAGTGCACGTGCTGGGGTGTACAGTTTAACCATGTCCTGGATGTAGGAAGGGCCAGATCCATTTACAGCATGGTACGCAAGTACCATTGTCTTGAAGTGGATTCTAGCAGTTACCGGAAGCCAGTGAAGAGAGCGGAGGAGAGGCGTGATGTGGGAAAATTTAGGAAGGTTGAAGACCAGACGAGCCGCTGCATTCTGGATGAGCTGCAGAGGTCGGATGGCACATGCAGGTAGACCAGCCAGGAGGGAGTTGCAGTAGTCTAGGCGTGAGATGACGAGAGCCTGGACCAGAACCTGCGTCGCTTTCTGGGTCAGCTGGGGACGTATCCTTCTGATGTTGTAAAGCGTGTATCTGCAGCAGCGGGTTGTAGCAGCGATGTTTGCAGTGAAGGACAGTTTGTTATCTAGGATCACACCCAGATTCCTTGCAGTCTGAGTCGGGGAAACAACAGAGGTGCCGATGTTGATTGTTAGGTCAAGAGTGGGACAATCTTTTCCCGGAAGGAAAAGCAGTTCAGTCTTGTCAAGGTTGAGCTTGAGGTGGTGAGCAGACATCCACTGAGAGATGTCAGCTAGACAAGCAGAGATGCGTGCGACGACCTGGGTCTCTGAGCGGGGAAAGGACAGAATTAATTGGGTGTCATCAGCGTAGCAGTGGTATGAAAAACCATGCGGGCTAATGACTGATCCGAGCGAGTTTGTGTACAGAGAGAAGAGGAGGGGACCAAGGACAGAGCCCTGAGGGACCCCTGTAGTTAATTGACAAGGGTCGGACTCTGACCCTCTCCAAGTTACCCTGTAGGTACGGTCTTTGCGGTACGAGGTGAGGAGGGAAAGTGCAGAGCATGAAACTCCAAGTTCTTGGAGAGTACGAAGGAGGATCTGATGATTCACCATGTCAAATGCAGCAGACAGGTCCAGAAGGATGATGACAGAGGAGAGGGATGCTGCTTTAGCAGTGTGCAGTTCCTCAGAGAGAGCAAGGAGAGCAGTTTCTGTGGAGTGACCTGCCTTGAAACCAGACTGGTGCGGATCAAGGAAGTTACCGGGTGCTACAGTGGAATGTTCTACTGCAACACTCCCCACACGCACATCCACAGTACACCCGCGACTGTTTCAATGAAGGCTCGATAATCAGCTCACGGCATATAGGTGTGAGTAGGGGTAAAGTGCTATGTTTTACAAGTTGGGGGCGGACCTAACTAGTGTTCATTTCGTTGACTAAAACAATGACGAAATATGTTCGTCAACAACCTTTTTTTCCATGACGAAAACGAGACGATGACGAGACGGCACCGACGGCAGTAAACAATAACTGCAACAAAATCATCATGCAATATCGTTGACGAAAAGTGACGAGACGAAAATGTAGTTTACTAAATAAAAACTGCCAAAATCTCTCTTTACTTTCGTTGACGAAAAATGAGGAGACGAAATATTATCAAAGATAACGTTACATCTCTGATAGTCAGTTTTTCTCCCAGCAGTTCCATTTCCGGTGCTGCGGCAGGGCAGCAGCTGTGTGTCTGTGCTGCGCGCGGCGGTACATTTGAATTACACCGGGCAGCGGCACTCTGTGAACTGTCAGGAAGACTCGGGTCTAACTCGTGGTCTAACTAACCTTATTCAACATAAAATAAAATGGCAACAACAGGGCTTGGGAGCAGTGGTCGCACTCGCGTTAACCGAATTACCCCCCCCCGTCAGCGCGAGTGAGTGATAAATTGTGCACTCGACGGGTAATAATGGATTATGACGGAAATGTTACAATCCTGTCCGTCAAAATGACTGACAACGAAAAAGTCTAAAGCCACCACTGCTTGGGAGAAAGAAACAACGTGATATTTGGGCCCATTTTCGCTACAATGAGGGGGAGAAAAAAAAACGAATGCATTGTTTTATCAGAAGGGAAGCAATGTGGCCATTACACAGCTGGTAAAAACACCACAAACCTGACCAGATACTCTCTGCAAAGCTGCATTCTTAATCATTCAACCTGTGTTTTTCATCAAATAAGGACAAGATATAATCGTATTTATTTATATATGTTAAAATGACAAATTATTGGTTTTGGCTTGACTAGTTTGACTGAAATGTTCTATATAATCTGATGACTAAAAAAGACTCAACAGTTTTCATTGACAAAAAGTAGACTAAATAATTTGTTTTCTTTGAATAAAATATGACTAAAATGCTCAGACCTTTAGTCGACTAAATCTTGACTAAAATAGTTACTGTTTTAGTCGACTAAAATAAGACTAAAATGCTCAGACTTTTAGTCGACTAAAACTTGACTAAATAAAAACAGGATGAAGGTGACTAAATATGACTAAAAGTAAAAAGGAAATTTAACAAAGGACTAAGACTAAAACTAAATAAAAAAATAGCTGACGAAATTAACACTAGACCTAACCTCCTCTAGGGGGGTCCAGGGGCATGCTCCCCCGGGAAGATTATTTTTTTTAATATTGAAGTTAAAAGCATCCATCTGGTGCACTTTGAGAGCAAAATTAAGAGATCTATGGATACATCTCTCAACATCCATATGAAACACAACTGTAAACAGATTTTCTTTTTCTTTTTCTTTATGGATATTTTACAAATCACTCACCCTAACCCTATTCTTGTTTTACTGTCATGTAGTATTTCGTAACTGTTTTTCATTTATCCTCTTATTTTTTTACAACTATAATGATCATATGAAGGCGTGCCTCGGAAATAATCTTTTACATAATTTGTGAGCAAACCGTTTGAGACCCACTGAGATAACTTAGGCTAAAGTACTATCTAAACACTCAGAGAGTCCTTTAGCTCACATGAGCCTCTCAGTCTGACAGGAGAGGACTCTCCTCCAGCTTGTTGGGGAACAAACAGCTCCTTATGTCCGTTAGTGCAGATGCTAACAACATGATCCCTGCTGGCACCGGTGCGCTCTCTCTCTCGCTCAATCAGTGGGGCAGTGAAATGTTCCAGTCGGAGTAGAAGGACTCTCTAAAGTCTGTGAGTCACACACGTATTGACTAGTAATCAATCAAAGCGGTGCAGAGATATGAAAGTCCTGCTCTGCTGGATGAGGCAGGGAAGAGTCTAAATCTTACTTATTGCTCTTTCAAACTCTCACAAATCTGAGACAGAGATGGTCACATGCTTTTTTTTGACAGCTCTGACCTTGTCCAGCCTCCTGGGCCTGCTGAAGAGTTTGATGAGACGTCCTCTCTGAACTGCAGTCACTGCCTCGCTGGCTGTCCTTCTGGATCCTGTCACAGTGTTTCCTCTCAACAGCGTTGCCGCGGAGACTTCTCAGCCAACTGCTCTTTGTCATGGCTGGCAGGCACACAGTCTGACTGTGTTCTTGGCTGTAGCTGAAATTGATTTGGCAAATGGCAACCAGACGGGCAGCGACATCAATAAAAGCAGCAGCAGCAGCCGCTTCCTGACTGGGGAGTAGTTAAGTAAATGTTGGAGGGATTTGGGGAAAATAAATTAACCTCACACAGTGAAGCTGAGGAGGCAGAGCGGCGTCCACCGGGCTGAGGGGGGACTATGTTGCAAAATACTGAACCCCATGCCAGGTCACAATGACATGGCCAGAAGAGTGTGAGGGTGTATCACTTTGAATAACTAGTTTGCACCTTGTATGGTGGCTCTGCCTCTGTATGAGATGAGTTGTGCTGTAAAAGCTTTGAGTGGTTGTAAAGACGAGAATAGCGTTATATAAGAGCAGTCCATTTAGTAGTTGTGCTGAACAGCTCAGCACATTATATTTCCTGGATGTCTGTTGGAAGCTTATTGTTTTGGACCATGTTGTTGAAAAAATAACTCCCCTCCACTACCCTCAACAGTAAAGATGCTACATACAACATATTTTTAACTGCGCTGAAGAGTCCGCTAAATGATGATGACACTCTGTCTGTCCATAGTGAGGCATGTCCAAAAACGACATGTTCTTTTCCAGATCAAGCAGCAGCAACTTCTACTCCCCTGATGGCGCTACATTTTCCATGTATGGCACACAGAACATTTGGATGTATTATATGTCAGGAACAGCAAAGGGTTCAGAGGTTCAAGGTTCAAGGTTCTTTATTGTCAAACTAACATAGCTACAGAGTAATTATGTCATTGAAAATCTTAGGTCACAGACTTCTCCAACAATGCAACACAATAATACAGATAAGCAGACAATATTAAAACAATATTAAAATGTACTATATTAAAAGTAATACAAAAAGAAAAATAGTTTTTTAAAAAGTGGAGGGAAAAAAAGTGTAATAGTGCAATACGAGTATATATACAAGTTATTGGAATGATATATTAGATAATAGATAATTACTAAGTAGCAGATGAATGTTATGGAATTGTTTCAGCAGTTCAGGTGTTTGACAGTCTTATGGCCTGTGGGATGAAACTGTCCCTGAGTCTGGTGGTTTTAGTCCGGATGCTGCGGTACCGCCTGCCAGACGGCAGCAGACAGAACAGTTTGTTGCTGGGGTGATGGGGGTCTTTTATAATCCTGAGGGCTTTCTTACTGAGCCGCTGGGAGTAGAGGTCCTCCATGGATGGTAGCTCCGTCCTGGTGATGTACTGTGCAGTTTTCACCACCTCTGTAAAGCCTTACGATTAAGGGCGGTGCAGCTGCCGTACCAGGCCGTGATGCAGCCAGTCAGGATGCTCTCTATGGTGCACCTGTAGAAGGTCAGGACCCTCTCTATGGTGCACCTGTAGAAGGTCAGGATGCTCTCTATGGTGCACCTGTAGAAGGTCAGGATCCTCTCTATGGTGCACCTGTTGGTCAGGATGCTCTTTATGGTGCACCTGTAGAAGGTCCTCAGTGATGAGTCCATGTCAGGTCCTCAGTGATGAGTCCATGTCAGGTCCTCAGTGATGTGGACACGGAGGAACCTGAAGCTGCCTCTCTCCACCGTAGTCCCATTGATGGTGATGGGGGCGTGGCCCTCTCTCTGCTGCTTCCTGTAATCCACAATCAGCTCCTTGGTTTTGCTGACGTTGAGATGGAGGTTGTTATCCTGGCACCAAGATGTCAGTTTTCCGACCTCCTCTCTGTACGCCGTGTCGTCGCCGTCGTTGATCAGGCCGATGACGGTCGTGTCGTCAGCAAACTTCACGATGGTGTTGGAGCTGTGTATGGCCACGCAGTCGTGAGTGAACAAGGAGTAGAGGAGAGGGCTGAGCATGCAGCCTTGAGGGGCTCCGGTGTTGAGGATCAGGGTGGAGGATGTGATGTTTCCCACCCGCACTGCCTGGGGTCTGCTCGTCAGGAAGTTCAGGATCCAGTCACAGAGGGCGCTGTTGAGCCCGAGGTCTCTGAGCTTGATGACCAGCTTGGAGGGCACAATGGTATTGAAGGCTGAACTGTAATCAGTGAACAGCATTCTCACATAAGTGTTCCTCTGGTCCAGGTGTGAGAGGGCAGTGTGGATGGTGAGGGCTATGGCGTCGTCTGTGGAGCTGTTTGCTCTGTAGGCAAACTGCAGGGGGTCCAGAGAGTCAGGGAGGGAGGAGGTGATGAAGGTTTTGACTAACCGCTCAAAGCACTTCATAAAGATGGAGGTGAGTGCTACTGGGCGGTAGTCGTTGAGGCTGGTGACTTTTGACTTTTTGGAGACAGGAGCGATGGTGGAGTGTTTGAAACATGTGGGGACTACAGACTGCAGCAGGGACCTGTTGAATATGTCTGTGAACACCTCTGACAGCTGAACTGCACACACCCTGAGAACACGGCCAGGAATGCCATCAGGTCCAGGAGCCTTGTGTGGGTTAACCCTTTTAAAGGATTTGCACACATCTGCCCTGTATAAAACAAAAGGGCAGGGCTCCTGATCCTTCTCTGCCTCCACAGCCTGGCTGCTCTCAAAACGTGCAAAAAACAGTTCAGCTCATCTGGGAGAGACAGACAGTCCTGCAGCACCCCCCGCTGCCCCTTTGTAATCTGTCATTGTTCTTAGTCAAGTCTTAGGGTGTTACAGCCTTTGAAGTCAGACTCCACCTTCTCTTTGTACTGTCTCTTTGCGCTGCTGATTGCTCTCCGGAGATCATATTTAGATTTCCTGTACACCTCCAAATCTCCAGCTCTGTGCGCGATAGTGCGCGCTTTCAGCTTGGTACGAACCTCGCCGTTTATCCAGGGCTTTTGATTTGGGAATGTTCATACAGAAACCTTCGGTACCACGTCATCGATGCATTTCCCAATGTAGCAGATGACCGACTTCTGAGTTAATCTAGTTTATTTTTAATGGATTGAATATTAGCCAGAAGAATACTCGGAAGAGGGGGTCGGTTTTCTCGTTTCCTCAGTCTGACCAGTAGCCCGGCCCGGCACCCTCGCTTGGTCCTGTTTTTGCGTCTCTCAGGTAGGACAACAGGTAGCGAATCCCCATTGTCTGTCGGTGGGTTATTTTCCACAGAGTTTCGGATGTAAAGAAGTTCCTCTCTGCTATATTGTATAACAGAGTTGGTGCGGTCAGCTTGCATGTTGCGAACCATGTTTAAAGCAAAGACAAAAAGTAAATAAACCAACAAACTCTCACTCCCTAAGCGTCCAGGAGCGACGCTTGGTCAGGGTCCCGTGGCGTGCAGTTGTGACGCGCCGTGGCTCCTTCAGCTTCATAAACGGACGCAAAGAGCTTTCAACTGATTGCAATGTATTCCCATCGGCGGCGGTATTTGACGCTCATGGAAGCACCGCATTCATTTATGTCGGCAGCTCTCAAAGGCAATGTAAGCGTCCATTCCCATTGGATAACGGAGAATTGTACACCCGGAAGTAAGTATTCTCCTTACTGTCGATTGATTTGACAGTGATATCTCCACTACTCATCAACTCAAAAACACCAGATTACCTTTGTTAATTAAACGACATTGATAGGTTTAAATTGTGTACAATGCTTTTGTGTTTTCCCCTTCAATTCTGAGAAACAACTTGTTTTCTCTGAAATGTGGAGCGCCAAAGAGACTACACTACCCACAATCCCCAGCTATTGTTGTGACAACGCCTGTCCGCTTTGCGACAAACCTTGTGATAAGTCAACAAGCTCTGTGATTGGATGAAACATAAATTGATACAAAAAAAATCCAACCCTGTCCCCTAAAAATTACGTTCCCACAGAACTAAACTGCATTCTCAATTACGTTTAGCAAGAAATGTATTTTCTCCCACGTTACGTTTGTTATGAACGTATCTTAAAATAGTTTATTTTCTACATATCTTTGCCATTTATTGTCTTGCTTATAATAATGATAATTGTCATTTATAAATATCATTTTAGAGCACACATTTGAAATCGAGAATCGGGCTCGATATATGGTTAAATTAAAATCAGTAGGCGAGGCTGTAATTTCTCCAGCTGTTACTCTCATGAGCGAGGCAGAAAATAATAGTTTATACATATGAATTATACTCTTATAAGATGTATGTAGATAGTATAAGAAATGTGCAGAATATGACAGTTTAATGGTGGAGGTACACACATATTGATAGATGTCTTGTAATGCACTGTTGAGGAACCTGTGACCCAAGTTTTTCATTCATTGCATAACTACACTAGTTGTGTATATGATATGTCAATAAACCTTAGAAAATCTTGAAAGGGATGTGCAAAATAGCAATTATATATAGTTTTTAATTAACTATTAGTAGAGAATAACGAGTAATTAATATACTTTATTGAGATCTGCAGATAAATGTATAGTCTTCTCAAGCACCAACTATCAAATATCTCTCCTGATTGTTGGCACTTGACAATCACCTTTCCTGTATTTGACTCAGGTGTAACTAAAGTCTGCTTTAAGGGTTGTTTATATTTCACATCATTAATCAGAATCTGCAAAGTAACTAAAATAAATGTAGTGGAGTAAAAATACCAGGTTAACCTCTGAATTGTAGTGGAGTAGAATTACAAAGTAACAATGAGCTGTCATGTGGGTATATATTAATGCTGCCCATTATGGATACAAGCGATTTCCCCCCATTTAGTAATTACATGTTTTAAATGTGTACACACCAATGTGTTTCCTATCGCCTAAACCTCCAGGGCTGTACACAGTTTAATACTGTTAACTTCTAATTTTGGGAAAAACGAAAACGTCTTTTAAAACTACAATTCCCAGTAGAGACGTGCCATAGAGAACATGCTGCGAAACACAATAGCCAGCATGTGTAGTTCTGGGGGGGGTGTTCGAGTCCAGTTTTGAATAGTCTGCCGTGGTTTCGTTCCATTTCAAAGAGCTTGACGCTCGGCGTAACCTTGGCGCACTGCCATTCCAACATCCAATCACAGAGCTTGAAGATTTATCAGAGCTTGTTGACTTATCACTAGGTTTGTTGCAAAGCGGACAGGCGTCGTCACAACAATAGCTGGGGATTGTGGGTAGTGTAGTCTCTTTGGCGCTCCACATTTCAGAGAAAACAATTTGTTTCTCAGCATTGAAGGGGAAAAACACAAAAGCATTGTACACAATTTAAACCTATCATTGTCGTTTAATTAACAAAGGTAATATGGTGTTTTTGAGTTGATGAGTAGTGGAGATATCACTGTCAAATCAATCGACAGTAAGGAGAATACTTACTTCCGGGTGTACAATTCTCCCTCACATTGCCTTTAAGAGCTGCCGACATAAATGGATGCGGTGCTTCCATTAGCGTCAAATCCCGCCGCAGATGGGAATACATTGCAATCAGTTGAAAGCTCTTTGCGTCCGTTTATGAAGCTGAAGGAGCCTCGGCGCGTCCCAACTGCACGCCACGGGACCCTGACCAAGCGTCGCTCCTGGACGTTCAGGGAGTGAGAGTGTGTTGAATAAACACAAACAAAATACGAAAAAAGAGCAGAGTTGGAGAAAGCCAAAGACAATGCGGCCATCTTCACCGGTGCATATCACAGATGAAAGTGGTGAAGCGGTTGTCCACCAAGGGCAGGGTCAGTGGTTCAACCCCCAGCTCCTGAACTCGAAATGTTGAAGTTTTCTTGAGTAAGATACGTTCCACTTAACTGCTCCTGATGGCCATCAGTGTGTGAGTGTGTGTGAATGTTTCCTTTCTGAGCAGGTGCACCTTATATGGCAGCATGTATGACTGGTGGATGGGTGAATTCTGAATTGAATTGTGGGTGTGCTCGTGAACTGTTAGTTCCCCGGAGCCTCGCAGCCGGGTAACTGCGGAGCGCATCATTTGTGCATTCGATTAATTGCGCCGCATTTGCGCATTAGATGAGGCCCCCGCCGCAAGATGAGGCCCACACGCAGTCTGCGTGATCTGCGTGTAGGGAGGGGCGGGCCTGCCTGCATGGACTAAACCCCAAATGCTCCCAAAGGCAAATCCATTGGTTTGCCTTTCTGTGAATAAGCATTGGAATAGATTATGAGCAGTTTGAATGGCAGCCCCGCCCTCAGTGTGTGAGTGTGTGTATGAATGGTGTTAGAATGTGATGTAAAAGCAACTGTCTATAACCATTAACTACATGTGAACAATCATGGTCATCAATCTTCTTTTGGGGTTTTCCCTTTCCTGTGTATGTTCTTTAGGTTTTTGTGCATATAAATGGTCTGCAAAGGCTAAAATCCCAATGTAACTTATATTAATGGCTCCGTGGTGGATATGTATGTTGCAGCACCTGCTTCTCTACACAGTTGAAGCTGAATGTTTCATTGACAGCATATGTTTCAAAAACCCTCAAAGGGCCGAGCAGCACTTTGATTCTGATTTGTTTCAACAGCAGAGCTCAGCGTGCACCCACTTGCCTTCAGGAAATATTTGAAGTCTGCAGTCCGTCTTTTTTTAAAAACCTTTTTCTCTTGCAGTAATCCTGCTCTGAATTTAAAAAATAACGTTGTGCTGGCTACAAAGGCAAACCCCAATCAAGCCTTTTGTTGTTTTCTGTCTTCATGTTCCTTGGTCTTTTCTTTCACCCTTCACCTTTCTGAGACATCCTTCTCCCTGTGATCTCAAAGGGTTACGGTATCTCAAAACTCCAAATTGCACACATGAAAAATATAAAACAGACTGAAGTTGCAGCTCATTGTTCCTCTCCTGTTTCCTCTTTGTCCTCAGGACTTCCCTCTGCTGCGGCTGGATGACGTGGTGGACGACCAGTCCAACATCCTGGGCTTCTCCATGCTGAACAGCACTCACCCTTTCTACCTGGAGTTCATCCGCAGCCTCAACCTCTCCTGGAGGGAAGGCTGCACCCTCAGCCCCTACCCCGGCCCCTCGGTGAAGGATTACAATGGAAATTTCTGTTCAAGATTCAAATATTGTCATATGCAGAGTAGCTACAGTGTAGTTATGGCAATGAAAACCCTAAGTTCCATGTTGCAAGTTACCAATGTGCCGGTAAATGCGTAAGAAGTAAACTATATATACATGTAATCTAAAATTAAATGCTGTAAAGGAATACAGCTTATTGTAATATGAAATGAATTAAGTCATATTAAATGAATATGTGTAATGCAAATGAGTGCTTACAGTTATAAAGGCACTTCAGTGCTCAGGAGTTTAGCAGTCTTATAGCCTGTGGGACAGAAGTGTCCCTGAGTCCGGTGCACTGTTACACTGAGAGAGGTAGACCTTTAGGTTTACTGTTGGATGAAATACCAAACATGGCAGCTGCTGGGGTTTGCGAAATATTCCTAAAACTTTGATTTCAAACCTTAAGAACTTTTATCTTTTTTGTGTTGTGGTTAGATGGCTGAAATAAGGTTTTTGGTTAACACAAGCAGAAGAGATTTTAAAGTCTTGTTCCACAGCATAGAGCATGTCAGTAAATACCCACTGGTGAATGTCTGAAGCTGCGTTCACATGATACGTGATTTGCTCTCTGCGAGACCGTGAGGCTGGGCCTTTCAGTGAAAACAGCTTGATAGGTTTAGTTTCTATATTAGCTCATCTGCTAGCTTGCACCGCTACATATAGCTGTTATCTGATTGATTGGTTGAGTGTTGAAAAGTAACTAGGTCAAAGTTGAAATCGTTGGAACTTTCAGTCGGGTAGCGCTTTCTCCTAATCGGCCCCACTCTCTATAGAAAAACAACTGCAATGCCAGCAGAAGGCCCTTTCACCGCTTTTCCAGCATTGAGCTTCTATCTGTCTTAAAAACAGTGAATCCTAACAAATGACTACCTAACGCAACCCAGTCTCACGGCATTTCGTGTTATAGTCACGACATTTAATCTATTGATTCGTGTTCACCAACATGATTTCCCCCTTTGTTTTCGTGTCACACAGAACGATTTTAAAAGCAATGTATTTCTATTGGTAGTATGTTTCGTGCCTGCACCACGTCTTTTTGTCCGGTCGGGCCTGAGAAGACCGGAAGCTGTGGGGTTCATAAAAACATGTTCTTACATGTATAGAAGATGGTCTGTAGGAAAATTAAATAGTTACCTCACCCCTCCCTCCCACCCTCACCCCTATGGGCTATGATCACATTATAAACAAGACATAAATCAAAAAGTTACAAAACATAAAACGCCAGCATCAAAAAAGAAAGAAAAAAAAGAAAAGAGGGGTAGAAATTACATGAAATACAAAGACCAATAAATGAAAATTACATAAAAATACGGATGCTTCTTCATGTTAATAGTCAGTAAAAATAAATACCAGGGAAATAACGGTACTGCAAGTTACATGAGGAAACGGAGAAGACAAAAAAAGTAATGGTCAATGTATTAGGGAGATAAGGAAAGGGGGAAGTGAAGGTCTCCCCCCCCCCCCCACCGGGTTCACTCACATCTCATCTGCATCAGGGTTGATTGTAAGGTCATTGATAAGCAGTAGTAAGGGAGTCCAGGTCTTATGAAAGAGTGTCAGGGATCCTTGTAGTGAAAATCGTATCTTTTCGAGATTAATACACTGTAATAGTTCCTGTATCCACCTGTCATGTGTGGGTGGGGAGACGTGCTTCCACTTAAGAAGAATGGAACGCCTGGCCAGCAGGGTTGTGAAGGCGATGACCCGCTGGGTCGTGGTGGGCATGTTCTGTGTTGGGGGGACGCCAAACAAGGCAGTTAGAGGGTTAAGGGGTATGGGTGTGTTAAGGGCCTGCTCAAGGGTTTTGAAAATACTAGACCAGAAGGCATTCAGGCTGGGGCATGATCAAAACATATGTGTGTGATTGGCAGGAGATTGCTTGCATCTGTTACAGGCATCGCTTCTAAGAGGAAATATTTTTGGCTAGTTTAGCATTGGTAAAGTGAGCCCTGTGGAGCACCTTACACTGCATTAGACCATGCCTAGCACAGATAGATGAGGTTTGCACCAAACGAAGAATGTCCCTCCACTTACTGTCAGATATGTCTACACCCAACGCACCCTCCCAGGACTCTTTTATAGATGTAGTTGAGGCTAGGTCAAAGGAGGCAAGTTTCCCATAAATAGTAGATACCAGCCTTTTTTGGTCACAATCAAGGGTGAGAAACTGGTCAATTCCTGACTCAGAGGGGCGGTTGGGAAAATGGGGAAATTGCTTTTGAGCAAAATGCCTAATTTGGAAGAAGCGGAAAAGATGACTGTTTGGCAGGTGATATTTGGCTGACAAGGATGCAAAGTCAGAGAAAACCCCATCCTTGTAAAGACTACTGATTGTGACAAGCCCGTTGGCAGCCCACATTCGGAAGGTGGGGTCCGAGCAGGATGGAGAGAATGAGTGATTATTTAGTATTGGAGCTTGGATTGAGGCTCTGTGTAAGCCATGTTGCCTTCTGAATTGAAGCCAAATCTTAATAGTACTGGTAACAATTGGGTTGACTGAGATTTTGTGCGTCATTACGGGAAGTTGGGAGCAAATCACAGAGTGTAAGGAGCTAGAGGAGGAGGAGATCTCCATGTGAACCCATGGTGGGCTGGAGTTAGGAGTCTTTGGGCCAGTCCAGTAAAGGAGTCGTTTAATATTAGAGGCCCAGTAGTAGTGACGGAAGTTCGGGAGTGCCAAGCCGCCCTCCGACTTGGGGAGCTGAAGAATTGATTTTTTAAGACAGCCAGGTTTGTCATCCCAAATGAACGCATTTAGTTGACTGTCAAGACTGGTGAAAAAAGATTTATTGATGCAAATTGGGATATGCTGGAAGAGATATAAGAACTTCGGCAGAATTACCATTTTAATAAGATTGACACGGCCAACAAGGGATAAGGGAAGGGAAGACCACCTAGATAGATCCGATTTGCATTTAGCTAAGAGTGGTTGAACATTTTTGGGAAACAGATCTTTAAAGGAGCTGGTGATGGACACCCCCAAGTATCTGAAGCCGTCTGATACAATATTAAAGGGGAAAGCGGTTGGGGGGAGTGTCTTCGCAAGTTGGTTTACAAAAAATAGTTCGCTCTTTTGGAGATTTAATTTGTAGCCTGATAAACGACCAAACTGCTCAAGGATTGACAATATAGGAGGGAGAGAGGACACAGGATTGGAGACGTATGGGAGAAGGTCATCCGCGTAAAGGGAAAGTTTGTGAACTATACCATGGCGAGTGATGCCCTCAAACCCATTGTGGCCTCTGAGCCATATAGCTTGAGGCTCGATGGCTAAATTAAACAATAGGGGAGAAAGCGGGCAGCCCTGGCGTGTCCCACGTTGGAGAGGGAAGGCAGACGATTGAATGCCATTTGTGTTTACCGATGCAGAAGGGGAGGCGTATAAAAGTTTAATCCAAGAAATAAATTTGGAGTCAAAGCCACATTTTTCTAAAATGAAGAACAAGTAGTTCCACTCCACCCTATCAAAAGCTTTTTCCGCATCGAGTGAAACTATGACTTCGGGGACATTGGACGGGGGCGAGAAAATAACATTAAGTAGCCTCCTGGTATTGAAGAAAGAGTGTCTCCCTATCATAAAGCCTGTTTGGTCAAGCGGAACTATAGAAGGTATCACGAGTTGGAGGCGGAGGGACAAAATCTTAGCCAGTATTTTACAATCAACATTTAGGAGGGAAATTGGTCTGTAGCTGCCATAAAGAGTAGGATCTTTATCCTTCTTCAATAGTAGAGAGATGGATGCCATGGACAGGGTTTGAGGTAATCTGCCTTCTTTAAGGGAATCATTATACATCCTTGCTAGAATTGGGGCCAAAAGAAACGAATACGCCTTGTAGAATTTGACTGTGAAGCCGTCCGGACCAGGGGATTTCCCATTTTGCATAGATTTGATGGCTTCCTGTATCTCTAAAGTGGAAATGGGGTCCCCCATTCCGCCTGCGTTAACTATGTCAATTTGGGGGAAAGTTAAGGAGTCAAGAGGATTTGGGTTTATTGTGCCAATTGTGTGGCATTCAGAAGTGTACAAATTATTATAAAATTCAAAGAAAGACTTCAGGTCAGAGACTAAATTGCCTTCGGACGACTTTACTTTGGGGATTAATCTGGAGGCGTTAACTGCCCGAGCCTGTTGAGCCAGGAGACTCCCAGCCTTGTCCCCCTGTTCAAAAAAGCGCTGCTTAGTTTGCCTCAGTTGTCTCTCCACTATGCTCGTCATTAAAAGGTCATGTTCCAAATGTAATAATATGCGTTTTTTTATATAAGGTCGGTGAGGGGGAGGAGGAATACGTTCGGAGAAGTTCTTCCAAAATTGCCGACTGCCGAACCCTTTCATCCTTTCTTAGTTTGGAAACATACAATATAACCTGCCCACGAACATAGGCTTTGAGAGCCTCACACACTGTTCCACAACTTACGTCAGCAGTGTCATTAATTTCGATATATAAACGAATCTGTGAATGAACAAAGTCCTTAAACTTGTCATCTGACAGCAGGTGGGAACTGAACCTCCACAACTTAGCGGGAGTAACACTAAGAGGGAAGTGGATGTCAATTGATACAGGGGCGTGATCTGAGGTGGCTATAGGATGGTATTGACACGCGCTGGCAAGGTGTAGCAAGCTGTCATCAAGCAGAAAAAAATCTATTCGCGAGAATGTGTGGTGGACGTGTGAGAAAAAAGAGAAAGATTTACTTTGAGAGTTTTTAAATCTCCAAGGGTCTGAGATTCCTAATTGTGCTGCATAATTTGAGACTACATTAGCGGATTTTGAGAGAGTGCCAAGTTTATAGTCTAGCAGGAGGGGCCCTCAGATTTCGAGATACCCCTACCCGAGGTAGAACAAATGACAACAATGATTTTTCTTATCTTTAGGGTTTCCCATTAATGAAATTGATTGTTGTCAAATTTTATTTTGGGGGAAAAAATGTTTTTTTGGTTGTTTATTAGAACTACCCCAATCCCTGAAAAAGAGCCAAATTAGACCAGGCCGAATATGGGAAAGGTGACAAAAAAGCCCATAACTTGAGAATGGCCACTCTTTTCCTCTTCAGATTTGCTGAGGTATGAACCAGGTGGCTGTCCTACATCACCAAATAGTCAGACAATAATTTAACTAAAAAAATACTGAATTATAGTCCTGTAGACTTAGCTTTAGTTTAGACGGAAATTGTACTTTTGGTGATAGGAACATAGGACTCAATCACTTTTCTCTCATTTATCAGAAAAACAGAAATCCCTATAAAATATATCATTACTGAATTGTCAAGGGTGCTATTGAACACTGACCAGTAGTTGTATGGAAATATCTGGTACAGTTCTATTGCAAATTACATTTCTTTAGACATAGGCCTACCTCTTCTCTGATACAGTCACATTCTGAATGGGGGATAAGTGGCACAATTGCCTATAAGTTAAGAATGCTCACTCTGATGGTCATTATATTTGGAGAGGGAAATACCAGGTGGCTGAACTACATCACCAAATAGTCAGAATAAGAGTAACCCAATACAATAAAGTGCATTAGTTCTAAATTGCAAGCCTGTAAAACATAGGTGTAAATAGTACAGGTTTTATTGAAACTGGAACCTTAATTCAAAGTACAGTATACAAATCATCAAATAATTCTGTGAGAGGTCAAGTATATAGATGCTAGAATATAATGTTAAATGTCAGGTTCCTCAGAAACGTTAGGGGACACATTTTGACATTCTGCACAGCAGGTGCAGAACACTGTACAGGGAAGGCCAACAAGAGAGGCACTGGCACTTTCCACTCTCTCCACACTTTGCATCTTTGCAAAACAAGTGAGTAATATCTCTCACTTCTGTAGGTGCTGGGGGTTTTGTAAATAGCAGTGGTTGAATGGCCCCATCTCTGACAATCCACCCCTTGCCAATAGGACTCCATAACAAGGGTTTGGGTTTGGCTGTGACACCATATCGCTGTCTGAAACATTGCTCTTTGTACATGTTGTTGAAATGCATCCTCTGTTGGCGGCAGATTTTCCGAGGCTGCATCTGTTGTTGATGCAATTATGAACAAATCCAAGTTTGTGCACATCAGTCCAATTTCCTTTTTCTTTTTTCCATATAGCAGAAGGGCAAATTCTCTTGCGACTGGCAAAGACTCTTCCAAGCTGGCAGAGAGTCCAAAATGGGCCAGATCTTTGAGCTCGCTGAGATGGGTCTTGAGTTTGGTGAATGCTGTCTTTCCTATTCCGTACAAACTACTTGTTGTGCCACAGCCAGTGAGTGCATGACATGCTGGTAGACAGTTAGACATGTAGTTGCCGCCCAGCTTCAGGACCATCTCCAACTAAACGGCCTCTTTGAGAAATTCCAGTCCGGTTTCCGTTCCGCCCACAGCACTGAAACAGCTCTGGTCAGGGTCACAAACGATCTGCTGATGCTGATTGTCTTTCCTATTCTGTACAAACTACTTGTTGTGTCACAGCCAGTGAGTGCACGACATGCTGGGAGACAGTTAGACATGTCTTTTCCAATGTTCTCACATATGGTGTTGATGGGGACATATCTCTCTCTCATTCCATGGCCTGCATGCATGTACACTAGAGATGAACCAAATATGTATTGGCTTGCATAATATATGAGCAGTACTTCCACATCTGTGTCATCAGACCGACACAGTCGCTTGGATTCGGTCTAGTTTTGCTTCGAGAGTTGAGATGGCAGACTTAAAATCGGCAGAGAGAGCTCTACGGTGGTCTTCAAGGAGGCCAGCTATGCCCGCCATGCTGAGATTGTTGCTAGCTAGCTCGGGGCTATCGGTTCTGGCGTTTTGTTCTTTTTTGTTGCTTTTCGCCGGTTTGGACAGCATACTACGGTGGCGTTGTGAGCGGAATAATATTAATGTTCACTTAAATGTAAGTTAAAGAAGAGTTACGGGCTTCAGAAAAGTTACAACACAAAAGTTTGCGGGAGCAGAACTACGCACATCTCTACTCCGTCATGCCCAACCGGAAGTCCATTGTTTTTATTTTAAATCGTACAATGTCTGACTTTTTTTGCCGTCTGTGAGGAAAAGAAATGGGGCTCAGAGCCTCAGAATACTGAAGTCTGTTTGTTTCCTTCTAATTTGTTATTCTTTTCTAAATAACACACTGTTATTTACTCAACAATAACACACAATTATCCATGTTTTTATTTATTTAATTCCATAATCTCGGGATTTTTTGGCGTCCGTCAGGAACTGAATTTCAAAATAAAAATAACCGTAAACAGACGTAGGCCTATAAGGGACATTTCGAGCATCATTGCGATACCCACTGAACTGATTACCCAAGATCCTCAGCTATGGTTTAAGCTCGGTGATTGGATGTTTTAGCCGCAATGCACATTGGGATATGGTGTTAATGCAATATGAAATCCGAAAAATATTTAGGAGCTTAGGATGGCCGAAGATAATACACTACCCATAATCCCCAGCTATCGTTTGGGACTACAGTCCCCGTGATTAATCTTCAAGCTCTGGGATTGGATGTTGGAGTGGCAGTGTGCCAAGGTTACGCCAAGCGTCAAACAGCTCTTTGAAATGGAACAAAACCACGGCAGACTATCCAAAACTGGAATTGAATGGGACCAGCAGATTCTGATTAATGATGTGAAATATAAACAACCCTTAAATCAGACTTTAGTTACACCTGAGTAAAATTCAGGGAAGGTGATTGTCAAGTGCTAACAATCAGGAGAGATATTTGATAGTTGGTGCTTGAGAAGACTAAACATTTATCTGCAGATCTCTATAAAGTATATTCATTAATCGTTATTCTCTACTAATAGTTAATTAAAAACTGTATATAATTGCTATTTTGCACATCCCTTTCAAGATTTCAAGATTTTCTAAGGTTTATTGACATATCATATACACAACTACGGTGTAGTTATGCAATGAATGAAAAACTTGGGTCACAGGTTCCTCAACAGTGCATTACAAGACATCTATCAATATGTGTATACCTCCACCATTAAACTGTCAAATTCTGCACATTTCTTATACTATCTACATACATAAGAGTATAATTAATGTGTATAATATCAGTTCAAATAAGTGCTTCAACATAGTTAACATTGCAGGAAGCAATATATTAGACGTTAAGTACTTTGTCAGGCTTAATATTTATCTGTAGATAGATACCCCCAAAGCTTTTTTCTTATTTGAAAGAAGACCTTAACCTAAAGTGTTCTTTAATGTTTAAATAAAGGTTAATTAGTTTGTCTGTTTTGCACATCCTCCTATTAATATCTTTGTACATCCAGCACTAAACTGTTTTATTGTAGAGATCACTTACAGTATCTTCTTGATTTTTTATATTCTATATTTCTAACATTGACCTTCTACTTTCCCCCTATGAAAGAATGTATTTTTTCATTGAATATAACACATTAAAACAATAATGCAATAACGTGCTTTAACCACTAGGCGGTGCACACAAGGTACACACAGCCATAATAACTTTGTATTATTAGTGTAGGACACTTATGTATGTACAACATCTGAAGATGTGTAGTTTTATTCATGTTTTCACATAATTTTACAGCATATTGCTATAATATTTCACATGTTTTACTTCTACACATTAATATCTGATTTGTAAAACAGACAGAAAGGTATATCCATCATTTAATGGTAAGCTATTGAAATTTTGAATCCATAGATGTGTCTGCCATCACCCAGAACCCCTGACTATTATTTCAGACTCAGTATTTACAGTCTTATATTCAAAGAAAATCAGTAATATCTTTAAAAACTACGAGTCCTTTTATATCAGCTGTGCACCGTTATGGTGTAAATATAACCTATCTATGAATTAGATCAAATATAAAAGTCAGCCGAATTAATGTTGATACTGCAAGAAGACGTATTGTGTGAAGAGAAATTGAAGATGTTGTTTAATTGCTGATATATTTATGATCCACGTCACGTATTCAGTTTTGGCGGCATTTCTTCCAGTTTGTCCAGAAGTCTTCTAATAAGGGCTCTATAAATATAGAACTACTGCAGATGTGTAATATTTAATGCAGCCGAACCGTGTATTACATGTGATGACTTTCAAAGAGAAAAGCAATTGTGACCTGCTCTATCGAAATCAGTCGCATTGACCCGAAGACACATTTTGAGTTGTCTACACTGCTGGAAAGAGGAGATTCCTAGCTTTCTAATGATATCTGATTGTTTTTGTACTCCAAATATTAAGCGAAATATGTCACATTATATAATGACTGTCACCGAGTCATCATTTTGAGAAAAAGGCCTTTAAAGTTTTCTCTTCTCTGGAATCCATCGATCTGATTGATTACTAGCAAATGATCAAAATACTACGGAGGGAAGATATTTTCGTTTGGATTACTGGTCTGGGGGAAGCTCGCGAGTGTGTGTGTATACGTGTGTGTGTGTGTGTTTGTGTAATTTTGCGTTTGTGTGTATTGTGTTTGTTTCCTGGGGAAAACCCTCACGAGAAACACCGGCTGTTGTTATGTCTGCTGTGACGTTAAGTTACTCCGTTCTCCGCTTGTAATTATGCCGTTACAAGCTTCAAAGTTGTATTTATCATCTGAATTTGCCGAAACAAGTTTAATATTCTGAAAGCCAAGACTTTGTTTAATTGAAATCAGATGAAAACAAACTGTAACGGACCCTGCCGTGTTATTTATGATTACTATACGCGTACATTCATAATGTCAGCCGGAGGGAGGGGGGGCGGCGCTGCGGAAGAGCAGATTGCGAATGAGAGGTCATCTTCCCTTTACAAGCTTCAAACATGTATTTATCGTGTGATTTTGGAAATAAAAGATTCATATTCTGAAAGCCAAGACTTTGTTTATTTAAAATCAAACAAAACTCCCGAACCCCGAAAAAATAGTTTTTTACGCAAATCCACGTTTATTTTGAAATGAGCCGTTGCGACTTCCGACTGATTTCGATAGAGCGGGTCACAATTACATTCGGAATAAAGTATTATTATTATTTTATTTTTTTCAGATTTCACATTGCATAAACACCATATTCCAACGTGCATTGCGGCTAGACAATCCAATCACCGAGCTTAAACCATAGCTGAGGATCTTGGGTAATCAGTTCAGTGGCTGTGTATCTGTTTCCGGTTATTTTATTTTGAAATTCAGTTCCTGACGGACGCCAAACAAGCCAGAGATTATAGAATTAAACAAATAAATAAAAACAAGGATTATTCTGCCCTTACGTATGCATCGCACTGCATAGCTTAACAGATCGCGAACAAAGACTCAGAATACAGTTGTTGAGTTGACCATTTACTGAGGCTTGAAATTGTAAAACTGCAAGAATAAACAGAAAAATACAACACAAGTTACACAATTGAAATAATACATGTGCAACACAATGCAAATAGACTGCAGTATAATCAACAGCCTATGCTAAGAATGAGCTATGTCCATTAGCTTAGCAGCTAGTTAGCTTAGCTTATCTTAAACATTGAAACCAGACAATCAATTAAACCACATTTTTGAAACACATAACTTGGCACACAGGTAAGTTAAAACGATCTGTGGTATAGAACTGAGCTACGATGTGCTCTGCATGGCTTTGCTGTGTAAACTAAAACACAAGAAGGAGAGTCGCGCTATCTGGTGCCTTAAAGCTACAGTATCGACTTTTGCCACTAGGGGGTGCCAATACACTATGGTGTCAGAACACTCCCCGCTTGGTAAACCTTTTTACCACTATTTACATCTCTTTACACTTGGTATCAGTAACACCACATCGCTGATGGGCCTAAGGTACTCTTTAGCTGTCCCTTGACCTAAGGTCTTCACCATGACCTTTCACACCTTGCAGTCCAAACTTGGAATGGCCTTTACTATCAGACCAAGAGGCCAGTCATTACGTTGTGCTTGAACGTCCTTTAACAAAACAACGTCACCGTCCTGGAGATTAGGCTGTTCCTCGGTCCACTTCCTCCGAGGCTGAAGAGTTGCCAGATACTCCAGCTTCCACCGTTTCCAGAAGGAGTTCGCCAAGCTCTGGACTTGGCGCCACTGTACCTTACATAGGTGATCCAGTTCAAAGTCCCCCGGGGGTGTGGGTGTCACACTCGCTTTCTGGGTTAGAAGAGTAGCAGGTGAGAGTATCTCAGTAAGGTCTGTATCATAAGAGATGGGAACCAGAGGCCTGGCGTTCATGATGGCCATAACTTCAGCCATCAAAGTGGCAAGGACTTCATGGGTCAGTATATCCTTATTCTTCAACAGCAGTGCATCAAGGACCCGTCGAGCCACACCAATCATCCTTTCCCAAGCTCCACCCATATGTGAGGAATGAGGTGCATTAAATATCCATGTACAACCATGGTCTTGCAGATAGTCCTTGATCTCAGGATCGTCCGTGTTTATCTGAAGCTCTCTGCATGCTCCAATAAAGTTTGTGCCTCTGTCTGACCTGAGGTGTTTGACAGGTCCACAAATCGACAGGAAGCGCCTCAAGGCATTAATGAAACTTGAGGTGGACATGGTTTCAATAACCTCCAAGTGAACAGCTCTTGTACTGAGACATGTGACAATGACTGCCCATCTTTTACTCTCAGCAGCACCACCTCTTGTGCGACGAGATATCACACTCCATGGACCAAAGACATCAAGCCCTACATGTGTAAAAGGTGGATCCATGGACAGTCTGTCAGCAGGCAGATCGGACATTTTCTGAACCTCAAACTTGCCTCTCAACTTCCTGCAGATGACACATTTGAATATTATACTCAAAATGAGCCTCTTCCCTCCTACTATCTAGACACCGGCGGTGCGCAGTGCGCCCTCTGTTAAATGGCGACCTTGGTGAGCTGCTTGATCATGATAGTGTCGGACTAAGAGAGCGGTAACATGATGACTGGCTGGCAGGATGAGTGGATGTTTCTCTTGGTCTTCCAATTGGGCTTTATGGATGTGACCCCCAACTCTCAGCAATCCATCCTTGTCAAGAAATGGACCCAGTTTCACAAGAGAGCTGTGGCTATGAACATTAATGCCCTGAGTTGTTATTGATGGCAAAAACATGTCACTGTAAATGTCTCCGTTGTGGGACGAATAAATGATTAATTTAATCATCTACACATGTAATCTCACTTTTACACACCAAAATAACGTTAACACAGAGTAAACGTTTGCTAATGGAGTCTATTTTGTCCCAAGAAAAAGTTCATGACTATCGATAAAAAATATATATTAATAAACCTATTGTTCATTTTCGCGGTATTCCCCACACATTGCCAGTACACTATTACTGTAATATTTACACTTACCCATGTCCAAATGGATCCTTGTTGTTGTCTTTGTATTCTTCTTCTTCAGAAGAGTTGAAGACTTCAGGTTCTGAGGCTCTATCTTCACTGCTGCTAGCGAAAAAAATCTCTAGCGAAGTCGGCGACTGTAACGTTTTTTTTAGCCATTTTCTCTGTCTCTCTCTCTTCCTCACAGACGTAAACTGATGGGAGACACGTGGTTTATGTTTTTTTTTACTTGGTGGGAAGGCCCTTAGTGATTTCTCGATGTCCATTGGTCATTTCAGACCTTGATGGCTGCCGGCCGAGATTTCCTTGACGGACACACAAATCCACCAATCCCACACAGTGTAAAGTCAAGCTGCTTTGAGCGGCCATATTGGCTGCGGTGCCCTGGTTACAGTCTCACAGGAGATACCGCTGGAAAGCTACACTTCCAGCGATTCCGCGGATATCTGACTCATATTTCTACTCCTTATAATCGAAAATATATGATTAATTACGTAACATTATGCGCACTTGGCGGCGCGTCCACCGACTCCAGAGGGTTAAGTGTTGCCTCGCAATCTTTGGCAACATGCTTTGTGGATTCACAACATCAAAAGCAGATGGATTTCTCCTTTAAATAGGTTATTCTCTCATCAAGGTGTCTTCCTTGAAACCAACGGCATTTTGACAGTGGATGAGGCTTGTTATGCACTGGGCATTGTTTGTCTGGTTCCTCTGTCTTGATAGCTGAGCTAGACTGTGAGGCAGAAGAAGTCACTTCAGTTTTCCTAACTGAAACAGCTGTTCTCGGAGTGTATTTAGGTGTTTTATCCACTCTAATGTCACTTTGGGAAGAGGAGAGACTGAATGCAAAACATGGATCATTTCTGATCTTTGCTTGGGCACATACACATTTCACAAAGAAGCTGAAAGGTGGGAAAGGCACAAGATAATATTTCTTATACCTGGAACCTTGCGTTACCCAGCGCTCTCGTAGACTGTAAGGAAGCTTTTCCACTATTGGATTAACACCTCTTGCAGTGTCCAAATATGCTAGGCCAGGCAGGAATCCACCAGATTTAGTGGCATCTATCTCCAGTAGCAAGTCACCTAACTCTCTGAGCTGGTGGATGTCTTTATTTGAGGTGGTTGGAAATGTCTCTATTCGTTTTAGAAGGGCATTTTCGATCACCTCTGGGCATCCATAACATTCCTCTAAGCGCCGCCATATCATACTGACACCTGCTGTGGGGTTATGAACGTGCACTGACCTTATCCGCTTTGCATGTGCTGCTGACTCCGGTCCAAGCCATTTGACAAGGAGGTTGAGCTCTTCGTGGTCAGACAGATACAGCTCCCTTATAACTGCTTGGAATGATGATTTCCATGCCCAGTAATTTTCTGGACGATCATCAAAGGCAAGGAGCCCAGAACTCACCATCTCTTTTCTCACGAGATACTGAGCAAGATCAGGAGTATGAGGAGTTGGAGCTAGTTATTTGGAATGAATGCTGGAGAGACAGGAAGCCATGCATAGTGTGTGAGGGAATAATTCTGTCTTTACTCCTAGATATTTAAACTTATTGCCTGTTGACGTTAATAACCAACCAATATTCTGTTATCTCCTTTAAGGAATGTGCTCCAGCACTTAAGTGTCAGTTTATGGCCTGATAGGGGGGTTTACGACTGTGAGAACGCTGGCTTCTAAACACCACTGACAAGTGCTTGAGTATTTTCAGTTGGGGGATATCTTCAGTGTTCCCAGGTGTTAACGCCCCATCCCCCAATATGCTCATTAACTCTCTGTAAACTAGTTAAAAGGTCTATCGAGAGATAGGCTGGTCAGAATTGACATGACAACCCACCAGTGCAGTCAGAACCTTTTGCTGCTGTGACTTGTGATGTGAATTCTCCGGCCGTTGACTTGTAATAAACATCATTGTTTGACATCAAAGCTCCAACTCTCCTCGTGTCTCTCTGAGTCCTGACTCTCCATTGCTGCAGAAGTTTCCCTTACAAATTGGCGTTGTCGGCAGGATACCAACAAATCTTCAGAACTGGTAAGTGTGAGGAGAAGTTGAGGGATATGGTGCAGTTACCCGAACAGTGTTTGAGGGATTTTGCCTATGATTATCGAGCCTTTTGTCTACGGTGGAAGCCCGATATCACCGAGGCGGAGTTGTTAAGGAAAATACTCAACAACTGTAATCCCAGAATAGATGGTTGCCTTTGGGGCACTGTCAGAACCGTGGATCAACTGGTGTCTATAGGCACATTAGTGGAAAAAGACTGCACAGCTGCAAAATAATATTGGGGAAAAGTGGATCAACAAAAAGCAAAACATTGGATGTGGATTATAGCCTAAATAGGCCTACAAACATTTCCGTTTTTTGCTGGCGACGGGCGCAGGAGCAACAGCCTTTTTTTGTCAATGAACTATAGTGGCCTGGATTAGGCAGAAAGACAGTTTCGGTTTATCGCCGAGCTGACTTTTTGTTATGTTTTGTTTGTGTTTTGCTTGGCTGGAAAACTGTCAATATAATTGCATAACGCATAAAACCTGTCTTTGTTTATTTTGTGAATGTGTGGATGTAGACGGTAGTAGCTAAATACACTTTCGTGGGGACTATTTTGTGGAAAGATTCGATTTTCCGTTTATCAGTTCTGTTTTGCCTTTATAACATTATTTCATATCAAGAACCCCTTGTGCGTTTATTTAACACAGCTATTTTTGATAGTTGATCGTTACAATAGGAAATATTTATATTTAACCAACTAAAATGCTTGTTTTAACGACATAGAAGGAAGTTATTATGTTTATAACAGCAACTACATGCACAGTTTGACCCTGGTCCGAACAATAATGCCCTGCAACTGGAGGTGCATGGGGCTGGATCATTTTATAGCAGGTGCTGATGAGTTCTGAAGCAACAAAGAAAACCAAATAACATACTGGGTTACAGAAAGTGTTTCAATGATGCCAGGCTATTAGAGAAATTGCCTATTGAAATGCAAATTATTAAATGTTCAGAGCAAACAAATTGAATAACATACGTTTTAGAAGGTATAATGAAAGAAGGAGAACATTATGACAAACAACCACAATCTCATAGTCACCTCAGATCGACTGAGTCAGTGACCACCTCTCATTTTGCCTTTAAAACTAAACCGCCAATATTTTTCAGCAAATGTACACTTTCAATTAAGCCCAGTCCGATTCTATTAAGCAACAGTTGGTCATTGTTTTCCAGTGGAAAGACCTTTAAAACAATCTGTTGAAACATAACTCTCAGAGCTAGAGTCTTCTTTTTTATGTCATCATTACAAGCCTATGAGTACTAAATATTATCTTGGCACATGATCTGAAAATAGTGGCCTGGTGCGTTTCATAGTAATGGTGTGTTCCTAAGCCAGTTCATATCCGAATCAGAGACAACAGCTGCAGGAGCAGACAGATTGGTGAGAGCCAATTATCTTTCCTCCTTCCATCTCAGTCTCCCCTCTTCTATCTCTCACTTTTTAAACTGTAATTAGTTATCCGCAGCCAGCCCTGAAAGTATCGACTCAGAGAGAACTTCAATCACACTCAGTAATACATCCATATTTGTTATCAGCCCTGGACAGCTGAGCTAACAGAGCGGAACGTCACACCCTGATAGCAGCGCCTCACTTTTCTTTATCCTGCTATCACTCCCCGACTGATCACTCACCTGGAGCAGCATTGACAAAGACACAAACACATGTTTCTACTGTGTGTTTATTTCTGTGAACAATATAACATGAAATGACAGAAAATAATCAGCTGGAGATCTGGAGCCTTTACCGCCTCGTTCAGCTCATCTGGAGAAGTTGGTGGAGATCAAATCAGACGCAAAAGAAGAGTGAATGCTAGATTTACAGATATCATACAGATGCAAATACATCTCCAAAGGGCCGATCATGTTTCTGTGTGTCTCCTAGATCAATACAACTTAAACTATAAGAACTTTCTAGTTTAGCCTAGCTTAGCATAATGCTTTAGCACTGGCAAAAATGGTAACTACTACCGAAAGGGAGTGAAATACGACACCTACTCAAAAGCAGCTTTTTAAATAATGATATATTATTAGCTCCTACGCTGGTTGGCAATGCATTAAGAAACATCTTATTTTGGGAAATGTGTAAAGCTAACAGGAAATCTGACCACCTGTTTTCACCAGTTCAAGCTGCTGTTGTGTCCACAAGCTAGGAAGGGTAGACCAGTCTAAATGCCAGATATCAATTTGAAAGATGAATTTACTGTGTTTTTATTGTGTGTGTTCCAGTTGTCCTCGGCCCTGATGTTCGACGCGGTCCACGTGGTGGTGAGCGCCGTGCAGGAGCTGAACCGCAGTCAGGAGATCGGAGTGAGGCCGCTGAGCTGCACCTCTCCGCTCATCTGGCAGCACGG
Source organism: Pogonophryne albipinna (assembly GCA_028583405.1). Classification (NCBI taxonomy): domain Eukaryota; kingdom Metazoa; phylum Chordata; class Actinopteri; order Perciformes; family Artedidraconidae; genus Pogonophryne; species Pogonophryne albipinna. The sequence goes on along the minus strand of CM053259.1, from coordinate 1,921,057 downwards.
AACCAGCCTGATGAACTACCTGCGCATGGTGAACCACACACACACACACACACACTCAAATCCTGCTGAGAACAGATGCTGGTAGTGTGTTCACTGTGTTAATCCAGTTTATGCAGCTTATAAATCCTCCCTGGTAAAAAACAAATTGTGCGTGTCAAATATTTGCAAAATGTTGATTCATCTCTGCATCAGATCCCATTTGTATAAATGATTTAATCAATACAAATCCAACCAAGACTATTCAAAGTTTTGCACAGGATTTTAACATTTTTGTAAATGTTACATTGCGTTATTTGGAGCAGTGTGTGGGGTCTGTATTTGGTTTGGGATTACTGAGAGCAAGTGTTCATACAGTGAGTGTAAGGGAAACTTCTGCAGCAATGGAGAGTCAGGACTCAGAGAGACACGAGGAGAGTTGGAACTTTGATGTCAAACACGGATCTTTAATACAAGTATCGGCCGGAGAAATTCACATCACAAGTCACACAGTCAAAGGTTCTGACTGCACGGGTGGGTTGCCATGTCAAATCTGACCAGCCTCGCATCTTGGTAGATCCTTTAACTAGTTTACAGAGAGTCAAATCCACATATTGGGGATGGGCGTAAACACCTGGAGACACAGGAGATGTCTCTCACATCTGTGGTGCTTAGAAGCCAGCGTTCTCACAGTCGTAAAACCCCCCCTGTGCCCGCTAGGTCAGGCCATAAAACCTGGTAGTATCAACATACGACTGCATTATCACATTCCTTACGGGCGATTAGAAGCAGGGTTGGTCGTAAATGTCAACACACAGAATAGGTTAAATATCTAGGAGTAAAGACAGAAATATTCTTTGACAGTGAGGACATTAAAGCTGTGGAGGGTCTCTGAGCTCCTTTGGAAAAACATGGGTGAAAGAAATGTTGGTAAAACTGACCGGGGATGCATCGAATCCTTGCAGTTGTATTTTTCTTATCTACTGCAGTACGGTCAATAAATATAAATGATAAATGTTTCTAGAAGTAGCTTCTATTGATGTGATGATAGATATTCAGTTTGTTGTTTTGTTAGAGTAGCCAGAAGTTTGTCAGTTTGGAAGCACATTTTTTAATATATATATAAAAGACTGTTATAGTTTGGGATAATGATGTCATGTTATCAGGAGTTGTGGCAAAAAAAGGTTTTCACTCTTTCAGCTTTCCTCCTAAAGAATCTAAAACCACGTTCAGTCCTTTTCACCATATATATTTATTAGGGCTATTAAAGCTAATGGATCCAGTTTGCTCATGCAATGCCAACTGTGAATGTTTGACATGAATCGCATGACCTTGCAATGGGAAAGAAAGCAAGAACATCTACAAGCTCCATATACTCACTGACTGGAGACCAGTGCCATCAGGAAGAAGCATCTCTACTTCTTGTAAGGGCAGGAACTGCACTAGAACTTCAGAGCACGCTGTAGCTTCCTGAAGAGTCCCAGCAGTGTGCGACAGAGGGCAGGAAACACAGCAGGAGCAGAGCGGCAGTATGACAGCAGCAGAGAGGTTCTATATCGTATAAGGCTTCGCCCTCTAAGGCTATCGCTATTGGGTAATCCCACTGCACGTGTGCAGCACTGACAGACTTATTCCACGCCCACCTATGACGTGGGCCCCACCTCCGGGCTCACTTCCGTATAAATAGGAAGTAGGCCCTACAATCCACTCCTACTTTTCTTCAGCACTCCGTTGCAGAAGCATTGACAGGCAAAACAAGTTCTTTTAAGAGCTACTTACTAAAAGAGCAAGCATTCCTGGTTCCCCTGGGCCCATCCTCCCTCTCCTCCGGACGGGGGAAACAGGGTGGGGGCCCAGTGTCAACCCGACATATGAGTTACGACCGGAGCTCACGGTGTGAGTTTTGCCGGGGATTAGAGCACGCAAACGCGGCTCTCACTCCCCAGGTGTCGTGCACTCATTGTGTCCGTCTCCCTCTGGCCCACAGGCAGTGGAGAGCGGACGCTCTCGATGCTGCGGCCGAGGATGATTGGCTGGTCCAGGAGTTTTACTCTGTGGACCAAGCCCTTTATTTATTGGATCCGAGTGGCGGGCAGCAGTCAGGCGACTCCTTCCCCTCCATTCACGGATCACCATGTGGTTCCCCCGCCCTGTCTCCCTCTCCTAAAAAAAAAAGAGAGAAAAAGATAGGCGGTATTCTCCAGGAACTCCCGGAGATCATCGGAAAGGCAGCCGCCTAATGAGATCTCCCCGTTCCCCCGGTTCAGGAGAGCTCTCCTCCGGATGACATAAAGCTGCATAAGCGGCTGCCTCACAGCCTGTCGGTTGTTAGGCAGCAAAGCTTACGGCTCAAACCAACTGTCTTTAAAACCTGTCGGTTAATTAGACAGCCCGGGTTTGTTTCCTATGTCACAAATGTGCATCCACACACACCTCCGCTCATTCCTCAAGCAGGTTTGAGCGTGAACCTCAATGTCCGTTTTACGAGTTTTCTCCTAAACGGCGACATGAGGAGAGCCACTGTGTAATACAGCGTGTGGAGGTGCATAAGCCAGCTGTTTGATACCTGTACGGTTAACAGACAGCGGGGCTCGCCGTTTGAGCCGGCTGTAACCTGTTGGTTAGCGCGGCAGCGGGGCTCGCGGCACAAGCCAGCTGTAATTAACCAGTAGGTTATTAAACAGCAGGGCTTGACGGTTAAACCTGATGCTCCTAACCTGTCGGTTATAGGCAGCACGGTTTTTCTCTGTCCCAGATGTGCCTATACTACACACGGTCGTAATGAGCCTAGGGCTGTTATTACGCACTGTGTGAATAGCACTGCACACACCTCCGCTCATTCCCTCAGCGGGTTTTGAGCGTGAACGCGCCTCAATGTCCAGTTTACGAGCCTTCTCCGAAACAGAGACAGGATGAGAGCCGGTGTGAGATGCAGCGTGTGGAGGGCCCCTCGCAGCCTTTTCGGTCCGGGCCCCTCTTGGGCTGCTTCACGGGCAACGGCGGCAAGGGCTCTGACGTGGCTCGTCACCATGACAACCACAGCACATCCAAAACATGCGTGCGCTCTCAGAGTATTACTCAGAGTGGCGACGCGTGTATTCCATGGACAGATTCATAAAATAATAAACAGCAAGGCCCACCGGGTAAGCCGGCTGCCCCTAACCTGTCGGTTATAGGCAGCATGGCTCGCTGCATAACCGGCTGTCTTTAAAACCTGTTGGTTTTTAGGAAGCTCGGATTTTTTTCCTCTGTCCCAAACCTACCTCCTACACACGGTCGTAATGAGCCACGAGTGCCATTATTACAGTGTGGACAGCACTGCACACACCTCCGCTCATCCCTTAGGGGTGTTGAGCGTGAACACACCTTAAATGTCCGGTTTACGAGCCTTCTCCTAAACGCAACATAAGGAGAGCCTGTGTGAAATGCAACGTCTGGAGGGCTCTGGCGTGGCTCGTCACCATGACAACCACAGCACATCCAGAGCAGGTTCGCGCCTTGAGTGACGGCGCGTGGGTTAGATGGACAGAGGGAAGTTAATATGCAGCAAGGCTCCCCGGTTAAGCCAGCTGCCAATAGCCTATTGGTTACTTGGCAGCATGGCTCGCTGCCTAAGCCGGCTGGGTTTTTTAACTTATCGGTTAATAAAACAGCTGGGCTTGCTATTTCAAATCCGTCTACCGTAAACTTTTTGGGTTTAGGCAGCATGGATTTTTCCTCTGTCTCAGACACCTCCTACCCACGGTCGTAATGAGCCCACGGAGGGCCATTATTACGCCTCGTGTGGACAGCACTGCACACACCTCCGCTCATCCCTTAGTGGTGTTGAGCGTGAACACGCAGTTTACGAGTCTTCTCCTAAACGGCGACATATTGAGAGCCTGTGTGAAATGCAGCGTGTGGAGGGCTCTGGCATGGTTTGTCACCAACCACAGCACAGCCAGAGAATGTACACCCGGCGCTATCAGAGTACTGTATGGTACTCAGGGTGGCGGCGAGTGTGTCTGATGGACAGATGGATGAGCAGGCGGATGGGCAGAGGGTAGTCTCTGCAATTCGCCTCTCCCCCCCGCAGTTCTTCGGGATACAGGAAGTCCTGTCATCCCAGGAACAGTGTCTCGCGCTCCGTGCAGAGCGGCAGGAACTCTGGTTAAAGAAAGCCTTTTCCTGGGGTTCCTCAAAAGGAAGAAAATCAGGGGTTGTTACTCCCGCTATTTTCTGGTCCCGAAGGAGACGGGGCGGGGGGAATGAGACCCATCCTCGATCTGTCAGTGTCCAACAAGGGAATGGCCTTTTCCCATGCTGACGATCAAACAGGTGCTGGAGTGTGTTCACCAGGGAGGTGCACATCCATAATCCTGAAGGATACTTCCTCCACGTAACCATCATCCCGAAACACAGCAAATTCCTGCGTTTCTCATTCCTGGCTCCACACACTTTTTTCAAAGTGGGTGGAGACGGTTGGAGCAGCTACTCAGAATGGGGATGAGGGTTATTTTGCCTGGACGACCGGCTGTGGCTGGCTCGCTCCAGGGAGGAGGCGGTTTTTCAGACGATACAGTTCGTATCTCATCTGTCAAGCCTGGGTTTCATTATCAACTGGAAGTAGAGCTGTCCTCTTCCCTCCCAGACATTTAACTGGGAGTGGAATTGAACTCAGCCCGCATGAGAGCGCGACTCTCACAGCAGAGAATGGAGAAAGTGACAGCTCTCCTCCGGTGCAGCTGTTAACCTGTCGGTTAGCAGGCAGCACGGTTTTTCCTCTGTCTCAGATGTGCCTACTACACACGGTCGTAATGAGCCCAGGGCTGTTATTACGCACTGTGTGAATAGCACTGCACACACCTCCGCTCATTCCTCAGCAGGTTTGAGCGCCTCAATGTCCAGTTTACGAGCCTTCTCCTAAACAGAGACAGGATGAGAGCCGGTGTGAGATGCAGTGTGTGGAGGCCCCCTCGCAGCCTTTTCGGACCGGGCCCCTCTTGGGTTGCTTCACGGGCAACGGCGGCGAGGGCTCTGACGTGGCTCGTCACCATGACAACCACAGCACATCCAGAGCAGGTCGCGCGCTCTCAGAGTATTACTCAGAGTGGCGACGCGCGTGTTCGATGGACGGATGGATAATAATAAGCAGCAAGGCTCACCGGTTAAGCCGGCTGCCCCTGACCTGTCGGTTATAGGCAGCATGGCTCGCTGCATAAACCGGCTGTCTTTAAAAACCTATTGGTTTTTAAGCAGCTCGGACAGCTCTCCTCCGGCGCGTCACAACCCGCGGGGCGGTGACAGCCCTCTCCGTGATGCAGCTGTTAAGGATGATATCAGCTGGTCACGTGGTGATCCCCCTGGGTGTCCTTCACAGTGAGGAGACTCCAGAGGTGGTTTATTTGCCTGCGTATCGACCCCGTGCGTCAGAGGAGACGCATGGTGTACATTCCTCCTTCCGTGGGTTTGGATTGAACCCACTGGAAAAATCTCCACGTCAGTGGGGGTGCCCCTGAACAGAGTGACGTCACACACCACAGTGTTCACAGACGCATCTCTCGTAGGCTGAGGAACGTGCATGTCGCAGGCAGTGGGGGGACAGTGGCCGGGTCACATGTCTCTCCATATAAACGTGCTGGAATTACTATATGGAAAGTAATCCAGCACTTCGTCCCGTTGCTGTACAATCAACATGTGTTGATTCGAACAGATAACAAAGCAGCGGCGGCCTACATAAATCGCCAGGGAGGTGTTCGATCAGCGCAGCTGCTGAACACACATCCTACACAGCCAAATGGACAATGTTCCGTTTGGTGTGTGGGGAAAATCCTGGACCCCGTTGGGCCCCCTGCCTCGTGCTGTCGTTCCTCCAGCTGTTGCTGGACAGGAATTGGCTTATAGCACGGTCGAAACATATGCTGCTGCCATTTCATCTTGCCACGTAGATTGGTGTCAGCACGGTGTGTAGTCACCCTCTGACAAAACGTTTTCTACGGGGAGCACAGAGACTCAGACCTGGGTCACGCGCTTTGGCGCCTCAATGGGTTTTCGGCTTTAGTGTTACGCGCACTGAGTAAAGCTCCATTTGAACCTTTAGATCAGGTTCCCCTGAAGTTTTTGTCAGCCAAAGTAGCTCTGCTCTTGGCTCTGACATCAGCTAAAAGGTTGAGTGATTTGTCTGCTCTCTCGGTGGCTCCGTCATGTCTCCGGATCCAAGGAGATGGCAGCTTAGCTGTTTTGCGCCCTAACCCGGTTTTTATGCCAAAGGTTATCACAAGCTCGTTTTAGATCGAGAGTGATAACTTTGGATGGCTTCTTTCCTCCTCCTCACCTCCTTTAGGGCGTTGCACGGAGGAATGACAGTGAAAGACATTTGCACTGCTGCATCTTGGTCTTCCCCCTGTTCTTTTATTCGTTTGTATTTGAGGGATTTCTCCCATTCCTCTCTGACACATTCAGTACTGAATAGCCTGCCAGAATGAGTAATGTCGGGGTTTTTCAATTGCATGCCCTCTCTCCTGCCTGTCGGCACTTAGAGAGCTGCTTTTTTCCCCCTCTCTTGATCGTTTTTAACAAGTGAGACTCGATCTCTACTTTTTAAACGACAGGTAGCCCGAGTAAGCCTACCTTCGTTCCCTGATGGAGAATATTCATTTTTTAATGCTATATTCCCTGGGAATGTGATGCTCCATTTACGCATGGCGAAATGGACATGGGTTATTAACTGAGTAGGTGTGTTTTGTGCTTCTGGTAACGGACGGAACCAGTGGGGTGTAGACTACATCCTGCTTCGCCCTTAACCCAATAGCGATAGCCTTAGAGGGCGAAGCCTTATACGATATAGAACTGGGGTTACGTAATGTAACCCAGCTTCTATGAGTATAGGCGCAGCCCTCTAAGGTTCGGGCTCCACTGGTTCCACGAATAGCTGAAGAAAAACTGTTGGAGTGGATTGTAGGGCCTACTTCCTATTTATTCGGAAGTGAGCCCGGAGGTGAGGCCCACGTCATAGGTGGGCGTGGAATAAGTCTGTCAGTGCTGCACACGTGCAGTGGGATTACCCAATAGCGATAGCCTTAGAGGGCTGCGCCTATACTCATAGAAGCTGGGTTACATTACGTAACCCCAGATATGCTCTGAAATCATCTTATAATGAAGAGTAATGACTTTTCTCACCAGTTTTTATGCATTTCTATATTGTAAACCTACACATGTATTGTTTTATCTCTATCTAATCATTGATCCCACTGATATTAATGCTTCCTTGAATGTTTTTCAGAAACAGCCCTTAAATGTTCATTGTTTATAGTGAATACCCCATTATTCCCTCTCCTTATTAATCAGATAAACCAATCAGTTATAGTCTCTCTTCTGTCCTCTCCATCCCTCGTTCTCTTTCATTTCCATATTCATTTAATGTATTCTCTCTCTCCCCTCCCCCTGTTTCTGTCTGGCTGCCACATCTGGCTCCTTCCATCCACTGAGGCCCCCCCCTCATATTGTTTTTGTTGCTCTCATACTGTACGTGCACTCAATTTCACATTCCTCACATGGATTCAGGCACAAGTCTTACGTTTGAATGCATAAGGGTCTCACACACCTCACACACATTTGCACATTCCTGCAAACACACACGGCAGTGGCTCAGTCAGTATAGGGGCTTGGACTGGGAGCTGGGAACAGACAAGAGTGTGGACTGGTACTTGGAGAGGTCCCAGTTCACATCCAGGGCCCTGCCGTGGTGCCCTTGAGCAAGGCACCGGACAACCCTCTATCTACACATACACACACACACACACACACACACACACACACACACACACACACACACACACACACACACACACACAATCACTGATCTGATGATCTCTTTTATTTTGTATTTTCCTTAATAAAAATCTTATCTATCCTCTTTTGATATTAGCTGCTATATTACTGCAAATCTACTCTAGCCATAGCGGCACATACAGTATAGTAATGGTTACTTGCAAATGGTCTCGAAAGCAGTCCTCTAACAGGACAAGGTAACAGAGTTTATTCAAGATGTCCTTCACCAAGGAGTTGTTTATCCGACACAGCTAATAAGCTAATAGGCGCATTCACACCGCAGTACTCTTCCCACAAAGGTTCATGAGAACTTAGTTCATGAGAACTCTTTTGTCGCGTTCACACCAAAAAGAGCCGGTACTAAAATTTGTTAATGAGAACCTTTTTACCCCCACGAAAGTCCCTGCTAGAGAGCAGGGACTTTCGTGCGGCTCTCTTGTGAGAAAAGAGCTATATTTCTGATTGGCTGGGCGGATTGCAAACCACGCCCCGTAAAACTCCCAAAAAGTTTTGTGAAGCCGCCATTTTATTATCCTCGCATTAGCATTATTAGCATTAGCATTATCCCAGCGCAGAAACGCAGAGAGACTCACTTATGGCAACACAAAATAAAACATGGGAGCGGTGGAGATGAGGAGGTGTCGGCGTTCTGGCTAGAGAGTCTGCTGGGAGTCCCAGCAGCTTCTACTGAAGCCAGCCCCCAACTCCGGGGACTTCCGGCCGGGGACTTTGGGCGGCAGTATACGCCGTGAAGTGGTTTGCGGCCTGCCAGTAAACCCAAAGCAGAAGAAGAAGAAGTGACGTCAGCGGCTTCATTTGCCTAATCCACCCCCAGGGACTTATTCCGGTGTGAACGCGATCTGTACTTAGTTCATGAGAACTAAAGAGTTCTCATGAACTAAGTTCTCATGAACCTTTGTGGGAAAAGTACTGCGGTGTGAATGCGCCTATTGGTTCCTTTATTTGATTTTGACACGTTGGTTCTCTGTTCTATCAGGTACCCCTTAGGTCAACATGGTTACTGTTGGTTAGGGTTAGGGTTACCTTCAGCATCAATAGTCTTACTCAGCCCTGAAAGAAAATATACTAATTGCAGCGGATTTCTCAGGAAATGCATCCATTTTAAATGAAGGGCCATTATCTAGTTTAGGTTTTTGTTATGTTATTCAGTGCAGACTAGAGTAACCTGCACTTCAGTTTTTTTCACATCATACTTATACAACAGCTACGTGCCAAGTATACCCTAACTACATTTTGGGATGGATATATAGTCTTTGTGTTGTCAATATCTATGTTTAGTGAAAAACTACTGTATTTTAAAACAGGGTTTTCAAAGCCTCACCACACCATCATTTATGTGAAATGTTGCAGCTGGATCCATGCATGTGACTGTTAATCCACATATTATTCATGTTAAAAACCTTCAGTTTTGAAAGCATTTGTCAGACTGTCATGTGTAGCTAACCGTTATCTCTTTGTGGTCCCTCGTTGTCCCCTCAGGTGGAGTACGATGGTCTGACGGGTCACATAGAGTTCAACAGCAAAGGCCAGAGGACCAATTACACCCTGAAGATCCTGGAGAAACACCCTGCGGGACATAAAGAGGTCAGAGGTTAAACAGGGTCGAGTGGGAGACAGACAGGTCAGAGGTTAGGTTAACTGATCTCCTCACATTTTGCACTTCAGTATTTTATTAGTTTGAAGGAGCAGGTCAGATCAGTTTAACCTGTTAAGCCCCAAGGTCCCCCTCGGCGGGTCTTTTTTTTTTTTCCACAACACTGTGTCTCAGGCGATCTTAATATTTAAGAACCTTTTAATGTGTTATACCAGATTAACGGGAAGAATCTCAGCTAACTGACGATACAAACCATTTTTACCAAAACAAAACACAAATCTCATAAGAAGTATCTAAATGACCCCTGAGCGAAAAATGCTAACGCACTTTGGCACAGAACTCAAGATAAAAGATACCCTTATTACTTATCGTAGCTACACATACAAGATATCCGATTAAAGCTGAGGTTCCACAGATTATTTAGGTATATACAGTGGGGCAAAAAAGTATTTAGTCAGCCACCAATTGTGCAAGTTCTCCCACTTAAAAAGATGAGAGGCCTGTAATTTTCATCCTAGGTACACTTCAACTATGAGAGACAGAATGGGGGGAAAGAATCCAGGAAATCACATTGTAGGATTTTTAATGAATTAATTGGTAAACTCCTCGGTAAAATAAGTATTTGGTCACCTACAAACAAACAAGATTTCTGGCTCTCACAGACCTGTAACTTCTTCTTTAAGAGCCTCCTCTGTCCTCCACTTGTTAACTGTATTAATGGCACCTGTTTGAACTCGTTATCAGTATAAAAGACACCTGTCCACAACCTCAAACAGTCACACTCCAAACTCCACTATGGCCAAGACCAAAGAGCTGTCAAAGGACACCAGAAACAAAATTGTAGACCTGCACCAGGCTGGGAAGACTGAATCTGCAATAGGTAAGCAGCTTGGTGTGAAGAAATCAACCGTGGGAGCAATTATTAGAAAATGGAAGACATACAAGACCACTGATAATCTCCCTCGATCTGGGGCTCCACGCAAGATCTCACCCTGTGGGGTCAAAATGATCACAAGAACGGTGAGCAAAAATCCCAGAACCACACAGGGGGACCTAGTCAATGACCTGCAGAGAGCTGGGACCAAAGTAACAAAGGCTACCATCAGTAACACACTACGCCGCCAGGGACTCAAATCCTGCAGTGCCAGACGTGTCCCACTGCTTAAGCCAGTACATGTCCAGGCCCGTCTGAAGTTTGCTAGAGAGCATTTAGATGATCCAGAAGAGGATTGGGAGAATGTCATATGGTCAAATGAAACCAAAATAGAACTTTTTGGTAAAAACTCAACTAGAAGTGTTTGGAGGAGAAAGAATGCTGAGTTGCATCCAAAGAACACCATACCTACTGTGAAACATGGGGGTGGAATCATCATGCTTTGGGGCTGTTTTTCTGCAAAGTGACCAGGACGACTGATCCGTGTAAAGGAAAGAATGAATGGGGCCATGTATCGTGAGATTTTGAGTGACAACCTCCTTCCATCAGCAAGGGCATTGAAGATGAAACGTGGCTGGGTCTTTCAGCATGACAATGATCCCAAACACACCGCCCGGGCAACGAAGGAGTGGCTTCGTAAGAAGCATTTCAAGGTCCTGGAGTGGCCTAGCCAGTCTCCTGATCTCAACCCCATAGAAAATCTTTGGAGGGAGTTGAAAGTCTGTGTTGCCCAGCGACAGCCCCAAAACATCATTGCTCTAGAGGAGATCTGCATGGAGGAATGGGCCAAAATACCAGCAACAGTGTGTGAAAACCTTGTGAAGACTTACAGAAAACGTTTGACCTCTGTCATTGCCAACAAAGGGTATATAACAAAGTATTGAGATTAACTTTTGTTATTGACCAAATACTTATTTTCCACCATAATTTGCAAATAAATTCTTTAAAAATCAGACAATGTGAGTTTCTGGATTTTTTTTCTTCTCATTTTGTCTCTCATAGTTGAGGTATACCTAGGATGAAAATTACAGGCCTCTCTCATCTTTTTAAGTGGGAGAACTTGCACAATTGGTGGCTGACTAAATACTTTTTTGCCCCACTGTATATCATCACTGAGCGATCCGAACTCGCGACAGGGGAAGCAAACACAGACATCACAACACGTACCTTTACGGAGCTTTTACGGGAGATCGTCTCACCGTAGCTGTCAATCTGATCAAAAGACGTGTTCAATGGCATTAAAACGAGAAAAAACGCAGCTGAATCGGTTAATCCATAGGTTGATAATGTTTCTGTGTATTTGAAAAAATTATTTATAATTCCATTTGTATGTAAAAATCGGAGAGTAAAAGTTAGCTGTAGCCACCAGAGTTATCGCAGCTTCCGGTTTTGGCTATGCGGCAGTCTCACACACACACACATTACCAAATAAGGAGTATGTGGCAGTTCCCCTCGATTCCATTGGCTCTGACGGTCAGAAAGAGATGTCAATCAGCAAAACCGAGCAAGGGGGGCCAGAGATAGGTCAAATCCACCCAAATGACCCCAGAAGTGTTTTTTTTTTGCTAAATCTCTCTAAAAAGGTCACATTTCACTTGTTTTGCATCAATCTTAATACAGGGTACTTATTATATGTTGTAGTTTGGATTCCTAAAGCTTTTAGTCTACCATCCCATCATTCAAGGGTGGTTTTCACTATAAGTAATTTCTTTTTTTTGGACGGACACAATAATTTACATTTTTTTTACTGTGTTGAATCTGAATTTACTTTAAAATAAAAACATCTATATTGATTCTGACATTTATACATCCAACTCACAGGTGTAACCTTGCTTTGAGAAAAAAGATTATTAATTTAACCCTTTTTAGAAGGAAAGATATGGTCATTTGTTCTGGGAATGTCATTTTCGAGCTTGAGACCCAAAAAACAGGCTCGGGGGTTTAACTTAAGAAGCAGGAAGCACTCCCAGAAGAACATACCTCAACACATGAACATGTTACTGCCACTGGGCTTGTTCTGGCCATGGAGTCACAGTAAGCAGTTTTTCATTCATCCATCAGTAAAATCCATACAGCAGACTCTGTCCTCGTGGCTCAGTGTTGCTGAGTGACCTGAGATGAACAGTAAGGGATCAAAGATCAATTTAGTTCACTCCTGGGTCAAATGGGCTCCCGGGCCAGGGTTCAGTGTGCTGTGAAGTGATGCACAGCTGGAAACCCAGGAGATGGAGATCTTTCTGTCTTTTAATATTATCCTTTGCTGCTAACCAGCTGGGTCTGTCCAAAGGTAACTACATCTAAAGTTCACCGTTGAAATGGTTTATTCTGTACTTCGTGCAGATATGAAGGGAAATGAATGAGCATCCAAACAAAGAAATGGTAGTCAATTTCAAATAAAGGCAGTCCCCTCCTGTCTTGTTCGGTTCAAATCTGACCTAGAGAACTAAAGTAAGGGGGGAGAAACCAACTCAAACAGAAGGGTTAAGAATGTTGACCTTGTGGAAGATTGTTTAGGAACATCAATCACAAACCAACAAATAATAGAAGCATTTAGTAATCAGATAACAGCAAAAGTATTTCCATTGAGACACAAGTTGTATTTGGGTGGTTAAATGAAAGCCACGATAAACAGATGATAAGGAGGGACATGATTTGAGGAGAGTATGAGTCTGAGCTCCACCAAACAAAGATGAGTTTTAACATCACAATGGGAGCTTGGAAGGAGCCCCCGGGTTGACAGCACATATCCCTCACAGCCAATAAGTACACAAACAAGTAAGAAGCTAATAGAGTTAGTGTAACCTTGCTTTGATGTAGTATTTATTACCTTATTTAACTTGCTGAAAAGGCCGAGAGGAGACGGATCCTCCCTCATTGATTCTGTTGAGTTATTCATCTGTCTCTTTCTTTCATAACACACCTTTATCAATCCTGTCTGCCATCACTTTCTGACTTTCTCTCCACTTTCACTTATCATTTGTTTTTAGTTGTTTCCTTCTGGTTCTCTTCGTCATTCACCTCCGTCCAGAGGTGGGAGAAGTACTCAGATCTTGTACTTAAGTAAATGTACTCAGTTCTTGTACTTAAGTAGAAGTAGAAGTACTCAGATCTTGTACTTGAGTAAAAGTAGAAGTACAAGAGTGTAGGAATACTCTGTTACAGTAAAAGTCCTGCATTCAAAATGTTCCTCAAATAAAAGTAGAAAAGTATTATCATCACAATATAGTGAAAGTAGCGACAGTAAAAGTAGTCATTGTGCAGATTGGTCCATTTCAGAATAATATATATGATATGTTTTATAATGATTGATCATGAAAGTGTTCTCAAAGCTGGTAAAGGTGCAGCTAGTTTGAATGACTTTGTATACTGCAGGGTAGCTTGTGGATTTACTCCAGGTGGAACTAAAGTCTGATTTAACACTTGATTATTTTTCACATCATTCATCCAGAACTGCAAAGTAAGTCAAGTTAAAGTACACTATTTACGTCTGAATTGTAGTGGGTTAGAAGTACATACACTGAACAAAAATATAAATGCAACACTTTTGTTTTTGCTCCCATTTTTCATGAGATGAACTCAAAGATCTAAAACATTTTCTATATACACAAAATAACCATTTCTCTCAAATATTGTTCACAAATCTGAACAAATCTGTGATAGTGAGCACTTCTCCTTTGCCGAGATAATCCATCCCACCTCACAGGTGTGGCATATCAAGATGCTGATTAGACAGCATGATTATTGCACAGGTGTGCCTTAGGCTGGCCACAATAAAAGGCCACTCTGAAACGTGCAGTTTTGCTTTATTGGGGGGGTCTGGGGGGGTCCGAAAACCAGTCAGTATCTGGTGTGACCACCATTTGCCTCACGCAGTGCAACACATCTCCTTGGCATAGAGTTGATCAGGTTGTTGATTGTGGAGGTGAACATACTGGATGTGGAGGTCCTGGGCTGGTGTGGTTACACGTGGTCTGCGGTTGTGAGGCCGGTTGGATGTACTGCCAAAATCTCTGAAACGCCTTTGGAGACGGCTTATGGTAGAGAAATGAACATTCAATTCACGGGCAACAGCTCTGGTGGACATTCCTGCTGTCAGCATGCCAATTGCACGCTCCCTCAAAACTTGCGACATCTGTGGCATTGTGCTGTGTGATAAAACTGAACATTTTAGAGTGGCCTTTTATTGTGGCCAGCCTAAGGCACACCTGTGCAATAATCATGCTGTCTAATCAGCATCTTGATATGCCACACCTGTGAGCAGGGGCGGACTGGGACTAAAATTCCGCCCTGGAAACTGACCCAGTCCGGCCACATGAAATGTCAAATGTTAGAAATCCGCTCTTTATTATTTAAAGTTTTACGTCCGATTCACTCCTTTTTTCCTCTCTGTACACAGCTCCAGTTTGATCATTGGCCTGTCATCAGATTTCATTTTTATTTGCTGCTGTAGCGGAAGTTTAGTAAAATTATTTTGATGAAATACTCCAAATCTCCACCCTCCATAATTGCACTTGCTTCAGTTGCTTGCTACTTTTTAAGGGCAGTGATGACCGTTACAGTACGAACTGAAGTTGATGCGATTTGATTGGATTGTGAGGCATGACGTGAGCCTCATCTGATTTGTCAATCCCTCAATTTTTTTTCACCAAGGGAAGCCAATTTTGGTCATTGGCTGAGATAAGTCCGGCCGTGCGTCACGCCTCCACCGTTCCCGGAAATGCATCCGCGGAGGAGCCGCGGAGGAACCATCAGTGTATCCTCGGTTAGAGCTCCTCCAGAGAGCCTCAACAGTTTGTTATGCAGCTCATCCGTGAGCAGAGCATCAAGTTGACATGTCTATTACAGCTGAATGCGGCGATTACCATTTTGTTCTGCAAAACGCCTCACAAACGTATTAAGATCAACAGCTTTAGTGCGTTTTGATTCAATGCTGAGTACAGCCAAACTGACAGTCTCTTCTCTGTCAGACCGCAAATACCTCATTCCTTCAGTGCTTGGGTCCGAATGCTTCTCGTTTTGCACCGTCCCGTTCAAATGAAATCGCCGTCAATCATATTTCCATGCTCGCGCCAGGGCCGGGGGAGGGGTTACAAGCACAAGACGTGCGTATTGTGCTGCATTCACTTGCACTCGGACATTAGAGACTTTCTCTCATAAATGTCCGATGAGCCACAACTTTTCTTTCAAAACAAAGCTGCCAACTGGGGTGGCAGCTGGGGTGGCAAGGCCTATTTTTAGGGTGGCAGTTGCCACCCCGGTAGGTGAAACTATAGGCTACTAGCTACAGTACAGATGCAACTAGATGAGCTGTTAACTCTCGCTCTGACTTTTTTTTTTTAAAACTCTCGCTCTAAATCAGACAGGTTGAAAGAGACGACACACGCATTTTTCCCACCGGCATTCCGTGAAGACCCGCCCTACTGTGCCTCTGATTCGCAGACTGTTGGTGGGGGTAAA
The DNA here is from genome assembly GCA_028583405.1 of Pogonophryne albipinna. Classification (NCBI taxonomy): domain Eukaryota; kingdom Metazoa; phylum Chordata; class Actinopteri; order Perciformes; family Artedidraconidae; genus Pogonophryne; species Pogonophryne albipinna. Next base: position 1,905,266 of record CM053259.1, on the reverse strand, counting down.
AAACGCTGACGGGATGCTGAATGTGATTGGACCAATGCGTTGACAGACACACACAGACAGTGGAACAGTCGGACATGCAGAGCGCTGTTTGCAGTGGACATAGCGGAGAATTTTGACTCGTTGTTTTGTGGCGATGTCTCGCAGATAACACAGATAATACAGATAATATATATGAAAAGTATAATTTGCTCAGAGTCCGGAGACAGTTGTGGTTCGGTCCGGACCCGGACCGGAGTCCGGACTTTGAGGATGCCTGGTCTAATCCCTTCTCTTCGTGTGGCCGGTCTTTTTTCTTCTTTGTGTGTGATTATTTGACATAAGAACCACACAACTGCATTAGCGGCCGCTGTCGCCCTCTGTCGGCCATCAGCGCAATTTAAATGATGACGTTAAACGTTTTTTTTTAAAGTGCCGGCCGTCAACGGCTCTTGACGACCGGCCGTTCTGTGGTTCTCCAGATTCTACAGATAGCCAGTCCGCCCCTGCCTGTGAGGTGGGATGGATTATCTCGGCAAAGGAGAAGTGCTCACTATCACAGATTTTTTCAGATTTGTGAACAATATTTGAGAGAAATGGTTATTTTGTGTATATAGAAAATGTTTTAGATTTTGAGTTCATCTCATGAAAAATGGGAGCAAAAACAAAAGCATTTATATTTTTGTTCAGTGTAGTATCTCAAAATTGTGCTTGAGTACAGTACTTGAGTAAATGTTTTTAATTACTTTACACCACTTGCTCCATCTTTGTCCAAGATACATCTTGTATTTCCTTCATTGTTACCTCTTCTTTCTCCTCCTCCTCCTCCTCCTCCTCCTCCTCCTCCTCCTGCTCAGATCGGTACCTGGTACTCCAACAACACGTTGACCATGAACTCCACGTCCCTGGACCTGAACGCCTCGGACACGTTGGTTAACAAGACGCTAATCGTGACCACAATACTGGTAATCTGTCATAATGTAGAGTTAGATTTCACTGCATGATGTTCCTCCTCCTGAATCAGCTGCTGATGATGTCACTTCCTCTGGTAGGAGAACCCGTACGTGATGCGGAGGTCCAACTACCAGGACTTCCAGGGAAACGACCAGTACGAGGGCTTCTGTGTGGACATGCTCCGAGAGCTGGCCGGCACCCTGAAGTTCTCCTTTAAGATCAAGCTGGTGGACGACGGGCTGTACGGGGCCCCGGAGCCCAACGGCAGCTGGACCGGCATGGTGGGGGAGCTGATCAACCGGGTGAGTGGGGGGGGGCGGGAACAATGTTTGAAAGAAGAGGAATAACTAACCTATTTAGACAAGCTATCCACATTAAAAGTTTGTCCAGTTTTGATTGCAACTCCCTCTGAAAGGGAACACAGGGATTCTGAGAGAAGTTCCTGTAAAACTGGAAGACAAAAGGAGCTGTCACCACACATTGTAACACATTACCTTACCTGGATTTTCTGAATTTGGGTTTTGCTGCATTATTATTAAAATAAAAAACTAACAGCAGAGAATACTTGAGAGACCTCTTTCTATACCACTTGTTTTAAATACAGACATTTATAGTGCATGGTTTGGCTCGACTCGACCATAGACTGTATACAATATGGACGTAGGCTCTATGACATCATCCACAGGTTTATGAAGTCCTGTTGTGAAGCACAAAGCACTGAAGCAGCAGAGCATGCAGAGCTGTCACTCAAGTGACCTCGCCCTTTGTTATGCATATACTTTATCCGTAACATCATTTAAACAGGTGGGTTGTATATAAGCATATTACAGTTGTTGTGAACGATTATATAAAGAGGCTAAGACAATTGTTCACACCCTATAATCATATCAGAGTGGTGCAGGAATGAGTCCTAAACCATTTTAGCACTTCCTGTTCGATCATCGAAAATTCAACAGTTTTTTGGAAGTGCTTTTGGTTAGATGCCTGTAATAAGATCTGTGGTTAACTCAAGCAAACAAACGTTGTGTTCTCCGTTCCGCACAGACCTGATTCTCATCACCTGCAGTGACCTATATTCTCTTTCTACACCGCGCTGTTACAAGTCAAAACAAAAAAAGGTAAATAGACGAATCAAAAGGTCATAGAAGAGCTCCAACACATCCTTTCAGAGAGGTCTTGGTTAGACCATACACTCCAGCATGTGCACTACACTCGGTGTCGGCCAATCCGCTTGCTGCTCTCTCATTGTGAGTGGGACCCAGGGCTGAAGTCGAATAGTCCCTTTAGCTTAGGAACCTTCCTAACGGAGTGAAATGACCCGGAAGTCCCTCAGTGGCAGCCATGATAAGTGCCGTTCGAATTCTAGATGATAGGAAAGGAGGTTTCAAACTTCCTTTATAACCTCCTTTAGCTTAGGAACCACTGGACCTCCCTTGACGAAAGGATAGGAGAAAATGCTGCCCCACAATGCCTTGCAGCCGCAGCATTTGCCGTCACACAACAGTCGGCCGTTCACAGAAACAACCGATTATGACCGAGAAATGATATCATGAAAGTTACGGTGCTTATTAAGCATTTTAAAACGTATGTGGTAAGTTGCCAAAGTGCTTTGTTTTGAACGTTCATCAGTATTATAATCAAAAAGAGAAATATGAACGTTAGTTTTTACTGAAATGATCAAATAAAGTCAGCATCTCACTGAGCTGTGTGGGGTTTGTTCAACTTTTAAAAGATGTTTGAATGGTGATATACACAGTGATAGATGTTAAGGACTAACGTTTATAATAAATACATTTGTATTTATTTTAAGATATTTTCATACAATCATACGTATTGGGATCATTTGTATTAATGTGGACCGGAGGGAGAGGGTGATGAGCATAAGTTTCACTTTCCTTTTTTATTTCAATTCCAACGTTGGTCATGAAGAATATATTTCTCTGTTGTCCGCATTCATAAACCATAAAGCAACAGCATCAGAGCACGGTGCAGAGTCTCTAGATGAGTTTACAGTAGTCCCTCGTTCTTATTGAACATCCATGTTGTAGTCCGCTGTATAGAAAACTGTAGTTTCCATAGTTTTCCCACAGCAGCAGACGCACATTCATGACGTCCGCTGGCGCATCATAAACACGTCGGATAGTGAAAGTGCATTCGGATTCTATAAAGTACCGCAGTCTCTTCTCCTAAGTCCTTTTGAATTCTCCTATCCACTATCCCTTAACCCCGTGACGTTTCACTCAGAGGTCAAGGGATAGACGATAGGGTTAGACCAGGGGTCTCCAACACGTCGATCGCGAGCTACCGGTAGCTCGCGGGCAGCTTTTCAGTAGCTCGCCGCTCGATTATCAATTATAGCGCGTAGTAAGGTTGCTTCTTGAGTTTGGACAATAACATTTTTTGATTTTAGATTTTTTTCTGTCACACGAATATCAAATCGGTCGGTGACGCAGAGAACAAGGAACAGACGTGACAGCGGCACAGCGACACCACACACGGAGCAGTCTGCTTTCTCCAGCAACACCAGTCCAGAACCAACAGCAGAATGACCCGCTCTGAATCAGGCCGCGTCGCTGCGGCTCAGAGACACAGGGAGGGATTTGTGTTTTTGAAAAACACTCGTTATCGTCAGTCATGTCAGGTTTTTGGTGGATTTAATCAAGTCTTGGATTGCAGAGTATGAATGTCCTCTTGCTATTTTCAGTTGATAAATAATTGTGTAAAGTTTGTGAAGGCAGGAGGAAAGCTTCCGCAATCCCCGTCTCCTCTCCGTTCCTCCAAACCCCGCCCCCTCCTGAAAAATAACGAGTGACAGGCTGATAGTGACCCGATAGAAACTTTGTTATTCACTTAATCACTGATTGAGATATGATGAAGCTAACTTAGTCTCATACATTCATGGGATTTATGCAACAGTAAGACAGAGAATAAGTGTGCACCCACATGCACTATTTTTGCTTTGATATGCTGTTGTAAATACTCCTATTGTCTGCTGTGTTCAGACTCAAGTCATGTTAGTGATGCCACATTCAGGACCTTCAGTGTCCTTTTTTTAACAGCAGACCGTTGCTAGAAGCTGCAGCTAGACTGCAGAAGCATTAGTTTTTTGTTTTTGAGGATGGAAAAATGTCACACACAGATATAGGGAGGCTAGACCTATACAAACTATATAATCATGTTCAGCTGAAGTCTCAGCAAAACTCACAACATTTCTGGAGCCTTGTCGACCCAGAAAACTATAAGAACATTCACCAAGCAGCACTGAACATGTCTGCTTTATTTGGCTCTACATCCTTTTGTGAAGCAGCTTTTTCTGGCATGAATGAAATCTAAATACAGAACAAGACCTACTGATGAACATGTAAATGACTCTATTAGAGTGAACCTAAGTGGGTACACTCCAGTATACACCTCTATGGTAGACTCCATGCAGTGCCATTCATCTCACTAACTGTAAAAAAGAGTGAATGCACTTATTTTACACATGTGCCATAAGATGTTTGTAAGGTGGTGATTAAGGCGATGTATTTACTATGTGGGCCATAATAAGAAGTGAGACATTTTCGTTTTCTTGGACCTTGATGTGAAGTTAAGATTTGTGATAAGCTTTAGGTATTGCAATTTCACACGTGTACAAAAGTAGCTTAATTCAACTGATGAGGGCTATGTGAATAAATGTAAGTGATGTGATGCAAGTAGCTCTTGGCCACTTTCATTTTTTCAAAGTAGCTCTCAGGTGGAGAAAGGTTGGAGACCCCTGGGTTAGACGTTAGGAGCTGATCTTTGGATTATCCGACCGCAACCCAGGTACCCCTCAAAAACACGCCTGTTTGCTCTCCTGGCTCCTAAATGGTGGAATGAACCCTTTGACATCAGGACAGCAGAAACTCTGCATATCTTCCGTCGCAAACTGAAAACGTATCGGTTGTATTGTACCTTGACAATTAAGTACTTGGGAAAGAAAAAGCACTTTAAAGAGTTAGCTTAGTCCTTGTATCTGATTCACCAGGAGGACTTACTTTGGTATGACTTGCTTGAAGTGAATATATCTGCCCTTTCCTTGTTGTTCGGAGTTTAAATCTTTATGTTTTTGCACTTATTGCAAGTCGCTTTGGATAAAAGAATCAGCCAAATGAAATGTGAGGATCGGACAAATTATTTTAACTTCTAGGGAGTAAAACTCACACAGACTGAAAGAGTTCACACACACACACACACACACACACACACACACACACACACACACACACACACACACACACACACACACACACACACACACACACACACACACACACACACACACACACACACACACACACACACACACACACTCAACTCAACTTGACTTAAAATGAGCCACTTTGCTTGAGAAAACAGCTACAGGGGAAACAGAGCTCCAGCTGAACGCCCGCTCAGCAGCTCTGAGTCCTGCTCCGGCCCGCAGCTCTCCAGCAGCTCTGAGTTCTGCTCCGGCCCAGCAGCCCTGAGTCCTCTGCTCTGAGTCCGGCCCGGCAGCTCTGAGTCCTGCTGCGGCCCGCAGCTCTCCAGCAGCTCTGAGTTCTGCTGCGGCCCGGCAGCTCTGAGTGTACTAGGCTGGCTCTTGTGCTGCAGCTGAAGGGCCATCACTGTCCCTCGCTCAGAGCACTCATCCCCACCTCCGCCGCCTGTTGCCATGACAACTAACGCAGAACCAATGTTGGAGCAAGTGTAATTATTGGAGCGTGTTCATGTTGGAGTGTGTGCTCGGCCACAGACGTTTCACTACTTCATCGTGTGAAATACTTTCAGTGGGGTCACAAACCCAAATCATCTATTAGTTGTATTTTCTGGGTTTGAACTAGGCAGCTTCTTAGAGTCTCAATATATTTCCCTCAATGTTGATTCAGCATTAGTTTTATCCATGTGAAGCTGTTTTATGGCATCATTACCCAAACGTATCATGTACCGCAAAAGTTAGCATCATTTACACTCATTTAAACAAGGTAGTTTCGTAGTTTAGGTACCTTGACATTATTGTCCACTGCAGTGGACAAGATATCCATTTATTTGATTCTTTACTTTGTGATTCACTCTTGGGCAGACTGATGAATAGACGATTGTTGTTGAGAAAACATTTCTAGATTGAAAAATGTAAATATTGTTGTTTATTCCAACAGTGGCTGATCACTGCGTTCTGACTAATTCTATCAGGAGCTGTTCCAATTACACTGGAGGATCCCTCAGCATCAAAGATCGCTGCTTTTACCTTCTGGAATTTCAGATCTTTGCAACACACACATACAGGGGCAAAACAGTATTTAGTCAGCCACCAATTGTGCAAGTTCTCCCACTTAAAAAGATGAGAGGCCTGTAATTTTCATCCTAGGTACACTTCAACTATGAGAGACAGAATGGGGGGAAAATAATCCAGGAAATCACATTGTAGGATTTTTAATGAATTAATTGGTAAATTCCTGGGTAAAATAAGTATTTGGTCACCTACAAACAAACAAGATTTCTGGCTCTCACAGACCTGTAACTTCTTCTTTAAGAGCCTCCTCTGTCCTCCACTTGTTAACCGGTTAAGCCCTGAGCCTGTTTTTCAGGTCTCAGGCTCGAAAATGACATTTCCAGAACAAATGACCTCTTCCCTTCTAAAAGGGTTAAATTAATAATCTTTTTTCTCAAAGTAATGATAAACCTGTGAGTTGGATGTAGAAAAGTCAGAATCAATATAGATGTTTTTTATTTTAAAGAAAATTCAGATTGAACATGGTAAAAAACTGTACATTTTGTAAAAAAGATATTTTGTACTTATAGTGAAAACTAACCTTGGATGATGGGTTAGTAGACTAAAAGCTTTAGGAATCCAAAGTACAACATATAATAAGTACCCTGTATCAAGATTGATGCAAAACAAGTGATATTTGACCTTTTTAGACAGATTTAGCAAAATAAACCTCTTCTGGGGCCATTTGGGTGGATTTTCCTTATCTCTGCCCCCCCTTCTTCGATTTTGACATGTGACATCTCTTTCTGACCGTTAGAGCCAATAGAATCAAAGGGGAATCTCCCCGCACACACTCATGTTAAAAAAAAATATGGCGTCTTCGCGCAAGCAGTTTTGCTCCAGAGCGAAGCTGTCTCTAGGTCTGACATCTCAAAACCGAAAAGCTGATTTATTGCTCATGGATTATCAGAAATCATTCAAAGTGACACAGACACATTGGATTAACCTATGGATTAACTTCAGCAGCGTTTTTATCGTTTTAATGCCATTGAAGACCACTTTTGACCAGACTACCACACAGATGAGCCATTTTGCCGTTTTTGGCTAACGAGCTCCATAATATGTTTTGATGTGTGTTCTTGTTATTATCTCCGAGAGTTCGTATGATTGAGTGATAATGAGGATAACCATCGATTCTGTGTCCCCTCACGATGTGAAACGATGGGTTGAGATCATAGACTGTATATATAAATGGACGTAGTGTCCGTGACGTCACCCATAGGATTCTGCAGAGTTGCCGAGAAGCCCTTAGTAGGCGGAGTCGGCCACTAACGGCTCGACTGTGACGTCAGAGTCTAATCCCGCCTGCTCCAAATAAGGGCAAAGAGGCGGAGCCGAGGCAGGACCTGCTGCCTCCGAACTGGAAGTAAACAGAGCTAGCTCAGGCTAAGAAGCTAAGCTAACATGAAATACATGCATACCAAGTTACTGCTAACAGTGTAGTTCCCCTATATAAACGTTACATTCATAATCAAATGAGACAATCTGCAAGAGAATTAGCTATATTTTGTTATTCTTAATGCTTGTCATTCACACGTTGAGAAAAGACGGACTCCACCGCCCGGACCTAACGGAGCCGCAGTGGGCTAGCTCCGGGACGCCGGCTGGAGCTAGCCCTCTGCGGCTCCGTTAGCTCCGGCGGCCACCACTGGGATAATTGGGTCCCCTATTAACATTTGCTCCCGTTTAGCATTATGGGCGTCATAGCCATAGACTATAAAAGTCTTACCCAAGGCTGAATCATAAACTAAAATGTATATGTATGCATAAAGGGTTATGTCCTTAGCTGGCTAATAAGTAACAAGCTAAGCTACCAAGCACACACCTGCGAACGGGGTTAACATGTATAATATTATCATTTTAGACTTCTTGGAAGTTCTGTTAGTACATTCAAGCGCACAGCACAACATTTTAATTGTCTGGTATTTGTAACAATATTCCCTAAAAGGCACAATCACCACGAACACGGCTAAAGGGTCAAGTACAGTAACTACAACTAACTAACGTTGTAGCCTCTATGGTTGTAGCCTAGCAGAGTGGACAAGTTGCTGTTAGCTGACAGTGAGGCATGTACATGTCCATCAAAGTGACCACGCCCTAATTTATGCAAAAGCTTTAAGGCTTAATATTAATTAAACAGATGAGTTGAGAAAAAATGCACCCCCCACACAGTAGTCATGAAGGGGGAATCTAACTATACAGAGAATACACTTTTTTGAACCACGATGTAAACATGTTTATTTCTGCTGTAAAGTTGGGCATTTTAACATGGGGGTCTATGGAAATTGCTCCCTTTTGCAGCCTGCTCCTACTGGCCACTAGATGAACTGCAGTGTGTGGCACTTCCATATTGGCGTCCCGACTCTTCCCCAGTGTTTGTCGCTTGGTTGAGATGTGCAGCAAAGATAAATAATAAGGTTTTGTGAGTGAATTTCGGTGCAGTCATTTGTTAGCATTTTTCGCTCGTTGCTAATTCAGAGGCTCAGCGTTAGCATTGTGGGGGTTTTTTTGAAAAAAAAATGAAAATGATCAGTTAGATGAGTTTCTTCCCGTTACATGGATATAAAACATTCATAGTTTATTAAATGAACATGCCCTCAGACACTGTTTCCTGCAAGATGTTGCAGGAGGCCCCCGGAACCGGGGTCTCTCGGGTTTAACAGGTTAACTGTATTAATGGCACCTGTTTGAACTCGTTATCAGTATAAAAGACACCTGTCCACAACCTCAAACAGTCACACTCCAAACTCCACTATGGCCAAGACCAAAGAGCTGTCAAAGGACACCAGAAACACAATTGTAGACGAAAGAAAGAGAAAGAATGCTGAGTTGCATCCAAAGAACACCATACCTACTGTGAAACATGGGGGGTGGAAACATCATGCTTTGGGGCTGTTTTTCTGCAAAGGGACCAGGACGACTGATCCGTGTAAAGGAAATAATGAATGGGGCCATGTATCGTGAGATTTTGAGTGACAACCTCCTTCCATCAGCAAAGGCATTGAAGATGAAACGTGGCTGGGTCTTTCAGCATGACAATGATCCCAAACACACCGCCCGGGCAACGAAGGAGTGGCTTCGTAAGAAGCATTTCAAGGTCCTGGAGTGGCCTAGCCAGTCTCCAGATCTCAACCCCATAGAAAATCTTTCTGGATTTTTTTCCCCATTTTGTCTCTCATAGTTGAGGTATACCTAGGATGAAAATTACAGGCCTCTCTCATCTTTTTAAGTGGGAGAACTTGTACAATTGGTGGCTGACTAAATACTTTTTTGCCCCACTGTATAACACACACACACACACACACACACACACACACACACACACACACACACACACACACACACACACACACACACACACACACACACACACACACACACACACACACACACACACACACACACACACACACACACACACACACACACACACACCTCTCTCTTTGTAAGGCCTGGCAGTCTGATAAAAGCAGGTGGAATTAGTGTCTCCTCGTTAATCAATTAAGTGTTAATTGTGGAGCAGAAAGGGGTCTGGGGTCCAGATAAAGCTCCACTATGGATCCACTCTGCTTCTCTCTGTTGACTCTGCACTTAATGAGATTATCTTTCAACTTAAATTCCACTCTGCCGCCAGCGAGGTTCACATGCAGCTGATAGAGAAAACCCTTCTAAAGGGGAAGCTGGATGTTGTTCCCTTGGTTCAGACTTTAACAGAACAGAAGTGTTTAAATTGAATAGGCATTCAAATGTATTCCCTTAATTTTCACTAAAATTACAGCATCAGCCACACAGTAATACAAGCACTGCAGGGTAAAGTGAGAACAAATTATGAATTGCATAAAACTTAAACAAATGTATTCTGTTAAAAATATGAATTACCATATACAATTTATCATTTAAAGTAATCAGTAACCTAAACTGATATCAAAATATAAAGTAATGCAACCTCATTACTTATGTTGCTTTAAAATACCTCAATATCAAATGCATTGGAAATAAATAAAAGAATATAATACATATCAATAAGATGTTTTTACTGAACTGAAAAAAGAAAATAGTTGAACCAACTTAATTGAATTACTTCAATTGGTAACACACAATTTAATTAAGTTTTCTCAAATAAGGTTTTTAAATTATATCAACACAAATTATTTAAGTCAGATGTAGTTAAAAATGTGTTTTCTTTCAAATCAACAGTTTGCATTAATCCAGCTTACATTTTCCAAGTTTTCCAACCCAATTATTTGCTTTACCCAAAAGTAAGATACTGCTCATTAACAACCTAAAACTACAGTTTCACAAAATGTATTTATTTTAAGTAACCTCGGAGTGAAATTTTAGTTTACTAAATATAATTTAAATACTTTATTCACAATTCAAATGTTAAGTTAGCTGAAAGACAAATCATGGACTAAAATATAATGTATTTATACTTTATTATATAAACATATAAAAACAACATTCATTTGTCTTTCCTTAAAACAGTCTTTGGACCAATACAAAGTGTGTAACAGACAAACAATAACACAGTTACCTAATGTTAACGTTAAACACTAACATCAGGTGTGCCATCTCCAGATATGAACAACACTTTATGATTTTTGAAGCATAAATGCATTAACAAGTAGTACAAATGTTACATGAGGCTATAAACACACTACAACACAGTCGCATGGCCTTGTGTCACCACCGCTAAGCTTAAGGTGGCTAACGTTAGGCGTGGTGGCGTCAAGTAATCACTAAATAGCAACCGCTGTTTTTAGGACAGAAGCTTTTGACGTTCAGCAGTGGGGTATTAACTGACACTTTTTATGTTGTAGACCAACACGTGGAAATATCTTCAGCTTTTCAACCACAGACCTTATTTCAGGTTGACAACCAAAAACACATTAACTTCAGTGTAGCACTTACTGATTTATGGGCTCAGAACAGTCTCATAATACACACATGCACACAGAAGGATTCACACTTGTATTTTTCAATGCACACACAAATGTGTTCTGTTTCATATACATGTAAATAAAATCCAAATACAGAAAAAAGTTTTAGATATGTATGTTTGATCCTCACATATTTGTTTTCCGTTTAAATCCCCTGAACCTGCAAACACAAACCGCTTCCTGTGCACGGATCGCTGTGCGTGTGTGGGTTTTTTGAGACTCCCCTGACGGTCAGCCGATTCGTACTTGTAATTTTTTCTATCTATAGCCAATCAGATGTCTCCTTCATTCTAAGCCAATCACATGAGCACGCCCCCACGAGGGTAGATTTCTTGCGTTCATGACACTTCATATACGCATTTTGCGCTGTCCGGTCAGCTCGCTAAACAGAGGGCGGAGCATCAGGTGATCATGCAGAGCTGCGTGCCTCTGTCAGACTCAGCAGCTGATCTGATCTCTCTCTCGCGTCCGGTTACACTTCACTCGCGTTTATGTCCATATCGATCAGATCCAGTTCTCCTGATCGGCCTTTATCGAGAGCACCGATCGGTATATATATTAGGTGTACACTTTACGAATATAATAGTTGTTTATGGACAACTTTACCATTCAATCTCGTCCAACTGATCTTCTGTCTCTCCTCGGCTCTTGGTAGTTCAGGCATTTATCAAATCTGGCAACTCCGTGTTAGGAACCTTGACAGACACTTGAATTCAAACGCACGACTCAAAAGAAAGTTTGTTGTTCAAAAGGTCTTTACTTTGGATAAGTATAAAGTTCAAACAAAAATCACTCCTGAGAGGCAAAACGTAGCAAAGCAAACTACAAACTAAATAAACTTGACTATGATCACAAAGCACAAAATCTCTTGGCGTGACAAGCTGGCTCTCTTAATGGCACAAGGCACAAGACGAACTGGCACATGACAAAGGGAGACAGGACTATTTATACATGAGGTAAGTGGGAACAGGTGGAAACAATCAGGGGCGGGGCAGATGCTGACGATGGCGGGAAAACACACAAAGGGAGGAAGTAAGGGGACCTGAAATGAGAGATTTGCGCGCGAGGGTCATTTTATGCGCGTGTAAAAGCACATTTTCCGCTCGTGAGTAGCTTGTTTTACGCGCTAGAATATTGACCCAAATCTGACTCCATAGCTCAAACTATTAAGAGTGAATATCTGCCGATAATGACCGGCGGGGCTCCCCCCCCCGTTGACAGTTCACTGTCTAGCACTGGCTTCGTAGTGCACTGATCGATTAGGCTAAGCCAGCGTTTCTCAAAGTGTGGGGCGCAGAGATGTGATAGGTGGGTCGCAAAATCCAAAATAAAAAAAATAAAACATTTTTTTTTTGCAATATCAAAACAACGGCCCGCCCGGGGTGCAAAACGCATCAACACCTGTAAATAACCCAATTTGTGTTCTTTGAAATTGAAAAGGATATTGCATTGTGTTTGTTACTTTCGTTGCAGTTGTATGTCTTAAGTGTAATTTGGCATGCTTTTATTTTGAAGGCGAGTTTACGCTGTTGACAGTTGTTGTTGCTATGGAAACAAGAAACGTTTCACAGCGGGCGGAACTTGTCATAAAGTCTGCGATAATAAAGCCCACCCATTTAGAGGGAAGATATGATTGGTCAATTGTACTGTCATTTGACATTACTCTCTCGTTCAGTTACTATAGCTGGCCCTCTGTGAATTCATAGCTGGACGTCCAACAGCTCCTGTCTTGACCTCGCGGAGACGAGCTTCTTTCATTTAACCCTTCACATTCAAACAGAAACTGAATAGGCAGATTCAAAGGATTTATTTCTTTGGAAATGTTATTTTAAATACAATTTAATCAAGTTATTATTGGTAAAACTAATGACAAATATTACTAAAAACATATTTTAAAAAAATATATAAAGAAAAATATAATTTGTTTTAATGTTTTTAAATATTATTTTGTAGAATATCTTAGGCCCTCAGAGACAGGCTCGGCACTGGTAAAAAATCTCTCATACGCACATGTGAAACGCTCTCACAGACACACACAACAGCGTTGCAGTCGGGAAGAAAAGCAATGTGGAGCGAGAGAGAGAGAGAGAGAGAGCGAGAGAGCAAGAGAGAGAGCACACCTTTATCTATTTAATAAAGTTGTAAAGCATAAAGTAAGAAATCATTCCAATGTGTACTATAGGACAGTAAAAAGTTTAAAAGCGGAGGGATTAGTCAAATATGCATAAATAAAAATAAAGAATGCTAACTAGGTAACATAAGATAAGAATAAACAAGTTTAAATGATTTGTTGTGATCATATTCTAAAGATGTTTGGATTATTGAAAAGTATACAGCTCCCTTTCATCTGAGTGTTGAGAGCTGTTTCCATAAATTCATGTTGGGCTCAAAGTAGGGCTGCTCGATTATGGCAAAAATCATAATCTCGATTATTTGGGTCAATAATTGATATCACGATTATTAAAAACGATTAACCATTTACTTGAAAACATCAATTTATTGAAGAAAATCATTTAAAAAGTATGTTTTTAACAGTTGATTACCCTGAACTTTAAGTATAATTCAACTGAATTAAAAAAAAAAAAAAAAAAAAAAAAAATCGTTTTATTTCGATTATGTTGTTTTCATAATCGTTGCAAGCCAAAATCCCTGCCTAGAGGATGTGACATCCACCACCAAATTAAGCAGGTTAAAATAATTAAATTGCATACATTTTATTTTAGTAAACACTGCAAACGGGTCCCACAGACCCAAACAGCACACAAAGGTTAAAGGTAGCATATAATAATGTTAAAATGTGCTAAATATATACACTGCAAAAAAACAAAAAAGAGGAGTAAAAGTAGCTCACGACTCGTTTTATTTTTTGAAAGTAGCTTTCATCCTAAAAAAGGTTGGAGACCCCTGTTATAGAACGATACATTTGACAATTTTAAGCTTGGCCTGCCTACCATTTTATTGGAGCGATGAGGAATAGGTGGGGCTTGAAAAGGCCCACCTATTCAAAGTGGGGAATGACAGAAAAAGTTTGAGAACCACTGGGCTAAGCTAACCTGTAGCTGCTCCCTCCACACTCACAACAACTTCATACAGACATAAATACAGCAGCTGCATTCGCCATACAGGAAACACACATTTAAAATGGGTTTGCCTGCCGTTTTTGTGTACACAAGCATTCATCAATGGTTCGGAAAGTGGCGCTGTACCTTAATAATATAAAGGCTTGTATTTGCGTGCATTTCCTGTTCGGAAAGTGGCCATGTACTGAGAGTGGAGGTGTCCTGAGATTAGCGCCTGCAGGCAGGCTCCATGGACCTGTCAGCTCCGGGCAGCGCAAAATGCATACATGAAGCGCTACGTCATGAACGCAAGAAATCTACCCTCGTGGGGGCGCGCTCATGTGATTGGCTTAGAATTGAGGAGACATCTGATTGGCTATAGATAGAAAAAATTACAAGTACGAATCGGGTGACCGTCAGGGGAGTCTCAAAAAACCCACACACGAATGCACAGCGATCCGTGCACAGAAAGCGGTTTGTGTTAGCAGGTTCAGAGGATTTAAACGGAAAACAAATATGTGAGGATCAAAAATACATATGTAAAACTTTTTTCTGTATTTTGATTTTATTCACATGTATATGAAACGGAACACATTTGTGTGTGCATTGAAAAACACAAGTGTGGATCAGGAAATACAAGTGTGAATCCTTTTGCGGATCATGAAGTACAAGTGTGAATCCTTCTGTGTGCATGTGTGTATTATGAGACTGTTCTGAGCCCGTACTGATTTGGAATGACTGGGTAACAGGACAGAGAGGTGCAGTGATGATGTGTTTCTGTAGGACGACCCTGAAGTAAGCTGCTGGTTCCCTCGACAAAAAAGCAATGGGATTTCTCCGTAGGATTTTGAAATATTATATAATCCTATGGAGAAATCCCATTGCTTTTTGTCAAGGGAACCAGCAGCTTACTTCAAGGTCGTCCTACAAAAATACGTCATCACTGCACCTCTTTATTTCAGGCTGATAACCAAAAACACATTAACTTCAGTGTAGTGCTTATTGACATTAACAGGACATTGAAGCAATGGTGAAATACATTAAGTACCGAGATATTTTACTTAAGTAAACCACTGCATGAAAGCTATTAGAAAAAAATATTTAAACATTAACAACGTTTCTGTTCTTCTGAATACATAACTGTTTCTTGGAATCGAAACTAAAATGGTGAAACAAAAACCTACCGCACCCACAACATTTTCTTTTACATGTGCAATGTCCGATGTCAAGACGCCATTGTGCTAATACAGCACTAGGCCATGTTTTGGCCCAGAGGAGGAAAACATTGTTTTGTTTGTCGTTACTCTGAGCTTTGAAGTCTGCCATACAGACTTTGCACTTTGGCGGACATCAAGCTGCATGATTATTTTCTGAAGTACTTCAAAAGTTAAATGAAGGGGGTTTGGATATGCTATGTTGAGTGCATATAGCAAACCCAGAAGGAGGGCACAAGCTGAGGCAACTGAATCAAATCAAATCAGGTTTTATTTATATAGCACATTTTTAAAACGATTTTTGGTCGAGCCAAAGTGCTGTACATATAATAATTACCTTACAGTAAGGACACTATACAGTAAATACAACAGCACAGTTTGTGCAGAATATCAGTATGAGAAAACGACACCCTCTGTCCTTAGACCCTCACACCGTACAAGGAAAAACTTCCAGAGAAAACCCACAGTTTAAAGGGAACATGGGAGAAACCTCAGGGAGAGCAACAGAGGAGGGATCCCTCTCCCAGGACGGACAGATGTGCAATTGATGCCGTGTGTAAATCGAAAAGATAATACATTTTACAGCGTAGGTAGACCAAATGTTTGGAAATGCATGTGTCTGTAATAAGAAGATGAATCCACGAGGATGTCAGCTACAATCCTGTCGAAGCCATCAGGGAAGCAGCATGATGAGACCCAGGCAGGACCGTAGAGACAGGTTCAGCCACGACCCGAAGTCCACGACTTAATCCAGAACTCAGGATAGAGGATCCAGGGCACAGGACTACAGCAAGAGGATCAGCCTCGACTCCGGATCCCGGCGTAGATATAGACACAAAAGAAAAAGAAAATTTGGGGAGGCTGGGTTCATCGGAACATGCAAATACACAGACAAGCACACGCAGGGAGCAAGGTCCCCGCTGGTACGCTGTGACTACGGCATAACACTCCCCGGCCTTGGATAAGGCCCCTCTGCAAACCTGTTTCCCTCCAATAAAACCGTGTGAGGTCATGGAGGGAAAAGGTTTTGGATAAAGAGTAGTAATAACCTTAGTAAAATAATATCAATTATATGTTTAATTGTTATTCCAGCTTGATCTGTATGTATATATATTTTTCATTTATCTCATCTGACCCATCTGTATTATTGCGATTATGTTGAGAAGGCAAGGCAAGGCAAGTTGATTTATATAGCACCTTTCAACACAAGGCAATTCAAAGTGCTTTACAAAAAATGAAAGACATTAAGAAAATGGCATTTAAAATCAGTCATTAAAAAGAAAAGATAATAAAATAAACACTAAAAGAAAAATACATGGATAAAAGTTACAGTGCAGTTTAAGATGTGAATAGTTCAATTAAAAGCAGCGGCAAAAAGAAAAGTCTTTAGTCTGGATTTAGGGTGCGCTCACACCTGCCTTGTATAGTCCGGTTGAATCGAACCCTGGTGCGTTTAGCCGCTTGGTGCGGTTCATTTGGGTCGGTGTGAACACAGTCCGAGACCTCTGAAGTGAACTAAACAATCGGACTCTGGTCCGCTAAAATAGGTGGTCTCGGAGCGCTTGCTTGCGAACTCTGGAGCGGTTCATCGCTGGTGTGAACGCAGTCCGCACCAAAACATAGGAAGCGTAGTATTTACGTGTCACAAGAACGCGGATGTCTTCAAAATCTTTAGCGAAAGAGTCTTTCAAGACATCCCCGGTTGTTTAGTTAAAGAGTGAAGCAGAATGAAGGGTTGAACAGTGTCGTGTAAAGTAAAAATTCTCCGTCGGTGAAACGCCCCTCCTTACTGCAGAACGTCTCTCATTATGTTATAATGTTTTTTAACGGACGTTGTCTGATTATATAATCATATGCGCGGGCCGCTAGTGTCTGTTGATCTCCAGATTAACAGCAGCATGAGAATAACTTGCCGAAAGTGCCGATGCTCCATGGCGGAGGCTCCGGTAGAAATTGCCGGGATTTGCGTTTTTACCCCCTTAATGTCTGACCAATGGTTGAACAGCATTTCCGTGCACATGACTTGCGTTTAAAGTTTATAGTCCGTTTGAGTTTTGCCCGTGTGAACGCAAACCGAACCTTCTGAAAAATGAAACAATGTAACAAACTGTCGTCTGGTGCGCACCAGAAAACGGACTATTAGGTGTGTAGTCAGAGTTGCAGCGGACCTGCAGGTTTCTGGGAGTTTGTTCCAGATATTTGGAGCATAATAACTGAATGCTGCTTTACCATGTTTAGTTCTGACTCTGGGGACAGAAAGCTGACCAGTCCCTGAAGACCTGAGAGATCTGGATGGTTCATAATTTAGCAGAAGATCAGAAATGTATTTTGGGCCTAAACCATTCAGTGCTTTATAAACCAGCAGCAGTATTTTTAAATCTATTCTTTGACACACAGGAAGCCAGTGTAAAGACTTCAGAACAGGAGTGATGTGATCCACTTTCTTAGTGTTAGTGAGGACTCGAGCAGCAGCGTTCTGAATCAGCTGCAGCTTTCTAATATATTTTTTAGTGAGACCTGCAAAGACACCATTACAGTAGTCGAGTCTACTGAAGATAAAAGCATGGACAAGTTTTTCCAAATCCTGCTGTGACATTAGTCTCTTAATCCTAGATATGTTCTTTAGGTGATAGTAGGCTGATTTAGTAACTGTTTTAATGTGACTGTTGAAACTCAGGTCAGAGTCAGATAAGATGGACTTTTATTAATCCCTCGTGGGGAAATTGTTTCTCTGCATTTGACCCATCCTAGTGTTAGGAGCAGTGTGCTGCCATTTTGAATGGCGCCTGGGGAGCAGTGTAGGGAACGGTGCCTTGCTCAGGGACACCTCTGTAGCACTTGGTCTTTCCGGGACTTGAACTGGTGACCTTCCAGTTGCCAAGCCAAGTCCCTATCGACTTCGCCACCACCGCCCACCGTCCATGACTACACCTAGATTTCTGGCTTCATCTGTTGTTTTGAACATTGCAGACTGAAGCTCAGCGCTAACTTTTATACGTTCTGCCTTGGCTCCAAAAACCATTACCTCAGTTTTATCTTTCTTTAATTGGAGAAAGTTCTGACACATCCAGTCATTGATTTGTTCAATGCACTTACTCAGTGTTTGAAGTGTTTTGAATTGTTACGTAAATGTGTGTGTCATCTGCATAGCTATGGTAACTTATGTTGTTGTTTTTCACTATCTTAGCCAGTGGTAGCATGTAGACGTTAAAGAGAAGAGGCCCCAAGATGGAGCCTTGAGGTACCCCTCATGTCATATTTGTCAACTCAGATTTGTATTTACCTATAGAAACAACCTTTTTGTTCTGTCCTTTAAGTAGGATTCAAACCAATTTAGAACTGTTTCCGAAAGTCCCACCCAGTTTTCCAGTCGGTCTAGTAATATGCTGTGATCAACAGTGTCAAACACAGCACTGAGATCTAATAATACTAACACTGAAGTTCTGCCACTGTCTGTGTTTAAGTGGATGTCATTAAAGACCTTTACAAGAGCAGTCTCAGTGCTGTGGTTTGGACGAAAGCCTGACTGGAACACATCCAAACAGTTATTTAAATGCAAGAAGTTACTCAACTGTTGAAAAACTACTTTTTCAATGATTTTACCTAGAAATGGGAGGTTTGATATGGGCCTGTAATTGTTCATTACTGAAGCATCTAGATTATTCTTTTTTAAGAGCGGTTTAATGACTGCAGTTTTCAGGGCCTGTGGAAAAATACCTGAGTGAAGAGATGTGTTTAATATATGAAGTAGATTTGAGGCCATGCAACGAAAAACATCTTTGAAAAATCCTGTTGGAATAATATCAAGGCAGCAGGAGGAGGATTTCAGAAGTTGAATAATGTCCTCTAAGTTTTTATCATTAATCTGATGGAATTGTGTCATGTTGATGTTTGAATTGATTTTAAGTGGACACAGGGACAAAACATCTGCTGTTCCTGATGCAGAGGCACTGACTGCTTGTCTGATTTTCTGAATGTTGTCAGTGAAGAAGGCAAAATCATTGCACGCCCTGGTGGATAGAAATTCAGAGGCTACTGACACTGGGGGGTTAGTCAGTCTGTCGACGGTAGCAAACAAGGCACGTGCGTTGTTTTTGTTGTTGGTAATGATGTCAGAGAAGAAAGACTGTCGTGCGTTTTTCAATTCCAAATTATAAAGGCCAAGTCTCTCTTTATAGATTTCAAAGTGAACCTGGAGATTTGTTTTTCGCCACCTATGTTCAGCTTTTCAACACTCTTTTTTCTCTGTTCTCACGGTCATGGCCTTTCTCCATGGAGATATTTTCTTGCCAGACACTTCCTTTACCCTAGTTGGAGCAATGGCATCTATAACATTTTTTATTTTTTTATTAAAATGATCTACTAGCTCATTTACTGAGATGTTAGCAGGGGCAAGTGTGGAAGAAAATTCTGAGTAAACATTTCCCCAGTATTTTCAGTTAAATATCGCTTTGTGGTTACCTCTTTTTGAACATGTTTGTGAACAGAAATAGAGCTCTCAAAGAAAACACAGGAATGGTCAGAGAGTGCAACATCAGTCACCACAGCCTTAGAGATATTCAGACCCTTTGAGATAATTAAGTCCAGAGTGTGCCCCTTATTGTGCGTGGGCTCCGTCACATGCAGAGTCAGTCCATAGTTATCAAGAACACAAAACAGTTCTTTAGCCCCTCTGTCCTGGGGGTTGTCAACATGGATGTTAAAATCACCAACAATGACTAGACAGTCAAAGTCAATACACACTATAGACAGCAGTTCAGTAAAGTCATCACAAAAGCTTGCACAGTATTTGGGTGGTCTATAGATATTTAGGAACAGAGCTCGAGAGGAGCATTTCAGCTGAAGGGCCACATATTCAAAAGAATCAAAGTTCCCATAAGATGTCTTCCTGCATTGAAGGGAATCATTGAACAAAATAGCAACTCCACCTCCTTTCTTATGCATTCTTTCCTGACTCATAAAACTAAAGTTGGGAGGGGTTGATTCGATTAGAACAGCTGCACTGTTATTTTGTTCAATCCAAGTTTCCGTTAAAAACATAAAATCGAGATTGTGATAAAATCATTGATTAAAAATGTTTTACCTGCCAAAGACCTGACATTTAATAAAGCTAGTTTAAGTTTGTTAAATACACTATCAGTAAGATTTTTTTGTGACAAGCTGTTTCTTCTTTCGTGTAACGTTAGAGGTCCAACTCGGTGTCGTGTAGCCATGCCCGCATCTCTGGTCCTAGGTCGAAGAGGCTGGCTTCCGAGGGTGGTCTATATAAGGGGCAGATGGTGATTATATGGACAGCGGTCTGCTCAGGGTCACCGCACTCGCATGCCGCACTGTCCGCCAAGCCCCACGTCTTCATCGATGTTTTAAAGCGACCGACCCAAGTTCGTAGACGGTTCAGAGTGGTCAACTGCCGGCGCGGTAGGTCGTCTCCTCCAATGGCGCCATCTCCTGGGTCCCAGATGTAACGGTGGATTCGGGAGGGCCCGGCTGACTCCCACTCCTGCTTCCAAGCTGCTGCCAACCATGCATCTCTGGAGATGTCCTCAGAGGTGGAGTTGAGCATCTCTTGAGCTGCTTTGTTGTAGGGGTGGCGGGACTTGCTGTTTGACATGGAATCACTTCTAAATTTGATAAACTCACACAAACGTTTGAGCACTTCCTGTTTCTAAGCTGATTCACCGCTCTTAATATATGACCTATCAACAGAGATATCGGCAAAGCTACTGGCAGGCAGGGCCACGGCATGTCCTGGAAAGAGTTGAGTGCGATACGCCCTTGAGCCTGGACCCAGCATATATCAGCAAGAGTTTGTTGCGTTTTGTACACACACATCCTTATCAGGCTTCGGAGACTGCAGATGCTTTCTTGAAGGGAGGGGAGGTGGTTGACGTAGGCACGGTGAAAGAGACGAGGGCGATGGTGCAAGTCTCTGCTTCGGTGATTTTGGTGGGCGTTGTTGAAGAGCGGGGGTAAAGGACATGCTGCCAGGGGGGGAGGTGGTTGACGTAGGCACGGTGATGAAGACTGGGGAGATGGTGCGTCTCTGCTTCAGTGATTTTGGTGGGCGTCGTTGAGGAGCGGGGGTATAGGACATGCTGCCAGCCCTGCGTATCGCCTTAGTTTGGTCTTTGAACTCCAGGAAGGAATCGGTGCCAACCCACTGTATCTCCTTCGTGTGTTCAGCGATCTCCAGGAGGGTGGGCGAGGGTGTAAGGGTGAACGGAGAGTAGAGTGAGCTGTGGGGTGAAGGAAGAGTATCCTCAGAGGTGATAGGGGGGGGTGAAGGGCGGTGGAGACTCCTCCATTTGTCTCCCATAATCAAGACATTCCTCAGGCGGGTGCAGTGATAGATTTTCAAGGTTTTCTGAGCGATGTGTTGTGTCTTTCTCCTGTTTTGATTCCTCTTGCCGCTTGTCCTTGGCAGAGGGAACAGATTGATGATGCAGGCAGTTGAATATGTTAGAGATAAACAATTTCACTCCTGACTTGTTCAGACAAACTCCATTTGCCTTATAAAGATGTCTGCGATCCCAGAAAAAGTTAAAGTTGTCAATAAAACGGACAGAATGGTCAGTACAGACAGTTGAAAGCCAGGTGTTCAGTGCAAACAATCTGCTGAATCTCTCCACTCCTCTTCTGACTGGCGGTAGAGGGCCACTGATGAACACCTCTGCATTTAGAGAGCTGACAGTTTCCAACAGACATTTAAAGTCTTTTTTCAGCACTTCTGACTGTTGTTTCACAACATCATTTGTTCCAATATGTAGTACCACATTCTTCACAGTCGGATGTTCAGCCCCAATATGCAGGATCTTCTCAGCCAAGTCAGAGACCATATCCTTGGGAAAACAGAGTACTTTGTTGTTGTTCTTACTACACAGACCTTTTACATCTCTTACAGCAGA
The DNA here is from genome assembly GCA_028583405.1 of Pogonophryne albipinna. Lineage (NCBI taxonomy): Eukaryota > Metazoa > Chordata > Actinopteri > Perciformes > Artedidraconidae > Pogonophryne > Pogonophryne albipinna. The sequence goes on along the minus strand of CM053259.1, from coordinate 1,882,946 downwards.
GTCACCCACAATCAGAGTTTCAGGCCCAATCGTTAGCTTTCCCTCTAGCCTTTTACTTTTGGAGTAGCTATTGGTCCTTACCCTGCTGTGTGAGGAGGACAGGTTATCCAGGTCATCAGAAAGAGATCTCCGGTTCTGGGTCAGTGGAGCGTATCTGTTCTGGATTGGCACACTCGGTGGTTTAGGAGGATTGTTTGTAGTTCTCCCTTTAGCAGCTGTCCACGGCTGTTTCCTAGTAGGAATAGGGGTTGAAGAGGCGCTCTTCCTGGGTGATAACAATGCAGGCCAGCCGGTCGCATCACAGATTTCAGAGCGCTGGGCTCTGCCTGTTGTTCGTCCTCCCAAATCCCATGGAAATGATTTACTCTTAGGCTTTGCACCCAGAGAGTTCCAGGGAGGACTACCACTTGTAGATTTATTATCCAGTACACAGCCCTCCTGTTCCTTGGAATCCTTGTAGCTGCTAACTAGCTTTGAGTTAGCATGCCTTTGTCCATTCTTTTGCAGCACTGATAAAGTGGTGTCATTCCAACCTAGTCCATTCACTTCCACGTTAACTTCCAACCGTTGCTTTTTCATTTCCAACACGGCCATCTTCTGTAGAAGTTTGTGGAAGTCATCTGTAGAGAACGGAGGCATTTTGCTGCTAACTAGCTTAAGCTAAATAGCATGCAGTATCAGGCTTTAGCTGTTGCTAGACCACGCTACTGTAAGACTGAGGTCGTCGTACAAATATTGAAATATGGCTGAAACCCTCTGTCTATTTACGAAGAATAACTGTCCCAGTGATAAGTTCATGTCCAGGAGCCGCTGCTCGAAGTTTTCAGAGAATAAGAATAGGAAAATCAGCATAAAAAGTAAGCAGAGGCGAGAGCAAGCAGAAAAGCACCTGCACTGTAAGAAGGCTGCACTATCTATCCTATTAAACAGAAGGATTAATATTAATATCATTCAATTGTTGTCAAATTGTGGATGTGACTACTTTTTACATATACATGTTGTGTTTCGCGGTACATTTGGGAAAATTACTAAAACCCAAATTCCGATGCTATGCTTTAGTTATTCCTGATGAGCAGGTGGCATGGTAGCCATCAGTGTATGAATGGGTGAATGTGAACGTGGTGTTAAAATGCTATGAGGAGTTGGAAAACCACAAAGGTGCTTTAAACTTACATGATGTCAAATGTCCAAGATTATGAATATAATCAACAGGGTTCCTGCAGGTTTCGTCAACTCAAATTTAAGACTTTTTAAGACCTTTTTAAGACCACTTTGAAAAGAATTTAAGACCTATTTCACGGCAAGAAAGTATGAAGGAAAATTGCTATGAAAGAAGAAATACGTCCCATAATTACTTACAAAGTAAATGTATTCATGTTCAGCATAAGAACAATGACTGAACATAACAGCATAACAGTACAGAACTGTGTTAGCGTGTTAGACAAAAACTGTGTGTGTGTGTGTGTGTGTGTGTGTGTTAGGGCTGTGCAATTCATCGTATTTTAATCGCAATTACGATTTTGGCCTGCCACAATTACAACATTATTTTGTGACAGTGCACTTTTTATTTATTTTTATTTATCATAGTAGCTTGTGGAAGTGCGCTCCAAAATATTTGTTGATCTTGTTTATTGGTTTTTATTATTTTGATATTATTTATTTAAAATATATCATTTATTTTTGTATTGGTTTTTCAGTTGAATTATACGTTCAGGGTAATCAACAGTTAAAAAGATACTGTTCAAATTATTATTCATTTTAAAGTTCAATAAATGGATGTTTTCAAAGTCAATGAATAATCGTATTTAATAATCGTGATATCAATTATTGACAAAAATAATCGTGATTATGATTTTTGTCATAATAGAGCAGCCCTAGTTTGTGTGTGTGTGTGTGTGTGTGTGTGTGTGTGTGTGTGTGTGTGTGTGTGTGTGTGTGTGTGTGTGTGTGTGTGTGTGTGTGTGTGTGTGTGTGTGTGTGTGTGTGTGTGTGTGTGTGTGTGTGTGTGTGTGTGTGTGTGTGTGTGTGTGTGTGTGTGTGTGTGTGTGTGTGTGTGTGTGTGTGTGTGTGTGTGTGTGTGTGTGTGTGTGTGTGTGTGTGTGTGTGTGTGAGAGAGAGAGAGAGAGAGAGAGAGAGAGAGAGAGAGAGAGAGAGAGAGAGAGAGAGAGAGAGAGAGAGAGAGAGAGAGAGAGAGAGAGAGAGAGAGAGAGAGAGAGAGAGAGAGAGAGAGAGAGAGAGAGAGAGAGAGAGAGAGAGAGAGAGAGAGAGAGAGAGAGAGAGAGAGAGAGAGAGAGAGAGAGAGAGAGAGAGAGAGAGAGAGAGCTCTGCTGCCTTGGCTACAATCTTTCATCGTTGCTGTTGTATGATTGGTGTTTAGCTACGGTATTTAGCGTCTACAGCACCTCCGCTTTTAGGGTTGATGTAGACCCAAAAGCCGCCCGGAGGTCCCCCGGTGTTGTTGCGGGAGCTGCTGCACTAGCTAACGCTGCACTAGCTAACGCTACATTAGCAAAACAAACGCACATTTATTTTGCAAAAGGTGCAGCAGGCTTCAAACACATTCCCTCCACTGGTTTCAACCAAGCACTAAATTAGATGTTTTCCAACCAAATTGAACTTACACTTCCCCATATTTATTTGTAAGTAGATTTGAAGATACATGAGTTTCTGACTGCCGCTGTTACTGAACAAGATGTGGGCCGAACAACTGGTGATATTCTATAACGGTATAGGCTTCTACTGAAGCCAGTCCCCAACTCCGGGGACTTCCGGCCGGGGACTTTGGGCGGCAGTATACGCCGTGAAGTGGTTTGCGGCCTGCCAGTAAACCCAAAGCAGAAGAAGAAGAAGTGACGTCAGCGGCTTCATTTGCCTAATCCTCCTCCAGGGACTTATTCCGGTGTGAACGCGATCTGTACTTAGTTCATGAGAACTAAAGAGTTCTCAGGAACTAAGTTCTCATGAACCTTTGTGGGAAAAGTACTGCGGTGTGAATGCGCCTATTGGGTGTCGCTGTATCGAAATGTAACCGAGTAAACAGTCACATCTTATCTGGATAAGTGTGGCAAAGTGCAGAATACCGTTTTGATAAGGGATACATGTGTGTAGTATTTAATATTAAACATGATCGCTGGTTGATAGCCACAGAAGTCGTATCACAGTTTAATCTGGGCGGATCACAGTTTACCACAGCTCTCCACGCTGCGTGTAAACAACTCAGACAGACTGTATGTTTCACTAACAGACGGTATGAAAGTATAAACGGGTCTCAAATCAACTCGACATCATATTAATAACGATACATGATACAAATATAAGACTGACAACAAGAACAAGCCACAGAAGTCGTATCACAGTTTATCCTGGGCGGAGCTCTCCACAGCTGAAGACTTCTCCACACTGCTTTCAAACTGTGAGTAAACAATGTGTGCTTCACTTGGAGGCTGTCTGAAGGTGTACACAGGTCTCAGATGGACTTGGTATCACATTAAGCATGATATTCAGTAATAAGTCTGGCAACAATAAATAGTTTAAATTATTTATTCAAGCTTGCAATGTTTTGAACACACATCCCCAGTCACCTCGTGTGTCTTTTTGTAGTCCTCGCTGTACGCGTCCGCATATCGGCATCGCAACCACAACCTCCCACACTGGTACTGAAAGTGCATCAAAGTGTTCCTATGGAGCCAAATATACCAAAAGATAAATGTAAACGACAGAAGAAGCGATCCAAATGTGTATTTCCTGGTTATTCGACAAAGGCCACGCCCCTGATACATCTGCCTACCGTTATAGAATGTCACCAGTTGTTCGGCCCACATCTTGTTCGGTAACACCGCAAGCTGAAGCTTGGTTGCTAGGTTACTAGCTGGGTGTTCTCCGATAAGGGGCCGGGAGAAACAAAGTTAGTGATTACTGGTTCCATGTTGATTTATTTCAATACAAATTGTTGGGGGGAACTGAAAGGCTATTACCGTACTGGTTACTTTGCAGCCCGGACATTTCCCCCAAAACACATTTAGACGCTATCGCAACACAGAAGTACCTTTCAAATCCCATCATTTTTAAGACCTTCTAAATCATATTTAAGACCTTTCTTATTTTTTTGGTCATATTTAAGACCTTTTTAAGGCCTTAAATTCAGATGATCAAATTTAAGACTTTTTAAGACCCCGCGGCCGCGGGAACCCTGAATCAAACCGGACAGGTGTTATTTTAGTAGAGAAATGTCCCTTTTACATCATTAATATCAATCTAATATATATTAGCACGTGTGCCTTTGACAAGCTGTGCTGACATGCAAATTACAGTTAAAACTTATTAGATATTCCTTGATCAGCTTATCTGGATCTTCTCCCAGGAAGATAATGAGGGCTCTCAGGACACACTCCCTCCGAAGATGAATGTCTTCAGTCTAGGACAACATTATTTCGGTTAATTTTATTTTTCAAAATATCTATTGACAGATTTCCTCACTCTTACAGCTAAACTCCTTCACTTTATTTAGAAACAAATGGACAGTCCTAGTTACTGAGTTTCATAAAACAAAGGTTGCCCTCCCCATGTATCTATAAAAGGATACACAAAATGTATCCCTTTTAGCTAGCAAGGACTCATTTGACAATGCAGATTTACCTGGTCAAAAATGTCCATGATGTCAGCAGTCTTTTGACGTGTTGGTCCTCCTTTGGCACGGATGACTGTGATTAGCTGACTTGAGTGAATGTCCAACTGGGCCATGAACTTCTCCTCAAGAGGAATGGTCATTATCCTCTGGAACTCTGCATTGATCTAAGAATAATACAAAAATGACAGTGTGTAAATCCATAAAAATTCAATTGGACTCAGTCTGTATACGATTAACATTTGAAAAAAGAACCATTGAAGCAAGTGTAAACTTCTTCCGACCCCTTTCCGGACATGTAAAGCTAAAGCTTTGTTGTTTATTGATATCAGACGCAGTTTTATACGCTCGAAAAAAAAAACTAAACTAAACTAAGCATGGCAAAAAGTATAACAAACTAAAAATGTAAATTCTGTCAGTAAACACTGTTAAACATAATCTTTACCACACCATGTTATGATGAATGGATAAAAGCTTACTAAAAAATGGATACAGACTAGATTATTACCTCTTTGTGTTGGAACAGTGCCGGCCACCTGTCTTTGAAGTCCTTGATTCCTGGCTCTTGGTTTACCACCTCCTGTCGTCTGTAGGTGAACGTGTGAGCCATTTTGTCTGCGATGACCCTATTATTGTTCCTTATCCTGATGTCTGTCAGAAGTTCTAGTCTTTCTTTTTCCAGGCTTTCCAGATTGGCACCAGTGGGGAAGGATGGATAAAAGTTAGCCTCAGCTCGCTTTGGCCTCTTGACTTTTTAGCAGGGAAAGCATCTGGAGCAGCTTTAGATTTCAGGGAATTTACCACCAGCTCTGGGCACCCCTGCAATTTGAGCTGAGTCCTGTAGTTTCCCATCTTATATTTCAGGCGCTGTTTCCATCCATTGCAGCCATTGAATGAGCCAGGTTCTTTCAAACAAGGATGCTTTTTGATAAGAGCCTCTGCTACTGTGCAGAAATGTGAATCATCTGGATAGGCCTTGTACCCGTAAATTGTTTCTGCAAGTCTATTCAGAATATCAGACTTGCTTCGGGAGCTGACAGTCAACATTTTGTGGCTTCCATTAAACTCAGAATTCCCCTTCACTAGCTGCAGCTCCATGTCATATGAAAATTGAGGAATCAGAAAGTCCGCTGGCCACTGTTTGGCTCGAGAGGACACAGATTCGGGGAATGAGAGGATTATTGTGTCATCTGATACCAACGAAACATTGCCATCACACTCAAGTGAAGACGATGATGTGGTGCAGTGGCAATGTTCAAAGGTGTATTTGTTTGCTGGTGGATCACTTTGATTGTCCCCAAATCCTGAAGTTGAGTGGTGTAATTCAGATTGAAGAAGTCGTTGCCAAAGTCTTGGTCCATGTACTGCAGTCTGACGTCGCCCTTTAACCCAAAGAAAGTCTTTAACTTGCTGAGAAGGTCATCCAATGATTCCGGTATGCCATTTGGAAGAGACAGTTTTTCAATGTTGTTCTCCCCCAAAATCACTTTCAGCCATGGCAGTCTGAGAAGACAACACAAGCACAATACGTTTTAAGAAAGGCACATTAAACATAATTCCTTATTATTCACACTGTTAATGTATCATCTTATAGATGTGTTATCAGTTTTCAGTAAAAGGACTACAACTTCGTGTAAATCCCTTTTCCACTGCGGCATTTGCTGACTGGACTCCATCAGCACATATTTAAATAATGATTACCCACCCTTACCCTCAATGTTAGGTTCCTTTTAAATAAATGAAATTTGCAGTTGACAACTTGTATGTGCAAACAAATGTAATGTTATCATTTGAAATCTCCAAAGGGTTGATAGTTAGTCTTGCACCAATAACAAAAATGTATAGGAAGTCATACAAAAACAAATATATTGGTGTTTTGCAGGTGAAGCATTAAAACTCTGACCACACAAAAAAAAACACACACCGTTTGAGTGTTCTCACTAATTATTTTCTGATATTTACCTAGTGTAATTATCTGTTGGTGAAATGATAAATAAAACCTTTGAAAACAAAAAAAAACACTGGAATGAAATAAATCTGTTTTGAGAACACAATAGTTATGAATTATTTCTTTTTCCACCTAATGAAATATCACTTTTAGCTTCCTCATCCTTTAAACATGGACATATCTTTTCAATGTGACAAGACGCATCCCTCGGATTTTGTAGTCTGCCAGTGGGTAGGAATCATGTAGATCTTGTGGCTCAAGAAGTTCCACTTCCTTGCCTGGTGACGTTTTGAGATCAATGTCCATCCACTGAGCTTTTTCACAATGAAGATCAACTTGTCCTGCAGTATCACCATTTGGAGGATTTCACTATCAATCAATCAATGTTTATTTATATAGCCCAATATCACAAATGTTACATTTGTCTCAGTGGACTTCACAGTTTGTACAGAATATCAGTTTGACAATACGACACCCTCTGTCCTTAGACCCTCTGTCCTCAGACCCTCTGTCCTTAGACCCTCACATCGTACAAGGAAAAACTTCCAGAGAAAACCCACAGTTTTAAAGGGAAAAATGGGAGAAACCTCAGGGAGAGCAACAGAGGAGGGATCCCTCTCCCAGGACGGACAGACGTGCAATAGATGCCGTGTGTAAATTGAAAAGATAATACATTTGCAACATAGGTAGTCCAAATGTTTGGAAATGCATGTGTGTATAATAGGAAGATGAATCCACGAGGATATCCATCCAGGACTTATGATCCATGACCACAGCCACGACTCAAGATCCAGGGCTCGCGATGCAGGACACAGGACCGCAGGATCATCCATGACTCCGGATCCCAGCGTATATAGACACCAAAAAGAAAGAAATTTGGGGAAGCTGGGTTAATCGGAACATGAGAGTACACAGGTATAGACAGAGAGAAGGAAGAAGTAAGATGTCCCCCGACAAACTAAGCCTATATCAGCAAAACTAGGGGCTGAATCTAATCAGCCCTAACTATAAGCTTTATCAAAAAGGAAGGTCTTAAGCGCACTCTTAAAAACGGATAGGGTGTCTGCCGCCCGAACACAAACTGGAAGCTGATTCCACAAATGTGGAGCTTGATAAGAAAAGGCTCTGGCTCCCATTGTACTTTTAGAGACTCTAGGAACAACCAACAACCCTGCATTCTTGGAACGCAATGCCCTAGTAGGACAGTCGGGTATAATGAGTTCTTTAAGGTAAGATGGCGCCTGCCCATTAAGGGCTTTGTAGGCGAGAAGAAGAATTTTAAATTCTATCCTGTGTTCTATAGGGAGCCAGAACAGGAGTAATGTGGTCCCTTTTCCTAACTCTGGTTAGTACACGAGCTGCAGCATTTTGAATCAGCTGAAGCGACTTGACTGACTTCTTGGTACACCCTGATAATAAAGAGTTACAATAATCCAGCCTTGAAGTAACAAATGCATGGACTAGTTTCTCTGCATCGTTTTGAGGCAAGATATGCCTGATTTTTGCAATGTTACGTAGATGGAAGTAGGCGGTCCTTGAAATTGATTGTATGTGGGCGTTAAAGGATAAATCCTGATCAAATATAACACCAAGATTCCTTACAGTCTCACTGGAGGCCAAATTAATGCCATCCATAGTTAGTATATCTTTAGATAATTTGTTTCGTAGATTCTTCGGGCCAAGTACAATAACTTCAGTTTTGGTCGTGTTTAACATCAAAAAATGTAAGGTCATCCACGTTTTTAAGTCCTTGAGACTGTCTTGAATTTTATTTAGATGATTAATTTCATCAGGCTTCATTGATAAATATAGTTGAGTATCATCCGCATAACAATGAAAGTTTACAGAATGATTCCTTATAATATTGCCTAACGGAAGCATATATAATGTGAACAAAATAGGTCCGAGCACTGAGCCCCTCACTAAACTCTGGGAGTCCTCCCAGTGACCCGTAGATCAAGATCATCCCACACATGTAGTTTAGTCCATCATATGTCACAGTTTTGGCAAAGCTCACTGTGTCTATATTTGAAGACTTCTGTCTCAGGGCATTTGAAATGTCCTTGTTCAGTACATCGATGTGTACAGCGGATATATTTGTCACTTCCAATGGAGGTCTGGCAAAGCTACATGAGTGCAAATGATATGCCATCTGAAACTGATGTTTCTCTGAAAGGGAAAGGAGCACATTTTTGAAGCACCTGATATTCCTTGCTACTCTTTTAAAAAAGCTATGCTTTGCTTCGAAACGCATAGTCCATAGGTGAACTAGTGGACCAAACTGACGGATCAAGTATGGATAATGCTCCAAAAAATTGTGTTTTGGTTTAAGGTTAACGTCTGAGAAAACCTCTTTTATTTTATGCTTCCTCCTTGATGTACCAAGAGGATTACATATCTCAAAATCATCAATATATAATATCAATGAAATGCTTTCTTGTTTAGGCAACAGTTCATTTTGTTTGAAGAAGGCACCATCAAAAAAAGATCTGTATGTGTGCACACAAGTTCTTGGTGGCTGTGTATCTAAAGTATTCAAATTACTAGCCTGGTCTAAGGTAGTCTGGCAGTCAAGAATTTGCTGCAAAGACTTTAATATTGAAATATATTGGAACGACTTTCTATTCTTTCTGTCAAGTATATATTCCACTGGTTCAACTACGTTAAAATGTTTCTTATAGTAAGCCTTTCGCCTCCAAGCACTGCAAAGTGGACCTTTTTGTTCGATTGCTTGTTTAACAGGGTTTGGGTTTTTTAACCACTGACTGGTCAAACTGGCATCCGTTATCTTGTAATACCTTGCTGATAGTCGTCTGAGTGATTGGCAGAGAAAGAGAACCTATCAGATAATGTAACTCCTGCAAAAGCTCATCTACAGCTGCACTAGACACAAGAAATACGTTTTCCAATTTAAGGTGGACTAAAGCTATTTTATGCTCAATATCCTTCTCCAAGTTCTCATTGTGTCCGTTGTCCAAAGAACAATTCAAATTGCTCTCTATACTTTCCCCATCCGAAATATCATCACCAACAATAGCAGAAGATTTTTCAACAGAAGTTATGCCAAGTTATGCCTGGGCCAGAATGTTTCCTGAATTTATGACTTTTAAAGTTCTCATAGATGTTGGTTTTATATTCACACTCTCGGAACACGCATGTTACAGTCTCATTATTTTTAAGATGCTGGAAGATGTGTTGGAAATATTGTCTTTCTGTGGAGAGTTGATTATGACCACAAATATGGCATGTGAACGTGGACACAGCTTTGGTGGCTGTTTGTGGCAGGGTGATTTCTTGATAAATGGCTTAGTAGAGAATTCCAGGTCTTGAATCTACATGTACAATTTAAATAAGTACATGGATAAGAATGACCCCGTCCGTAGCTCCCATGACTCAGTTTGTAGTGCTTGAGCAGCTCAGACCCTCCCATAGTCTTTGCATCTCCACATGAAGCATGACACTGAAAAAACGAAAAAGGTGGGCTTTACTGGGAGTATCTTTGTACAGGGTATATGCAGGAATCCTGAAGTCAAATGTAATACCTTTTAAGACCTTTTTTAAGACCCTTTCCATACATTTTAAGACCTCATCGCCACTTCGAGTTTTAACCGGTTACCTTGGCGACACACTTCACCTCACATTTACTATATACAGCATTGATTGTCCTTCCTCCTTATCTTCCAACCATTTGGACGCAGACTTGCATTTCCCCATAACGATGTTGCTTAACAACCAGCGTAAACCGACCTTCACGCGCTATCCAGCAGTGAGCGTGCGATGTTCTGTTCAGATGACGTCAAATCCAACGGGATGCCATAAATAAACTACACAGAATCACACTACACACCTACGCAATGATTACATTCAGGCAGACTGTAGAATACAACCTCTTTGGACCATTTATATACTTATTGAAAACAAGCTACAAAATGTAATACCTTGGAAAATGCCCTTTAATACTTTTTAATAGCCTTCATTTTCGCTAAATTTATTTATCAACTTTTAATACTTTTTAAGACCCCGCGGACACCCTGTTGTTGGTAAAAATAAATTGTATATTAGCTTTAACTCTAAAATGAATAACTTCACAGAAAACAAAACAGTGGATTTTGTCCTATTACCACCTGCACTTTGCGTTTACGTTGAAATTACTTTCAGAACACACAGCCACATTAAAGACTAAGTACTCTCTATATCACTCACAGTAGTGTAGCTTCACGTACCTTAGGTTACTACACAATATGATGTGTCCAAGCCTGAAGAAACAACCACCGGTCAGGCATGAGAAATCATGAGAAGAAAAATAAATACATTTATATTAGCGGGGACATTTCTATTCGTTGTTAAGCTTTCACAGTCACGTATTATTACCCCGAACGTAGTAATGGTCTTATCAGCAACAGCAAATTACACTACAGGGCTTCTTATTAGCATATTAGCACAGCAACAGAGCTGGATAACGCTTTAACCACCGAGCTACTATAAATGTGACACTTTATCAACGCTGCATCAATCACTTCCAGCATAAACAAGAAGGCAGTCCCGCCATCGAGGCGACCGGCACAACAAATTATTACTGCATCTCCCACACAGGCTAAGCGAGGTTAAGTTCTATGTTCGTCAGCCGGTTGCATCACCCGGCTTTCACCAGCGCAACATGCTCCCTCACTGCTCGGTGATGCCGTATCGTCTTTATAATTACACTCGACGCAACGGCGGCGACACTACATTAAACCGTTCACACACACACACACATGGCGAAGTAGTAAAAAAAAAACGTGTGCAGTTTGGTGACAAGCTAATGTACTAATAACGATAGTACTAGCCTTAACATGACCCAGTTTGCGCATTAGTTTGCGCTAATTTGGTAATAAGCAGCTACGCCTGTACACAATATGAATACCAAGATATTGTGTATCTTGGCAACCAAGATGGCGCCTGTGTCGGCCTGCCGCTCCCTGAGCTTAGGACTAGCGTTGTTGTTTATTTTATTTGTTTGTCAGAATGTGTCTGCTCTGCTCACTTACAATCGCCAAGCTCTCCTCCACCTCAGACCTTCATTGGAGTTGATACTGCTGCCAAAACTCACATCCTCCGACTACTATACATCATCGTCGCCCCCTCTACTGTGGGATATTCCAACATACCTCCGAAGGCAGCCCCACCGAAAGCGATTCAGACGCCGGGGAAAGCGCGCTGGTGCGCTGGTACACCTTAGGACATACCTGAGGGCTTCTTCTTCTGCTGCTTCTTCTTCTCCTGCTGCTTCTTCACGCCTCGGATGCCACGGCCCTCCCGCTACACGACATCGTTGGATTCGGCGTATCCTTCCGGAGCAGCGGCCGCTGCTGGTTCCACTAGCAGCCCCTCCAGCTCCTCCAGCCGGATTGACCGGCCCGCGCGGTGTCCAGCCCGCTAATCTTCGCCAGCTAAGGCGCTCTACACTCTCTGCCAGACCGGAGCCGAAACGTCAACTTAGCATGGCCTTGCTAAATGCTAGGTCAATAGCTAACAAGACGTTTCTGCTCAATGACTTCTTCACCTCTCGCCAACTGGACTTCATGTTTCTGACGGAGACCTGGGTCCATGCTGGCGAGTATACTCCGTTCTCTGAACTTGTTCCTCCTGACTGTACTTTTTTCAGCTCCCCCCGTACCACCGGCCATGGTGGGGGCATAGCTTCAGTGTTTAGAGCTAGCCTCCAATGCCGATTGCTTCACCCTGTAACAAGCTACGCTAGCTTTGAGTTACAGCTGTTTGAACTAAATCCGGCCTCGCCTGTGCTCTGTGCTGTTGTATATCGTCCGCCAAAATGCAATAAGGACTTCATAAATGACTTCTCTGACTTTCTGTCCGGGATCATGGTGTCATATGATCGTGTTTTGATCTCCGGAGATTTTAATGTACATGTGTGTTGTGAGTCCAAACCCCTGGTTAGGGACTTTTTAAATCTCCTCGATTCTTTTGGTCTAGTTCAGTCCGTGGCTGGCCCAACACACGAAAAAGGACACATTTTAGATTTAGTATTATCGTTTGGACTATCTGTATTTGTGGATGAAATCTGTGAAGCAACAGGTATCTCAGACCATTTACCTGTTGTGTTTACAACCTCGATTCCTAGCGCAGGGCTCGAGTCGCGAGCCCCTGCACGTCGTCTGCGTTTAATTAACCCGTTGACGGCCTCACAGTTTTCTGATGCTTTTAATACTTCTCTGATCTGTAAATTAGAGATGAACTGTGCGCTTAGTGCTGATGAGCTTATCTCTATGTTTGACTCGACATGTACACAAATACTTGACTCTGTTGCTCCGTTTACGCTCAGACGCACCAAAGTTCTCCCACAGCCGTGGCTCAATGACTGTACTCGTGCTCTCAGACGTGCTTGCAGGCGTGCAGAGAGAAAATGGAAAAAGGACAAACTCCATGTCTCCTTAGAAATCCTTCGTGCTTGCCTTTCTGACTATCAGACGGCAGTCAAAGCAGCCAAAACAGAGCATATTTCTCTGTTAATATCTAAAAACAGCCACAAACCTCAGGTTCTTTTTAATGTCCTCAACTCGATCATTAATCCCTGTGATGTTTCTCAAATTGTACCATCGACCACTCTCTGTGATACATTTCTGTCATTTTTTATTGAAAAAGTATCTGCTCTTAGGCTAGCCCACACTAGTGCTAACCCAGATTCTGCTCCTCTTCTGTGTCCTGCTGTCCTCGACCACTTTGAGCCTATATCACTCTCTTCTCTCTCGGATGTAGTCATGCACCTGCGGCCGACAAACTGCACCTCAGACAGTATTCCCTCTCGCCTTCTCAGAGACGTTTTCGATTCAGTTGGAGCAAGTATTTTATTACTTATAAACACCTCTCTCAGCTCAGGATGTGTCCCAGCTGCCTTCAAACATGCCGTGGTCAAGCCACTTCTTAAAAAAAAAAATCTCGACCCCTGCATTCTTGCAAATTTTAGGCCCATCTCCCAGCTGCCTTTTTTATCCAAAGCCCTGGAGCGAGTAATCTACGCCCAGCTGCAGTCTTTTTTAACCACGCATGGCATCCATGAGAAGTTTCAGTCTGGTTTTAAACAAATGCACAGCACGGAAACAGCCCTTTTAAGGGTTTTTAATGATCTCCTCCTAGCAGCCGACTCAGGTAGCCCAGCTGTCCTGGTGCTGCTGGACCTGTCAGCGGCTTTCGACACCGTGGACCACAGCATTCTGTTGTCGCGGCTCAAACAGTCCGCAGGCATCACAGGCTCTGCTCTGGCATGGTTCAGGTCCTACTTAACAGATCGTAGCCTTTCAGTGCAGCTAGGTGCCTTCTCTTCCGCTAAAACCCCTCTTACCTGTGGGGTTCCCCAAGGTTCCATTCTGGGCCCCATCCTCTTTTTATTATATATACTGCCCCTAGGTGCAATTCTCTCCAAGCACAACATCGCCTTCCACTGCTATGCTGATGACGTTCAGATATATCTCCCTCTCGCTAATGCTAACTCCATACAGCAATTGATGGATTGCTTGGCTGAAATAAAATCTTGGCTGAGCCTAAACTTCCTCACCCTCAACGAGAGCAAGACCGAGGTCATTTTTTTTGGACCCCAACCTCCGGCCTCCCAGGTTGACATTCTTGGCTCCCTGACTAAAAACATCCTCCCCTCTGTAACGAATCTTGGAGTGATCCTTAATAGCACTTTTAAGTTCGAGAAACAGGTCAGCAGCGTAGTCAAAACCTGCTTTTTTAAAATACGACTATTGGCTAAGACCAAGTCGTTTTTATCATTTCAAGACCTAGAAAGGGTAATTAACGCTTTCGTGACATCACGACTTGATTATTGCAACGCTTTATATGTGGGCATGGATCAGGCATCCATAAAACGCCTGCAGCTAGTGCAGAACGCAGCTGCACGTCTCCTGACCGGCCACAAAAAGCGTGACCATATTACCCCCATTCTGGCCTCACTGCACTGGCTTCCAGTTCGGTTTAGAATCGATTTTAAACTCCTTTTATTTGTTTTTAAGGCCCTAAACGGGCTGGCACCGGCCTACATAGCTGAGCTCATCCAGCGATACACCCCAGCCAGAGCTCTAAGGTCCGCAGACCATATGCTGCTGGTAGTGCCGAAAACCAGGTTAAAAACCAGAGGGCACCGAGCCTTCGCTGCAGCTGGTCCCAGGCTCTGGAACGCTCTGCCCTTGCCTGTGAGGTCGGCCCAAACACTAGGTGCTTTTAAATCCTCCCTGAAAACGCACTTTTTCTCTCTGGCCTTTTAAACTTGAGCAGAGCATGACGGTTTTTTGTTCTGTATTTTAACTGTGTCTGCCTCATATTTGTTGTTTTTGACCTGTCCTGCGATTGTTGCAGTGTGTTTTTATATCCGTGTACAGCACTTTGGCGCAACCTAAAGTTGTCTGGAAATGTGCTATATAAATAAACTTTGATTTGATTTGATTTGATTTGAATAACTTTAACACATTTCAGTGACAATATTAAACCAAGAGAGTAGGCTTCTACCCGCAAGTAACCAACTATCGTCATGTTTGAGCTAAAGCTAGCGGTTTATCTAACAGTAGACCCCATAGCTTGGTTCCTTCCGTTTTCTAACATTAAGGCAAAATATTTGCAACAACATTTAAACCTAAATTCCACCTAAATTTAGGTGGAACATGTTATATCTGACATTGTACATTATTTTTATATAAGAAATATAACTTGTCTGAATCACACTTACCGTATGTCGAAGTCAACGTCTCAAGAGAAAAAGGTGGCACATGTGACGGTGGAAAGATCTGGCAAAGACGTTGACGTCATGACGCCACACGCACGTTAGATGAGAGAAACTTGATTGATTTGCTTTCACTGATAACAAAATAGCAATTCAAGTCAACGAAGAACAAATTCCCATGAATATAACCCACAAAAGTACATTGGAATCTCTAAAGCAGAAATCTGAATCAGATTTATTAAATGTATTAAGTTACTTCAACTACTATCAAGTACACTTTTTAGAGTGGTACACTGTAAAATGTTTGGCTGTAAAATGACAGTAAATTACTGGCTACTAGTTGCATGGATTTCACAGTAATTTACTGTAAATATTTAATAGCAATTGACTGTAAATATTTCACAGTAATTGACTGTAAATATTTCACAGTAATTTACTGTAGATATTTTACAGTAAATTAGAATAGAAGTACAACTAAATACTGTGACTTTACAGTTGCCATGCCCATGGAATTACTGTGATATAGCAGTACAGGGCTGTGGTATTATGGTACCTTGCTGTACATAAATTATAGTAATTACCTGTATTTTCACACTATTACTGTAGAAGTAATGCAACACAGTAGCCAGTAATGTACTGTAAATATAAAAATCTAAATAATACGATAATATATTGTAAATTTGACTAGTTAACTGGGATTTTACCATAACTACACAATTCAATCAGCTCAATCAACAAAGAAAATGCCCATTTAAACTTTGTATTACTCCATTGAAGTGCAAAGAACATTTCACAGTGTCTTGAATGTTGTTACGGCCCCAACCTCTACTCCGCGGTAGTGGCTCGTGCTGAGACCCGCAACATGAAAGAATACACACAATAACCGGTACTTGGTAACGAGCATTTATTGATAATCAGCCGTTTGCTCACACAAGCGAAACGGGAAACAAAAAGAGGTCTGGAGGAGTGGCCAAAAGGAACAAACAGAAGGAGGGAACCCGAGCCAGCCACACCACGGGCCGTAGGACCCAGAGCCCCCCCCCCCCCCCTAACCAGAAATCAAATATAAACCCTGTGGGAAACAAAATAAAGCCGCGAAAACTGGACTACCAGGTCCTCCAGACTCAACATAAACACATCTGCAAAAATATGGCCTACAGCTCAAAATGGCAAAGAGGTATTCTAAGGAGAGTGTCTCCGGCGTTAGGATAGGCGAGACATCCTTCTCCTCTAGCTTCTCTTTATATATACACAGGGTTGAGTTGTAACGGAATACATGTAGCGGGGTTACGTAATCAGAATACAAAAATCAAGTAACTGTATTCAGCTCGCGTTACATTTGAAAAACTAGTAATCTGATTACAGTTACTTTCGTAAACCTGAAGTGAATACATTTTGGATTACTTACTGGAATTATTGGTGGAAAGATTTCCTCACAACATTTAATATTCATTACTAAAGGTACAGCCGAATCATCACAGCGCACAAAACCTATTACCGCCACAGATGGACCAAAAAAGGGAGCGAAAAAAAAGGGGCGGGTCCGCTCAGTGAAACAATAACAACGAAACATGGAGGAACAAAAGTCTGCGTTTAAGTCGTGTGTGTGTGTGTGTGTGTGGTTAAAACACATCAGCCTGCGGTCGCTCTTTAGCCTTATGATTCTGAAGGTAAACACAGCGAAGGCGGTGCGTGAAAGGCACAGCGCGCTCGTCTTCTGAGTTAACCCTCCCGCTGCCTCCTGGTGCTGCAGAGATTTCATGAAGTGAAGGAGGTTTTCCTTCTATAAAACAGCTGTGGGCAGCAGATACTGTGAGAGTCACGGACATGAATTCATAGATCAAGGCAGACTGGTGCACAGAGTCTCCTGTTTTGCCGATCCGGTGCTTAAACAAATATAGCTCTACACCCCTGGCCGAAATGTCCTTAAAATGAAGTCCGAGTTCGACATATTAATTCATGTCCTGCCACCGCTGGCAGGACAGAATGCGACACGCCCGTTCTAAGCCGTGTCCCTCACTCCTCACATCCCAAGCTGCATCCCCAAAAAGTGTATTATGTTGTTACATCGTTTCAGATGTTATGTTTCAGTTGTGCTCTTGATAAGCCATTAAAACAGTAAAAACACGTTCAGTTTCCTTTTGCTTTTTGTGTCTCCTGTTCACCAAAACATACCCATCCGTGATGGAAAAAGAAAGTAATCCAAAAGTAATCTAAAAGTAATCTGATTACGTTTTTTAAGACACGTAACTGTAACTGTATTCGGATTACTTTCAGAGCCATGTATTCAGTAATCAGTAACTGATTACATTTACAAAGTAACCCTCCCAACCCTGTATATACACAGCTGAGTGTAATTTGGAACACCTGGGCAGAGGCGGAGCCAGGGGCAGACCAGGGCCCTTTCTCATTTCATCAATTCCCCCTCCTCGACTCCTCGGTCCTCCGGTAGTGACCTGGAATTGAATTTCAGCGCGCCATTTTGAAGGACATCTCATTTCTCTAAATGCACTTCGAGGACCGAGGATCGAGCGCCGAGGAGGCTCTCTGGAGGAGCTATTACCGAGGATACACTGATGGGTCCTCCACGGCTCCTTCCTGGATGCCTTTCCGGGAACAGAGATGTTTCAAAGAGTCGTGACGCACGACCGGACTTATCTCAGCCAATGACAGCTCTGCATGCATCCCCTGGATATTATTTTAGTAACTGCTTTCATCGTGACGCAATGTTTCCAGAGAGAACAGCTGTGAGGTCCGAGCAGAAAGCAGAGCAGTGTGTAGAATATATATCACTCAATAGAACAGGCCTACTCTTTTTATTTGCTGTAGTTTAGTAGATATCTACAAACAAAGAGTCAATATTTTTCTAAAACCATTTAGTGCTTCACATAATAAAATACACAACGGCTATTAGGCTGTTAGCTGTAGGTGTGTGTGGTAGGCCTACAGTGTGTGTGTAGATGCAGCGGACAGACAGGTCTCAGTTGGTTTGGTGTCCTCTGCTTACTTTTAATTCTTGTAAATAAAAGAGAGGGGGGGGGGATATATCCAGTCTCTGATAGTGTTACGTTATTATGAGAGTGCTCTGTTTGATTCTGAAATTGTATATATTTATATAAATATATATATATGTGTGTGTGTCCGCATCTGTAGCCTGTTATTATCTCATTACACCGCACTGTGAATGAATCAAAGTAAATAAGTCATCATGAACACATCTGTCCATCAGACAGAGGGCTGCTGTGCCTCCTGTCATCATTAATGGACGTCTCTTTAATATGACCGCTCAGAGGAGAGGAGTTCTCATTTCTCTAACCGCCTGCTGCTTCCCCTCCTCTCTCCTCGGTTCCCCTCCTCGGCTCCTCCGCTCGAATCTCCTGTGGGCGGGAAAATACTGTATTCAGACAAGTATTAAAAGTAAGCAGAGGACACCAAACCAACTGGGACCTGTCTGTCCGCTGCATCTACGCACACACTGTACCACACACACCTACACACTGTACCACACACGCACATACAGCTCCTAAAACAGGCTACAGCCGTTGTGTATTTTATTGTGAAGCACTAAATGGTTTTAGAAAAATATCGACTCTTTGTTTGTAGATATCTACTAAACTAAAGCAAATAAAGAGATAGAAGTGATATATATTATACACACTGCTCTGCTTTCTGCGGACCTCACAGCTGTTCTCACTGTAAACATCGCGTCGCGATGAAAGCAGTTAATAAAATAATATCCAGGGGATGCATGCAGAGCTGTCATTGGCTGAGATAAGTCCGGCCGTGCAGCACGACTCTTTGAAACATCTCTGTTGCCGGAAATGCATCCACGAAGGAGCCGTGGAGGACCCATCAGTGTATCCTCGGTAATAGCTCCTCCAGAGAGCCTCCTCGATGCTCGATCCTCGGTCCTCGAAGTGCATTTAGAGAAATGAGATGTCCTTCAACATGGCGCGTTGAAATTCATTTCCGGGTCACTACCGGAGGACCGAGGAGTCGAGGAGTCGAGGAGGGGGATTTGATGAAATGAGAAACGGCCCAGGTGCACCTGGGCAGAGGCGGAGTCAGGGGCAGACCAGGTGCACCTGGGCAGCAGGGAGACAGAAAAGAAAACAAGGAGGGGAGAACGTAACACATGTCTACACAGACATCCACTCGAAGTCAACAATTTTTCTGAAGAATGTGCTGACATGGGGGTTTAAATTGCCATGCCTCTTTTTGGCTTTCGAGCCCGTCTCAGGGTTAATGCCCAGGAAGCACCTGAAAACAATAAGCCAAGACAACAATTTCAATTTTACATAGATTTATATGTTGTATAGTTTATTGCCCCTTTAAATTTAAGTAAAACCTGCACCAAAGAAAGACATTTGTATTTAAAGCCAAGCAAGAGCGATAAAAGTAAGAAAATCACTTAATTTGTTGTGTTATCACAGAGGATGGTCTGAATACAGTATTTTACTATGAAATAATACAGTAACATGTTGTGAAATCCTGGTACATTCACAGTAATTAACTGTGCCTGTATTGATTTCTCTGTGAAATTCAAAATTACAGTATTATATTGTGTACATTACTGGTAAACACTGTAAAGTGGTAAAACAGTAATTTCTAAGCTAAATATTGTGAAATCATGGTAATATGTTACAGTGTAAGACAACAGAACAATGTGACCTTAGGAAAGAAGAAACCAGGATATTTAGGCTCAGAAATGATCTTATTGATAGGAAGACCTTCCTTTCACTCAGCAGATTCAGACAGCAGCCTGGACACCAACAATGAAACACATGAGCACATCCTACAATTTCAAAAAGCAGGAATCAAACCTGAGCTGACAGAAAATGCTCCGTTTTAGTTTAATACACACAGTTAAAGGTGGGGTAGGTAAGTTTGAGAAACCGGCTCGAGTGCGCTAGAATTTGAAAATACACAACCGGAGAAAATCTGCCACTTCCTTATAGAGCCCCTCCTCCAACACACACAAACGCGCACATGACCAATGAGGGCACGAGATAAGTTTGTGCACAGATGGAAGGCTGACAGGCAGGTAGGCCATCCAGTTACTTTAGCCGGGTCGGCTCAGATGATTGGATGTACTTTTTACAGCGCTACGGCTTCCACTGATGATATTTTTTTATGGATTTTTTGTCAAAGCACTTCAGATATTCATTGCTATCGGGATGTTAAGAGCATTCCATGGAATATAACAACAAGTGTATCTCGAGCCGGTTTCTCAAACTTACCTACCCCACCTTTAAGCTCACACACACTATTTTATGAACATATAGGTTCTTAATGCTTAATTAAAAACAGAACAAATGAAGCAAAGAAAGTGATTACTAAAAGAAAATGTAAGAAATTTCATTATTTTAACCTGCTTTATTTGGGGGTGGCATACACCCCCGGGAAGATTTTCTTTTTAAATCTTGAAGTTAAATGCATATGAGGTCCAAAACATTTATTTAAAAAAATTAAATAATAATAATCTCCCGTTCATCGCGTCCATTCGCGACCCACCTATCACATCTCTGCACCCCACCAGTGGGGCGTGCCCCACACTTTGAGAAGCGCTGCCCTAAGGGAGCCAGTCCATGTCAACATTTATAAAAAAAGCACATACTTTTAAAAGACTTAAAATTGTCAATACTCAATAAATGGTGTTTCTCAAGGATGGTACAGTGGTGGTATGAATAAGGCTTTCTGTCAAACACCTTGATAGCTCTCTTGTACAGCTGTTCTATGGGTTTCAGGTTTGTGGCACAAGCAAACGACCAGTTTGTAAAACAGTATTCAATGTGGGATAGAATCATACAGTGGAGGTATGACTTTGCAGCATCGACAGTTAAGAAAGGTCTAATTTGTTTAACATTTTGCAAGTTGAATTTAATGGTATTGGATACTTTCTTGATATGTTTCTTAAAAGTCAAGTTCAAGTCCAGTATGACTCCAAGATACTTGAAGTGGGGGACTAGTTCTAATTCTGCTCCGTTTAAAAACACATTGGATCCTTCGATTTTGACTGGTCGTTTGCTGAACATCATGCATACTGTTTTTTTTACGTTTAACTGTAAGCAAATGTTAAATAAAGATGACCGCATCATCAGCATACATTTGCACATTCAACTCAGGACATATATTAGGCAAGTCATTTATGTACTGTGAAAAAAGTAACGGTCCAAGAATGGAACCTTGTGGAACCCCAACAGGGTTCACAAGATAGGGCGATTTGGCTCCGTTGATCAAAACACACTGTTTTCTGTTCGATAAGTAGGACTTGAGCCAATGTATTGAAACTGCCGAAAAATTGAAATGAGTCAGCTTTGTAAGGAGCACTTGGTGGTCAACAGTGTCAAAAGCCTTCCTGAGATCAAGGAAGACAGCACCTACATAAGGGCTCGTGTCCAACATACATTTAACCTTTTCCACAAAGACACAGTTAGCTGTCTCAGTGGAGTGGTGAGCACGAAAAGCAAACTGCATTGGGTGGAGTGGAGCAAAACCTTTTTCTAAATGTTTGGTGATTAGTTTTGACACCCATTTCTCAGCTACCTTAGAGACACAGGGGAGGATGCTGATAGGTATATGATTGGACATCATTGCCTTATCCCCAGATTTAAAAATCGGTGTCACCGTGGCCACCTTCCAGAATGATGGAACTTCCCTCGTGCTGAAAGATTGATTTACTAACATAGTAATTGGTTTTATTAGACCATCGATAAGTAAAACTCTAACACAGACCTCCCCAAAACGCCTCGTTGGAGATTTCTCATTTTCCAATGTTTTCTTCCTGGATATCGTGACGTGCCCTTACCCAAATGAACAACAAATGACCGGATTGGTCCAAATGGACCAATCTGCGCAGCACCTCACACGCCAGGATCCCTTGGCGTCACTATCTCGTCTACTACAGGGAGTCCTATTGACTTGCATAGAGCTCCCTGAACGCTGGTAATAGACGAGTTGGGATCGTGAAGAAATGCTCTCTGCAGACCCATTCTCACAGTGTTCTCAACCTTTTTCTTACTCAATGTCAAGCCACACTTATTGTTTTTACTTCGGCTGTGAGTGTTTGTGTGTGCTCAGTTGTCTTTGTGTATTTGTGAATGAAGCGCCATCTCATGGTTAAATCCTGTAATTGAACAAATGGGGACATTTGGCAACGACCTGTGACTTCTGTACAATAGAAATCTATATTTCATTAAAAGTGTATTTGCAAAGAAGAGCCATTATTGGAAGCAAAGTGCTGCATGTATTGCTCCTGCAGAACAAGGTGGTGTAACCTGTGATGAGAGGTTTGTGTTCCATTTGAGACGCAGCAGACTGTTTCAGTGTGACGGGTCAGAACACCACTGATGAGTTTCAGCCTGCCTGCACGTTGTTTTAGGAAATAATTGTTAAAACCGAGTAGCTAATATAAGAATGGAGAGTAATAGGTTAGCAGATTGTCTGGTAATGCAATCTATCTGCTTCACACACACACACACACACACGCACGCACGCACTCACGCACGCACGCACACACACACACACACACACACACTTTTATGATTCGGCAGTACAATTCAATGATAAACCGCGGAATTGTACTGTAAAAGTTGAATTATTGATCAAAGAAAATGGTTATATCACAAGAAAACTTCAGTCCATAGATGACATGCACTCATCCCTCTTCAAACCACTCACAGAAACAGTTGGTAGAGTATCCTGGAAAGTTGAAATACATAAGTTCAGTCTGAAATGTATGGCTGATATTGAAATGACACACTCCCTACTGTAAATACATTTTCACACCGATTTGAACAGTGAGCATTGAGGATTTGAGGACTGAGTTAGAGGAACCATTATTTCTGAAGGCCTAGTGTTTCTTCCAGAATGTTCCTATTAATGCAAAAACAAAACTCACATCACAATTTACTTTTGATAAATCTGCCTACCAATTATGTGAATACCAGAGATATGTGACCATGGCCCTACCACACAAAAGGGGGCACTCCCTTTATACAAATGGACACAATTGTTGTGCAAAGGTCACAGGTCACAACGTGCTAGTGGTGTACTGCATGTTAGCTATGGTGATGTCCAATTTTGATTCACAAATCTTAACAGCAGCAGAGTTTCTGCCCATGCTAAAGGCGTCATATAGAGTGATGCAGTGATGATGTTTCTGTAGGCTGACCAGGAGGTTAGCATTGCAAGGGCTCCCTAAGCTATTCTGGTATGTTGCAGAAATTAACTGTGGTCAGTTCACATTGATGATACATTTTCTTCAGTATAATCTGCACATATTGACACCACTTTGTAATTTTTAACGTGTAAATGGAAACGCCAGAAGTAAAAATCTAACGTTAGGCTATTAACAAACTACATCAAGGTCACATGGCTGTGCATCACCACCTCTAAGCTAAAGGTGGCAAATGTTCAGCGTGATCATGTAGACACTTGTTAGCAACCGCATTTTTTGAGTTTCAGACATTCACCAGTGGGGTATTGACTGATGCATTTTATGTCTTAGAACAAAACGTGAAACTCTCTTCAGCTTGTGTTAACCACAGACCTTACTTCAGTCACTTGACTAAAAGCGTTCAAAAATCACTGACTTTGAGACGAGGGAAAGGACTCATTCCTGCACCACTCTATATGCTATCGCTGCAGAATGTTTAGTCCACGTCAGGCCATACATTCAGAGGCAGTGTCACCATTGGGAACCTGAAACTGTTGATGATGGTTATGATTATTTTACCTGTTTAAAAATATTTCCTTTTCATTGGCAGGTAATGTTGAGAATGATGACTTTAATCCTCTCTCTCTCTCTCTCTCTCTCTCTCTCTCTCTCTCTCTCTCTCTCTCTCTCTCTCTCTCTCTCTCTCTCTCTCTCTCTAGAAAGCAGACGTGGCTGTGGCCGGCTTCACCATCACCTCAGAGAGAGAGAAGGTGATCGATTTCTCCAAACCCTTCATGTCTCTGGGGATCAGCATCCTCTACCGGGTTCATCTGGTAAATGTATTATTTTTCATTTCAGATTTAAACCCAGCTCTAAACTTTATTATGTAGTTGGTTTTTCATTTGTTGAAGAGGAAATAGAATCAAAAAGCTCTTTACTGTTCTCAAACTGCCTCTTTTCACCCTCTGTCTGAAACCAGAGCCCATGTGCTCTGATTGGTTAGCTGGACAACCCTGTTGAGATTGGTCGAGTAGAGGGACCACCAAAAGCCTCTATTTTAAACCCGTCCATCAACAAAATGATTCCAACCTACACAAATATATTTAGCTTAAAAATAAACCTGCTCTGGAGAACTTTAGCCCTTAAGCAAAAGTAATGCTGATCTACCCTGCTTAAAGTGAGTCAGCGTTGTAGAACTGAAATAACCCTCTGAACCCCAACAGCCTCATTTTACTCACTGTGGCCTTATTTCTCTGCAATATGCAAGTCCTGAATCTTTATGGAAACAGCACCATCCTGGATAGAAATAAGGAGAAATCAAAAAGTCCTTTGTCTAGTATGACACAGTGACATGTAAAACAATTGTTGTATTTGATATACCCTATAGTCCCACAGAGGGGGAGTTTACATTCTGCATGTGACCCACCCTAGTGTTAGGAGCAGAGTTTACATGTTAGCTGTGATTGGGCTGAGCTGTCCCTGGTTCACAGGCTGAAGGACTGCAGATGGATATAAAACTGGGGGGCTGTCGCTGTAAAACTTGTTGTTTTCCTACAATACAATTAGGAGTTTCAAGATGCTGATGAAAGTCCATGCAATGCTCAGATTCACCTCAGAGCGTCTGCACCTGTTGAGGCGCTGCTCAGCAGCTGCTCTGCTGCAGGTCACACAGTTACACTGTGAGCTCAGGACGGAGCCACAGCAAATATCCCTGTGACCGCAGAGACCCTGCGGGGGGAGGGGGGGCGGATGAAAGCTAGCCGAGGACATAGATAGAGGGCATGTTCCCTCTCTCCTTTTTTGGAGACTGGAGGGGATTTGATTCAGTGGAGAAATGTGACAGGAGCTGCTGCTTGGCACACATTATTTGTTAGCCTTTGAGGGAGGATGGGGGGGGCTCCTGACTGGAATTACAAACAGATGAAGTCCATGCTTCAGAAGCCTGGTCTGGTGGGAGATTAGAGTGAACAAACATGCCTGCGATTACTTTATAAATCTGCATATATTGATGCAGTGAGGACTATATGTACTTCTTTTCTAACTGGCTGAATGCTACTTGAATACATATATTGTGTGTGTAAGAACATCTAACTGAAATGGACAAATAAGAAGGAACAGAAAGTGTAAATCTGTGTGAAGCTGCTGCAATGGCGGTTCTCGAACATTTTACATGGGGTGCCAAAGGGGGGGCAAGAGGTCATGCCAGGGTGGCATGGGAGGGCGGACAGTACGTGGTATTTTATACTGTATAACCTATTTATTGTTGAATCATGCCCTAACACAAGTGTTCTTAATGCACAAGAGAAACAAGGTGTTCAGACAAACAACATAGATATAAAACAGCAGAAAGTACTCATGATACCGAGAACTCTGTTTACTGTGAGTACAGTCAAAGTACTTAGTTATAGTGAAGTACACACATGACATCACCCATCTCTCAGAGAGCTGAAGGTGAGCTGTGCAGCAACACATCTCAACATGTGTCCGTACTAAGAGCTGCTAGATTGAGCTGCTGTGATGGAACATGTGAGGAGAATAAGAACACACCATGTGGTCCAGCTGGAGTCTCCTCTGCCTCCTGACCCCTGCCTCTGGCCCTCTCTCTGACACTTCATCTTCCTCACATACATCTCTTCTTCTTCTTCACTAATGTCTTCATCTCCTCCTCTTCCTCCTGCTCTGACCCTCCTGGTCTCTTCATCTCCTCCTCTTCCTCCTGCTCTGACCCTCCTGGTCTCTTCATCTCCTCCTCTTCCTCCTGCTCTGACCCTCCTGGTCTCTTCATCTCCTCCTCTTCCTCCTGCTCTGACCCTCCTGGTCTCTTCATCTCTTCAATTATCTGATAACTGGATGGCCTACCTGCCTTCCATCTGTGCACAAACTTATCTCGTGCCCTCATTGGTCATGTGCGCGTTCGTGTGTGTTGGAGGAGGGGCTCTGAAAGGAAGTCTGAAGGAAGGCTCTGATCGTAACAACATCGGGCCATTCGTGAGGGCATCTTAAGCCATCGAATTTCTCAGGCTCCGGCAGCAACTTCGTGAGCGGTGGCAACATCTTTGGCATGCCAAAAAATTGCAGAAGGAGCTTGCGAAGGTTCATTTTCGTGTTGAATTTGTGTGTTATTTCGTGAGGGCATCTTGTCAAATTGTGTCACATAGTAGGGGACAATGCTTTTGGGATCAACAAGAGCCTGATGAACCCGTTTCTCATCAGAAACATGGAGCACCATGACAGAATATTTAACTACAGACTCTCCAGAGCCAGGCGTGTAGTGGAGAATGCCTTTGGTATTCTGTCACACAAGTTCAGAGTTTTGCTGAGGACCATGAACCAGAGGCCAGGGACATGCAGAAAAATCATCACAACGTGTGAGATCCTTCACAATCTCATCAGACTGAGATATCCAGCCACCCACAACAACATGATGGACTTGGAGGAGCAGAACCTGAGTGTCATCCCAGGGGCATGGAGAAATGACAAAGTACTTCTGGATGTTTACCATGAGAGGGCAAGGAACACTGGAACCCAGGAGTGGAGGCAAATTAGAAGATACCTGGGCCACTACTTTACCTCAAAGGCTGGTTCGGTGCCATGGCAGGACAAGATGATCCTGTCATTACTCCCACAAAGCAGTGACAGTAAAATGAATACAGAGACACTAACATTGTGATGATGAAGAAATTATTCTCACATATTGCATTGTCACTTAAAGCAAAATGTGTATGGAGTAATACATTTTGTTTTTGAAATTTTGATTGAAAATACTTGTTCTTTTTTCCACTTATTAATCAAATAAAGGCCCAACATTTAGACAGTTTAAAAATTGCCAAAATGTAAAGTCCCATAGTACTTTAACATAGAAATGAAAATAACTTGTATAGTAAGGATAAAGGACCAAAAAAAGGACAAAGTCTGAAAATATCACTGACAATTTTTATTACATACAATCTCAAGTTTCTGTGTGATTTTTTTTATTGTCGTCATGTGGCACTAAAGCTGAGAGATCGATGTCTTTGTTGATATTGAGGCTGTCCTGGGTCACATTGTACTGGGACTGCTGAGCTGGAAGAGGAAGCGGCGGAGGACCCTGGACTGGGTGTTAGCTGCCAAGGACCACTGATTTGCTGCTGAGGAGGCTGAGAAGGAAGATGGAAGAATGCAGCCTGGCGAGGAACGTAGCCCTGGCTAGTAGTGCTGGCTAGCTGGAGGGTACGGTACTGCTGCTGTTGCTCCAAGTTGTGCTGCTGGTTCACCTGCTCTACGTAGCCACACTCCTGGGATCTCCACACTGATGCCGGAGGTGGGTTCCTAGGCCACTGGCTGGGACCTGGCTGGAACTCCGCTGACGGTGAGGAGGCAGCTCTGCTGGCGGAGTAGTAGGTATCGCTGGGGAGGGCACTCTCCTGTTGATGTTGGCTGACTCTTGAGTAGGTGGCAAATGTGCAGACTGGGATCACAGCAACTGGCCTCTGCTGGTGCGGCTGTTGCGACTGGAATGCTGATGGGAAGGGACTGATTTGGTCACCAGCCACTTCCCTCATCCTGAACTGTCTGGACATCTTCCGGTAACTGGAAAGACAAAAACAAACAGCATAGGATGTAATGCTCAAGCTCAAAAGTAGCATGCAATAAAATGTGTGACATCAAATAAATGAATTTCAAATGTATGCAATTTGATATACTCACTGTTTAAGAACTGTGGTGATGTCCTCATACGCAGGTTCCAGGCAGGCATCATGCAGACGATCCAGTTCAGTTTCCAGGTACTTGCAGAAAGGAGTGGCCCTGTTGACTTGCTGCTCTCGAGTGATGAACTGAACCAGCCTATCTTGGAGATCACGGGATGATGCTCCGGTAACTCTCATCTCCATGGTAGGAGACTCGGGTTGGTCCTCAGCAGCTGTTCCTGTCCTGGAAGGAGGTCTCGGTGTAGGGTAGCCAGTGTACTTCTTGATGGGCTCCCTGGGTTCGTCTGCAAAACTGCCTTCCATGGTACTGTCGTCACTCCCAGCCAGCTCACCCGTCTCAGCCAGGGCCAACTTGTACTGTACTGCAAAGACAAAAATAGAAAACAAACATAAGTACATTTGAAAGTTATATTTGGAAACAAACATTTGGGAAATTGAAAATGTTCAACAAAGTTCAGTTTGAATTTAATTTCAAAGATATACTCACACTAGCTGGTGTATCCTTCTTGTGACGTCTGATGTGTGGCTTCAGAAACCCAAAGACCTGGCGGATGAACTTGTCACGGTCACTGTCATTCTCACTGGCCTCCTCAGCAAGGATGGGGTCTTCCTCGTCACCACTCGACAGATCATCACCAGACCTCTTCTGGGATTTCTTCTTGGGGTGGCCCTCCCGCAGCTTCGAGAATCGAGTCCTCTGTGTGTGGTACCATTTCAGAATTGAATGATCTGCAATGACAGAAATCAAAACAAATAATTAGTACAATCATTGAAATGTTCATTGACAGCAATGTATGTCAAGTATCTGAAATAGATTTCAAATATTTCAAAGTAATTGAAATGTAAAAAAATGTATACTTACAATCCAACCTGTACTCCGCAGCCTTTCCCTCCCATAGGTTCCTCCTTAATGCCTTGTCGTTGTACTGTTTGTCCTTCATGTCATACAGTTGTCGCGAACGAGCTGAGAACCAAAATGCAACACACAGGAGACCAGGGAAAGTCGGTAACCAGATTTATTAAAACTTGTTTCCACAGAAAAGTTCTGGTGTAAGACAAACCGGCAGACAGTAGGCAAAGGGCTGGTCGGGGACAGGCGAGGGTTCCAGGAGTAGTACTCATCTGATGATGCTCTCTCGGCCTCCCTCTCCTGGAAATCCTCGTCCTCCTCGACCGATGACGTCTCACCCTCCTCCTCGACAAAGCCCCTGGTCTGTAGCGGACGTGTCCCCCCTGGCTTAACGCCTGGTTGGGTGTGGGTTCTAGAAGGCGGCTCCGGGTGTCGCAGGTGGAAGTCCCGGATGAGTTGTGGGTTTAGGATGTGACAACCGGGAATCCACTGCCTCTCCACAGGACCATAGCCCTCCCAGTCCACCAAATATTGTACCCCTCTTCCTCTGCGACGGGAACGGAGCAGGCGACGAAGGGTGTAAGTAGGGCCTCCATCGATCATCCTAGGGGGTGGTGGTGGAGGGGCAGCGGGGAATCATAGGACTCTCCCGGACAGGTTTAATCCTAGAGACGTGGAAGGTGGGATGGATCTTCATGTTCCGAGGAAAACTCAGTCGGACCGCTGCAGGGTTCATATCTTTGAGAATCTCGAAGGGTCCAATGAACCTGGGCGCTAATTTCTTAGACTCCACCCGAAGGGGAATGTTCTGGGTGGAAAGCCACACCTTCTGGCCTACCAGAAACGTTGCAGGATCATCCCTCGGGTACGTTGAATCCCAGGGTGGCAGGGAAGTCTGGAGCTGTGAGCCCACTGAAGCATCTCAGCCCTCAAAACTTGAGGCACAAACAACCAGTTGGGAGGACAAGAACTAGGGCCGGGTTAGTCCACCAAAGCGGTTTTAACCCTCTCCTCAATCTCCCAAGTGAGGACGCCGATCACTCGAGGAGCAGGGAGAATAGTGTCCGGGATACCACAGGTGTTTCCCCCCCCCCCCCTGAACATCTGGGCGTTCAGGTAAGCCAGCGTTTGTCCATGAGTTGAGGTTGCCTGGTGGGTCTCGGTAGCTAAGGTAGCTATAGTGACCTCCTGTCTTTGGATGGCAACCTCAACCCTCTCAAAGCGTCTCTAGGAGACCCGGTGTTTGCTTGGTCCATTTCTGGCCAGATCGTTCTTTCACGAACGAGCTGAGAACCAAAATGCAACACACGGGAGACCAGGGAAAGTCGGTAACCAGCTTTATTAAAACTTGTTTCCACAGAAAGGTTATGGTGTAAGACAAACCGGCAGACAGTAGGCAAAGGGCTGGTCGGGGACAGGCGAGGGTTCCAGGAGTAGGCAAGATGGGAGACGCAGGTACAGGCAGGGTCAGGGAGCAGGCGAGGCAGAATAGTCCAGGTACAGGCAGGGTCAGGAAACAGGCGAAGCAGGCTGGTCAGGGACAGGCAAGGTCGAAACCGGGAAAGCAATCTGGGAGGTAATGCTGGAAAGAACTGCATGCTGTGAAGTACGATCTGGCACTGAGGTGAGAGTGAAGGGGGCCTATATACTAGTGGAGCTGATGGGTGTAACAGAGTATGAGAGAGAGACAGGGTGTGACTACCAGGTGACTAATGGCGCATTTCCACTGCAGGGCCTTGCACGGCTTAGTACGGGCCTTGGTAGGCCAGGCTCACTTTATGCTGTGTTTCCATTACAGTTTAGGAACTGGGGTAGTAACTATAGTAACGCAGTGTAGGCGGAGGCGTGACGTCATCTTCAATGCGAAACACAGAAAAACAACATCAGCCGTTAGCTGTTAGCCCTCAGAGCTCACAGCTCCTCATATCTGTTCAGAAACTAGACAAAAGTTAAACAAGTACAAACCACAGACTGCCTGTGTCATGGCGAATACAGTCGCTGGTTTATTTATGTCTGTATAGGCCGTTGTTGTGAGTGTGGACGGTCGGAGCATATACAACGTTAGCTTTCTCCATTCAGAAAACACGCATTTTAAGAGGTGTTCCGCCTGCCGTCTGTCTGCAGACTTGTCAAAGCATTAATTCATGGTTTTTACTAACCGGTATCAGTATTTTGTTACTTCGACATCATTTTGAAACATGTATTACAATTAAATCACAGTAAAATATGTTCATTTTGTTGTAGTTGCCAGCGATTCTCTCACTAGTTTATCATATTCAGCCCGGTTGTTGGCCCGGAAAGAACCTCGATTGCGGAGAGCCAGAAAAATGAAAAAGTACCCGCTAGCCGGAACTACG
Source organism: Pogonophryne albipinna (assembly GCA_028583405.1). Taxonomy (NCBI): domain Eukaryota; kingdom Metazoa; phylum Chordata; class Actinopteri; order Perciformes; family Artedidraconidae; genus Pogonophryne; species Pogonophryne albipinna. Next base: position 1,851,605 of record CM053259.1, on the reverse strand, counting down.
CCTAGTGGAAACGCAACCAAAAAACTTCGCCAACTTGTGGCCCCACACAAAGTTATCTGATGAGGCCCTCTGTGTCGCGAGCGTCGACGGGGGGTGCTAGTGGAGCCTTGCAGCGGCGAAACTCTGGCGCGCTTACACTGTAGGTGCGCCACATTTGCGCTTCAGATGAGGCTCCGTCCGCAAAATGAAGCACCCTCCACAAGCTGAGGCCCCCTCCTCGAGGTGAGGCCCCACGCAGTCTGCGTGATCGGCCTGTAGGGAGGGGCGGCCCTGGGACTTGCCTTTCCCTTTGTCGTCCTTGCCCACTTCAGGCTTGGACTTGGACTTGCCTGCAGGGAGGTCGGGGAGGCTGACTCATCTGAAAAGATACCAAATGGAAATTAAAGGGGACCTATCATGCAAAATGCACTCTTGTACGTCTTGTATACATGAATATGTGTCCCCGGTGTGTCATGGAACTCACCAAGTGTCAGAAAATACAACCCTCTCTCTTTTCCTCTATACCCAAATCTCTAAAAACGGGGCTGCAACGGATCCGATACAGACTGATCCAGATTTGAATTATTTTCTACGTCACAAAAGTGGTGCTCCGCTTAGTGGTCAATTCTCCACCTATCAGGGGAATGAGAGGTTGGGCCACGGCCGGCCATTGCCGCTCGAAAGCGCTGGAGACGCTGTAGTACATATGCCAGGCCTGTAAGTGGCGCTGTAGTCTGCCACAAAAGCAGCGAAGAAGACTTCCCTTGCATGGTTGCCATGGTTGCCCTTCTGTTTATTCTCCGCTGTGGCTCTTTTTCTCCCTCCCCGAGGCAAGCTTTTGCTCCTCCTGCTTTAAAACAAATGAATAATGACTCTATATAATCATATGTAAGGGGGCTGATTCTGTGAGCTGCATAGCACCTTCATGCTTCGCGTCGGGCTCCTGATCAGCCTGTCGGTGTTCTTTTCCCCATAATGACCAAGTCGCTGCACATTATCCCGCTTATTACATGGCCACATTCTCAACAAAGTAACGATATGACTCCCAATATTAATTGAAATGCTTTTATGGATTTAGAAAATGATTTTATTGATTTAAAAAATAGTTGTATTGATTTAAATTGACATGCATCCGCTAAGAAAGATAGTCCGTTGTTACTGTTTGAACTAATGTAACAACGGCAGGAACTGCTTCGATAGCGTTTTTGAGGAGCTTTTTTATTACAGATTTGAAAACATCGTTGCTTGCTTTAAAAGTAGCACAACTCATTATGTCAAACCTTGGAAAGTATCTAGATATCCCTGCCCTAATGCCAAAGGAACTGCACACTGAATATGTGTCGCCGTTTGATGTCTATGTCTGGACCGCTGCGTAAAAAGGAGGGTTTCTGCCCCATTACTTCTCTTCTTACTTCTATAAGAATAAAACACGGAGGACGGAGATCTCTTTTTCTCCCCCTCTTCTGACAGCCCAGCAGCTGATCTCAGAGCATGCTCCCCTCTCCTGCAGGGGGGCGTGGTCAGCTGCAGCTCACAGAATCAGCCCCCTGCAAAAACAGGGCTGGAAAGAGCAAATAGAGCGAAATGAGGCATGGCAAAAATGCAGGATCTGTTTGGTATTTTGAAAAAAAAACGATATTTATATACTTTATATAGGTATGGCCCTACAATATATTGTTCAAATATAGCATGATATGTCCCCTTTAAGTACATGCAGGACAACAATGTATAGGAATATATAACAAAATCAATAACCCCTCTTGCCCCCCATCCAGGGTTCGAGTTGTGTGGGAGCCAATGGGTGCTGAGCTCCCATAAGGAGGGGTCTGAGCTCCCGCAGTGAAATCATACATCTGTGGGGGTCGCTAATACATTACCAACAACCATTATTTTAATCACAAATAATGCATGTGTCAATGTAATGAGTATTATTTACGTTAACGAGTTAGGTAAATAGGCTAAAAGAAAAACATGTTTTCCAAAAGAATTACAAATCTCTTGAATGACAATATGCCTGCGCTGCACCTTCAAGCTGCGCAATACATTATTGCGCAATCTATGCCTGTGAGCGTGCTGCGCGAGCCGAGATGATGTGTTATGTGGTGTGCGTAGTTGAACCTTTTCATATTTAAGTTTGTAGCAAGTAGAGGGCTGCTGGTGTGTGTGTGTGCTTGTGTGTGTGTGTGCGTGCGTGAGGGCGCACGCGTTTTAAAGACCCCCATAGACTAGAGCTCAGTTTATAACTCGAACCCTGCCCCCATCCATACCAAAAATAAGTTAGAAATATTTACCTTCATCATCCGAGGATTCAGGATGTGTGTGACGAGGAGGAGGGGGAGAAGGTGAATGCTGCCGAGACTCTTGGGACTGCTAAGGAGACCTGGAACCCTCTGGGGACCGCTCAGGAGTTTTAGTTGGACAACGATCGACATATTTCTTGCATTTCCTCCCCTTTCTCTCTCTGGTTGGAGACTCAGTGCTGTGTTCTTGGACCTCTAAATCCTCAGTTTCCTCTGGTTCCCTCTTCTGAGTGTATTTACCAGCCAGCTTCTTCCGTCTGCCTCTCCCTGCCTTGGGTGGCATGTTAAAGTACTGTAGAATTAAAGTATAATTTACTGTGTGTTCTGCTCCCAATAATCTCTGATCAGGAATTACATTTGCCACGTGCGGCCGAAGGTTTTATACCATCGGGAGGTCACGTGACGCCTTCTTGTGTGGTTTGGGCGCCATCGTGTGGCCTTCTGTAGGCATCGTACTTGCTTCGGCTGTTGCTTCGGCTGTTGCTTCGGCTGTTGCTTGGCCGTTGACCAAGTTCGGGGCCATCTTTGTGCGAAATTCACAATTCCATATTCGTGTGTCCATCTGGTGTCAATTTCAGCACAGTGTGACAGGGGCTTTAAGGATTACGTTGACTGAGAGCACAGTGTTCCTCACAGTGAGGGCTTGCAGATTCACATCCTCTTGCTGCAGAGGACGAGGACTCTGACTTCCTGCTCAGCTCTGAATTTGGGGATTTGAATTTAGAGCCAATTAAATAACCACACTGTGCTGTTTCCGGTGCAGCACTAGTGATCATTAAGTAAATCGACTGACTAACAAATAATGATAATGAAAATGAACCTGTTAGAGGGCCCAGAAAGCCATGGGGCCCCTGGCATTTCTGCCATGCTAGGGGCCATTTGATAATGTGCTTACGTGTTGCTAAGTTTTCAAACACATTTTCAGTTGGTTTTAAATAATGTTAGGTGTTTTACATTATAAAGTATATAAATATATTTATTTATATAAATATAGTTATTTTTTTCAAAATACCAAACAGATCCTGCATTTTAGCCATGCCTCATTTCGCTCTATTTGCTCTTTCCAGCCCTGTTTTTGCAGGGGGCTTTATTTAAAAAAAAAAAAAGGCCTTCTCATGTCCGGCCCTCACACCACTATTTGAAGTCTAGATTACATTAGAGATAATTTATTCAGTCAATTGTTTTGTCACATCAGCAGAAAGTTATAACACATGAGTTAGAAATACAATAATAAAATACAAATTAAATGAAATGAAAAATAAACATAAACAGTAAATATATATATATACATCAACAGTAGAAAACATATATATCAATAGAGTATCTAAAGAACACACAATTAACAAATAAAAAATACATTAGAATACTTCTACAAAATAGAAAAATATAGTTTGCAAAGTTGTGTTCAGTATTAAAATCAAATTTAAATATAAATGCAATGAGGTAGCATGAGTACAATGTGTGCAACATGTCCAGGGTTATTGAAAGGGACAAACTACAGGAACTATGGAGCTGGAAGTTCTCTGCTAGAAACTTGCACTTGTCTTGGTCTGGTGCATTGTGGGATTTCGAGTTCTCTTGGTATCGGACCTAGCTATAGAGAACAGGAAAACTTGTTCCTGGCTGTAAGTTGGGCAGAGCGTGAGTAGCAGGCATATTTTCACATTACATTTAGTGAAGTCGATAAGATGGTTTATTTGTACCAATCAGAGTTAGTGATCGTTGAACAGTGGATTAAAGCATGTATTACTATGAATAAACGCAAATAAAGCTAGTCTTACTTTGGTGAACGATAAACTTGTTTTGGAAAGGTGCACAGTTGTGTTTATCTGTTTGATAAAGGGAAGTGGTGTAATAATGTTTCCTTTACTCTAAAGCAGGGGTGTCCAAACTATGGCCCGGAGGCCAACTGCAGCCCATTGTCCATTTTGAATCGGCCCTCAGCAAATTCTAAAAGTCTAACAATCCCAACAACTTAATTCCATAACCAGCTTGAAATAAACCCTTCATATTTCCCCTATTATAAGCAATCCGAGCCTTCTGTTGTAAGGGATGAGCTGCCAACCCTTTTTGTAACAAAATGAATGAAACAAATGGAGAGCAGTGATTTTCTTAAAGCATATTCAAGTATCAAGCATAATTTACATTTGATTGACTTTGCTAACTTATAACTTAACTTATGAGGCAGTACACCTCATCTCTAGTGAGGGGCCCAGCTAACCGTATGTTTTTGTGTATGTGGCCCTCAGTGAAAACGTTTGGACAACCCTGCTCTAAAGGCTACAACTAACAATTATTTTTATATCTGAATTTTGAGGATTTTTCCAAATTAATACATGAATAGTATGGTCTCAAAATGTAATTGAGAAATGTCCTGCCCGGTTCCTTAATGTCCGAACGGTGGTCTTAAAATGTTATGTTGGTCCAAAATCTAAAGATATTCAGGGGAAAGCAATAATTTACCAAAAAATCTTAGCTGAAAGAAATGTTGTTTTACTGCAGTTTATTTGCAAAAAGATACTTAAGATTTACATTTTCAAAATAGTTGGCAAATATTTTTGTGTTGATCGACTCCACGAGTCCGATGATTAGCATGGGAAAGAGTTTTGCCTCTTGTTCTTAAACAGGACTTGATCGGACTAAATCCTGACTCGGTAACAATTACTTTTCTGATATGGTCTTGGACTGGACCAACAGCCAAGAGTTGCATTGTAGAATTTAAACAGCATCACATCATCAGTGTGAGGTTTTTTAAATGATAAATGTTGGAATAACACTTATCAATATGTCATAACACATATAACAATTAAAGTGTGATTACCTTGCAGCAGCACAGACATCATTTCATATTAACAACATAAGAGAATGCTAAGTGTTGTAATTAATAAAACGTAACACACTTTATCTACAGCGTGCATCTGGATGTACAAGCTCTTGAATGTATCACACCAAAGCACTTTTCATTGAAATAATAGCTACATAAAAAATGAAAATAAGTCTGAAGGTATAAAGAGCTTTATGCACATTATTAGGCACTCCATATAAACAGCTTACAAACACTTAAATATGGTCATCTTTTGAATTCCTAAAGCTGTTGAGTTATGCACACAAATCAGTTCAGTGCTTTGTATCAGTGTTTCTGCCCCCTGGTGTTAAATGAAATACAGATACAGGAGAAAGAAGAGATACATTAATTGTTTTAAGCTTACATGTAAATGAAAATCAAAAGGAAGATTCAGGCAAGACGTCTACCTGTAATATATCAATATTTATGTCACTTAATTTAACCATAATTGTGACAGAAATCTGATTGTTAGTTTTTGTATCTAACTGTAAGACAGGTGTGTCCAATCTTTTTTCAGTGAGGGCCACATATAGAAAAGCATTCAAAGGGCTGGGCCCCTCACTAGAGGTAAGGTATAGGCTACTGCCTCATAAGTTAAAGGTAGGTAGGTAAGAATGGAGACACCAGCTCGAGTGCGATAGAATTTGAAAGTACGCAGCCGAAAAAAATCTGCCCCTTCCTTCAGACTTCCTTACAGAGCCCCTCCTCCAACACACACGAACGCGCACATGACCAATGAGGGCACGAGATAAGTTTGTGCACAGATGGAAGGCTGACAGGCAGGTAGGCCATCCAGTTACTTTAGCCGCCACGGCTTCCACAGATGACATTTTTTTATTTATTTATTGCCAAAGCATTTAATGTATTCATTGCTATCGGGATGTTAAGAGCATTCCATGGAATATAACAAAAAGTGTTTCTGAAGTGAATTACCTACCCCACCTTTAAGGTATAAGTCATCAAAATCAATCAAATATAGGTGAATCATATTGTGTGGTGTGAACAGGAGTTTTAAAGGACATGATGTTTCTCCCTGGTTGATCAGCGATATGATAACAAGACAATGCCGCCCTCTAGTGGCTGTAGTAACAAATGAGGGAAGTTAGTTTGGCATTGGAGGAGGTGGACGGTGAATAAATACAGGGCTTTCCCCCAGCAGACTACTCCTCCTGTCCAGGGGCGGCACCAGACCCAAATGCACCGCACCGAGCGGCTAAACGCACGACATTGCCAGCTTTATGAGTTGGTGGGGATGGAGACAGTGAGAAAGCAAAGGCGGTTAAAAGAGATGCCACCATTTCAGCTGACATTTTCTCAGAAATTCTGTCACATAACATCCATATATTTCAGTGCTAGGTTGATGCTTAGCTAAGCTAACTATGAAACACTTTAACTGACAGGACTCAGGAACAACTGTGTACTGTAAGGTAGCTTCTAGCTTCATGTCGAACACTGACAGTAAGTCAACATTTCCAACATTTTCAAGCAAAAACATCCGGGTCTAAAGCCCCGGATGCCTACCCCAGGCGACACCCATGGCATCTGACTAGGGGGCATCGACCGACAGTCATTAACACTGAAAGGCTCGTAACTGTTTTTTATTTTAAAAATGTATTTATTAAAATTTTCGATTTACGTCCTGACAAAATGTGAAAAATGATGTGTTTCCAAACACACATGGCTGTAATATGGAAGGGAAGGTTATGATAGTAAGCAGACAGTGACAGCTCTGTGCCCAGCAGATGGTCCTCTTCACAGCTCACAGAACTTCCTCTCATAAACTTCATGATTTAAAGTCCAGGTGGCTCCATGTGTGAGGCTGTAACCGTGTGAGGAGGCAGAACACATTTACAGAGTCACAGGATCAGAGTGATGCAAAATGTGCCAAACATGCTTCTTTTCATATTGGAAAATTGGAAAAATGTTTAATAAGTTCTTATTAACACATTATTAACAGAGTGATTGTGTGTTTCAGGGCCGGAAGCCGGGGTACTTCTCCTTCCTTGACCCCTTCTCTCCGGCCGTGTGGCTCTTCATGCTGCTGGCCTACCTCGCCGTCAGCTGCGTCCTCTTCCTTGCTGCCAGGTGTGTGTATGTGTGTGTGTGTGTGTGTGTGTCTGTGTGTGTGTGTGTGTGTGTGTGTGTGTGTGTGTGTGTGTGTGTGTGTGTGTGTGTGTGTGTGTGTGTGTGTGTGTGTGTGTGTGTGTGTGTGTGTGTGTGTGTGTGTGTGTGTGTGTGTGTGTGTGTGTGTGTGTGTGTGTGTGTGTGTGTGTGTGTGTGTGTGTGTGTGTGTGTGTGTGTGTGTGTCTTAAAGGTCCCATGTCATGGCCATTTCTACTGATCATAATTCCATTGTTGAGGTCTACTAGAATAGATTTACATTGTGCTATGTTCCAAACTCACATTGGTTTCTCATACAGCATCTCTGTATAGTATGTATATTCACTCTCTGTCCTACACAGCTTGTTGGAGCTCCTGCCCCCCCCCCCCCCCCCCATCCCAATGAGCCCACTGTGCTCTGATTGGTCAGCTCGCCCACTCTGTTCTGATTAGTCAGCCACCGTTACAGCTGAACATCAGTGTTTATGTTTTACAATGGCGTTTGTTAGCAACCAGAAAAGGACACCAGTAATGACAAATGAATGAGAATGCCTGAGCTGGATTACTAGTGTTGTTTCCTGGTTGCTGCGTGGGGTCTGCGTGCCATGCCAGCGGAGCACCGCGGAGCTCAGCCTGAGTGAGTGTGTGTGCGGAGCTCCACGGATTGGTGCATTTGGACCAATTGATCCATTTGGACGTAGTGACGTCAATATGCCCCGGAAGAAAAAAATGGAAAAATAAAAATCTCCAATGAGACGTTCTGGGGCAGCATAGACAGGTCTTTTCTGTGTTAGAGTTTTACTCGCTAGAGGGTCTGTGACTCTGCAGACCGTTTACATGCAGAAAAATCTACATAACACACAAGGGGACGGGTAATAACTGGAAAAGCATGTGATGGGACCTTTAATGTTTCTGTCAAAATGTAAACATGTTGCTGAATTTCTATTTTCTAAAATCTAAACATGCTGCATACAAAAACAAGTGAAAACTAGATGCAGTGACAGAGAAATTATTATTAATAAAAAAACAATAATTAAAGCTTCCGTTCATATCATTTCTCATTAACAAACTAGGTTTTGTTATTTTGTGTATTAAGTAATAATGTATCATATCTCTGCCTCTCTCACCTGTTTTATATGTCAATGACATACTTCACTTTCTCAGCCCTCTTGATTAAATAACCTTAACTGTTTATAGTGAGTGCTTTTTATAAAACTCTATAATCTTTTCACTTTGATCGGGACTGTAAGAGATTTTAGGCTCATATGTTTAGAACGGAGTGCTTTAAATCAGGGGTTTTCAAAGTCCCCTCAGAGAACATAAGAACAGCCGCGCCCCCCCTCCCAATTATTATTGCTATTATTATTGTTGTTGTTGCTATAATAATTAATAATAATATAATAATAATAATATATAATTCAATTGCATTTCAAAGAGGTCCAGTAAGAGAAAATGTCTTTAAATGCTCTGTTTTCGCTGTCTACCTTTCTCTTTTTTGAGCACGCCATTTGAAATGACTCACTGCTGTTTCTCTCTTCTTGTCTCGTCTCTGTGTGTGTGCTTGAATCTATCGTGCTGACTCACTGACTGCACCGATTTCATTGGCTGAGTAGCGTCACCTCCTTAAAACAGTAAACAATAACTTTTTCAAACCTTTTTATCTTTATGTTTGAAACATTTTTAACATTTTCAACATCGTGGATAAATCCTTATATGCTCCCGGCAACACACTGAACGACAACTTTGCCTCCTTATTACACTCAGCCCTACTTTAGTGGGAACAATGAGTCTCTGTCTTTGATGCGCTCAGGCGGATGATGCTGGGATGCAATGTAGACAGGAATAAACGCAGATCATCCTCTGGCTGCAGCCTTGACCGGCACTTGCTTTTGATCAAAGTGGGGGGGGGAGCCTCGCTGCGTGGAAATGGCCCGCTGAACGGACCTCTGTTCCCTGTCAGCGCAACTTAAATGATGCCGTTTAAAAACATAAAAAATAAAGGGCGGTGCCGGCCGTCAGCGAACCGAGCCGGCCGTCAACGGCCCGCTGACGACTTTACTTGTCTTTTTCTCGTAATTTTTTTCTCACGCTGCGCCTCCCCAGAAACTCTCTAGCGCCCACCCAGGGAGGCGCGCCTCACACTTTGAAAACCGCTGCTTTAAATTAATGAATTACATTGCATTTAGCTGACGCTTTTATCCAAAGCGACTTACAATTAATAGTAGAAGAAGTCAAATGGTGGATTTGTCTGTAGTAAAGTCTAATCTGTCTCTATTCTGACTCATTGTGCCCCCCCTCAGGCTCAGCCCCTATGAGTGGTACAACCCCCACCCCTGCCTGCGGGAGAGGAAGAATGTTCTGGAGAACCAGTACACGCTGGGGAACAGTCTGTGGTTCCCGGTGGGGGGCTTCATGCAGCAGGGATCAGAAATCATGCCCCGAGCCCTCTCCACCCGCTGCGTCAGCGGGGTGTGGTGCGTACCCCAACATCGTACCCCCACATCGTACCCCCCACCATACCCCCCCATCTTACCCCCCCATCGTACCCCTGCAATCATCTCATCATCTCTACGTGACAAAAAATGTAAACAAGCTAGAAAATGCATTTCCTGTAGAAAATGAGTGCGAATGCTGTAAACTGTGAACATTTATGGCTGAATTTAGCTGAAAATGCAGAAAAAGCTGAATGTGTTATTAGCTCAATGGTAGCTGCTTTTAGCTAAAAAAAATGCAGAAAAAGCTTAATATTTCAAAGAAAAGGTTTAAAAAAAGGTATAAACAACAACATGTATAGCCTTGATGTCCTGAAATAGCTGAATAATGTAATAGTTGAATGGTTTCTGCAGCTGAAAATAGGCTGAAAGAGTTAAATATCAGATGTAAGTAGTAGTGAATGAATGTGTATTAAGATGGGAAAAGAAAGTAAAAAGGCTTGGGAAAGCAGCAGAATATTTGAACTGCAAACTTTTGAACTAACTTGATG